>CM042009.1:122578818-123778818 GCA_023525715.1 Cichorium intybus
ATATTCTTTTCTTTAAGAGACCTTTTTTTCACTCCAATCCGGGCCTAAAAAATGTTTGAACCGTCCCTAATTATATGTTATAATGCATAGTTATTTGTATATTGATTTATAATAAATAAACCCGATAAATGAAATATGTATGCATGTAAGTGGTCCACTATCATATAAATGAGATGTAAATTCATTTAAAATCTAACGTACAACACAACTCTATTTTCTATACGTAATGTTGATTTGATTTGAGAACTTCTAGCTAAATTCTAAAAGTTTACAAAATTGACCACTCAAATAGATTTGGCCATATTGGGATTCGATGTCTCAATGACACAGATGGCCACATCAATTAACGTAGTACAAAGGACCATTTGTATATTTCATTCTTTACCTTTCATTATATATCCTTCCAAAATTTATATATAAAAAAAAATACTATACATGTAATATTCATGGAATATTCAAAATAAGTAAACAGGAATTTATTTTTTCAATACCAATAAGTAAGCAAAATACCTACGTGGGCATATAACAGATAATCGGTTATAAGAAACTATTTTAGTTATATCAATCAGTAAAGTAACTCCAATACAATTTCACGAAGGATAGAATGCAAACCTTGTTAGTGAAGAAAATACGTTTTTCAGGATTATCGAACTTGGAATGAACCCAAGAATTAGGGTTGATGGTAATGGTGTCATTGGAAAATCCTTCAAGTTCAATCTTTTCCAAATACATCTCTTTGTGATGTTCATTTTCTATTAAAATTGCTCCGATTTGGCCAAAGTCTTCTGGTACCTCAAATTCTGCCACGTACTTTACGTCTTTTAGATCTATCCCTGACCGGTGTGCATAGTGTTGAATTGTATCCTTGGCTAAACCCGTCCCTTTGATTGGTAAACAACATTGAAAGAGATGAAATGCATGTTAACAGGTGTTTATTTATTAAAGCATTTCTGACTGGAGCTTTTCTATAATTAATTACTATTTGTTTACCCAGTTGTTGCAACTCAACATGTTGTGTAGGTATATTTTTTATTACTCAATATAAATTGAGAGTCAATTTATTTTTAGGTTTTGTATATTTAACTCATTCTCGTTCAATGTTATTTTATTATACCCTTTTATAATTATTTTTAAGTTTTAAATATTTATTAATCCTTTACTAATTAATTAATTCTATTAAATTTTAATGTCTGGTAATATTCTTTATTATTTAAATAGTAATGTCTAGTAATATCTTTGTACTAAAATATAATGTGTGTTTAAACACCAACAAATTAAATTACGCATTTTATAAATATTTTCATATATAAATTAATTAAATTTATGAATAATTGCCTATATTTAACCATCATGACAATAATTTTAAGCCAATTCATAGATCAATTGTTGAACATTGTTCTAGTTAAAAAGAAAATATTGTTTTTCTTATGAAACATATTTGTCTTTTTTATACATGATATACTAATTTTCTTTTCAGTTTTCAATTTAAAGCAAATCATTTCCTCATTATAAGAATAAAATAATTTCATGTATTCATAATCATTTCCTCATTATAAGAATAAAATAGTTTCATGTATTTGTTCCTACTTTTTATTCCTACTCATGTTCCTATCCATGTAAAATTGTGATAAGTGTCACATTTAATAAAATAAATAATATTTTAATAAACATGCCACAATTCCACATGAATAGGAACATAAATAGGAATAAAAAGTAGGAACAAATACAATTTCCTTTATTCAGTATATATTGTTTCCCTATCAAAAGGATTAATGTAGCAAAAATCATGAAAATATAGTTACAGTTCTTTTTTCCTAAAAATGGTTTGTGTATATATGTCAAATCTTGCTAACGTATCTTCTTAACACTAAGATGCTTACGTCATGCAACTATGAATCAGAATTACGTATTCCTGTTGTCTGATTATATCATATTCATCATTTTACATTTTTACTATTAAAAGGATAAATATTCTAACATATTGTAATGGTATATATTATATTTATATAATATTTTCATGTCTTTTAGGACTTACTATGGTCAACTTCAGCAGCAACAAGCTCCAAGAGGAGGGATTTCCCGAGCAAATCTGTAATATCGTCAAGTCCTTTGGTAAGCCCTATGCTGGATATGAGCCCACCCATGGTTATCTGAACGGTGATAATGGCTTTCACATTGGTTGTTGTGGTGGCGATGGATTTGTCGGCGGCGATGGCTTTGATTTGACGGGATGGTCGTGCTGCATGGAAGCCGTTGCGTTTGATGGGTAAAGAAAGCTTGTTGAGAGAGAGGAAACAGGCGGCGCTTCCACTATCACCACCGCAAGTGTTGCCATCCCCGGCCAACAAAGCGTTGTGCTGCCGTGTGGGTAAGGGTTGAATAGAGTTTGAGTGGTGGTGGTGGAGTTGAGGTTTCAGCATTTTTGTTTTCGTGATGAATGGATCGAGAAGGATGGAATATGTCTTGGTCATGGGATGATATATAGAAACAAATTATCCTATATGTGAATTATTGATAAAGATATTTATATATTTTTATTATTGCATAGTTTAATATCTAAAGTTGGAGGTAGTAATATTTATTTATTACTTATTAATTGTTGAATCCATAAATTTGAAGTTATGTTTTATTTTTTGGACGTAACTAATAAAATCAGGAGCTAAACACAAATATTACAATTAAGGGGGGCGAAACTCAAATATTCAAACAAAACCATATAAACACTTTTAAGAGTAAATTACAATTTTGGTCCCTGTGGTTTGCCCGAATTTTCCCTGTTGGTCATCGTTTTCGATTTTAACGCCGAAGGTCCCTTAAGTGTTTGTTTGGTTACACATTTGGTCCCCCTAGCGGTTACTGTCCAAGTCTCCTCCGTTCACCCTCTACTGTGCCTCTCATGTGAGGGTAATGTGGTCTTTTCGTATGTGAGTAGCCAACTGATTATTAAAGGAGTACTGCAAGCTCTATTTCTCAGTCACTCGATCCCAACTGGAAAAAACACTCGATAGCGGGAGTTTGAAAATGGTGCTCTGTAATTACGGTAACGAAGCCACAATCGCAACGTCTTGGACGAACAGGAACCCGGGAAGGAGGTTCTGGCGATGTTCTAGGTGTGGGTTTGTAGGGTGGTGTGATCCGCCCATGTGTCGTAGGGCGGTGATGATAATCCCTGGTCTATTGCTAGCCAGACGAATGATGATTGAAGACATCGCCAGACTTGAAGCGGAGGTTGAAAGTGCGGGGTAGGTATAAAATTTGGTTGATTGTATCGTGGATTTTCTGTTGGATTAGGTGTCTAAGCCATGACTAATAATTAATATTTATCTAATTAATAGTAGCATAGTCCATTTGGGTTGCCCTCATAGTTGGAGGATTGGCAGAAAGTCCGGTAGAGAGAAAGATTGATTTATTATGTGATTAATAAATCAATAGAAGTTAAATAAATAGTTTATTAATATATTTAAGTGATAATATATTAATTAGAAACTATAATAATTAATTAGAAATTTTTCTGGAATTAATTGGAATTAATTTGGCAGTTAAATTGATTAATTAAAGGTGCAGGGACTAAAACTGTAATTATTCGATAGTTGAGTAAGTGACAGTGTGAGTGACCATGTGGTGGTCGAATATATATATATATATAGATATATATATTTTCGAGATATATATATATATATATATATATATATATATATATATATATATATATATATATATATATATATATATATATATATATATATATATATATATATATATATATATATATATATATATATATATATATATATATATATATAACAGATAAATGGTGTTTGAATGATTAAAATAATAGTTTATCTTAATTCGAATTCAAAAAGGCTTATCTGTAACGATTATCTGATCACCACATGGAGGCTATAAATAGGGAGGCTCTCCCTAAACCCTAGACCACGAATTTTAACTCTCTCTCCCAAGGAATTTTCGGCCAAGAGCTCAGCTAAGGGTGTGACTGCATTTGAGGCAAGAGACTTCTGTTGCTTTGCTTCCAAGATTCACTTTAAGGTTGGTTTTTCTTGATCTTTCTTTTAGTTTATCTTTTTCTGGCCTTCTAGGATATGTTATATGTTTAATTAGAAGAAAACCTAGATCTATATAGGTTGCATGTGAACTTAGGAATGTTAGTTCATAGTTGCAGAAAACCTTTCAGTGGTATCAGAGCATTTGGTTGTATTTCTTGTTAAATTGCTATAACTGCTTTCCTTGTAATTAGGGTTTATAGTCTCTAAACCCTAATTTTGGGCAAATCGACAATTAGGGTTAGGGTTTTGAAAAACCCTAGCCCCTCCCCTCTATTTTGGCGATTTTATGATTAGGGTTTAGAAGGTATTCTATTTTTGGTAACTTTAAATTGTTTAAAAGATAAACCTTAAAACCTCTATCCTAAAAATCGAAAATTAGGGGATAAGGATAGGTTTTAATTAATTTGATTAATTTGATAAACCTATCTACATTTGAATTAATTTAATTAATTGGTAATTAAAAGATAATTCAAGGATTTAATTTAATTTAGAATTTAATTGTTTAAATTGGCGAAAATTAAAAGGATAAATCCTAAAATATTTTAAAAGGTTTAAAATATCAAATTTAATTAATTTAATTAATTGGTTAATTAAAAGATAATTAAAATCAATTTTCAAGGTTTAATTTAATTTGAAATTTAATAGTTTAAATCGACAATAAATTAAAAGATAAACCAGAAACAATTTTTTAAAAGGTTTTAAAAAATTACATCTTATACATATTATAATTAGAAAGTTATTGTTATATGTATAAGATTAAAATGGTTATTCAAATCATTAGTAGGCCTCATTCACGAAGCTGGTCTATAAAGTGGGTATAAGGAGACTGCCTATAAAATGGCGGTCTAATGGGTGAACACTCTCGCCCACCGCTCGCCTGATCAGTGGAGGGTCGTTAGCCGAACGGGTTTGATAGGACCGCCTAATCTCATTAAAAGTATAATGATATTATTCAAAGTACTAGAACCTTTCATATAAAACCCCAAATCTAGCTACTTTAGGAAAAATGTGAATTGGTGCTAATCCATGAAATTGCACATTGCACTTTATGAAACATTGGTGGAGCGTGTGTGGTTAACCGGCACGGCAATTGGGGTTCATAAAGAGTTGCAATGGGTTTCCCGGGTATTATTATTGTTGATGGAGCGTGTGTGGTTTACCGGCACATTAATTAGAGATGATAATTAACCCGAGAGTACCGAGCTAATTTGCATGGTTATTCACATCCAGTTTGTGATCCTCGGCATCCCAGTCACAAACAGTGGAGCACATCCAAGATTAAACATGCCATTGAAAAGTTTAATGAATCTCAACAGATCTAGGAATTTCATAATATGAAATTGATAAGTGCTTATCTACCTTAATGACCATTATGTTGTGATTACGGCATCCCTCTTCACACCATAATTGGGGTATTTTGGATCCTAGCCTTATTAAATAACATATTGGGTAATTATTTATAAGGGACCAATTAAACTAATAAATTCTACTTTCTCTTATAGATGTCAAGTGTCGATTCTCCTCCTTCACCCATTTCTGAAAGAATCATAATGCACCTGCTAAATATGGAAAGGCTGACTGGCCTCAACCGTAAAGAATGGCTTTGCAATTGGAGACTGGCTCTCGGCATTGCTGGCAAGCTACATCTCACTGAGTATCCGATCCCAGTTCCACCGTGACAAGTCATCATAAAAGGTTCTTATGAAGAATCTGAAGAGATTCGTGACCTCATGCTATCAACCATTGACCCCGAGTTCCGCAAGGATTTTGAATCCTTGGGGCCATATGAGTTAATGCAACTGGTTGAGAAAAGGTTCCAAAAACCAGTTGAAGAGGAACGAACCAGGATCTTCAAAAGACTTGCAGAGTGCAAGCTGAAAGCAGGAAGTAGCGTCAATTCGCATGTTCTTCAGATTGAAGCGTACATAGTCGAATTGCATAAACTTGGTTATTCCATGAGTCAGGAAGATAGTGTTAACATCCTACTCGCTTCGCTGACAAATGAGTACGATCTGTTCATTCAGACGTATAGAAAGGAAGACCGGAAAAAGACCCTCATGGAAATGCGTCCACTGTTGACTTTATACGAGTCACTCTTGGACAGGCATAGCTCCAATGGCTCAGCTACTTCTGGATTAAGTCCAGTGAAGAGACGTAACAAGAAACGGTCGAGATCGACTAGACATGTCTCAAACTGGGAATCCGCTAAATCGGATACAGTCACGGAAAGATTGGAAGACGCTCCAACTCTTTTGAAAGCTCAGGTATATCTAAAAACCTCAAAACTCCTGTTCCAAGATTTCTTGATACATAATGTGACAGTCGCATTTTGGATTGTATGCAGGGAATCAAGAAGGCACGGGACTCTGTCGCATAGGAGCACATTTGGATTGGATCTCCAGCTCGTGCAGTTTTGAAGTTTAGATAGATATTAAATATTGTTATTAGTCTTTAGATACATTTTTGACATTGTCTATTACATTGTTCAAGGATTTAACTTTTAATAAAATTGTCATATTTTCTTTTAACACCTGTTGTCTGAAATTATACTTGAAATGTTATATGAATGTGTTGATTAGTAATAACTTGAATGTTGATGCATCCAAAGTGTTTGGATTCAAGAATTGTGTCATTTATGATTGTTAATACAAATGTTATAAGAATCAATTCAACCATAGGTCCAGTTGGACAGGACCTTGGAATCATTTGACTTAGAGTCACTTGATGAATTAATTTCTTAATGTGTCAAGAAATGAATCAACCAAAGGTCCAGTTGGACAGGACTTTGGAATCATCTGACTTGGAGTCAGATGATGATTAAGTTCTTTATAAAGCACATGTGGCAAGAAATGAATCACCCAAAGATCCAGAGGATAGGATTTTGGAATCAGTTGACTTAGAGTCAACTGAAGATTGCAAGTCTTGAACAAAGTCATAAGTTTACATAAATATGTAAAGGACATTGAGATTTAGAGCAACGGACACACCTGTTGTTGTGTATTGCTAGAATCTTGATATAGAACACAATTGTTTGTACTTCACGATATTCATCATTCGGTATGACGAATATGACATTGCTAATCGGGATAAGCAATTAAATTGAAACCTCGAACAGTTCAAGGACTTCAAAGGAAGTACAAGTTCCACAGAACCTGAGCGATAACATAAACTGAGAAAAAGATTTCACAGTTCATTCTCTTCCAAGAATATTAATGGTTATAATGTGTCTTAGGGAAGATAATGGAGCATTGGTCGAAACAGTTTGATCCTCGGTGTATGAGATACATTGCCAATTAGTTTCCAATAAGATGAACACTATACCAGTCAGTCCATATAAACCATACTCTGACCACATCCTAGACTAAGTAGGTCTTACAGACACTGCCTGAAATGTAAAGCTGGGATTATCCCACTTGTACATAGAAAGTCCAGGGTCTTGTAGTGTTCATCTGAACCTCATGACCAGCTGAACTTGATCAGCATTGTCGTTTCATTAGCTATCCCACTGTAACTAAAGAGCTCTTTTAGAAAGAACTCATGGTCTAAGGAAACAGTGGGAGTTGGGACAGTCCTAAATGAGTTTAGGATTAGCAATGAAAGAACCTTTTAGTCATCACTAGGCTTAGAGCAGAAATCAGATTTCTGCTTTACAACTAACATAATCTCCTCTTAACCAGTAGTATTGATCACCATCATAAGTAGTTGTGATCGGGGTTACATACTGATTAGTGGTAAAACACTGTAGTTGGTACGGATTTGCAATCCGTCTACTTGGAAGCATTGGTGAGCCCGGCTGCTGCCAAATAAGAGGACTTTAGGACGAGACACGGTCTGTGTGAAAATTTGATTGATTTTACACCTGGTCTAAAAACCAGTGGGTGTAACTGAATCATCAAAAGAAAGCAACATGGACATATACATACCTTCAGAGCATCTAGTTGAGTGAATCGATACTCAGAGTCAAGCAATTGATTCCGAGTAAAGCACTCTCAATAGAAGATGAAATCCGAGAGGATTCTGCATGGCATAGTGTGAGTTGTTAGTGGAGCATGTGTGGTTTACCGGCACACTAATAGGGACACACATAGAGCATGCCATTACAAAGGTACATGGCCCCGGGTTTCGTCCCACGGGCATCTCACAAGAAAGGATATTCAGATTCTCAAAATATGCCAAAGGATTGGATTTTGAGAAAGGGCTGAAAGATTTCCATTAAAATGTCAGAAAGGTTTGGATTCTCAAAATGTGCCATAAGTCCTGGATTTTGTGAATAGCCTATAACTGTGTCAAAGCCAGTGGGAGTCGCCGTTATCCACTATCCCTACATGTGGGATAAATAATGGTTCTAGGAAACGTCTCTTTTCATTACGAAGTATAATGACTTGGTGTTAAGAGACGGATCGCTATGAAAGCCTTAATAGAAATACGGCATACTCAGGTGGTTGTAAACGTCTATGAGATAGATCCAGATTCCGCTTGATGTTCTTGATGACTTGGCATGAAAGAAATAAAGAAGGTGCAACATACTCATGTAATTCACAGTCATCTATTGGAAAAAAGAAGTCGCCAGCATAGACCTAGCCATTGTAAGCATGATCTTGATAAGATTCAAGATACACGAGAAAAGTCTCTGAAAGGAAAATAGTTTTTCGAAAATCATGACACAAAGGATTATAAATAATCCTTGGATTCCGAAAGGGTTTGGAATAGGATTAAATCGGGTTCCACAAGTTTTGGATCGATCATAAAGTCATGAACATGTCCTGATAACTTAATGCTTAGGGCATAGTAAGTTGGATTCAGGACATTGCCTGGCTGGGAATACTGGATGGATTGGTTGAACTCAAGTGAGAATTCATTAGGAAATGATTAGGGTGAAAGTGATAGTATTAATTTGAAAGATTTTCAAAGTGGTAATTATTAACATCAGGACATGATGTTAAAGGACTTCATGGTTAAAGAGTCTCGTTGGTATTCTGATGGAGCGCGTGTGGTTCACCGGCACATCATAACACCTCGAAATAGTCTTAGGGTGCAGACCCAGAACCATAGGAGGTCACAGTACACAGAATGGAGTTAAAAGAGAAATTGACAGGATAACATATTGAGATGTTATCGGATGAGCATCCGATTGGATCATCTGCAATAAAATGTATAAGTATAAGATACTTTGGATACATAGAAAGAGTGTAAGGTTGATAAAGACATAGATGTAAAATTAGAATTGAAAGTTTAAAAGAAATCTTGAAACCGATAACAGTTTATGACAAGGTCCGACTTGGTGATTACCTTGTGGAGACTTGGTAATAAGCAGGAGTAGCTACCAGTCAGATCTTTATGTTTCACTTTTGCATGTTTTACTTCCCGAATAATTTAATTATTCAGATAGGTCCACAGTCGCTCATACTTTGGGAAGTAAGTATTGAATCAAGACTGTCATGAATTGGTTTGTAGACTGTCTATGGAGTTAGACATAGCAATAGGATTACTACAACATTCATGAGTACTTAGAAATAGAGATTTGAGTATTGGATAAACCCACGCTCAACAGATTGCTTCATGGATTATATCACAAGCAATGTTGAGACGATAATATCTTATGATCTTGAAGTGGAGAGATATGAGTTATGATTTACAAGGCAGTTGTTCATTGATAATGTGAAAACGCATCGGTAACTCGATGTTATAAAACATGTTGTTGTGAATGATTTGACTTGTAAAAGATATAAGCATATAAGTCAAAGCTTATTCGTTCCTTGACCCTGATGGGAAACAGATATCTGTAGGCTTCTCGATGATTTTGAAGTTGACTAAAGTGCTGGCCAGCCTGGACTAAATTGATGTGTTTAATTAGAAGTTCTAAAGTCATAAGCAGAATCGGAAATCGAGGAACAGAGTATCGGACAGAGAATGATCTCAATCCATGTCTCGTGTCTGAAAATATCTTGTTGGACGAAGGATCATATGATCACTTATCATTGGACAGAACTGACTAGGTCAGAGTTCGGCAGCGGTTTCTAGGAAGCTACAGTTGCTAAATTAATTAGAGGGTAAATTGGTAATTTTAGTCATAGACTTATCCAAGTGGGAGACTGTTGGATTAGGTGTCTAAGACATGACTAATAATTAGTATTTATCTAATTAATAGTAGCATAGTCCATTTGGGTTGCCCTCATAGTTGGAGGATTGGCAGAAAGTCCGGTAGAGAGAAAGATTGATTTATTATGTGATTAATAAATCAATAGAAGTTAAATAAATAGTTTATTAATATATTTAAGTGATAATATATTAATTAGAAACTATAATAATTAATTAGAAATTTTTCTGGAATTAATTGGAATTAATTTGGCAGTTAAATTGATTAATTAAAGGTGCAGGGACTAAAACTGTAATTATTCGATAGTTGAGTAAGTGGCAGTGTGAGTGACCATGTGGTGGTCGAAAATATATATATAGATATATATATATTTTCGAGATATATATATATATATATATATATATATATATATATATATATATATATATATATATATATATATATATATATATATATATATATATATATATAACAGATAAATGGTGTTTGAATGATTAAAATAATAGTTTATCTTAATTCGAATTCAAAAAGGCTTATCTATAACGATTATCTGATCACCACATGGAGGCTATAAATAGGGAGGCTCTCCCTAAACCCTAGACCACGAATTTTAACTCTCTCTCCCAAGGAATTTTCGGCCAAGAGCTCAGCTAAGGGTGTGACTGCATTTGAGGCAAGAGACTTCTGTTGCTTTGCTTCCAAGATTCACTTTAAGGTTGGTTTTTCTTGATCTTTCTTTTAGTTTATCTTTTTCTGGCCTTCTAGGATATGTTATATGTTTAATTAGAAGAAAACCTAGATCTATATAGGTTGCATGTGAACTTAGGAATGTTAGTTCATAGTTGCAGAAAACCTTTCATTTTCTTCATCCTTGTCACCATGTTCTTGATGTTTGAGTAAGTTGTTGTACTACCGATGGCGATGGTTTTTGGTGGTCAAAGTTTCAATCTAGGGTTTTTGGGTTTTGTTGGTTTTTGGGTTTTGCTGGGTTCAGTCGGTAATGTAAGTATCCTCTGAAATGTGTGTATAAATGTTTGTTCCTTAGACTAGCCAAAGGAATATTTTGTAAATCGGATAATATGTTAGTATGTAACTTAATTAAATGGAAATGGCTCAGTTTGATCGATTTGTTGTTATTATGCTTGATTAGATATAGTTGCGTTGATGAATAGAACTGGTAAATTCTTCCCATTTTTTTTTGCGTAAAATTGGGATGCTAAATTGCAAGGAAAAATATGAGACTGTGTTGCCGATTGTTTCAATACTTATAGATTAAATGCTCAAAGGTCCATCATTATTCCCTTTGTGTTGCATACAAGTTTGATGTACTAATAAACAACCTCATTAAAGTAGGTTGCTAAAAAAGGTTGGATATTTTGTAACTTGCAAGTATTTTCATTTTTATTGTTGCATTTGTGCAATTCCTTATGAACCATGCTATTACATTGTACGGGAAATTTATATTTTCACAGTTATCTTAACAAATAAACATAACCACACATATATGTTAATATAAAATGGCCATAACAATATTTATAATATGACATACTTACAATCAACCAACCCTCAAACACACGTTGAAGGTTAATCTTTCACAAACAGTTTACATATCCGATTTACCATGTTGACTACATAGTAGCAGTTGCTTATGGGAATCAACTGCAAAACAAAACTTGTCAACATTCATAATGTTAACTAACTTAAGCTGCTAAAACAGAGACATCATAGTCTAGTTACCAACTTATTCACCCTACCAACACACATATTGTTCTTATTACATAACATACTAAAGTCTTAAAAAGTAAAAACAAACTTCATCGTCTTCAACACTTAGCTTCTCCAACACCTCAACTACATCCTGGTCAACCAAGAACATGTTGTCCAACATCAGACTGCTGTTAAACCTCCTGACACACCACCAACATCACTTCCATACTCCATGCTGTTTAACACCACTGGTACACTTACTTCACTCATAATTGACCTTCTACGACCACTTACAGGATAACTCATAGGATCACTTCTTTCAAGTGCTTCAATTGGCCCTCCTTGTCCCTTACATGATCTTGCATTGTGTCCTGGGTTGTGACATTTACCACAGGTAAGGGAAATGTACTTTCTTGACAATTTTGTATTGTTTTGAGATCCCTGAGTTTGCTGAGTTGATACTTCACCTTCACTCCTCCTTCTTTTAACTTTAGGCCTCCCAACCTGTCAAATGTATAACATTTGTAATATATCCATTGAATTTGCATGTAAATTTATTAAATATAAACAATAACGTTGCATTAAGACACATGTACCTGCTTCTTGTGCTTTGGGTGGACCAAAGTTGTTGGACAATCTGAAGTGGGCCATAGCTGTGGACCATTGATGGGCTCGATTGTGAATGAATACATTTTGTTCCATGTTGCCAAAGAATAACAACGATGGACTAGTTCCTCAGGAACTTCAACCTGCTGCCCATTCTCAACCTGGTCCCAAAGGGCAGCTATAGCATGTTTACATGGAATACCTGTCAAGTCCCAGTGTCTGGATGTGCAAGTCTTCTGTGCCATGTCCACTACGTATTGCTCATAGTAATCCCCTGTGACTTGAAATTTCCAATTACCATTGTAAATGCACTTACACTTTGTTGCATCTTCCTTGTTCTTGTCAAGAACTGCTTGTGCAGTGGGGGTTAGTTGTCACACCCCCAAACCACGATGGCGGAATCGTCTGAGGGCGGAACGGGACATAGCATCACAACCATTGCATACATTGAAACATAAGTAGATAACAACCATCATACATTATAATTGGAAAGTTACATTGTTCAAACGGTATTGTTTCAACCCAATTACAGTATGATAATGAAATAAGTAAAAGAGACGTCTTCGCGTCCCATTCCAAAAGGTTAGTCGGACCTGACTAATTGTTACCTGAGAATACAAGTAATTTGAAAGAGTGCCAATATTACGTTTGTGAGTTCATAAGATTTTTGTATTGATAAAATCCATAGTCCCTTTTTCCTTGTAAAGATATAGTGTTTGAAACCAGAAAATCCAATATTTTCATATAAGTGAGTCGTAGTCTTAAAACCCAAAGACCGAAAATGTATACGTCTTTCTATACTTGAAAATAGTATTACATAGTCTTATTCTTGTACGAAACCATGTAAACACATGTTTATTCGTAGATTAATTGTAGATCTAATTACGTGAAACCTTTACGTAGGTAAAATCGTACCTTTATTTATATCTTGATAAAATGTAGTTTTAATCTCATAAAACCCGTATGTATAAGTAAAAACCATACTTATATTTTGTGTAGAGCAACATGTAGTTTTATATTTATATAAAACCATTTGAAGACGTTTTTACCCAAACTAAGGATATTCGTTGTCGTTCATGTGAGTTATTATAACCTTGCTGTGACTAGTATGTAGGCCTGCCACGACGTTCTTCAGGCGTCGTAATGTTAAGACATTTGTCACACCAGACCTGCCGGTCTAGCTGTAGCTAGCAGCTTAGGTGCGGGATTGTCAGTCCCGTATAGATCTATACACAACTATCTCGCTCATGAATGATTAAGGTTATAATCCAGGACTTAGTGCGTACATCTTTCAGTACTGTGAAGAAATGTCTCACATAACTACCCAACGTGATGTTTTATCCTAGTTCGTACTGAAATGAAAACCTTTTTGTGTTTGTAATTATCAAAATATACTCATGATAATTATTGTGTAAAACCTTGCTTGTAAATGTAGTGAAAACTCCTTTGTATTCGTAATTATCAAAATGTCCATGATAATTATAGTATGTAAATATACTGAAAACTCCTTTACGTTTGTAATTATCAAATTGTCCATGATAATTATAGTATGTAACAATTATATATTTATATAATTATCTTTAGTATTTCTGTCGTATCTTTGTCGTTCGTTCCATAAATTATACCCATTATAATTTATATAAATGTTTTCGTTGTGTTAACGTATTTAAGCCTAAAAGATGTCAATGAGTTGAAAAGTATAATTTCTTACATCTAAGGCACTAAATATACTAATAAGATAGATTTAAAGTTTATCAACATGTCATGGCAAGAAATTGGTTTTAGTCGTCTTACATAAGTAATGACAACATTTTAAATCTTGTCATTTTGTCAAAATGATGGTAATCTTTCCAAATGGTCATTTTTCATACACATTATTTTGAATATAGTCATTTTTGTTTAAAATACCAACTTCCTTATAAAAATATCATTTCCCAAGTTTATTATGACGTTATAAGTCTAAATAGTCGTTATCATGTCAAATTGACGTGCTTTTTATAAATCACTAGAAAAGTCGTATTTCCGGTCACAAAAACATATTATTCCTATAATAGTCTGTTGGGATACGATAGCATAAAAACAACGCAGCGGAAACAGAAATCAAAATTGTATTCAACCAGGATCACAGAATCATGCACACTTTTGTAACTGTAAAATCAAGAGGGTTCAAGAAATACCTTTTAGATCTCAGATCTGATCTTGTTAGGATGACGAGAGCCCAAAGTAGAACTCCTCTAATGTAATCGCACCCAAGACAACGATCCAGCACCCGTTGATGTAGTATATACCTTTGCTTGAAGTTTTAGCACATAATACTTAGGGTTCTGAAAGAAATCGGCCGTATACCGAGGGGTGGGAGGAGAGTGACGAAAATTAGGGTTTTGGCAGCCCTTACAACTCAGATCTAGGGTTGTATTTATAGTGCTCCTCATCCTTATCCCCTCCCTTGTGGATATTTCACTTTGGTCCTTTATCCTTATTAAGTTTCTAATTAATATACATTTACTTTGGTATATTAATAAACTTAACCATTAAGTTTCTAATTAATATACCTTTACTTTGATATATTAATAAACTTAACCCCTCAAGTTTATTTTCGATCTCTTTTAGCTAAATCGTCTCTTGCGTGTAACCCAAAAGGACCCTACTATTTATAGTAATATTACCAACTTGTTATAACGATGGGCATATAACCAACAGTCTCCCACTTGCACTTGTTATAACAACTGTATGGTCTAATATTCCCTAACCTAGTAAGGTGTATGTCATCCATGACAAGTGTCGTGTTCATCTAATGAAACAGCCATTAGGCAAGTGATCAAATATTCCTTTGTTCTAAAAGATATCCTTATGAACGTCTGACATGGAATCATGTCAGTATCAGACATTCAATATTATGTTTCCCGATAGAGATTTGTGATGACCACAACAAACTACACTATTGATTCTATATCAATTCAGTCTCGGTACAGCCGTACACTTGCTGTCAGCACCAAATCATCGAGGGGCCCATGGATATCGCTTCTCCTGTTAGGGCAGAAGGAACAAATAAACTTTGACTACACGGATCTCGCCTACTCATCATGTCATACCTGGACATTCCCTGTATGGCTGCCAGTTACGGACAACGTTGGAGAAAACCAAGGCACAACAGACTGCAGGACAAAGAATCAATGCATCTCCGCTTGAAGAATATAAGATATTACCATTTTAGAATTACTCGTGACAGATTCCATGAAGTAATCCCTAAGCGTAGGTTACTCCAATACTTAATCCCTATTAAGTACACATGAGAATTAGTGCATCTCCATGCTATGTCCATCTCTATGGACAATCTACCAATTCCTCATGTCAGTCTTGAATCAATACTTACTCCCAAAAGTATGACCGACTGTGGACAGTTTGAATAATAATTAAATTATTCAGGAAGTCAATAAAACACGCAAAATCGGAACACAATGATAAACTAATGAAATGACTGCCTTTATGCATATATTATGTTCTCCACATAATAATCTTCATATCAGATAGAGTTTTTCATTGCTTAAGTTCCCAATACAAATCAAACTATACTAACCTCACTCAAAGTCAATTCATTTGCAAATCTAATGCATATGGACTTAGCATGAACGATCTTGCTTAGTCCGAGACATTGACTTAGTGATCAGATCAGCTATCTTGCCTCATCCGATATAGCTCTATTAACTGAGATGTCTCTTTTGGTAAGAACTCGAATCCTGACTGCGTACAAGAACCGTTTCTATTAGTTTTGGAAGCTAGTATCAGTGTGCTTCTTTACACTGAGTTCTCCTATACTATAATGGATCAAGAATATCTTAAACATTTAAGATACTTCGTGACTTCCATCCATTTGACTTTTGCCAAGATTATCCTAATGTCAAATCATCATGCTCAAGGCATATGATACATTAGGTCTCGTACATTATGCGATTGATCCATATGCAAGTGTATACGGGACTCAACTCATTTCATCCAGGATCTTAATGGAACTAGGACTCTGAGTTTCACTCAGTCCTAAACCCTGATACAGAAACTTGAATCCCTTATAGGAGTCTTGTATCTCTAGATCCGTCTGCTCATGTACTCTAGCTTATACTTATGAAGCACTTAGTTCTATCTCCATAGATCATGATGCTTCATATGCAATAGGTCACTCCTATGTCATTTGTAGCACAACAATTCTCATTTATTTATGATTTCTCGATATAGGGACGTTTACATGAAAACTTTGCTATCTGCATACAACATAGGTTGGACTTCAGTGCTCCCACTAGCACTGACATTTACATAGTTCACTTTTGTTTCCAAAATCCCTATGAAGCACTTAATTCTATCTCCATAGATCAAAATGCTTCATGCGTATTAAGTCTCTCCTGTGTCATTTATAGCATACCAATTCTCATTTATTTCATATTTCTCGAGATAGGGACATTTACATGAGAACTTTTCTATCTGTGTACGACATAGGGTAGACTTCAATGCTCCCACTAGCTCTGACATATACACATGACTCATCTTTACTTCTCAAAAATCCAAACTCTTTGATTTTCTCATCGAAGCAGAGATTCTAGCTACGAGATGCTTGTTTGAGTCCATAAATCGACTTCACAAGTTTACACACTCTATTAGGATATTTGGACTGTACAAAACCCCCTGGTTGTGTCATATACACATCCTTTGAAAGTTTTCCGTTAAGGAAAGCGGTTTTTACATCCATTTGCCATATTTCGTAGTCATAGAATGCTGCGATGACAAACAATATCCTAATAGATTTAATCATCACCACTGGTGAAAAAGTTTCCTCATAATCAATCCCTTGGGTTTGAGTATAACCCTTTGCCACCAGTCTGGCTTTGTTTGTGTGTACCTTTCTATCCACGTCTGTCTTCTTCTTGAAGACCCATTTACACCAACTGTTTTAAGGTCAGGTGTTTGATCAACCAGGTTCCAAACTTGGTTATCATACATGGATTTCATCTCGCTCTCCATCATCTCTTTCCTTAAGGCAACCCAAGGGGCCTGCCACAACTTCCGATAATTGGTAGGGTCACAATGATCCACCAGACATTCATCACCTTCGTCAACATGTAATTCATGAAAACCAGGTGTATGACGTCCTTTATCAGTTTCTCGAACAGGAGTTGGAGTTATGTCAGATTCCTCAGCAAACTCTTACTGAGTCTCAACAAGTTTTACTACCTCTGGTTGAGTGCTAGTGCCAACATCAGGCTCTTTGATCCTTTGAGTCTCATCAAGATCAGTCAGGCTCCCACTGATTTCTTGAATACCAGCTTCCTATCATAGAAGACTGCCATAACATCATATTGTTGTCAAAATGCTTATTATATCCAAGTACTCTAATGGAATAACACTTCTGTTAATCGGCGTCCTCTGAGCTACACGGTATACCGTAAGTCTCAAGACCCCAAATTTCTAAATATGCTAGTGTCCATATTTCTCAGAAAGTGTTTATAGAACCTTTTGTGGTTGTGCAAGGGTTAGGACTCTATTGTCTCTAAGGTTTAACCTCAGACATAGATTGGAAGCATAATACAATCCATCATAAGTCGAACCTTTATGTTCGATTATAACTCAGACACACCATACGATGCTCGTAGCGTTCTAAGTGGATTTGACTGTTGAAACAATTTTCACAGTCTATTAAATGATTGTATAATCTTTTACTAAGAAACTCTTTATCCGCACTTGGATTTAGAATTCTCATCCTTTGCTCATTTGATTCAATACTCTGTTCTTGAAGTACTGATCACCATATAGGTTTCAAACTCAATAGAGTATTTTAGACGGTTTAGTGGAAAACTGAACGGTCCAAATACATTAGATGTACAAGGTCCAACAGATTCTCAGCCTTTGCCCACAATAACTTGTAAGCAGTGCATAGTTATCTCTCTATGTAGACAAGAATAGCAGTTATCATAAGACTTTCAGTCAAATGATTTCCAGAATCCTATCCATCTGGAGTTCTGGTGGCTTCTTTCAAGTTTACAAAACCAGACAATTCCACTCATACCATTAATCCAAATATTTGGATTCTATTGAATCAATCTTTTCGAACATTTGTTGTGAACCAGTTCTCATAGATGTAATGACCATAACTTTTCTCCAAAATAACTTTTATTTAAAACAACCTTTATTTAAACCAAGTCAAAACCATCTGATGAAACAATGTTCACATCAACAATCTTCAAATTGCAAAACCATAAACTAAAACACTATAGAGAAGTTGGTTCCTAATCCTATGGATGAAAGCAAGCTGCTTGTAGTCCATGATTTGATCCAGCTCTCCATGGTTTGTACCTCTACTTTATTCCAGTCTCTGCCCATTAAAAATGGCAATACTGGTCATAAGCAAAGCACTTATGGAATTACAAATATACCTGAAGTGCCATACTCTTTGGCTTGCAACTACTTCTATTGCGTCAAATATCTTGAGCATTTATGCCTTCCATATCCCACATCCTTTCAGTGGAAACAAAATCTTCCTCAGGATTTCAGTATTGAGGTTTCTTTAGGAAAATCATTCCCTTGATAGGGTTTGTCCTTTTTCCTTTTGACACCTCCTTTAGGAACTGTGGTGTTGGATTCCCTAGCCATGTAAAGTTCTACTTTCCTCAACATGCTATGTAATCTCTCGAAGGGTCCTTTTAAGTTCTATATAATGAAGTCCAGAATGAACTAATCATAAGAACTAGTCAGCGAGTTAAGGACAATGTCCGTGACTAACTCCTGACTTGTTGGAAATCCCAACCTCCACATTTGGTCAACGTACCCTCTTATGCTAAACATATGGGTATTGACTCTCCATCCTAGTAACAGCCTACATCTAAATAATGCTTTCATGACTTCGAATCGTTCCCATTTAACCTGCTCTTGGATCATGTCCTTAAGCCGGTTAATCACGTCAAACCACCAAGACCCCACAATCTTCTTTGAAGCTCGGGAATCATAGTGTCTAACATGAAACGAGCAACCTTATTCGAATCATTTAGACGTCTAAGATGATTGACCATCTATTTCAACACTAGTGGATGTGGCTTGATAATCCATAGGAACTTGTTCCTTAATCATATAAAAATTTCCCTCGACATTGAGTACTCTTCTCAAGTTCTGGAACCAACACGCATAATCTATGCCGTTGAACTTACTTTGATCGAGGAAGCCACGCAGTAAAAAAAACTTGCAACTTTCAAACTTTCTTTAGTTGACATCTAAAATAGAGTTTTGTTTAGTTTGATTATCCCTTAATAAATTAATTACCCATAAAATTATTTTACTTAAGGCTAGAATCCATATTTCGCTTTTGGTGGTGAAGAGGTATGCCGTAGTCACCTCCAGAAGTTATTTAGGTAGGCAATACTCTTTTGCCAACTTCAATCTCTATGAAGCTTCTAGATCTTTTGGGATTCATTGAATCTGATCAATGGCATGTTTAATCCCATCATGCTCATCCTCTCTCTCGTGACGGGTATGCCGCGGATCACGAGTTTGGATGGTAAATCGACCACGAAGACCCACGTGACACCCGGCCCATGATTCATGAGTTATCGCGAATATCACATCATTTTGGCCGAGTCCAATCCGACGCGTTGGCTATAGCACTTCCCACGCCGGAAGGGCCCGGTTAAATGTGTGGTTCTTTGTGGGTAGCATGAGATTCACATTTTCATAAAACGGGATTTCGTTTCGTTAAGTTAAAACATTTTAACTTTCTTATTGGCAAAATGGTCTTCTAAACTTTTAAAATCCGTCTTACAATTGCCAATAATTTTTAAAACATGTCAACAACTTTTAACAATCTAGTTTTGCATATATCATTCTTGTTAAAAACACTTTAACCTTTTAATTGGCAAAAATGGTCAATTTAAACCTTTAAAACCAGTTTGAAATGTCAATTTACTTTTGAAAAATTCTATTAACTTTTAACAATTTTTTTTACTTCTGTATTTTCAGTAATACTTTTATCTTGAAACATTGTCCTATCAAACCCTTTCGGTAACTCCACTCGATAAAATGTGACAGGCGGTGAGGGTGGTAAGCAATGAATGCTATTTAAAAACCGACCTCATTAGGAATCAAAGAGACCTCCTTCAACCTTCTACACATTTAGAGTAGGTGAGCCTAGTCACGGTCTGACCAATGTTTTTTTTTATTTTAAGTTATACATATAGATACAATTCTAATATATATATCATTTAAAATTTTAAGTATTCTTTGAAAATTATGTTTAACTATTAATTCTATTAAACACGCAAGGATGCAGTGTTAATAATTAATTTAAACAATCATCCATTAAATTTTAAAGCATTTTAAACTTTGTGTTTAGCTATTAATCCTATTGAGCATGCAAGTATTCTATGTCAATGATTAATCTAAACAATCATACAATATTAAAATCACCATTTTATAACAAGAAATCTGATTTCAGAAAATAAAAGATCACGACCGTCACGACACGAATCACGAGAAAACGCGACGCGGTAATAAAAAGAAACCGATCATGACAGGTACGACGCGGCGCGGAACACTAGGAAACGCGACGCGGCAAAACCCTAATGATCGTAACTTTAGAAAAACCCGCGACGCGATATTTCAAGTACCGCGGCGCGGATGTCGAACATATTCGATAAATCAGAAAAAAAACGATTTTTTAACATATCTAATCGAATCTAAACAGTACAAAATCATGATAAACTGGCTCTGATACCACTATTGGGATACGATAGCATAAAAACAACGCAGCGGAAACAGAAATCAAAATCGTATTCAACCAGGATCACCGTATCATGCACACTTTTGTAACTATAAAATCAAGAGGGTTCAAGAAATACCTTTTAGATCTCAGATCTGATCTTGTTAGGATAACGAGAGCCCAAAGTAGAACTCCTCTAATGTAATCGCACCCAAGACAATGATCCAGCACCCGTTGATGTAGTATATACCTTTGCTTGAAGTTTTAGCACATAATACTTAGGGTTTTGAAAGAAATCGACCGTATACCGAGGGGTGGGAGGAGAGTGACGAAAATTAGGGTTTTGGCAGCGCTTACAACTCAGATCTAGGGTTGTATTTATAGTGCTCCTCATCCTTATTCCCTCCCTTGTGGATATTTCACTTTGGTCCTTTATCCTTATTAAGTTTCTAATTAATATACATTTACTTTGGTATATTAATAAACTTAACCATTAAGTTTCTAATTAATATACCTTTACTTTGATATATTAATAAACTTAACCTCTCAAGTTTATTTTCGATCTCTTTTAGCTAAATCGTCTCTTGCGTGTAACCCAAAAGGACCCTACTATTTATAGTAATATTACCAACTTGTTATAACGATGGGCATATAACCAACATAGTCTATTTTTAGTATACCGTTGTAATAATCATATTTTTACGAACAATAACGAAATAACTTATTTAGATGATTATAAATAACATCTTTTAAGATATTTCCCACAAAAATGGTGTAATAACTTGGTTATAACCATTTTTGTTAGAGAATAGTGTTTCCGGTTACAAAAACGTAGTTTTTACTAGTTTTCGTTTTTATGACGTTTATATTAAAGATCTAGTATTTTTTACACAACTTATTTATACTTTTGTAACTTTTACACAAACATAATACATCATAATGTTCGTAATACATAGATCTAACCATATTTCATGTCAAAAACGTTTTTACACAACTACTAGTTTTATAAACTTGTGTAAATCATTATTTATAGTATATAAACACATATAAACTTGTGTAAATTATCATTTTTAACATGTAAACTTGTATTCTCCCCCTAAAAGTTTAGAAAAGATGAAAATAAGGGGTATGAACTCACCCTTGATGCGTGTTTTACTTAAAAACAATGTTGTTCTTGTGGGATTTACGGTAGAAGACAAGATCTAAGCTTCGGAGCTCGAATGACCATTGGACAAAGCTATTATCCAACGGGTTTACGTAGATGTTAGTGTGTGTAAATGAGATAAAAGTGGTGTAATAAGGTTTAAAATCACAAAAGGAATCTAACTTACCAAAAAAATTTGAAAAACGCTTGAAAACGAAGAACGGTGGTGGTGGAATGTGGTGGCCGGCGGTGGTTTGTGGTGACTTGTGGTGGTTGGTGGAGAGATGAGAGGGAGAGAGTGTGATGATCAGATTTAGAGAGAAAGAGAAGAGAGGTTGGATGATGTCTTTGTCAAATGAGAATTTCCAAGCCTTTTTATTGGATTTTATTTGGATTTTGTGGTATTATATTATTTATAGCCTTTATACTGTAGATTTTGGAATAATGACACTAGAGATTTTTGTTGGGAGATGATGTGATGGCTTGTCTCCAGCTGATGGGGGGGGGGGGGGGTAGGGGGTGGGTTGGTTTTATAAAAATGTCACTCTTTTATATAAAAATAAGTAGTTTTATAAAATCGTAAAACGTTTTAGCGTAATTCTATGAGTTTTTGGAGAAATGATCTTCTAAAGAAATATTATGTATAAAAACATTGCTAAACATTTATTTAGATTGAATCATAACTCGTTAGACAATGAAATACGCGTTTAAGCGCAGTATTCTTCCGATTTCGCGATTTTCGGCATTTTACCGAAAATTGTATTTGGCTTTGAAATTAAATATTAGATAGTATTACTTTCCATAATATATGATTTGTTATTCCATATTTGATGTTTAAGGCACCACATTTTTTATTTTGAGTCCAAACCCTGTGTACATTTATCCGTTCACAGCGATTTAATTGTTGTAACTTTCACATACGAACTCCGTTTTCGATGTTCTATATATCCACAGGCTCGTATTTACGAGTAGATCATTTTATGAACATTATTATTCTCAAAATAATAATTGTATGATTATCGAATTTTTACACTACAGTTGTTTACTATCCGTATTTGGGCGTTTACTCGATAATTGTTTTGAATTAGCGTACGTAGTATTATAATGCCTACTAATACACCGTAAAATTATGGGAAAATTACTTTTCAATATATGGATTAACGTACGCTTCGTTTGACTACAGTTGACTTTCGTTGACCAAAATTTACAATTGTCACATTAGTGGACCTGAGCTTTTCGCAATTAGTCGTTGCACTGTCACAATCTTCTTCATCAAGTACTCCCGTATGAATTCAAGTGCTGATATTATGGGCCTGTCCCTTTGTGACAATTGTAAATTTTGGTCAACAAAAGTCAACTGTAGTCAAACGAAGCGTACGTTAATTTATATGTTGAAAAGTTATTTTCCATAACTTTTGCGATGAATTATTAATATTATAGTATTACGTATGCTAAGTCAAAACAATTATCGGTTAAAAGTCGAAAATACGGACAGCAAACTACTGTAGCGTAAAAATTCGATAATCATACAATTATTATTTTGAGAATAATAATATTCATAAAACGATCTACTCGTAAATACGAACCTGTGTATATATAGAACGTCGAAAACGGAGTTCGTATGTGAAAGTTACAACCATTAAACCGCTGTGAACGGATAAATGTACACAGGGTTTGGACTCAAAATACAAAATGAGGTGCCTTAAACATCAAATATGAAATAACAATTCATATGATAAGTAACGTAATAATATCTAGTATTTAATTTCAAAGCTAAAAGAAATTTATGGTAAAACGTCAAAAATCGCGAAATCGGAAGAATACTGCGTTTAAACGCGAATTCCGACACCCAACGAGTTATAATTCAAGCAAAATAAATGTTTGGCAATGTTTTTATACAAAATAATTATTTAGAACTTCGTTTCGTCAAAAACGCATAAAATTTCACTAAAACGTCTTACTATTTTATAAAAATCACTTATTTTTATAAAGTATATTGCTATTTTTATAAAAACCAACCCCACCCCACCCCACCCCACCCCATCGGTTACACCACCATGCTCTATGAGATCCAAGGCCACTATTCACATACCTAGAGTATTATAAGCCTAGGAATTTAATATTACAAAGAAATCAACACAAATCAAACACAAAATCCAACAAAAAGAAACTAGCCATCTTAATTGAACCAAGTCACAAACCACGCACTCATTTCAACTCTCTCCCTCTCTTGCTCTCGGCCAAACCCGCCACCACCATCTTCAACCTCAAGTTCTATTTTCAAGCTCATTTCTCTAATCCAAGTGGTAAGCTTCCTTCACTCTTTGATTCTAATAAACATAACACAAGTTTTACATCTTTTACACACACTAACATCCATCGAAACCCATTGGATAATAGCTTGGTCCAAAGGTCTTTGAGCTCAAATCTTCATCATCTTTAAGGATCTTTCAAGCCTTCTTGGTAAGTTATGATCATCTAGTGATTTAAGTTCTAAATACCTTCATTTACTCTTTTACACACACATACTCACAAAAATCCATTGGATAATAGCTTTGTCCAAGGGTCTTCCGGGTCTTAGAACCAAAATCTTCAATATTCTTCCAAGAAACCTTAAGATCAACCACTCAAGGTGAGTTCATACCCCTCATTTTCATCTTTTCAAACCTTTTTGGGGGAGAATACAAGTTCTTTTACTATAAATGTTGTTTTATTCAAGATTATATGTGATTAAATGTTATATATGTTGATTTACACAAGTTCATAAAGTTAATATTTGTGTAAAAAAAATGCTTTTGACATGAAATATGGTTAACCCTTGTAAGATGTTCATAATGATGTATATAATGTTAGTGTAAAAGTTACTAAACTATATATAAAATGTGTAAAATGTTAGATCTTGGACAAAAATGTTATAAAGTTGAATTTGGCATGAAATATGAATAGATCTATGTATTATGAACATTTTGACATGTTAAGATGTGTAAAAGTTACAAAACTACAAATAAAGTGTACAAAAACACTAGATCTTGGATAAAAACGTTATAAAAACGAAAACTAGTAAAAACTACGTTTTTATAAATAAAAGCACTATTTTCTAGCAAAAATGGTTATAATCAAGTTATTACACCATTTTTGTGAGAAATATCTCAAAAGATGATATTTATAATCATTTGAATAAGTTACTTCGTTATTATTCACAAAAATATGATTATTACGACGCAATACTAAAAATAGACTATTATTGGAATAGTTTATGAATACAAGGTTATTATGACGTTTGAACATGACAAAAATAATTATATAAAATTATATAATTATTAAACAATACTATATTATCATGGGAAAAATGATAATGGACGATTACAAGAGTTTTTATATACAAATCGTACGTAAACAAGTTGATTGGAGTACATACATTTTTGTGAGATGAATCTTCACAGTACTTTTATAAGTACCTACTATAAGTCCTGAACTTTTATAACCAGAGTCTCGGTAAGAGAGCGCGATATTTGAGTATAGATCTATACGGGGCTTGACAACCCCGCACCTAAGCTGCTAGCTACAGCTTGACCTGCAGGTCTAAGGTGTCCAAATGTCTAACATTCCGACGCCTGAAGAACGTCGCAGCAGGCCAACTAGTCACAGTATGGTTATAGGGTATCTCACATGGGAAAATAATCAACTTATTATTTTTATAAATTGTTTATGTGGAAAAATATATTTCTAAGGAATTTCACACTACAGTTACATATTACATTTTAGTCTTTGGGATTTAAAGACTTGGACATTTTATGAGAAAATATTGGATTTTCTTGGTTTTCAACACTATTGCTTACAAACAAATGATATTTCTTACACAAAATCTTATGAACTCACCAACTTAATTGTTGACACTTTTTCAACTACTTGTATTCTCAGGAAATTGTTAAGGTAAATTCAGGCGCTACAAGAAGAGACGTTACGACGTCGCTTTTGTTTATTTTTGATATCATTTCAATTGTATTTGAAACATGAAACAATTAAACTTTGTAACATTTGCAATTGGTCAATGATGGTTGTGTGCTTGGAAATCACTATTATTCAACTTTGTTATGATATTGTTCATGAAGTCATCCACCCTTGAACTATTCCGCCAATACGGTTTGGGGGTGTGACAGATTGGTATCAGAGCATTGTTTATAGTGAACTAAGTATATCAATCCATTTAAAGATATACAACTATAAATACAATAGGACTAAAACTATCGAAAACATTTTCGTACAAGTATACTTTAAAAATTACAACGATAATTTTTATAAAAGTATAAGTACATACATACATACTAGAACGATATCATAACGAAAACATGCAAAAGTAGTAAGATGAGTTGAACACAATGGATAGGCCTAAGTGTTTTGGTAATTATATCTTGGATGAATAGAGCCTGATCAATTGTATTGGTCCAAGATATGATTAACGTATACTTAGGAATAATCATGGTGAACAACAAGTCTGAACACTTACCAGTAACCAGAAGAACTAAACATGAAATTTAAAATACTATAGGAGTATTTTATGGCGTTATAGAACTAAACATGAAGTTAAAGTACTATATGAGTATTTTGTATACATTACTTAGTTATATATAGGTGTATTTAAAAATCCCCTTATATATACTTCTTATACCCCACTTCTCGTACAGACACCATGGCCGGACACCATTTACCGGGACACCCTTACTACCCAGAGGAAGAACCGGAAGAAATGTCGGATAGTGAGGACCAATGGGACGAGGAGGAGTCCGAAGACGAACCCAAAGTCATCAACCCCCGTCACCCAGTCCGCAACTTACATGCACCACCGCCACCACCGCTATTCCAGGTATATCGCCACCCTGGTGGCCCGTTATGGATGCGTACACCTCGAAAGAGGGTACTTCCCATTCACCGCCCCTTACTAATAGAAGAACCTCTTCAGGGCCCGACGCCAGAATGGGCAGAGCAAATACGCCGCTGGAGCCGCGAGCAGGATTTACGACCCCCGTATGACCTATTCTACGACCACTACGACATCAGCAGAGGGGGCTATGCAGACCGAGCTTTACCAATCATGGTCGGACGCATCAGCCGTCAGGAGGAGCGGATTAGGGAAACCTCCAGTCAGGTCATGGACGTGGGAGCTACTGCCGAGGTCACTGCAGCACGCCTTCGACGCGTAGACGAGGCCCATGACCATACCTCCGGGCTAGTCGACTCACTCGAGGAGGACGGACGGACAGCTATGGGGATGTTTCACGAGGCCTTTGTACGGATATCTGAGTCCGAGGAAAGGATACGAAACATAGAGCGGAGAGCCGAGGAGGCCGAGCGAGAGGCTGCCGATCTGAGGGCACAGGTGGATGCACTACGCAGAGCTGGGGGATCCAGATCACCATGAGTGGTACCTTTACTGCTCAAATTTTGTTATAGACTAGGACTTTACGAGTAGGCACTATACGCTACTCGCTTTATATGTAGGCGCGACCCTACAATTAAGTGATTACACTCCTTGTGGGTCGTTACGCCGCCCGTTTATTTTTACATTGTAGACCTCTGCGAAGGTCAAATTTTCCATCTTAAAAATCATGTAACGCTACAAATTATTATTAATATGATGACGTGATTTACTTATAAAACGTTGTACAAATATTTGATATGTATGTTTAGTACTGGTTTATGGTTACAATCTACGAAAAGAAAAAGACAAAGAGAAACTTAAAATATAGTCACCATGTCCTAACGACAACATACTTATAATAGTCCTTACAGAAACTAACCAACGTCAAATCTTGAATCCTTGTGGCAGAAATATGCCACCCCGTAGAAGAAACGCTAGGCGAGCACCGATCGCAACTCCAGAGCCACCCATGATGGACTCAGCTACTTTCCAAGCAGCTGTTACTGCTGCGGTAGCAGCTGCTATCGCTCAGATAAACCCGAATGGGACGAATGGAAACGGAAGCAGAAATGGTACCAACGACTCCACAAATGGAGAAACATCAAACCAATCGCGAGTATGTTCTTACAAGGACTTCGCGAATTGCAAACCAGTAACTTTCCATGGTACCGGTGGTGTCCATGCTCTCACGAGATGGATTGAGAAAACAGAATCAATCTTCGATATCTCCGCCTGTCCCGAGGAATTTAAAGTCAAATACGCCGCTTGTACCTTTGCCGAGACGGCCATGTCCTGGTGGAAGGGCCACGTTAAGGCTCTGACGCTTCCCGTGGCCAACTCGATGAGTTGGGAGGAACTGAAGACCATGCTGATGAAACAGTACTGTCCCAGGGGAGAGATCCAAAAGCTAGAACAAGAGCTGTGGAACCTTACCATGAAAGGTTCAGATCTAACCACCTATACGAACCGATTCAACGATTTGGCAACCCTCTGCCCTACTATGGTCACACCAGAATCTGTGAAAGTGGAACGTTACATCTGGGGGCTATCTCCTCTGATTCAGGGGAATGTAGAAGCGGCAAGCCCCACCACTTTCGACAGCGCAAAATGACTGGCCCAACGATTAGTCGACCATTGGGTTCGCCAGGGCACCATGACCTCTAAAACTGAGCAACCAAGAGAGAAGGACCACAAAAGAAAGCCTTGGAACAGGGGGAGGAATCAGCCGAACCAAGAACATGCCAAGAGACAACAGATTGTGGCAGTCCGTGCAGCCACTGTCCCGACTACCCCGACAGCAACCAAACAGTATAATGGAACACTACCCAAATGAAACAAGTGTAATTTCCATCATACTGGAGCCTGTAGAGAAATGCACTGCTTGAACTGCAACAAAAAGGGTCATACCGCCCGTTTCTGCAAGACGCCAGTTCCACAAACCACCCAAGCCTCTAATGCTGGGGTGAGTCAAGCTTGCTATGGTTGTGGTGAGACGGGGCATTTTAAGCGTGATTGCCCAAAGACAAAGAATGTGGGGAGAAATGGAAGAGTCCTAGCCATGGGACGCGCGGAAGCGGTAGAGGATCCTACCGTGGTTACCGGTACGTTCCTCGTCAATAATTCATATGCTTGTGTATTATTCGATAGCGGTGCGGAGAGGAGTTTCGTAAGCCACGAGTTTAAATACTTACTAAAACAAAAACCACAACCACTCAATGAAACATTTACAGTAAAAATGGCTAATGGCAAAACAGAAAGCACAAACGACATATACATAGGCTGTACACTTACCCTGGACGATCACTCCTTCCAAATCGATTTAATGCCTGTTAAAATAGGAAGTTTTGATGTGATTGTTGGTATGGATTGGCTAATTCCCCATCATGCCGACATCATGTGTTACGAACAAGGAATCCGACTTCATCTGCCGGATGACAAGACCTTTGTTGTCTACGGTGATAAACCCAGTACCAGCCTCCGAATCGTGTCTTGCATCAAAGCCCGAAAATACCTACAGAAAAGATACCATGCCTTCCTAGCCCACGTTGTTGACGAGAAGAAAGAAGTAAAGAGTATCAAAGAGATCCCCGAAGTCTGCAACTTTCCCGACGTATTCCCAGAAGACCTTCCAGGAGTACCACCCGCACGACAAGTCGAGTTCAGAATCGATTTGATCCCAGGAGCCACCCCAGTAGCAAAAGCGCCATACCGATTAGCCCCGGCAGAAATGCAAGAATTATCAAGCCAACTAAACGAACTGCTAAGTAAAGGGTTCATCAAGCCGAGCTTCTCACCTTGGGGAGCGCCGGTCTTATTCGTGAAGAAGAAGGATGGATCATTCCGTATGTGCATTGACTATCGGGAGTTGAACAAGCTCACCATCAAGAACTGATACCCGCTACCCCGAATTGACGACCTGTTCGATCAACTCCAAGGATCGAGTTATTTCTCAAAAATCGATCTGAGGTCGGGATATCACCAACTCAAGGTTCAAGAAGAAGATGTTCCTAAAACGGCATTTAGAACTCGCTACGGTCATTATGAATTCATTGTGATGCCCTTCGGATTAACCAATGCGCCCGCAGTGTTCATGGATCTGATGAACCGTGTATGCCGACCTTACCTAGATAAATTCGTGATAGTATTCATCGATGACATACTTATCTATTCACGAAGTAAGGAGGAACATAGCCAACACTTACGACAAGTTTTGGAGACATTAAGAGCAGAGAAGTTGTATGCGAAATTTTCGAAATGCGAATTTTGGCTTCGAAAAGTGGACTTTCTAGGCCACGTAGTCAGCAAAGAAGGGATACATGTGGATCCCTCCAAAATCAAAGCCATCGAAAGCTGAGAAGCACCAAGAACTCCGACAGAAATCCGTCAGTTTTTGGGCCTTGCTGGCTATTACCGAAGATTCATACAAAATTTCTCCAAAATTGCAAAGCCACTTACTACCCTGACACAGAAGGGTGTAACATTCAAGTGGGGAGATAGACAAGATGCCGCCTTCCAGACCTTAAAGAAAGCTTTGTGCAGCGCTCCTATTCTGTCCCTTCCAGAAGGAACAAAAGACTTTGTAGTCTATTGCGATGCATCGAACCAGGGTCTGGGCTGTGTACTCATGCAGAGAGGAAAGGTCATTGCTTACGCTTCAAGACAACTTAAAACTCACGAGGTCAACTACACTACACATGACCTCGAGTTGGGAGCAGTAGTGTTCGCATTGAAGATCTGGAGACACTACCTGTACGGCACAGAATGTACGGTATACACCGACCATAAGAGTTTCCAGCATATCCTCAACCAAAAAGAACTCAATATGAGACAACGACGATGGGTGGAGCTACTAAGTGACTATGAATGTGAAATTCGTTATCACCCAGGGAAGGCCAACGTGGTAGCTGATGCCCTCAGTCGAAAAGAGTACTCGGGTCGCCGAGTGAAGTCATTAACAATAACGATCCATTCCCATTTGTCCACTCAGATCAAAGAGGCGCAGTAGAAGCCTTAAAACCTGAGAATGTCGCAAATGAAGCCTTGCGAGGGATGGATAAAAACCTTGAAGTTAAGGATGATGGAGCTCGTTACCTCATGAACCGAATTTGGACCCCGAGATTCGGTGGATACAGAGACATTATCATGAATGAAGCTCACAAGACTAGATACTCCGTTCATCTTGGGTCCGACAAAATGTACCTGGACCTCAAGAAACTGTATTGGTGGCCAAACATGAAGGCAGAAATTGCTACTTACGTGGGCAAGTGCCTGACTTGCGCCAAGGTTAAAGTAGAATACCAAAAGCCCTCGGGTTTGCTACAACAACCAGAAATACCCGAGTGGAAGTGGGAGCGAATAAACATGGACTTCATAACCAAATTACCAAAGACAACTGGTGGGTTAGATACTATATGGGTAATCGTCGATAGGTTAACCAAATCCGCTCACTTCCTGCCAATCAAGGAGACTGATAAGATGGATAAGCTGGCAAGGCTCTACCTCAGAGAAATTGTGAAATTGCATGGTGTGCCAAAATCAATCATCTCGGATAGAGATAGCCGATTCACTTCACACTTTTGGCAATCATTGCAAAAGGCTATGGGAACCAGACTCGATATGAGCACAGCTTACCATCCGCAGACGGATGGCCAAAGTGAAAGAACCATCCAAACGCTGGAAGACATGTTGAGAGCCTGTGTGATAGACTTCGGTAAGGCGTGGGACACCCACTTACCGCTCATTGAGTTCTCATACAACAACAGCTACCACACTAGCATCAAAGTTACTCCATTTGAAGCTTTATATGGATGCAAGTGCAGATCCCCTATGTGTTGGACTGAAGTGGGTGATACTCAACTAGCCAGGGGTCAAGTACCTAACAGCACTCTCACCGGTCCGGAGATCATACGAGAGACAACGGAGAAGATCGTTCAGATCCGTGAACGATTGAAAGCATCTCGTGACCGACAAAAGAGCTATGCTGATAAGCGACGTAGGCCCTTGGAATTCAAGGTTGGCGACCGAGTGTTGTTGAAGGTCTCGCCATGGAAGGGAATGATACGCTTTGGAAAGCGTGGGAAGCTGAACCCTAGATACATTGGGCCCTTCGAGATCCTTGCTAGGATCGGCCCACTAGCCTACAAACTTCGATTACCGCAGGAGCTCAGCAATGTCCATCCCACCTTTCACGTATCCAATTTAAAGAAATGCCTGTCCGATGAAACTCTTGTCATTCCGCTCGACGAGATCGAGGTGACCGAGAACCTTCATTTTGTGGAAGAACCCGTAGAGATCATGGACAGGGAGATCAAGAGAACGAAACAGAGCCGCATACCGATAGTTAAGGTCCGTTGGAGTGCCAAGCGTGGACCAGAATTTACTTGGGAGCGTGAAGACTAGATGAAGCAGAAGTATCCACATATCTTCCCAAACCCTTGAGGATCCACTCAAGAGTTAAATTTCGGGACGAAATTCTCTCTAACGGGTAGATGATGTGACAATTGTAAATTTTGGTCAACAAAAGTCAACTGTAGTCAAACGAAGCGTACGTTAATTTATATGTTGAAAAGTTATTTTCCATAACTTTTGCGATGAATTATTAATATTATAGTATTACGTATGCTAAGTCAAAACAATTATCGGTTAAAAGTCGAAAATACGGACAGCAAACTACTGTAGCGTAAAAATTCGATAATCATACAATTATTATTTTGAGAATAATAATATTCATAAAACGATCTACTCGTAAATACGAACCTGTGTATATATAGAACGTCGAAAACGGAGTTCGTATGTGAAAGTTACAACCATTAAACCGCTGTGAACGGATAAATGTACACAGGGTTTGGACTCAAAATACAAAATGAGGTGCCTTAAACATCAAATATGAAATAACAATTCATATGATAAGTAACGTAATAATATCTAGTATTTAATTTCAAAGCTAAAAGAAATTTCCGGTAAAACGTCAAAAATCGCGAAATCGGAAGAATACTGCGCTTAAACGCGAATTCCGACACCCAACGAGTTATAATTCAAGCTAAATAAATGTTTGGCAATTTTTTTATACAAAATAATTTAGAACTTCGTTTCGTCAAAAGCGCATAAAATTTCACTAAAATGTCTTACTATTTTATAAAAATCACTTATTTTTATAAAGTATATTGCTATTTTTATAAAAACCAACCCCACCCCACCCCCACCCCACCCCATCGGTTACACCACCATGCTCCATGAGATCCAAGGCCACTATTCACATACCTAGAGTATTATAAGCCTAGGAATTTAATATTACAAAGAAATCAACACAAATCAAACACAAAATCCAACAAAAAGAAACTAGCCATCTTAATTGAACCAAGTCACAAACCACACACTCATTTCAACTCTCTCCCTCTCTTGCTCTCGGCCAAACCCGCCACCACCATCTTCAACCTAAAGTTCCATTTTCAAGCTCATTTCTCTAATCCAAGTGGTAAGCTTCCTTCACTCTTTGATTCTAATAAACATAACACAAGTTTTACATCTTTTACACACACTAACATCCATCGAAACCCATTGGATAATAGCTTGGTCCAAAGGTCTTTGAGCTCAAATCTTCATCATCTTCAAGGATCTTTCAAGCCTTCTTGGTAAGTTATGATCATCTAGTGATTTAAGTTCTAAATACCTTCATTTACTCTTTTACACACACATACTCACAAAAATCCATTGGATAATAGCTTTGTCCAAGGGTCCTCCGGGTCTTAGAACCAAAATCTTCAATCTTCTTCCAAGAAACCTTAAGATCAACCACTCAAGGTGAGTTCATACCCCTCATTTTCATCTTTTCAAACCTTTTTGGGGGAGAATATAAGTTCTTTTACTATAAATGTTGTTTTATTCAAGATTATATGTGATTAAATGTTATATATGTTGATTTACACAAGTTCATAAAGTTAATATTTGTGTAAAAAAAATGCTTTTGACATGAAATATGGTTAACCCTTGTAAGATGTTCATAATGATGTATATAATGTTAGTGTAAAAGTTACTAAACTATATATAAAATGTGTAAAATGTTAGATCTTGGACAAAAATGTTATAAAGTTGAATTTGGCATGAAATATGAATAGATCTATGTATTATGAACATTTTGACATGTTAAGATGTGTAAAAGTTAGAAAACTACAAATAAAGTGTACAAAAACACTAGATCTTGGATAAAAACGTTATAAAAACGAAAACTAGTAAAAACTACGTTTTTATAAATAAAAGCACTATTTTCTAGCAAAAATGGTTATAATCAAGTTATTACACCATTTTTGTGAGAAATATCTCAAAAGATGATATTTATAATCATTTGAATAAGTTACTTCGTTATTATTCACAAAAATATGATTATTACGACGCAATACTAAAAATAGACTATTATTGGAATAGTTTATGAATACAAGGTTATTATGACGTTTGAACATGACAAAAATAATTATATAAAATTATATAATTATTAAACAATACTATATTATCATGAGAAAAATGATAATGTACGATTACAAGAGTTTTTATATACAAATCGTACGTAAACAAGTTGATTGGAGTACATACATTTTTGTGAGATGAATCTTCACAGTACTTTTATAAGTACCTACTATAAGTCCTGAACTTTTATAACCAGAGTCTCGGTAAGAGAGCGCGATATTTGAGTATAGATCTATACGGGGCTTGACAACCCCGCGTATTGTTCATGAAGTCATCCACCCTTGAACTATTCCGCCAATACGGTTTGGGGGTGTGAGTGTGACACCCTTCCATCAACAATCTTTGCATTAAATACTTCACACAAGTTGTTTAAAAGTATGTCTGAATGAGCCCTTCCTGTTAATACGATTAAACATAAGTTAACAACACTATACTCTTATTTATATACAACAAACATACTACTAGTATTGCAAATTAGAAAATTTTACCTGTGAAATGACTCCTACTCCAATGTTCAGCAGGAATGCTTTTTAACCAATTGTAAGCCTCTTTGTTATAATTATTAAACTCCGCCATAGCTCTGTCAAATTCTGGAATTGTTGTAGCCCTAGCACACTTCCACAGGTGTTCCTTTAGAGGCTTTCCTTTCCGGTGCAATTTCATATTATCCAAAATATGTCTAACACAATATCTATGCTCAGCTGAAGGGAAAACCTTTGCCAAAGCTGGAAGCAAACCTTAAAAACATACACCATGTTAGTAACAATACATAAAAACGTATAAATTAGGTAAAACAGTACCTTTTGGCGATCGCTAATAAATGGGAATTTTGTGTTCGTTCCCATATCTAGGTCACCTCCCAAGCATTCCAAAAACCATGTCCATGAGCTTTTTGTTTCTGCTTCCACAATAACGTAAGCTAAAGGGTATATTCCATTGTTGCCATCTAAACCTACAGCACTCAACACCTGACCAGGATAAGGACCTTTCATGAAGGCTCCATCTAAACCTAACAACTCCCGTTGACCATATTAAAATCCATCTTTTAAAGGGCCAAGGCAAACGTAAATTCTTTTCAATACCCTTGTTGGACAACTAAAATTGGGTTCATATTCGACACCTATTATGACTGTTGTACCTGAGTTTCTCGCTTTTAATTCCAATACATATTCGTGCAACATGGTGTATTGTCTCTCGAAGTCCCCACGTATGTGATTTAGGGTAAGAACTCGAGCCCTGAAAACCTTCATAAAGGATAACTGCAGCTTGTATTTTCTCTCCAATTCTTTTTGAAGCGCTAGTACATGGATCTTTGGGTTTGCTTCGATAAATACCTTTGAGTGCACTGACCAACTTTCCTGATTTGAAGACAAGTGTGTTTTTCGTTATATATCTTAACGCTCCAATCTTCATCTGCCTTAGCTTTTGAAATAAGGAGGACCCAAGGGCATTGTTCGTTTGAAAAGACTATATTACCCCTCATTTGTGCATCTAAATTAAGTGCACCAATTCCACCGAGGGGGACAGGTCCTTTACATTTTGCTCTTAACCGATACCTGTCATTCTTCTGCAGATATAGTTGACGACGAGAGTACACAGCAAGGTTTGCGATTGCTTCTTTGACAATGCTTTTGTTATCAAAACGTTCACCTAACTTGAAATCAGCTTCATGAGATTGACCTTGCGAACACTTTGGGATGTTAGCAAGCTTTCTCAACAATTCGTCTCTAGTGTTACCATGACGACTTTGAAAGTCAAATACATTCGTGTCAATAATTTCCACTGCCATTTCCATTTCACCTCCATGGTTGTAAGGTAAACCTTCTGGTACTGGATCCAAACAGCCTTGGAATGCATCCATGTCAACTTCTACGTCATTGTTGTTCAGCAGTTCAACAGGATGTAGTCTAAAATCACTATCTTGGCTTTCTCCATCGTCTGAGACCACATCAACTGTCGGTACTTCAACATTGCTTTCAACATTTTACTCATGTGGAACCCCAAATCCGTAATAAACTCCAACTTCGTCATCCTCAATAACCTGATAATCTTGTTCTATATCACGATCATATGCCACTCATGTTACTGGTTCATCAAACATACTGTCATTCCAATCTACTCCACTTCGGTCGAATTGTCCTCTTTCAAAAGGAGGTGGTACAGGTATTATGGTTAAAGAAGTTGTCTCATTCCTATTAACCTCAAACATTGGTTGATCTACGTTACTTACCTCCTCCGACTGACCTATGAAGGAAACCCTATTTTCTTTCGATTGAATGTCATCGTGATTTGAAGAAACATCCATTGGCATATTGTCAAACGCGTTTATGTTCAGATCAAATAACAGCTTCCTTGTACATTGTAAGTCGGTATTTCGCCTAAGTCTTTTTCTAACGAATTCAGGGGAAATGGGTACTAACGGATCGACCATGAAATCTGGTAAAGGGGCTTTTCCATAAGTTGGGAGTATACTGTGGCCGTGTTCACAGTAGATCTCATGATCCCAACACAACTTAACATACCTTCCAAAGACATTCACATCGGCATCACAAACTATTGGAACAAGTCCACAACTAATGTCTATCGAAGGAAGTTGAAAATGGTAAAAAACAGGAACCTGCTCAGTGTAACCAAGGACTTTCAACATATGGTTCAGCTCTTGTATAGAAAACTCATCGATGTCAACTGTGTCCATGAACGTAACTTTGCCATTGACGTATGTCCTCGATGGTGCTTCTACAAAATACCCACCATGGTGTAACTGGATGCAGAAGAGGTTTTTATTTGTTCCTGAAAGTAGACTACCAAGTTAGCTTTCCATTATACCATTCAAAAATATATAGAAAAACGAAATGCATATACCGTAGAGATGATCAAGATCATCGCTAGCTTAGTTATCTCGTATCGTCCACATATTTGATTCTCAACGCAACTTCGATTCAAGTTTCAAACTGCGCCAAACCCTACGAACGGTGTTCTTCGTCTTTTTTTCGAGCAATGTGAGAGATGACCTGAGGTGATGGTTGCTCACCTGCATTTAAGGCGCCAACGACTTGAAGATCTTCTGCAGGTACATATGATTGCGAAATGGCGACTTTACCCTCACGTGAGTCGCACACATCATAGGTAACGACGCATATATAGACGGTAACCACTAGGGGGACCAAATGTGTAACCAAACTAACACTTAAGGGACCTTCAGCGTTGAAATCGAAAACGATGACCAACAGTGAAAATTCGGGCAAACCACAGGGACCAAAATTGTAATTTACTCCACTTTTAATTTGGTTCATAGTTGTGAGATATTTAAAAAAATCTAAACAACACAACTAATAAGACATTCTTATGTTGTTCGTCGAAGTATAACTCATTTTTCGTTTTATACTATAATCCTGTTATAACGAGTCGGAAATAATATATTTATTGCAACAGTAGAAATCACCAGAGTAATTAGCATGAGACTAACTACTCAATAACTAAGATGAACTTTAATTTACTAAAATTTTAATTTAATAATATTAATTATGATTGAGCTTTAATTTACTAACAGTTACACACTAGATGTAATTTATAATTAGATATTAATTTATTATAGTTAAAAGAATTATAATTAGATATTAATTTATTATAGTTAAATTATTCTTTGATTATGATTAATAAATGATTATGTAAGTTACGTAAACCGGCGATCTTAACTTTTGCTTGTCGTAATCTAAAATTTAATTTATAACCGATAGGTCGTGCGGGTTCGGACTAATATTGGGGACGGTACCACCGGTACCCTTGGCGTCACTGTCCCGCAAAGGCGGGTTGGGGATAGATGGAAGCAATCGGGGTGGGCCGTGGCTTCATGAAAGCGAGCCATCTTTCAACTCATGTAAAAAAACCATTTAATTTAAAAATTTTACCCACTCCTATAAATACCCCTCATTACCCATTTAAAAATTACACATTTCTTTCTCAACCTTTTATAAATATAAAACTATCTTTCAAGTTTTATAAAAAATGGCAGGCCTTGGAAATAGAAATGTTCGTTGGGGATGGAATAAAAGAGAAGAGGACCCTTTGACAAAAGTCTGGGTTGACAGCTCCGAAGAAGTGGATCGGACAACCTATCGCCTATTCTAGGATCGTGTGGAGGAGGGTTTCACACAAATTTGGGCATGGTACACTATCGGAACAGGGATATGCTTAATAGTAAATGGAAACATACGATCCAAAAAATGACACGTTTTAACCAAATTTAAGTAAACTTATCTTTCAACCGACCAAACGGGACAACTGACGATGAGATCGTTGAACAAGCCCTACAACAGTATCGGGTGACACACAACAGAGACTTTACGCACATAGAAGCGTGGAATGTTGTGAAAGAGACACCTCGGTTTTTTTAGTATCCAATATTTAGGTTTACCCGTATTTAGGATTTAATTTCCAGTATTTAGGTTGTTTTTTATGTGTTTTGTAATGGTGCGCTTTTTTAATCAAATGTTATTTGACTTTTTAATTTTATTTAATACATGTTTATTTTATTTCAAATATTTAATTAAATATTTTTAACTTTTTTAATTAATAAATGAATTTAATAATCGAAAATATGATGTGTCATCGTGGTTGGGAGGGTTCGGAGGGAACTGCTTCCATGGGTGAAAGATGAAAGTTAGAGTAGAGAGAAAAGTTGATGTTGCGTGTCGGTTAGGGGGGGGGGGGGTGGGGGTTGGGAGGGAACTACTCCCCCACCTAATAAGACTCAAAGTGTGTGAGTGGTATATAGGTTCTGTAATATATATTCTAATATTTAATAAAGGGCTTATTATGATAATAGCGGAGGGGTAGTGGATAGAAAATGATTCATATACAAAGTCTTTATTTCATATATGCAAATTACATTGATGGATAAAAAGCGGGGGGGGGGGGGGGGGGGGGGGGGATTGTGTTCCGCCCATGAATAAAATAAAGATTTATTGAAGTAGAAATCAGTAAAGGAATCATAACTTGTTGACGCAGACCCAGATATAAGCTTTTCTTCGCCCGTGCATATGGCAGTTTAAGTCTCGTTCTAGCAATAGAGGGCGTGCCATAGCTATGGGGGTTTGGAGTTTAAGCAGGTGCTGGCCCAACCAAGCTTTGCACCTTTTGTTGGGGGTCAAAAGTTTCAAATAAACACCTAAAATGTATCTATCTCTTATAATAAAGCAAACCTTAAAATGTCACATGAGAGATTTTCTACATCCCACTTTGTCACGTATCGTTTTTTAACCAGAAATCGTTTTCTTTACCTGCTCAACCCAAACTCTATATGTTATCACTCATCCCCAATCATAACATTGTCTCCGCCATTTTCGCCTCATAGCTCCATCTTCCCAATTTCCGCCTTAAAATGATATGTGATAGTGCTTTAAATTTTAAAAACCCTAAATCTGCTCAACGTTGAATCCTCCTTAAAGAACGATCGAACCCTACAACAAAACACGTCCTCTTCATCTTTAGTTTTATGCTTCCTACTGTGTTTCCTGGTTCGATTCTCCCCAAGTGGCCTAATCTTCTTCTGTAAAAATCTTGATGTTAATCGATTTCCTTTTGGTTCTTTCAATTCCCATGTTTGTGAAATTCCAAATATTTGTTGATTTATAATACATGTTTTTAGGTATTTTAAAGATATAAGCCCCTATATTGACTACAATTCCATTCGTGCATCTTATTTCTTCAGATAATTCAATTTGGATTGCATCGAGTGTGATGTACATGTAGTTTTTTATTTGTCATCTATATTTTAATTCATGAGTTTTATTCCATCAATTTGGTTTATCAACCTAAATCTTTCTTCTTCCCATGATCAGACCATTGTTTTCCATCTTTCAGATGAATATATTCGCCAAGGAATAAATCAGGAAAATGGAAGATACAAGCCCCTATCTTGACTACAATTCCATTCGTGCATCTTATTTCTTCAAATAATTCAATTTGGATTACATCGAGTGTGATTTATAGGTAGTTTTTTATTATCTAAATTTTAATTCTTGAATTTCATTCCGTCTATTGGATTTCTCAACCTAAATCTTTCTTTTTCCTGTGATCAGACCATTGTTTTCCCTCTCGAAGAATCGGATTGGTTTCCCAATGCCATGGTGGTACCGGAAGTTTGACATTTTCGAATCCTCGTTTCCTTTCTCAATCTTCTTGCTTTCTTTTCGGTTTCGGGATTGAACTCCAAGGGTCGAACCAAGGAGTTCGTGGTTGACTTATTGTGTTGATAAAAGCCTGACTATAGTGTCTCTCTATAGCAGGAGTATTACTAACATTTTGAAACTCAAGTAAAACTTAAAAACATCAATCGATAACCTAGATCATATGTGAACATCAAGTACTTCAAATCGAAACACTCATGACCAAAAAGAACTTCTCTTATAAAAACCGAAAAATAAACGAATAATCGTTCCAAGAACTAATCAATTACAGGAGCTGAATGACTACTCTTGAATCTAAAACCCAACCTTAATGATTAGAGAAATTCCTAGATGTGGAATACCCTTAACACCAAGAGTTGATACAAAACCAAATAAACAAGCTAAAACTAATGACTTTAACCAACCTTTACTATGAAACGAAAACTAATGATTCTATGCTCCCTGAATCTCGACCTGGTGATCTCTATTTATAGTTGAAAAATCGAAGGGTTCGCATTCCCTAACTAAAGCTTTTCACATCGCGAACATGACTTATCCCCGATATCTCGTACTTCGAAATTCAAGTCAAACTTTAAGTAGTGTGATATTTTATAAAAGTTTTATGGAACAAAATCTCATCATTTAAAACTTTGATTACGAGATCTTAATAATTTGGCTGCAACAAAATCAAAGTATTTTAGAAATGTTTAAACAACTTTGGGGGTTACAACTTTATACCAAACATAGACCATATAAATCATTAGGAACTTCATCATCAAGTGTCCCAAAACATCCTAACGTTTCTATTGAAATTTCGGAATGACATTTGGACAAGTAGATAAAAGTCCATACTGAAACGACTCTAATATAATAGCCCAATATAAAGCTCGGGACATATATTTCCACATAACTACAAGGGTATTACTAATCCTACAACATATAACAATACTACATCAATAAGGGAGGAAACTACTATCCATTCATCTAATCAATATATATGAAGTCTGACGTGACTTCTATCCCCTTCCATACATTTATATAATGCTAGATCACCTATTGCTGATATGCATAGCATTAAAAACAAAGATACATAAGATAGACTAGTCTCATGACATACATAGGTTTGGGCAAAAAAACATTTTCATAAGAATTTGATAACATCACTTGAACATAACTTTAAACATTTTGATGTATCATAAGTGTCATGTAATGCGTGTATGTATGATTTCACACTCAATGCAGGCCATCATGGACACGTACCGTGTTTCGGTCTATGTTAGATTGTGTCATTTCATGTGTTGCATGTTCTTATGGATGTAAACCGCATCCCGCGTCACTCTATGTAACTCACTTGGGACGCTCTATGTAACCCACTCAAGTCTCTATGTAACCCACTTGGGACGCTTTATGGTGGCCTCTACCTTCATGACGAGAAGTACCAACCCAGGTAGACTCAGTCGAATCCCATGCTGGGAATTTCTTAGTTTTTTCGGACCATACTTGACTCATGTGCAAATCACATTCCATGTATGCATGTTTCGCCACTTTTTCTTTTATGCAGTTTCACACACATATGTCATGCTATGTAATGCAAGAATTTAGTATTAATATTAAAAGACATATATAAGTCATTCATATTGCATAACAATATCATTCGACTCATAGACATTTCATTAAAAGACATATATATCAGAATTTGATGATTTTATTGATTTCTATATTTCTTTTAGATTTTTTATTCAAACCTTTTCTGTGTGTGTGTGTGTGTATATATATATATATATATATATATATATATATATATATATATATATATATATATATATATATATATATATATATATATATATATATATATATATATATATATATATATATATATATATATAACATGAATTAATAATTACTACAAATTTGAATAACATAAAAACAATGAAAGATCTATTATAATATTTTTTTTAAAACACATCAAAAACTCCTAAATCGTAAAAAATGTTTATAGAAACAATTTCAAAAATATATAGAAATCAACAAAAGAATGATATATTTAGTTCATCGAGAATCATCAATTCTCATTTTTTCGTCGTTTAGTTTTACTTCTAATTTCAACATTTTAATCCAAAGAAAAATACAGATTGGACTCACTATTAATGCGACAAACTTATTTTTTCAACTCTTCATATTTGAATCGCAAGCTCTTCAACGACATGAAGACTTTTTGAGAGAAAATACTACTAATATAACTATTATCCCAAGAAAATCTACATCTCAATAACTTTTAACAACATGAAGGATTTTTATGAGAAAATACTACTTATATAAATATGTATAATGAGAGGAATGCAAGATGTTATTGGAAAATTTTTAAGTATTGTACATAAATGCTATTAATTAAAGAATGTAAAAAGTTATTTAGGTTTCAAATCAAAAAGCATATTACATACACAAAATTACTAAGCATACCCCCTCATGAATGTGTGTGTTGGAGGATAGCTATATCACAACCCAACTAAAAAATATAATATGGTAAGGTTTTGTGTTTCCTCTAACTTTGGTTTAATGTGTTTGAATGGTTATTCACTATTTGAAAATTTTCTTTTTCTATGTATCGATTTTTGATTAGTTGCTTGAATCTTGTATTTTTGTTTGTACTGATTTAGAACTTTTTTCTCTATCATCACATGCATTGGCTTGTTGAACCTTTCCAATGAGGTTTCCCCGCCCCAGTCAATAAAAACTCACATTTCTATTATTTCAAAGGTATTGGGATTTGTCCATATTTGTAATATTTTTTTTGCTCATCTGAAGAATGACTAGGATCATTTCCAACTTATAGAAAGATATACAGGATAGTTGCCGAAGAGAAGTTGGAATTGATTTTTTGTATTTTGTCTTTGGATTGTGGTTAAGCATATCCACTTTGTACAATGCTTTGGATTACAACAGAAAAATATTTGAGGTAGGATATTTTTAAAAATTTATGTGGATTCATCTAATTTAATATTCTGTTATTGATATAACATTTTTGGTTTTTATTTGCTTTAATAAACAAATAGACCTTATTGGGACAAAACTAAGTGCAAATGAGAAAATGTGTGCGACGTAGCCCAATCAAAATTTCGATATGGCTATGAGTTACTTTTTTACATTATATTCTATTTACGATTTGTATTGCTCATTCCCTTTATTATTTTGGTTGAGTTTTAATTGAGATGTTTTGTTGCCGTTATAAGAGGAGGAATTGGTTTTACAATAATTGATTGTAATATTAGTAGAATTGGTTCAACATAATGTTATTTACAATAATTGAGTATAATATTAGTAGAATTGGTTTTTAAATTGTTTCCTTTGTTTCTAGAATTATTTGTGATGCTATATTGTGATGTCCGACTTAAAGATTATTTCTTTTTTACTTAATGGACTTAATATGTTAGGTACTTAATATGGTTGTTTACATTTTTATCACGAATTTCCCGTCCCATTTTTCTGTACGAGAACTGAGGAATACATGTGAGAAGTATGGAGCAGTCAATGATGTGTTCATTCCGAAAAAGCTTTCAAAAGCCGGTAAGCATTTTGCTTTTGTTAGATTTGTCAAAAATGGTGATGTGCAAACCCTTGTTAATAATCTTAATACTATTTGGATTGGGAAAATTAAATTGTTTGCCAAGGTTGCAAGGTTTGATAGGAAGGTGGGTTATGCTAATAGGCAGAATGTTTCGCCAAATAATGTTGCATATGTGAAAAATGTGGGTCCAATTGTGCGTAAGAATGGAGTTAGGAATTATGTTGATGTCCTTCGAGGGGCGTCTCAAACTGTTGTGCAGAAAAATGAGGGAGGATCTAAACCTGTGATTGTGTTGGATCAGGAGTGTGTGAATGATCAATCTAATTTGTTTAGTTTAGTGGCTTGCGTAAAACAATTTGGGTCTATCCCAAATATTCAGTCGATATGTTCAAATGAAGGTTTTGATGGGCTCCGGTTCAAATATTTGGGTGGTTTTTGGATTGCTATTACATTCAAGTCTTTGCATGCATGTGATAGCTTCAAATCTCATCAAGGTATTGCTTCGTGGTTTGTTGAGGTGAAGGATTGGTCTGATGATTTTGAAGTCAAGGATAGAGTGGTATGGATTGATGTGGAGGGGATACCGTTATTGTTGTGGACCACAAATACGTTTGTGAGAGTGGCCAGGCAATGAGGGGAGCTTGTTTATTTTGAGGATGCGAAGGGTACTAATAGATATAGTGTGTGCATGTGTGTTAAAACGATTTTAACAAACCTTATTTCTGAATCTTGCAAAGTGGTATTTGAAGGGAAGGTGACAGAGATACGGGCTAAAGAAATCACGGGTTGGGTTCCAGACTTTGTGGTAAAGGACTATGTATTAAATGAAAAGGAGGATGCTGAAGGTGAAGATGATGTTTTCATGAATAAAGATGGAGACGATTTGAAGGAAGATGGAAGATTAGAAGATGATGATGGCGAGTCCATTCATGTTCCTGATTCGTTTGATAATGATAACAGGGAAGGTGTAAAAAGCCCGTTGGATGAAGACCCATTTGGTTTGGATGATTTAATTCGCAATGATGGAGTTGTTAATAATTATTGTTCAAAGGAGATGGATAATGACATTTCTTTCCCACCTGGTTTCACTCCGCCTTTTGTTGCGAGGGAGGGGGTTGTGCATGTTGACTATCAACAACATTCTCCACATGCTGTTCCTTCCCCGGTGGATTTTTCCAAGCTGTCTGACATGCGTTCCCTTCAGGACTTCAAGTCTGATGATGAGCAACAATGTGGGGTAAGGAGGGAAGCTTCTTGGCAGAACTCAGTTGGTGGTATGCGAACAAAATCACACGTTCCAGGTAGATCGATAAATTTTAGAGAGGGTGATCATGAAGATGATTCTAACTCGGTAATTGGTCCAGTACATGAAGTTTTTGGTACACAATCTGAAAATGCAGACTCAATGAGTCCACTTGGTTTACAACATCTACGAGCTCACTCCATTGTAAAGCCTCAACACCTCCCCTAGGAAGTCTACGCAAAGTGGTAACCCATCCTTCTTGCGCTAACTTGTCGCACACCGTAACCTCCTTGCAATCTTCCAAAGCAAAATTCTGTTGAATCTTACTTGAAAAGGAACATCCCCAGACCAAACATCCGTCCAAAACTTAGTATGCTTACCATTACCCACCCTAATAGCACAGTATTGAAAGAGATCTACTCCTATTTTCCTCAAATCTTCAACCGCACAAATTAAGTATTTCCAAATCGAATTATGCGAAGATCTAGGCAAATTAACTCCAATTCTAGAACCATGAATCGCATAAATTACCTTGGCCCACAAAGAGTCTGGTTCAGTCAAGAAGCGCCATATCCATTTAAAAAGAAGAGCTCGATTCAAAGCAAACAAACTATTAACACCCAAACCACCCTAAGATCTTGAAGCCAGCACTTTATTCCAAGCAACCCAAGACATTTTCTTCTCATTAACATCCGCCCCAATAAAGAATTTGTTTCTAATCGCCTCTATCTTCTTTAAGATACCATCCGGCACCTTAAAAACAGACATGAAAAATGTAGGAATTGCGCCCAGGACTGACTTAATTAAAGTAAGCCGACCCCCAACAGATAAGGTTCTAAGTTTCCACTTTGAGAGTTTAGAATCAACCTTATCAACCACCTTTTTCCATGAGATCAAACGACTCATATTACCTCCCACCACTAGACCAAGATAGCCAAACGGTAATTTAATTGGCTCACATCCTGTACTAGTCGCCATATTTTGCACCTCCTCAAACGTAACACCCAGCCCCAAAAGTTTACTCTTCTGCAGATTTATAGAAAGACCCGACACAAGATGGAAAACATGCAAAAGAGAGACTAACGAATCCACATTTTCCTTATCCCATGACCCAATAAAGATAGCATCATCTGCATAGAAAAGATGAGAAATAGAAATCTGATTTGACCTGCCAAACGTGAAGCCACACATCAATCCTCTCTCCATAACCCGTTCCACCATAATATGAAGACTCTCCATCACCAAAATAAAAAGAAACGGAGATAAAGGATCTCCCTGTTTGAGACCCCTGCCGATCTTGAATTGATCCGTAGGAGAACCATTAACTAACACCGAAGAAGTGGCAGAGTGCAAACAACTAGAAATCCAACTTCGCCACCGGTCACCAAAACCAAGTTGCAACATAACTTCAATCAAATGATCCCACCGCACCGAATCATACGCTTTTTGAAAATCAACCTTAAACACAAAAGCTTTCTCCCTTTTATACTTACACCATGACGCCAACTCGTTAAGAATGAACGGACCATCCAAAATATGCCTACCTTTAATAAAAGCAGACTGCTCTTTACTAACAATACCATCAATCACAGTTGCTAACCTATTAGCTAAAAGTTTGCCAATAATTTTATATTGGCAACCAATCAGGCTAATAGGTCTATAATCTTTAACAAATTTAGGCTGCTGCACTTTAGGAATCAAGGCAATAAAAGATGCATTACAACCACCAGGAAAATGCCCCATATTAAAAAAGCACTTTACCGCATCAACCACCTCAGACTTAACCAAATACCAAAACGTTTTGAAAAATTCAAAAGTAAAGCCATCCGACCCCGGAGCTTTGTCATAACCACAATCCCAGACCGCCCTTTAAACCTCTTCCATCATAACCTCAGACTCCAATTCCTCCGACTGCTCTACCGATAAAACACAAGGAAAAGGTTGATCCACCTGAGGTTTAACCCAGTTTGGTTTAGCAAATCTCTCAGCAAAGTGCTTTCTAAATTCTTCTTTCACCAATTTTGGCTCTTCGATCCAACGACCATCAGAAAAAACACCACGAACAGCCGTGTTCCTTCTTCTTTTATTAAGAATGCCATGAAAAAATTTACTATTTTCATCCCCTTCAATAGCCCACCTCTTCTTTGGATGCTCTTTTGTGACAGATCTTGTTACGGGTGTTGCTAAGTGGTGGGGGATAAATATTCCTTTGGTTGCGAATCATGCAGATTGGTCCTTTTGGTTTGACAATCTTTGCATGCTGAAACATAGAAAAATTTGTCTTCAAGTAGTTTTTATGACAGTTTGGTGGTGTGTGTGGAACTTCAGGAATGCTTCTATTTTCTCTTCTGAAAAGCCTAAGAAGTGCATGTGCTGGGATAATGTTGTTTATTACTCGTTCTTGTGGATTAGGAGTCGTTGCAATAAGCTGTGTCTTAGATGGGATGCTTGGCTTTTAGATCCCAATTTAGCAATTTCTATTATGTAATTGTTTCGTTGTACTTTTGTCTAGCTTCTTGCTAGCTGCGTTTTTTTTTAGTGTTAATATATTCGCTGCTGTTCTAAAAAAAAAACTTAATATGGTTGTTTCTTTTATTATTTATATAGATAAAATGACTTTATAAGTTAAAGCATAAAAAGCATGACCTTAATGTATTAAAACACCAATGCTTTATATATCAAATTGTATGATTAAATAAAATGTTTTTCTTATTATATCAGATTTTTTTAACTGTCAACCGTATAACACTCGAGTTTATAACCTAGTATTATCCATAATATGCTAGTAGTATATTATGTTGGCTTAGAAAGAGCTATAAATGAAGTGACTGAACATGAATAAACGTATGTTGATATTCATTTCATTAAGTCAATCAAACAAACAACCAAACACGAACACATAAACGAGCGAATTTTCTTGTTATCGTTTGTTAGTATATGTTCATTAATCTGCTAAACTAATATAAACGAATATATAAAAATAAACATAAACAAAAGCAAACGTGTATAAACGTTAATGGGCATAAATAAACATAGACATATATATATATATATATATATATATATATATATATATATATATATATATATATATATATATATATATATATATATATATATATATATATATATATATATATATATATATATATATATATATATATATATATATATATATATATATATATATAGAGTCCGTTTCAAGGAAGAACCAATGTTTTCCTAGGAACCGTAGGAACTTTTTGACTGAATTTTTTTTAAAAAAAAAAATGACATAATACATCTAGTCGCTTATATTTAAGACTTTTTGTCAAAAAAAATTTGAAAAATAATATGTATACACGAAATGTGCATATATGCATTTTTTTCGCACATGTGTATATGATCACGTTTCGTGCATATGTGCACATTTCGTGTATATATATTATTTTTTCAATTTTTTTTACAAAAGGTCTTAAATATATACGATTAGGTATATTATGTCATTTTTTTTGAAAAAAAAATTTCAGTAAAAATGTTTCTACGGTTCCTAGGAAAATATTGGTTCCCATTTGATATTTAGTCTATATATATATATATATATATATATATATATATATATATATATATATATATATATATATATATATATATATATATATATATATATATATATATATATATATATATATATAATAAATAACTATGCGTTGCAAGGTTAGAATTAGGAAGATGAGAAAACTCACAAACATACACGAACATAAAAGATCAATAACAAACAACGTTCACAAAGGTAAATGAACAAACGATACCATGAATCAGGTTTGTTCATCTAATTAAACGAACAAAAATTATCGATCCTGATTTAATAAACGGATCTAAATGAATTTGTCGTTGAACGATGTACGCACAGTCCACTTAACGTTTGATTTGTTTACGACTACAACCGTGAAGCTTTTAATCGTTATGTAATATATGAATGAAAAAAGGACTGAGCTTATCATACATATACATATGAGACAGAAGTGAGAACACTCGAGAGATTCCATAACTCCATTTGGAGTTTTTCATGATAATTGCACTTTGTTAAAAAAGTTTCAAAACTATGCGTCACATGTGTATTATTTGATTGGTCCACTGAATTTTCCTGATTCACGTGGAACTCCTTCCACATTATTGCATCAGATCTACTACGTCACGTATAATTCACTCCTAAATTAAAATAGAAAACTTCATATCAAATGGCTACATATAGCAGCCCCATTGCCCCAATTATTCGTGTCGATAATTAGAGTATTTACAGCAGGGCCGGTGCATTTGTTGTTGTTGCTCCGGACAAAAAGACTCAACCATGGCCATAAATTTGCACCAAAACTATATACAACATAAACTTGTAAAGCAACTTATATGTTTTTTATTTAGAAAAAATCATATGTATACACTATACAAACTAAAACCACATTAAAACTAGAAATCAGATGTTAATTGTTCTATACGACTTTGTTACTATTCAAGGATCAAAAAACTTGGCCATGCCTTGTACATAAAAGTAATCATGGAGTGCTTCACCTTCCACGAACCACAATTTTCAAAGTACACAACTTGATCAAGGCTGGCCTAGTGATTGAATCAAATTGTAACCATCAAACAATTCAAAGCGATTTGATACGTTTATGAAGGTCGATACAAACTAAAAGTTAAAAGCAATCACTTGAAACCATATTTTTGTGGGCTCTTTGAAACAAACAAAAACTATCACACCATAGTCAGACCTTTTGAAACGAAGTGTCCTTAAAGATTGAAAACCAAACAAATATGAACGTGGATAAAGTCGTATAGTTTTTTCCTAATTTACCGAACTAAATGGAATTAACAGTTAAACAAAATGATCGTAATAGACCAAACTATAATTTAGACCCACATAGTCTTGACCCTACTTTAACAAACTAAATGAAATCAACAATGAAACAAAATGTCCCCCATTTACCAAACTAAAATTCCAAACCAAACAAACCGACTGTTTAGCTAACAAAAATGATATTAGAAGCAATTGTTAATACTAAATTAAATTAATAGAACAACAAAATTAGAAAAATAAAAAACAATAATTACTCGTTACTTACAATGATAAAAATTAGAATTGACCACTTATAACTTAACAAGCCTTTCCACCTTCGAATTCGGCGACTGCGTCTTTCAAAAATCAAATCCAAACTATAAAAATTAGAATTGACCAATTGCAAATTCGTTTTCATGATCAAAAATAAACTCTAGAAGGTAATAAAAAAAACATATACTGATATACACTGAAGCAGATGGAGCTATTGTAATCGGGGCATGAATCACAAAATCAGTGTGCAATCTTCAAACTCCAACTCAAAACTAGTGTAGGAATCTATATCAAAGACAGTGAGGGACCACCGGACCAGAAATTATTGATTTCAAATTCTTTTAGCAAAACAAAAATAAGATAACTGAAAAGACGATGCGATTTACTAATTTCAATAGAGAAAACTCAGAGAAGTCGATTTACTGATCTAGATAGATAGAACTCAGAGAAGTCGAAAATTTACAATGCCGAGTGAATAAGGATAAGAGAAATCAAAGAAGACTAGAAGAAAATTAATACTTAGAGAATTAGAGGCACACTCGATTTAGTATTTAATCTCATAGAGAACTAGAGATGACAATCGTAAACTCTGGTCGACTCCTCGATCTTCTACACATCTCAAAATAGCCTACCACCCGATCCTACCTATTTCCTCTCCTTTTTTCCTTGATAAGTCGCGACACCCTTTCACTCTTCCTTCATCCCTCCTTTCCAACTTGTATTTTTCAGGCAACTTCAACCTTTTCCTAGATGCTTCTTCAAAGTGTGCCAAAATATCATCTAGACTTGATAAGAACATCATCAGTATGGTTTTGTTCATAATAAAATGTGATAGCCAAATTCATTACTTGAGAAGGTTTTGCATCCCTCATTGCCTCTAACTTTTCCCTTGTTTTCTAGTTGACCCGTTTCAAGAAAAGCTTTGTTTTCGAGCATCAATTCTATGTGGAGTTTTAGTTTCTCATTATACTCTTCTAAAAATAAAGCCATGTCATATTTGTACTTTCTCATTATCTTTCTGGAAGTTGACATGCTGAAAGAGGTATCTTACCAATGGTTATAAAGATGGAGAAAAATATATTAATTGAAGGCGGTTGTTAAACCAACCTAAAGGTCAAGTATTAAATGGTTAATGCTTCTAATAAATACATAAGCATAATATGTTTACACCAAAATAACTCTTCGACACCTGAAATGCTGGGAACCATATATATTGGCTTTAGTGATGCAATTAATGTTCCTTTCGTATATAAGATTATGATTAACATACACCCGCACTTACACTACTTACTAGACAAATTCCGGCACATTGCGCAGAACAAAACTATGTAGTTAACATTATAACAAATATCTTTTGTTAAAAAATATTCAAGTCACTGTCATCAACTATGAAATAACAATTTCATATGAGAAATTAAAAGGTTGATGTATCATTAATGAATTATCCACGTATGTTATTTAATTGTAGATTTTATGGAGCGTTTTAAGTTATGTCAAACGTTATTTCAATACTAATTAAATCACGATATTCCTTTTTTTTTTCTTTATTCAAAACTACTTTTATCATAAATAACCTCACATGTTTGTTTAGTTAAAACATCTAAAAATTTGTTGGTGCTTTTTGTTTGACAATAAGTAATATAATTAAAACATCAGATTTTCTTCATATCTTGATTGTCGAATATATATATATATATATATATATATATATATATATATATATATATATATATATATATATATATATATATATATATATATATATATATATATATATATATATATATATATATATATATATATATATATATATATATATATATATATAGGGCTATGATCAAATACATTTAACAATTATTGTGTGAATGTAGGACCAAATGTGGAGCGTCCGATCGGAAAGATCAACGGTGTTAGATTCAAGGGCCTAATTGTAAATTTATAACAATTAATTAATCAGATTTTACAATTAAACCTCTAAAAAAATGGTATTTTAGTCTATTAATCAAATTTTAAAAAGGAAATCCCGTATTTATCTCCTAATTTTGTGGGATTTCTCTCCCGAATTCTGATGAACACGTTTTATCTCCTGATGTTGTTATTTTTTCCTATTCTCTAAGAATGCTAAGCAGACTAGAATGTACAGTGTACGTATTTTAGTTTGGCCTTTTGACACACTTATTCTTGAAGAATATAGTTAATATTGTACCTTTTTTTACATATTCTTTGAGAATGTAGTTATTTTATACATTTTTTTTTACAAAATAGTCTATGAAGTTTGGTGTGATTATACGTTCATTCTCCGAGAATGAAATCCTCCATTTAGTAATATGTTGATCAATTCTTCGGAAACACATTCTTAGCATTCAATTAAATACATAAAACAATGGCTAATTGACTTATTTAGTGATAACTATTTGTATGTTTCAAAACATGTTTAAAAAGACACAAAATCTAAGAGAATACTGTGAAAATTCCCTCTTGAACAATGTGGCAAACTCCTAACCCAGAAAAACATTATTCAATAATGAATTTTACACGTTCATTCTCCAAGAATACACTTCATTCTTGGTATAACACACTACCATTCTTAAAGAATACCCTTCATTATTGGTGTAATACACTATGATTCTCAAATAGTATACTTCATTATTTGCGTAACACTACCATTCTCAAATAATATACTTCATTCTTGACATAACAATGTAAATTCTAAAAGAATGTTCACAGAAATCCCACTATCATTCTCAAAAAATATTATCATTCTCGAAGAATACCCTCTTGCCGGCAGCGATTAAATCTTTCCATTCAAATCGCATAAGAATTTTTCCTACAGCTAGGTAATCAAATTGAAATAACATATGGATGCACACAAATTACCATTCCACATAGGTATAAATACTCTTTTTGGTTTCTTGAAATCAACACAAATGAGCAAATTACGTAACATACCCCATTCGCATTAATTACCTTCTTGTCGGCATCGATTAAATAATTCCTCTATGCTTTTATTATAATTGCAGAGCCGGAGAAATTTACTTTCAATTATGCCGTCAAAATCACCATAAAATTTCTGCGTTCAATTATGCCGTCAAAATCACCATAAAACAAAGATATGCATGGAAAACAAAGAAAATATCATATCTCAATCAGAATTTCTACGGCTTGATAACGAATAAACACACCACAAATTGAGATGAATTGCCACAACAATGCACAACACTATCGGTAGAATCAATTAATATACCTGATTAAGCGACGAAATTCTGTGATTAACAGCGTAGAAAAAATGATATTGGAAGGAGAAGAACGATGAATTGGTAGAATTTTATAGGGTTTTGATGTTACGTTCTGTATAAGAAGAGATAGAATGTATAAGAAGAGATAGAATGAGATAAATTTGGAGATAATGATCAATTACCTAAATTAGTGGAGAAAATTAAAATAATAATTACTTGGTTATTGTGATAATTTACCTTCTTACCCTTTATGAATGATTAGACCATAATTGGTTTTATATTCACACAATATTTATGAATTTTATTTGAACCTACATCTATATATATATATATATATATATATATATATATATATATATATATATATATATATATATATATATATATATATATATACATATATAGGGTCGAGATCATGAGAGAACCTAAAAAAACCTAGGAACCTAGGAACTTTTTTTCTACACAATATTTTAAAAAAAAAATTGCATCCAATTTTTTTATTTAAAGCGTCTAAGAGATTTCTAAACCCTAAACCCTAAACCCTAAACTCTAAACCTAAACCCTAAACCCTAAACCCATATGAAAAAAAATAAAAAAATGATCTTTTTTGCATCCAATTTTTTTATTTAAAGTGTCTAAGAGATTTCTAAACCCTAAACCTAAACCCTAAACCCTAAACCCTAAAACTAAACCCTAAACCCTAAACCCTAAACCTTAAACCCTAAACCATATACCTAAACCCTAAACCTAAACCCTAAACCTTAAACCCATATGAAAAAAAAAATTAAAAAAATGATTTTTTTTTGAAATTTTTTTGATATCTTCAAGATGTGTCATAACAAAAATTTTGGTATATTTTTTTTTGAAAAATATTGTGTAGAAAAAAAGTTCATAAAATGGATTCTTAGGTTCCTAGGCTTTTTTAGGTTCTCAATTGAACTTTACTCTACATATATATATATATATATATATATATATATATATATATATATATATATATATATATATATATATATATATATATATATATATATATATATATATATATATATATATATATATATATATATATATATATATATATATATATATATGTATATCAAATAACAAATCGTATGAAAAAGACTTTTACTAAAACTTTTAATAATATAAAAGCACTTAAGGATCTATTATAATATTTGTATTGAAAAAATATCAAACCCTCCAAATCATGATTTTTTTTGAAAATTCATGATTCTATACATCACAATCTTATGAATAACAAATATTATGGAAAAATTATATACTACAACTTTTAATAACATAAAAATACAGCAATAAGTATTATAATATTTCTAGTAAAGAATACACCAAACACTCTTAAATCATACAAAGAATGTAAAAACTATTTCAAGAAAACAAATTATGAACAATTTCAAGAATATATAAAAATCAACATACTTTTGGTGTATTTTCTCATTTCTTCAACTCTTCTTATTTTAATCACAAGCACTTGAAAGACATGAATGTTATGAGAAAACTCTACTTATATAGCAACAACATGTATAAATGAAATGAATACAAAAAGTTATTAACTTAAATGAAATATTCTTTTGAGTGTTAGTACTTAACATCAAAATTCAATAAACTAATTAAATATCATAAGTTAAAATAGTATTTTCAATCATAGTAAATAAATAAGATAATTTCAAGAGTTGTGGGAGTTTCAAATCAATGAGGTTTGAGATAACAAAATATCTCTAGCCATATGAGTTTGTATGACCTCTATTATAATATAAAATAGATTACATTACTAAGAATATGCTTCTCATATTGTTCAATGGTAACTTCAACCATTACTAAAAGTTGAACTTGAGAGACCAATAAATTATGAGTTGGACCATGAAGGGATGAAAAAGGTGAAATGTACATGTAATGAAATAAATATATTCTACCAAAAGACATTACCAATACTTTCAAACGTCTATGTCTCTACCTACATAATAAATAGGAATACCACACTATTGCAACTAGCTGAAGTTATCCAACTGACCGATGTTTATCAAAGAGACCTATAAAAGGTGTTGATTATGCTTTAGGGTAGGGTGAATTTTAACTTATCACTACATCAAAAAACTTATAAATCTACAATTTGGATATTTTAGTGAAATTTTAGTGCATATTTTTCATGGTTACTTTCTAATGTATGATATATATTCATATATATATATATATATATATATATATATATATATATATATATATATATATATATATATATATATATATATATATATATATATATATATATATATATATATATATATATATATATATATATATATATATATATATATATATATATATATATATATATATATATATATATATATATATATATATATATGATAGGTTTTCTACTACCCTAGAACAAGCAAACTTGGCAACGGAAACATACAAAAGTTCTAAGGCAAGTAAGATTTACTAAAACCTATAGGGAAATTACTTTGCATATTTACAACTACAAGAATGTTTAAGTGTACCAACCTTTAGAAAAACTGATTTACTTGAAGAACCATTGGGAAAGTCGAAATCCCCAAATGCTAAGGAAGGTAGTATCCAAAAGATAATATCTCTAATGGATCACACCCTATTAGTCCAAACAATTAGGTTAATTAGGTTATTAATAAAAGCTTGCTATAAAACCTTAGAGAAGGATTATAGATTCTGCTTGAGATAGAAGAGAAAAACTCTAGAGGAATATCACTCTGAAGTTGGCACAAATTATGAGGTGCCAGGGGGTTTATAGCTTCCAAGGGTGATTAAAATATAAACATTATTTGAATTCAAACGAGATAAACCTTTTATATTTAAATTCAAACCCTTTAGCTGCTAAATATAGTTGGCGATTTAATAAGGATAAATCCTTATAAAATCGTCCAACATATATTCTCCAACATTATCCATTGTTCAATTGTTGATGAATTACAATTCAGCCCATGCACTTTTAATTAATCTCAAATTAATTGCAATTAATTCTAAACTAGTTTCTAATTAATTTATCATCACATGATAAATTAATAAACTATTTATTTCTCTCTCTATTAACTTTAATTCCATTTGGACAACTGAAAGCAACCCAAAAAGGACCATGCTATTAATGGAAGGTCTTTACTAATTTAGTTATGATATTGGACACTACTATTCAAGAGTTTTTTTATCTACATGAAAATATATTTTAATTGTAATACTCTTCAAGTTTCATCTAATATTCACTACAACTCAAGAGTTTTATAACTTGTGATACTAAATTGATACATATAACACTTATTGGTTAGTAAATATATAAATAGTTCACATAGCTAGATCGCTTTTTTAGAGTTTAGGGAATAGCATGAAGGGGCTTATGCCTTGACAACACATAAAACTCTACATTGGGGGGGGGTGTGTGTGTGTGTGTGTGTGTATTTGTATGGAACGAGAAAGAAGTACGCGACTTTGGAAGATGTCATTTTGTATAAGAGCTACGATGGAGATTCTGAGTTCAATGAATGTAATTATGAAAAAAAGAAATGTATATGAAATAGAAGATTTTAAATGTAGGTAATTATGAGCTTGATCATGTTTTTTATTTCATACATGTATTGTTTCTTGAGAAATATGAAATAGAAGTTGAATTTATATTTTATTTTGTTACAAATATAAAAAATAACTAACCTTATACTATATTATGTTGATTTCTTTTAATATATTAAGCTACTTTATTATTCAATTTCTAATGTTAACTCTTTAAATTTTAACATAATATACTTCTTTATTAGTTTAGATATATCGTTGTATGTAAAACATCATCGTTTTAGTGTCACAACTTTTGAATAATTGATATATTATGCTTAATGTATTATTTTAAATATAATGTTAAAGAGTAAACCCAAATCAAAATTTTAATTAAATATAAAAGAAATCCAAAGAATAATTTTTCAATAATTAAATCATTTTCAATTTAAAATCTAAATTGCAATGCCAAATTAGTTAAAACATTGCTCTAAATCTATTTTTATAGTCATGAAAACTTTCTAAAGAGGCAGCTTTAAATAACTAATAATAATCATAGTTAAAAGGAATATTAAAATAAATTATATTGTCATCTTACAAACAAAAAACAATGTTGGATATTTAAAATAATCATAAAGATCAAAATCAAAAACTTAGACAAATAACTTAATTTTTAATTAATTGATCATAATGATAGTTAAAGTAATACTAAATAAATATTATATTCAAATTGATTCACATGCAATCCGCTAGTAAATGTTATTGGAATGATGTCGTTCTAATATATGTTTATTTTAATTAATTAATCATACATATAGTTAAAAATAACGTTAAATTGAACATTATATTTGTTTTTTTTTTCATAGGCAACATATGTGTACAGAAAATTGAGATTAAATAGTATCATATAATTAAAAATAATTAATATATTTTATATCAACTTAAAATAAAAATTCTTATTTCAATGTTAACAAAAACAAATACTTACCTTTAATAACATATATTTATAATTATTTTAACTACATAATTGTATACCGCGCAACGCGCAACATTTGCCTAGTAAACATTATAATAGAGGCTATCCAAATGAATTTGGTTCAAGATAGGTCAATATATTGAATTGTACTCATTTGAAACTTACAAGACTTTTCAACTTTCAAGTAACTAAACACATACAACTCAACAGTTTTTTAAACCTATGATACTTAATTGTTACTTTCACGCTTAATTAATATTAGAGTTATATATAGTTCACATATAAATTATATTCTAGCTTGAAGAATAAGATGTAAGAAACGATGATTTGAGAACATACAAATGAGAAACATGAAGAAACTAAAACAAATCACAAGTCGCAAGGCAAGAGAAAAACGACATGGTTGAGAACACATCTTTGAAAGTACATATATTTATATTGTATTAGGAAGGAGAAACGTGACGAAGCTAAAATAAATTACAAGTTACATGACAAGTGACAAACGGCATATTGGTTTTACCCCAACATAACAGGAGAAAGATATATAATACATTTGGTATCAATGATTATTTATTGTAATTACTGATTTTCAGTTATTCGAGAGTTTATAGTTGATCCACAAGTATGTATTATATATATATATATATATATATATATATATATATATATATATATATATATATATATATATATATATATATATATATATATATATATATATATATATATATATATATAATGTTTTGTAATCCTTATTTACCAAAAAAATGGTTATATATTGTTTGAATAAGTGCGCTTATTTTATTGGTGAACTATTAATGGACATTTGGTTTGTAAAATTGTTTTAAGATTAACATTATTTGACAAGGAAAATGTTATAAAAGTTATGGCGTAATTGTCATGTTAGAAGTTAAACATTGAAAAAGTTAAAAAATCACGTAAATACAAGAAAAAAGATTTAGTAGTAAAGCATCTTAAAAGTTTTAGTTACTAAGATTTTATAAAAATGAAAATATATTAAATGACACAAAGAGTAAATTACATTTTTGGTCCCTGTGGTTTACCCCTATTTTCACTTTTACTCCAACTTTTAAAATTTCACGTTGAAGGGCCTTAAGGTTGCATAAAGTTTACACTCGTGGTCCTTGGCTCATATAAAAAGACTAAAATACCATTTCTATTTTTTTTCCATTTTTATTTTAACCTATTATTAATTTTAGTAATTAGAAAAAAGTGAAAATACACCCCACCCCTATCCCCTACCCCACTACCTTCTGGTTTTGCAAACACTATGCTATTAGGAGATTCATGATCTTCTAGTTTTGCAAACACTATGCCATTAGGAGATTCTAAGTTGACAATATAGGTTTGCGCTTGGTTGGCATTTGCGGAAGTGGTGTCAAAGATTGTTTGTGAAAGTTAGAACAACAATAACGAAAGTTCTGGTAAAAAGTTATATATCTTCTTCTGCATGATTGTTGAACAATCAGAGCATATATTTCATCCAGTGTTTACAGATTCTATATATAGCATATGGGGGATTATTTATCCTATGTTTTTTGGATTTGGGGAAAGGGCTAGCTTTATTGTGCAAATTATCTCCAGTACATCAACATCACGTATTCATCAGATTTAACAACACCAGATTACATAAATGAATTAAGATGAAGTAAGATTTAGGGTTTGATCCATAAAAAGATTAAATATAGATGAATCGGTATAACACTTCGTGAATGAGAATTAATGAATCGAAGGATACAAATCAGAACGATGAACAAAACAGAGCTGACGAATACGAGAACTGATAAGATAATATAAACATGAAATTGATTGTAAAGAATCATGGGTTTTCTGGTAAACCAGATCTACATCAAACCAAAAGGCTTAATCGAAAACTATTGGAAAGGTGTCCAAGGTCATCAACTTGTTAAGACATTTCTGATAAAAGGTAGAGTCTTTTTGGATTGCCCTCAGAACATAGAAAAACATTCATAGTCAAAATAGAGGAAAGGTTATTTAGTTAATTAATTTATAGAGAATAAATTAATTAGAAACTAAAAGAATAATAATAATTTAATTGGTAAATTAATCTAGGATTAATTTAGAACCAATTAAAGGGATTTGATTGTAATTGATTAAAGTTATAATCAATGGAACAAGTCCAGGGGGTGCGGCTGCCAAAAGGCTCCTAAGTTTGAAACCCTAAGAGCCTTGCACTATAAATAGAGGCCTTGGGGTGACATCCTAAGGCATCACAAACCATTTGGAGCCGCCAACCCCCTCCTCCCTCCTTCCCTCTGTGAAAACTCTTCCCTCTCTAGGGTTAGAGTTCTTTGCTCTTGATCTGGCTGGTTTTCTGGTTGTCCCTAGGTACAAACCACTAGAGGGATTCACATTTTGGATCCTGATCATCCTGCAATCGTGGCCTTGACTAGATCACAAAGGCAACGACTTCTTGAGGTACATTCTTGTTTATTTAAAGTTGCTATGATCTGCTATGAACTGATGTGATCCTGAATGCGTTCATGGAATTTTATGTGGTTTGATCTTAATTGTCTTCCGTTGCATATGATATTTGTGTTTTTGATCAAATCCCAACAAAAACACCCTTGGGAATTATTACAGCACCGAACCTCATGTTGTATTCTCTACAACCAACCTCCCCCTTTGACTCGTAAGATATCTTCAAGCAAGATCTTCATTATGAATTCGCCATAGCATAATCGGGTACTTTGGATGGAGACAAGTGGTAGAGATTTACTTGTAAGACGGGTACTGATTAGGGGCTAACGACTTTGGTTTTTGTAGGTGAAATCATCGACGAAGATGACTAAATCTCCAATGGATTCAGCAATAAAATGACTAAGTCTCTAATGGATTCTGCAATAACAACCCTAACGAGCGACATCGACTTTCCTATGAGGGTAACCTATGCCATCGTCGGTATCTATAACAAATGGAAAAGCAATCGATCAGATACCAAAGCTCCATCCATCGATTAAATTTGCGTAAAGCTCTATAGGTCATGTATATATTTCAACTCAATAATCCGGAACGATCTCACCGGAATCGGTTGAAAATCTCCATCCATCGTATATGCTCACGGGATTGCGACTCCTACTCCACTGTTCGATCGAATCGATTGCAAAAGCCGATGGGGTAGTGGGGCGGGGTCGGGTTAGGGTTTTTTATTTATTTAAATTATTGGTTAAAAGAAAAGGAAAAAATAAATAAAAAAAATGGTAAATTGGTCTTTTTACTGGCCAAGGGACTAAAAGTGCAAGATTTTAGCCACCACAAGGACTTTCAACGTGAAATTTTAAAAGTTTGACTGAAAGTGAAAATATGGGTAAACTATAGGGACCAAAACTGTAATTTACTCGAACAGTAATTAAGGGAATGAAATTGGCTGAAATAATATTTTATTAAAACATATTCATACATTTTTGTGCAACTATAATTTATATCAAAAATTAATTTATTAAAGCATATTTATTTTAGGTTTTGATTATAAGCATATTTCTTTTAGGTTTTGATTATAAGTTGTAATGTATTTTAGTTTTGTATTATTTTTATTAAAGCATATTTATTTTAATTTTGTATCATTGTTAGTACGTTTTATTTTTTGTATTAGATTATAATGTAGTTTATTTCAATGTCTTGTAATTATTTTTAATTTTGGATTGTACATATACACTTGACTCAAGATAGATTATTATATTATTTTGTTCGACTTTTTGTGAAAAACTTTATTCTTGATGTAAAATATTGATTCTGATTAACGGTTTATAGTTATTTTTACGTTTATTGAAGTATTTTTATTTTCATTATATTTTTATTAAGTATAAAATATTATCAGCTTAATGATAGACTTTTTGAATTATTAATATAATATCCTTAATTTGTTAATTAGTGTATGGTGTGAAATACAAAACCTAAGTTAAACTTTTTAATTACCAATATAATAGATTGATTTTGTTGATTGAAATATGGCAGTAAATACAAAACAAAAATCAAAAAGTAAACGACACTTAGACAATGATCAAAGACTTTTTTTTCAAATTAGTTAAAAGGTTTAGATGTGTTAAATATAAAACCGAAATAGAAATGTAAACTTAACTAAAAATCCAAATTTATTTTTTAATAATAATTTTCAAAGTGAGTTTTAAATCAATTAACAATCTATATCTATATATCTATATGTAGATAAATTTTCTTTACAAATCTTATAATAAAGATCATCAAACTAAATATGTTTTAAGATATGACATCTATATTGAACCATATGTATTTGGGAAAAGTTTAATAAGAGACTAATATAAACCATGATACCGAGGGTCTATCTCATCCACACGATTGTTCAACTTACGGTGAACACACATACACTGGATTATAAAAAAACCCACTTCGTTTTTTTTATTTTTAAGGCTTATTTTTATAGGAAAAAAATATGAATATATAGAAATTTATAACATTTTATCCTCTACAAATAGAGATCCATATTGATATACAAAAAATGATTTTTTTTGAAATTTCAACTAGTTGAGATTCACATGTGAATCTAAACCATGTTTTTATTCACTGTTGGCATTTATAATACCATATGATTTTGACGTGTGAATCTGTATAAATTTTCGAGTGAATGTGAGTTGAATTCACTTGTGAATCACATTAAATTCATTATAAAATTTTAAAATGTTGAAGTAGAAATTTTTTAAGTAAATTACTCAGATTAATATTTTAGAGTAATTTCACAATACCATATGATATTGTCATGTGAATATGAGTAAATTTTTGTGAAAATATGAATAAATTGACTTGGAAATCAAAGTAAATTTCTTATAAATGGTTAAAATGTTGATGTAGTAAAAAAATTGTAAATAGATTTCTCAGATTATATCTAAGTAAATTCTCAATACCATATGACATTGACATGTAAATGTGAGTAAATTCACATGTGAATCATAGTATATCATTTACAAATAGTAAAAATTTTAAAAGTAAATTACTCATATTCATATTTCTATAGTTCAGATTCATATTGTGAATCTAGATGAGTTGTACTCATGAAAAAAAGTTTGTTTATATATATATATATATATATATATATATATATATATATATATATATATATATATATATATATATATATATATATATATATATATATATATATATATATATATATATATATATATATATATATATATATATATATATATATATATATATATATATATATATATATATATATATATATATATATATATATATATATATATATATATATATATATATATATATATATATATGGATGTTTATTTGTAGAGGACAAAAATTATAATTTTTGGTATATTCAGCTTTTATTTTTGAAAAAGAATAATGTTGAAAAATTAAAAAAAATGAAATGAGTTTTTGTTCTAATCCTCTACATGCGCATCGCAATATCAAATTTACAACCTACTTTTTGGCCGTTGATGATTTTGATTTCGACATTCTAGATTAGTTTCTTGGTACCATGGATAAATTTAATCCCTTATTGAACCTATCCCTATGTATTTAAAACTTTCAACTCTCAACTTCTTACTATTACCTACACCATTAATTTATTTTAATACTAAATTTCTTCACCTTTTAACTAATTAACAATTACAACCCTATAAATTTTGTTACTTATGGTACTTAATTGCTAATTATGACACATTGGTTAATATAAAGATAAATACTGCTACATAGGTAGCTTATATTGCTAGAGTATGGAAAATAAGAAGTGGAGAAAAATATGATTTGACAACACACGATATTTTACTATAGAGACGCGTATTTATTTATACTAAACTAGAATGGAGTAAGATAAATAATCTAAAACAATTTAAAAGTCACAAGATAAGAGACTTGATGCACGCTTAGTTCTACCTCAAACATATCCATACTTTTTGGATTAACATTATCTGATAAGAAAAATGATATAAATTGTGAGGTTGTTGTCAAGTCGGTTGTTAAATATTTAAAATTTAGATTTTTCGTATAAATACAACAAAAATAAAACTTTGGGGTAAATAGTCTTAAATAATAAGGATAATAAGATTAACAAAAGTGAAACTTGATTATTATTTAATAATATATTTCCTAAAAACAATATAAAAGGATGATAAATAGCCTAAAAGCAAACAATGTTTACTTTTTTAATAAATAATACAAAACTAAAAGCTGTGATTATATTTAAATTTTTTTATAAATTCGCATCATATTCCAAATTCCAAATTCATAATATTTTTATTTGACACCTTACTCTTTAAATGATTTCCTTAATTTTATTTTGTTGAGAAACATAGATAAAACCATTTTCCTAATTTTATATTATTTCTTTATATTTTTATGATTATATTAGTTAATCTGATATATTTTGAATTTAAAATTATAAATCAAGAAAAAATAATTATGAAAAATCCTAATTCATTATTATTATTAGTTCAAGGGTATAACTATGCATTTACAGTTTCAAAAATTTTATAAGGATAGAGTTAAACTTTTTAAAAATGAAATTGAATAAGGGATTGAAAACTAATTGAAAAATGTTTTTTAAATAATAAGTTTAATAGAAACATATTCTTATATTTTAATTAAATATTTATTAGTTAGAAAGTTTTTATTAGAAAAAGCAAAATATTGTTTTTATTAATATTATTGAAATATTATTTACACATATCAGTCTAACAGAAAAGGGTTGATAACAATACATTTCTCATATACTATCTTTATGTTTTTATAAGTACGTTTTATTTTATATTTAATTTAAATTTGAGATAATTATGTAAATATATTTTCATATATTTTTAATGTTGGACAGTCTATAATAATTGACTCTAAAACGAGATTACGTTTTTTTGTTCGATGTTTGGATTAAAAAATTATTATTGATACACATGTCATATAATTGATTTCTTTTTTGTTTTTGTATATTTTGATTAGATTTAAAGTTTTTATTTATATTTCATCAGTCAATATATTTTTATTATATAAATTTACTCATACGCAAGGCGTGGGAACACGCCTAGTGTGTGTGTGTGTATATACACACACACACACACACACACACACTCCCTCTCTCTCTCTAATAGACCATAAACTCTTTTACTATATATAATTAAATCAACCAATGGTTAATGTTACACTAATGTTTTTTATGTTGAAGTTAAATAACACTAACTTTTCCTAACATTATAATAGCGCTTATAAAAAAATTATATGTAAACAACATTGAAACCAGCAATATTCATTTCATGGCGAAGGAAACTAGTCACTCTTAGCACTACTTGCAAAGACCATTCATTCAATCATACCAAAAGCCTATAAACACTTACACACGTATTTACACATATAACATACATTTTTTTGACATAAATATATGTTCTTTTAGTGGTTGTGAAAAATACTATACTAAAGGTTATGTTAGTAAGGAAGATTTTATGAACATTGAACAGCAGCTAAAAGGATTGAATATAATAGGGGAAAAGATGTTGAGAAGACATAATGATACGGAGAAGGTTAATGAGATTTTGCTTGATGAGTCAAAAAAGGAAAAAAAGAATGAAAATGGATGAAGAGATCAAAATTATGTGTAAGACACTAGATACAAGTAAAGGTTATGTTAGGAAAATTGATTACTAGATTCAATGTGAATGCTTCTTTATTGGAGACTAAACCTATAAACTTTCTCGTTGATGGCATTTCCAACTAAATTAAATTGGACAAGCATTAGTTATGTGCAATGTAAAGTGTTCTTTGTTGGAGGTTAAATCTATAATCTTGTACATTGAGGGCATTGCAAGCTATATCTACAACATTGTCTATAGAATGGGGATGGGTAAAAAAAACATTTTACACCTCCCAACATGTTGATCTTTATAGAAGATGATATTCTCTTCACATCCCTCTGACGATCTTCCTCTATTGAATGTTTTGTATGATATTTATTTGTGAGGTTTGGCAAATTTGATTTTAAGGTAAAGCACGAAGCTATTATAAAGACTTGTTGTTACCGATTTTTTTAAAGAGGGTTTTGGTTTTGAGGGTGAGGAATAGTAGAACGGAAGAGTTTATTTATTATATAACTAGTGTATGTATATTAATAAATATCAACTAGGTGTATATTCTAAGTTTATTGTATTTATCTTAAATTAACTTGACTGCAACTGGTGTGAGACTCGACGTCATAATGATGAGAGGTGATTTGAAAAGTCAATTAGCTTCGTACTGTATATATTTGGATAATTATGGGAAGTGAGATTTTGGAGAATAGTTAATGATTGCACTATATTGACTCCCAGGTTTCAATGATTATCAAACATGTTGCATTGGAAACAGAAAAGTTGGAAATAAGTCTTTTGGTGTCATGATTATACATAATATTAGTTCCCTTATACTGTTAGGAGAGGTAAAAGTTTTTGAGTTGTCCTAACACAGACTCGATGATAAGAAGATTAGGAGGATATTGGAGACAAAAAATGGTTTATAGACTAATGAACATTATGTATAAAGTTTATTATAATGTGCATGTATATTTCCCAACGTTATTAATATTTACAATGTTTATTCTTGTTAAGCAGTGTCTGTTATGTTGTTGGATGAGTGTTTGAACTTAACGTTAATTATTACATGATTTGCAAATACCATTCTTCAAGTATGTTTAATGGACAAGTCACAATATATATTCGGTGCTAAGAATGTATATTTCGTGCTGAGAACATACATCATACATCATACATCATACATCATACATCAAGTAATTTAAGTTTCGTGTTACGTTCACCTTGAACTTGTCTTGGTCCACTGAATATGTTCAATGGCGAGGCGAGAAGTCTTCGATTTCGTGAAGTTGATGTTCCGTGTTGAAAACCTAAACTTCACAATATTTAGACTTTTACAAAGTAAGCACTAACTTTTTTTTTAACAATTGTTACATATTAATAATTTTCAACATTCTCCCCTTATATGATAACTGCTGCACAAATGCATACATTTTGAAATTCAGAGAGGTTTGAGGCAGGGTGACCCGCTCTCAACCTTGGTTTTCATCATTGCTATGGAAGGGCTGCATGCAATTATAGAGACTGCTGTTGAGAAGCATATTTTCCATAGTGTTTGGCTTCTAGACGAAGGTCCAAGCATCTCACATTTGATGTACGCGGATGATGTGATGTTCATTGGGGAGTGGTCTCCGGTTAACTTTCTTAATTTGAAGTGTTTGTTGAGATGTTTCTCGCTGGCTTCTAGGCTGAAGGTCAACTATTGCAAAAGCAAGGTGTATGGTATTGTGGTGGAAAAAGAATATATGGGCAGGCTAGCAAATTTCTTGGGTTGTGAAGCAGCGGATTTTCCATTCACGTACCTCGGGCTGCCTATTGGAGCTAATATGAAGCTAGTAAAGAATTGGAATCCGGTGATTGAAAGATTCAAAAGCAAGCTCAATAATTGGAAAAAGAGTTCTCTGTCGATTGGGGGCAGACTCACCTTGGTTAATTCTATGTTGGGCAGTCTTCCACTATATCACATGTCTGCCTTTAAAGCTCCTATGAAGGTAATTGAAAGTCTAGAAAAAATTAGAAGAAGATTTTTGTGGAAAGGGTCAGACGGAAAAAGATGCATCAATTGGGTAAATTGGGAGAAAGTGACTACACCTAAAAGCATGGGTGGTTTAGGTGTCAAGGATTTAAAAGACTTCAACATTAGCCTACTCGTGAGGTGGTGGTGGAAAGATAGAGAAGATGGCAATTCTATTTGGTCACGGGTCATCAAGAGTATCCACAGATATAAAGACTTCGATGACGGGAAACTAGCAAAAAAGTTTTACAATAGAATGTGGACAGATGTAACTGACATTGAATCTGTCTTTTTAGAGTCTGGAATTAGTTTAAGAGATTTGTTCAGAAGAATAGTGGGGAAAGGAGATAAAACTCGGTTCTGGAAGGACTCTTGGTTATCAGGTAGTCCCTTAAAGAATAAGTTTCCAAGGCTCTACAAAATTGAACGAGATAAAGACATTCTAGTTATGGGGTGTAACACCCAGTTTTCTTATCTCTAGATTACATCATAATCACTCAAAATAAACAAAGTGATCATGGTATAATCAAGATTAAGCAACATAAGTACAAGCAGAAATCAAAAGAACAAGTACTTAAAACAACACATCCCAAAAACTGGTTTACAAAAGACCGTCTACAAAACTATACAAAAGAGTATATTCAGGTTTACAAACAGTCAAAGTCAAGTCTCATATCCATGCAATCATCCCTCAGCTATCTTCTTGCCCCTGTCACCTATATCACAAACATATAGCTATTTATATGAGCTAAATTAGCTCAGTGAGAAAGTCTATCAAGTTTAGAAATCATTCAAATAATTAGCAAGATTTCCACAAACAACTCACTATCTCCATTTCAATGACTATCTCAGTCATTCCATTTCAATGACTATCTCAGTCATTTAACGTACTCAATTAAACTAAGTAATTATGTCAAACAAAGGATTCTCAACCCTGTTTAACTCATGTAGAAATTGTTGTCTCAACCAAATCAAGATATACAACAATTCAATTTAGTTGTAGTTAAACCATTCACAATGAATTATAACTACTCACCTGACGTCTGTTCTGTCAGTGGTCCACCCGTGCCTCGAGTATCTCCTTCCCTCCTACATGTATCTGATGAAAACGACATCACATGTCATACTTCAACATTCTCAAAGCAATTTAACCACATCTAACTCATTATATTAAGAATCAATAGCTAACCAAAAATTATAATCTATGAACATCATATGGTGAAGTCATAAACAACAATAACAAAAACACTCTAGTTATAGCTCCTCACTTCACCCCTTTGACCCATTCAACTTCACAACAAAATTAATAAGCATATTACTAACTCAAGGCTAAAATTAAACTCTTATAGACTTGCTATACTACTAATTTAACTCTAACTTCATCAATTTCACAGGTGGTCATCGAGACCACATAGAAATCACTGCAACACAAAGTATTCCACGGATCGAAACAAAGCAAAATTTAAGGAGGATTACCTTTCAAGCTCAAGGAACTAATCTCTAGCTTCAATTCGTGAAAGATAGACTAAAATCTCGACTTAGAAAGCTTAGAAATCGATTTCTAGGGTTTTGGGAGGGTTTTGGTTGAATTGGAAATGACCCAAATGAAAGAAATCTCGTACTTTAAAATAGCCCTGATGCGCGACACGACCCGTGTAGGCTCACACGACCCGTGTGAGACCTACAGCAAGCCATCCTGAAAATGCACAGACCCACACGACCCGTGTAGCCTCACACGACCCGTGTGAGACCCAACCTCGCTTCGGTAATCTTTGAACAAGAGCTACACGACCCGTGTAGAAGTACACGACCCGTGTAGACCTGAAAGAGGGTACTGTTTGGTTCTTAAGCCTTTCTACACGACCCGTGTGGCCATACACGACCCGTGTAGCTCTGATTTGACATTTTACAAGTCAAAACTTTACTCAATTGGGTTTTTAACCATCCTAACTCATATAACAACCTATTTAATCTTAATTACACTAAGATTAACACAAAATCTATATAAATTAATAATATGGTATTACAAGTTCTTACCCCCTTCAAACGATTCCGTCCTCGGAATCTCTTGAAAACAAAAAGGGATACTTTGATCGCATCTCCTCTTCAGCTTCCCAAGTGACATCTGTTTCTCTATGATGTCGCCATTGTACTTTAACTATTACAATCTCTTTATTTCGCAACTTCTTGATCTTTTTGTCTAGGATCTTCTCCGGTTGTTCTTGATATTGAAGTTTACGATCTAGCTGAACTTCCTTCAAAGGAACACGTGCCGACTTATCGTATAAAGTCTTACGAAGATGCGAGATATGAAACACATTATGAATCCCCTGTAGTTCATTAGGAAGTTCAAGTTTATAAGCTACTGCTCGCACTCGTTGAATCACACGGAAAGGTCCAATAAACCGTGGGCTTAACTTGCCACGTTTACCAAAACGAATAATTCCCTTCCAGGGAGACACTTTTAACATTACCATATCTCCGACTTGAAACTCCAACGGTTTCCTTCGTTTATCTGCATATTGTTTTTGACGCTGTTGAGCAACTCTCATATGCTCACGTATACTTTTTATCTTCGCTTCAGTTTCAGTTATAATTTTAGGACCCGCTAGTGGCTTTTCTACCGCTTCTGACCAACATGATGGTGTTCTACACATTGACCCATATAACGCTTCAAAGGGTGCCATTTGAATACTAGAATGATATGAATTGTTGTATGTAAATTCGGCTAAAGGTAGATGATCGTCCCAACTACCTCCAAAATCAATCACCGAAGCTCTAAGCATATCTTCTAACGTCTGTATAGTTCTCTCGGTTTAACCATCAGTCTGCGGATGATAAGTCGTACTCATTAAAGCTTTAATTCCCAAATGTTTTTGAAAACTTTGCCAAAAATGAGAAGTAAAACGACTATCACGATCGGATACTATAGAGGTAGGTACTCCGTGTCGTCTCATCACCTCCCTAACATAAATCTCTGCTAATTTAGACGCTTGATAATATTCTCTTATGGGGATAAACTGTGCTGACTTGGTCAACCTATCAATAATTACCCATATAGAATCAAACCCTCGTGGAGTTCGGGGTAATTTAGTGATAAAGTCCATAGAAATCTCATCCCACTTTTTCCCCGGTACAGGTAGTGGTTGAACTAACCCGTATGGTCTCTGATGATTTGCCTTGACTTGTAAACAAGTCAGACACTTCTCCACATATCTCCCAACATCACGTTTCATTCCCGACCACCAGTAAAACGACTTTAAACTTCTATACATCTTTGTACTACCTGGATGGATTGAATATCGTGTACAATGTGCATCTTCAAGTAACAGCTGTCTCGTGTCTCCGTGTTTTGGGACCCACACTCGTCCCTGAAAAGTCTTCACTCCCTGTGCATTTTCAACTAGTTTATCTACATAACCAACCATTCTCTCACTCTTCATGTCATTGGCTTCTCTCTGGGCATGTTGAATCATTGCTAGTAATTTACTAACCACTCCCATTCGAGCTGAAACGACTCGAATAGGTGGTTCTTTTCGACTTAACGCATCTGCCACTACAGTTGCTTTACCAGGATGGTAAAGTATTTCACACTCATAATCTTTCAAAAGATCCATCCACCTTCGTTGTCCCATATTCAACTCTTTTTGATCAAACAGATACTTTAAACTCTTATGATCTGAATATATCTGGAACTTCACACCATAAAGGTAATGTCGCCAAATTTTTAGTGCAAAAATAATGGCGGCTAACTCCAAATCATGTACTGGATAAGTTTGCTCATGAGGCTTCAGCTGTCGAGACGAATACGCAATTACTCGCCCCCTTTGCATTAATACACATCCAAGACCGATTTGTGAAGCATCGGTAAAAAGGACAAAGTCTTCCACACCTTGAGGCAAAGCTAACACCGGAGCTTCGCATAACGCCCGTCTCAGTTTTTCAAAAGCTTCTTGTTGTGCTTCAGCCCAGATAAACTTCTCTGTCTTTCTGGTCAGCTTTGTTAAGGGAAATGCAATACTCGAAAATTTCTCAATAAATCGTCGATAATAGCCAGCTAGTCCCAAAAAGCTCCGAACCTCAGTTGGATTTTTGGGTGGTGCCCAACTCATCACTGCTTCTATCTTGGCAGTATCCACTTTAACACCTTCTCTGTTTATCACATGACCAAGAAACTGAATCTCTTGCATCCAAAACTCGCACTTTGAAAATTTTGCATACAATTTTTCTTTACGAAGAAGATTTAAAATCAACTGTAAATGTTGCTTGTGCTCATCCCAACTCTTGGAGTAAATCAAGATATCGTCAATAAATACTATTACGAACTTGTCTAAGAATGGATGACATGCTCGATTCATCAAATCCATAAAAGCCGCCAGGGCATTCGTCAAACCGAACGGCATTACTAGAAACTCATAATGACCGTATCGGGTACGAAATGCTGTCTTCGGGACGTCAGATTCTCTTACTCTTAACTGATGATATCCCGATCTCAAATCAATCTTCGAAAAATACACCGCTCCCTCCAATTGATCGAACAAATCGTCTATTCTCGGTAGGGGATAACGATTCTTCACAGTAGTCTTGTTAAACTCGCGATAGTCTATGCACATACGCATAGAACCATCCTTCTTTCGAACAAACAGTATCGGCGCACCCCATGGAGACGAGCTCGGACGAATAAAACCGCGATCTAAAAGTTCTTGTAGTTGTTTCTTTAACTCCTCCATCTCGGACGGCGCCAACCGATAGGGTGCTCGAGCTATCGGTTTCGCTCCAGGAACTAAATCAATAACAAACTCCAATTGACGATTTGGCGGTAAGCCCGGAAGATCATCAGGAAAAATATCGGCAAAATCTCTCACTATCTCAATTGGGGCGACATGTGCCATAAATAAAAGAGCACCTCTTTCGGTATACCTTCACGCTCTCGCGAAAGATACAACCGGAATATGTTGAAAACGGCGTTTGCCTCGTATTAACATTTGAGACCCGCTCGGAGTTCTCACAGAAATAATCTTTCCGTGACAATCCATATTTGCCCTATTATTATCTAACCAATCCATTCCAACTATTACATCAAATGCACGAGTAGTCATCGGCTTCAAATCAATAAGGAAAGAAATTCCATTGATTTCAAGTCGACAACTTATATACTGAGTATCTACTATAACATCTCTCCCATCAGCAACATCAACTATCAGACTCTCACTCATCTTAGACACCGGGACATTAATTCGAGTCGCAAAAGGTACAGATATAAAAGAGACCGATGCACCAGTATCAAACACCATACGAGCTCGAAGAGAATTTAGGCTAAAGATACCTGTAATCACATCTGGTCGCTCTCTAGTGTAACACCCCAACTTTCACACAAATTTTTTTTTTAAAACTTATATTACAAACTTTTAGTCATACAAACCATTTAAATTTTTACAAACGGGGCATCACGAATTTGCATCATAACCGTAGTTCAAACCTGTTTATTTTACACTTTATACAGCAGAGGCTACATTCCCACACCTGACCCTTCTATCGCCCTTCTTGTTTACCTGAGTACATAGCATTTTAAAGAAAAATGCGTGAGACATAAAGTCTCGTGAGCATTATGGGTTTAGACCCAAAACAGTTTTTCCAATAATAACATTATTCTTAAATTTCCAATATTTTATTTCCTATGAGCGCACCCATAGGCATTCCTTATTATATGATGGTACATTCCCACGAGCGCACCCGTAGGTTTTATACGGGACGCACCCGTATAACTACTTCCTCAATAGCATGAAACAGATTCATCTACCAAGGTAATTAGACAACTACTTCGCGACGGGAGGTACCATCCCAGTAGTGTCTTTTGACCACCCCTACCGCAGCAGGCCGTGATCTTTATCCGGATACTAAACAACTTATCATCAAGGGCCAATCACATTATTAGTTCACTGTATTTCTGATTCTCTTTCTGTACACATTATAAGCATATTTTCCATAAAATACTTATAAAGCCATAAAACCACTTTGACTCCAAAACATTTTTGAATAAAACTCATTTTGCTATGTACCCGAAAATCCACATAATACTCACCTGATACGTAAAAGTAGGTCGCACACACAAGCAAGTGATACTCAAGAACTCTTCTTCTTTCCCGAACCTACATTCCACATGGTACTGCTTAGAACGAATTAACGTTTACATTTATTACTTATAATTATATAAGTATACATGTATTTTCCCGATACTCGACACGTACCGTGTCCCACTATACCCTCCCTTTACCTTATAATTACATCATTGAGGTTTATTAATTATCTTTAATAAGCATATAATACCCACTACGAACTCTAAGCCGCAACCACGACCAAAACCCATGAAAGAATACTTGATAGCAAAGCTGATTTTTAGATCCACGACAAGATTTGTAATATTAAACCAATGAAAGTTTAAATATAAAATCCAATAAAAATCATGGGTAAACTAGACCCAAGGACAAGGTCACAGGGCCTGACCTCAGGTCATTTGCATTTTCCATTTGCAGATGCAAAATCCCCGAATTTGACTGATACAATCAGTTCACCCATTGACCCACCATTGAAGAAATATTAATCGATCAAAATGGGTTAAGAACTGAACTCTGAAATTTGGTAAGGACAAACTAGACTTCAAAAGTGATCTAAGGCAAGTGGCCTTGCTCCCAAACGATATTTGTACAATTTACAATGAATTTCTCAAGGCAGGGGACCAAATTTGACAGAACTTAGACCACTCAGTGAACATTGCAATATTCACCTAACCTAACACACGAATTAGGCCAAGGAATTACGGATGCGGAAACTACACACCTAGACCTTTCCAGAAATATATGTCTCATCTCAATTGGTCAAGTACAAGATTTTACACGAATTTTCTAAGAACATGTCCAAAACTGTGAAAAATACGAAAATCCCAAAATAACATTAAGGTTTAGGATTTCAATTCCTAAACCCATTAAGACAAGGATTAAGACATCAAGGATCAGAAACAAGTCAAAAGAAACTTCAAAATCAGGGAACTTGGAATAAGAGTACCATAACACGAGCCTTACAACAAACACACTAAAGCATACACCAAGCTATGTGTGTGTATAAAATCGGCTAGCATGCAAAGCCCCAAAGATTAATTCTAGATGGAAAATCAATAGAAGGTCCTTAAAAACATTAGAAAACAGAACAAGGAAATCGTACGGACAAGAATAGTTAAAGGAAATTCACAGTTAAACAAGCATAACACCACACAAACACACACCAAAACCCATGGCGGAGTCATGATGGTGGTGTGGTCACGGTTTTGAACAAGAAGAAGAGAGGAAAGAACTTACCACTATAAGCAATCACAAGTATTTCTTCACTTCATTTGGCTGATCACGAGCTCATCTTCCCTTCCCTCACTAAGCCATACGATAGCAGCAACAAAGAAGAACGAGGGAGAGAGAAAACGAGAAAAGGAATGAGAAAAGAAGTCTACGATTGGGAAGAAAAGAGAAAGGAATACCACTTTGCAACCACCACGAGCTGCTATAGCCCCACGTTGACATTCAAACCTTTGTTGTATTCTTCTCACAATTATTGCAATTTTCCAACATTTACAACTTTGGCCCCTCTAATTTCTAGGTTTATTTTTAAATCTCCCAAAACCAATTACTTCAGCAAGTGATGCCTAGCTTAGCTGGTTGATGCATCAGGGTTATATACCCACGTGGGTGGGAGGTCGTGAGTTCGACTCCGACTGACTCCATGTGGGGGATTTTCCCGGATTGGTGGTAAAAAGGGGGGAGGAAATGGAGGCGATTGGGGCCCGCCCGGGAACGGAATTACCCCTCTAACGTTCCAGAGTACTCATCATCGCCGGTTCAAAAAAAAAAAACCAATTACTTCAACATAACAAGTTTCATAATATGACATAATCTTCCACCAACAATTATAATTAAATTATTAGTATGATATTATTATTTTGATTATTATTATTATTATTATTATTCGCTAACATAATAAATTCAAAACTAGGAACGTACCGGAAAACGGGGTTTAATTCTACAGTCCGCTTTCTAATTAAATTTATTATCATTTCCTTTAAAATATGCAATTAATATAATCAACGTTAACTTTAATGTTAACGGCAAAAATGGGGCGTTACAACTCTCCCCCACTTACAAGAATTTCGTCCCCGAAATTCAACACCAAGACAATAATAGGTAATCTAGGTTGAGACTTCCATTAGCCCATAATTCCACAAGATTAATAGTCTGTGAATACATTAGCCCATATTTCATTTTTAAGATATACATTTATACTCAATTTATATATATAATAACCAACTTTACAGCACAAGAGTGCCATATTATGCAACTACGGGTTATAATTAGGCTATAACCCTTGTTATACTAGCTTCCTTTAATTTATAAATTTTTCCGAAATACGCGTATTTTGCTACAGTGCTCTCGGGGGACGTATTTCCATTCCGACAATTTTCCACAAAGTTTTGGGCCATAAGGGACTTATGTTTAAAATTTGAGGTCAAACGGACAAGTCTAACCCCAACTTTCAAAATTGAAGTTCACTTGGCAGAATGCTCACTGCATTTCTGCAATTTAGTCCAGGCGTCGCGTCGCGGCCTAGGGTGGTCGGGTCGCGATCCCTGAGTACATTGCTTTTTTTTGACGATTTTTTAACTGCAATTTCCACTACTCCCCACACTAAGTTCTTAATTCATGACTTAATCATTATGGGATCATTTCAGAACATAAACCTTCAGTTTTTATCAAGGTTGAGCTTGTAGAAATTGTAATTTCTCAACAATTTCATAACAAACCCGTTCTTGCCCATTTTTACTAAAAATACAAATTTTTGAAATTAATCACTTAGGAATGTCTTAATACATCCTAAATGATTCTTAGAGCCTAACAAAACACCAAGAATCAGTTTTAGTCTCACAAACCCATTTCTAGGGTTCTTGAGCTCAAAACCCCAATTCTCAAAGTTTCAACAACATCCTTGAAAGATGTGTGTTTACTTGGTGTTTTAATCTTGTTTAGATGGAAGAAATCATAGGAACAACTTGAATCATGACTGTAAATCCAGATTCCAACTTGTCCCGTGAAGAACACATAAGAAGTTACGTTAGAAAACTTGATTACTAACCTTTTGATATAAGAATTCTTTCCCAAGCTTCAATCTTTGCTTCTAATCCCGTGAATCTTCAAAACCCGTAACCTCCTGCTCTCTCTAGAACTCTCCAAAGTTTTCTGGGAACTTGAAGAGAGTTCTCATATTTTTAAATTTCTAAATTTTCATTTTTAACCCTCTAGCTCTTTTTCTTCTAATTTGGCACCATAATCTAATTTTATTACATGAAGTTTCATTTCTTACATTTTTTCCCATAAACACAAACGAATATCGTTACCCCGTAACAGTCCGACATCAACATATATTGCTACAACTAACTAGTTTGCATAACTCTGCACATAGTACTAGCATACACAACCCATATAACCTCTATAGATAGAGTTATGCACTTCTTCCCTCCTAATAGGCATAAGGGGGTATATTGAGGTTCAAGTCCTTTTGTGACCCAAATGAATAGCCTAACGAGGAAGATACCACCCCTAACACCCCTAGAATCTCTATTCTTGTTCACAACATGTCATTGCACGTCTGAACACACTATTGTCGTTTAAGCAACCTCTTTCCCCTTCAAATGAATAATTCTCCCCCACTTGGGTTCAAACCCGATCCTACTTGATCTTTTCAGGGACATGCCACCTACTCCTGCAACAATGCTCCATGCTCTATTACTTTCAATCACATTGCATGTCTTCATTCTAGCAATTTTAACTGCGCCCAAAAGATTAATTTCATTTCTCGTAGTCGCATTCGTCGACTTGACCAGCTCCCCCACTTTGATTGAACATAACACTTGCCTCGAAGCCTCGACATCTCTTTAGTAAGCACACTTTACTACTACCTCCCACTTCTTTGGGAGAATGAAAAGTAAACCTAGCTTAACCACCCAACAACTCACATCGATGCCAAACACCATCTCATCACGCGTGTTTTGACCATATAAAGACATTTACATCAACCATCGTATACTGCTCATCTTCCGCTAGCCACTCTAACCGTCCCCGACATCTCCTTGATCGTGAACTGTAAAGCTCACCCGCATGCCCCCTCTGTCCCTGCCCTAACCGCTCTTGCAGCACATGACCGCTACATCACTTACATCATCTCTGTGAATTTTCGTGTCATCCCAGACAAGCTCTCTATCGTCTGCTCCAAAGTCAAAAACTCGTGGGAACTCCGCTCCATCTCTACTTGTGGCACATACTGCCTCTGGAACCGTGTCACAAAATCCTCCCAGGTAAAAAGCCCTGACATGTTCCGCTGACATAGATGTGGTCTCCACTTTCTTTGGTCAACTTTTACCATTCATTACTCTTTACTTGTTATGGCTAATAACAAAAATAACTTTTACCTTTCTTATTACCCCAACCGCATCATAATAATGCTTCATTAAAGACTTGCATTTTTAACTCAACAATTACTTGTTTTATCTCATTACACTTGTTAAGCATACCCTACTTTTATAATCATATAGATTACTACTACTTTTCATGGACATTCAATCTCTACGTCTCCTACATTTTACTTATAGGCATTGTTTGGGTTTGAAGCCCAAAATTTCTTTCATCGTATCTTTAGGTGATACCCAACTCCCATTTATTTTCTCGTTATCTTTCGTTCTTTTATATTTCAGGCTATACCCAGATACATTATCTCACTCTTTTACTTCACACTTTATAGTATTCTAATTAGAATACCTATTTCATAACCACCTTTATACATTGTATCAGTCCCAAAACTTATCCATTCTTTTACATCTATAAGCATGTATAAACATATATATACACATTCTTACGTTTCATTATTACTAGCCATGTACTGATTCATTTCTCACAATCTTTGGATACTTTTACCCGTTATATTCATTCACACTCGGAAGTAGTAACTTCCTATCTGTTTATTATAATTCTTATTTTATCTTTGATCCTTCATCCAATGCTTATTTTATGTGATCATTGAATTTAATTCCAAATAATAATTCATCTCATCATCATTTTCTTTAACAACTTTCCTTATACTCCTCTGATTATCCTCATCGTTTGTCTTCAACAGTTTTCCATTTTTCATTTCTTTCCCATCCGGATAACTTACTTTGTTATATTATTCATTATAGTACTATACTTATGACGTATTTATTTGCTTCAATCATTAGATGTCTTTATTTGTCGTACTTCCTTCGGGTTTGGAAGTCACAACTTCCCATTTCTAAATTTTCATTTCTGCCTTTGATTCCTTATCTAATACTTAATTAAGTATTTTACTTTCATTTTATAATAACATTTTTTTATCACAACTTTTAGTACACATACCTTGACCCCTTGGTTGTCCATGGGAGACACATCATGTTACTTTTCAATATTTATTCTTTACCCTTTCGTACAATCATTGGGTTCGTCAACAATTACAAAACTCAGCTCATTTCCTTTTACCTTTCCCAATTAAATGTTTCCTTCTTCTTTCTTATATGAGTTTTATTCATATATATACGTATTCATATTCTTTTCCATTCTTTCTTTCTTTGGTCACCGTAGTGAGACTATTATTTTTTTTAATCCATAATCATATACGTTTCCGTTAGACAACGAAATTTTCCAGTTATACATTTTCTTTTATATTTTTACTATATAACTCCATTTCTCCCATTTCAAAATTCTCAATAGATTTATACATCCTTGTCACATTTCTTTTATTATTATTATTTTTTTAAATTCCATTACATATACTTTATAATGATTCGTATAGGGTATGAGGTTTTCCCCACTACATACCTCATACTTGTTATTTCATCTTTAATACTTTTCAATTATACTTTAACATTTTCAGTCTTACTTGATTTTATTACATAGGTATATCGAACATGTACCCCTCAAACCTCCTACACTCATCCCTTGTAGATTCACATGATTCCTGGGTGGTTCCACCAAACTCAAATATATATCATGTGATTATGATAGTACGGGCCCATATTATTATAACCACCTATACATATTTGCTTCCAGCTTTACCACCAGGACTCATGTTTCACTGTTTCAAGTTTACCCCCACTTTTACTTACTTATGACCTCATATTTAAGTATGTACCTTACTTAACTCCTACACAGTTTAAGTCTAGGTTCAAGTATTGACACCTAGTTCGCTTAAACTATGGCTCTGATACCAAATTGTAACACCCCAACTTTCATACAATTTTTTTTAAACTTATATTACAAACTTTTAGTCATACAAACCATTTAAATTTTTACAAACGGGGCATCACGAATTTGCATCATAACCGTAGTTCAAACCTGTTTATTTTACACTTTATACAGCAGAGGCTACATTCCCACACCTGACCCTTCTATCGCCCTTCTTGTTTACCTGAGTACATAGCATTTTAAAGAAAAATACGTGAGACATAACGTCTCGTGAGCATTATGGGTTTAGACCCAAAACAGTTTTTCCAATAATAACATTATTCTTAAATTTCCAATATTTTATTTCCTATGAGCGCACCCATAAGCATTCCTTATTATATGATGGTACATTCCTACGAGCGCACCCGTAGGTTTTATACGAGATGCACCCGTATAACTACTTCCTCAATAGCATGAAACAGATTCATCTACCAAGGTAATTAGACAAATACTTCGCGACGGGAGGTACCATCCCAGTAGTGTGTTTTGACCACCCCTACCGCAGCAGGCCGTGATCTTTATCCGGATACTAAACAACTCAACATCAAGGGCCAATCACATTATTAGTTCACTGTATTTCTGATTCTCTTTCTATACACATTATAAGCATATTTTCCATAAAATACTTATAAAGCCATAAAACCACTTTGACTCCAAAACATTTTTGAATAAAATTCATTTTGCTATGTACCCGAAAATCCACATAATACTCACCTGATACGTAAAAGTAGGTCGCACACACAAGCACGTGATACTCAAGAACTCTTCTTCTTTCCCGAACCTACATTCCACATGGTACTGTTAGAACGAATTAACGTTTACATTTATTACTTATAATTATATAAGTATACATGTATTTTCCCGATACTCGACACGTACCGTGTCCCACTATACCCTCCCTTTACCTTATAATTACATCATTGAGGTTTATTAATTATCTTTAATAAGCATATAAGACCCACTACGAACTCTAAGCCGCAACCACGACCAAAACCCACGAAAGAATACTTGACAGCAAAGCTGATTTTTAGACCCATGACAAGATTTGTAATATTAAACCAATGAGAGTTTAAATATAAAATCCAATAAACATCATGGATAAACTAGACCCAAGGACAAGGTCACAGGGCCTGACCTCAGGTCATTTGCATTTTCCATTTGCAGATGCAAAATCCCCGAATTTGACTGATACAATCAGTTCACCTATTGACCCACCATTGAAGAAATATTAATCGATCAAAATGGGTTAAGAACTGAACTCTGAAATTTGGTAAGGACAAACTGGACTTCAAAAGTGAACTAAGGCAAGTGGCCTTGCTCCCAAACGATATTTGTACAATTTACAATGAATTTCTCAAGGCAGGGGACCAAATTTGACAGAACTTAGACCACTCAGTGAACATTGCAATATTCACCTAACCTAACACACGAATTAGGCCAAGGAATTCTGGATGAGGAAACTACACACCTAGACCTTTCCAGAAATATATGGCTCATCTTAATTGGTCAAGTACAAGATTTTACACGAATTTTCTAAGAACATGTCCAAAACTGTGAAAAATACGAAAATCCCAAAATAACATTAAGGTTTAGGATTTCAATTCCTAAACCCATTAAGACAAGGATTAAGACATCAAGGATCAGAAACAAGTCAAAAGAAACTTCAAAATCAGGGAACTTGGAATAAGAGTACCATAACACGAGCCTTACAACAAACACACTAAAGCATACACCAAGGTATGTGTGTGTATAAAATCGGCTAGCATGCAAAGCCCCAAAGATTAATTCTAGATGGAAAATCAATAGAAGGTCCTTAAAAACATTAGAAAACAGAACAAGGAAATCGTACGGACAAGAATAGTTAAAGGAAATTCACAGTTAAACAAGCATAACACCACACAAACACACACCAAAACCCATGGCGGAGTCATGATGGTGGTGTGGTCACGGTTTTGAACAAGAAGAAGAGAGGAAAGAACTTACCACTATAAGCAATCACAAGTATTTCTTCACTTCATTTGGCTGATCACGAGCTCATCTTCCCTTCCCTCACTAAGCCATACGATAGCAGCAACAAAGAAGAACGAGGGAGAGAGAAAACGAGAAAAGGAATGAGAAAAGAAGTCTACGATTGGGAAGAAAAGAGAAAGGAATACCACTTTGCAACCACCACGAGCTGCTATAGCCCCACGTTGACATTCAAACCTTTGTTGTATTCTTCTCACAATTATTGCAATTTTCCAACATTTACAACTTTGGCCCCTCTAATTTCTAGGTTTATTTTTAAATCTCCCAAAACCAATTACTTCAACATAACAAGTTTCATAATATGACATAATCTTCCACCAACAATTATAATTAAATTATTAGTATGATATTATTATTTTGATTATTATTATTATTATTATTATTCGCTAACATAATAAATTCAAAACTAGGAACGTACCGGAAAACGGGGTTTAATTCTACAGTCCGCTTTCTAATTAAATTTATTATCATTTCCTTTAAAATATGCAATTAATATAATCAACGTTAACTTTAATGTTAACGCCAAAAATGGGGCGTTACAACTCTCCCCCACTTACAAGAATTTCGTCCCCGAAATTCAACACCAAGACAATAATAGGTAATCTAGGTTGAGACTTCCATTAGCCCATAATTCCACAAGATTAATAGTCTGTGAATACATTAGCCCATATTTCATTTTTAAGATATACATTTATACTCAATTTATATATATAATAACCAACTTTACAGCACAAGAGTGCCATATTATGCAACTACGGGTTATAATTAGGCTATAACCCTTGTTATACTAGCTTCCTTTAATTTATAAATTTTTCCGAAATACGCGTATTTTGCTACAGTGCTCTCGGGGGACGTATTTCCATTCCGACAATTTTCCACAAAGTTTTGGGCCATAAGGGACTTATGTTTAAAATTTGAGGTCAAACGGACAAGTCTAACCCCAACTTTCAAAATTGAAGTTCACTTGGCAGAATGCTCACTGCATTTCTGCAATTTAGTCCAGGCGTCGCGTCGCGTCCTAGGGTGGTTGGGTCGCGATCCCTGAGTACATTGCTTTTTTTTACGATTTTTTAACTCCAATTTCCACTACTCCCCACACTAAGTTCTTAATTCATGACTTAATCATTATGAGATCATTTCAGAACATAAACCTTCAGTTTTTATCAAGGTTGAGCTTGTAGAAATTGTAATTTCTCAACAATTTCATAACAAACCCGTTCTTGCCCATTTTTACTAAAAATACAAATTTTTGAAATTAATCACTTAGGAATGTCTTAATACATCCTAAATGATTCTTAGAGCCTAACAAAACACCAAGAATCAGTTTTAGTCTCACAAACCCATTTCTAGGGTTCTTGAGCTCAAAACCCCAATTCTCAAAGTTTCAACAACATCCTTGAAAGATGTGTGTTTACTTGGTGTTTTAATCTTGTTTAGATGGAAGAAATCATAGGAACAACTTGAATCATGACTGTAAATCCAGATTCCAACTTGTCCCGTGAAGAACACATAAGAAGTTAGGTTAGAAAACTTGATTACTAACCTTTTGATATAAGAATTCTTTCCCAAGCTTCAATCTTTGCTTCTAATCCCGTGAATCTTCAAAACCCGTAACCTCCTGCTCTCTCTAGAACTCTCCAAAGTTTTCTGGGAACTTGAAGAGAGTTCTCATATTTTTAAATTTCTGAATTTTCATTTTTAACCCTCTAGCTCTTTTTCTTCTAATTTGGCACCATAATCTAATTTTATTACATGAAGTTTCATTTCTTACATTTTTTCCCATAAACACAAACGAATATCGTTACCCCGTAACAGTCCGACATCAACATATATTGCTACAACTAACTAGTTTGCATAACTCTGCACATAGTACTAGCATACACAACCCATATAACCTCTATAGATAGAGTTATGCACTTCTTCCCTCCTAATAGGCATAAGGGGGTATATTGAGGTTCAAGTCCTTTTGTGACCCAAATGAATAGCCTAACGAGGAAGATACCACCCCTAACACCCCTAGAATCTCTATTCTTGTTCACAACATGTCATTGCACGTCTGAACACACTATTGTCGTTTAAGCAACCTCTTTCCCCTTCAAATGAATAATTCTCCCCCACTTGGGTTCAAACCCGATCCTACTTGATCTTTTCAGGGACATGCCACCTACTCCTGCAACAATGCTCCATGCTCTATTACTTTCAATCACATTGCATGTCTTCATTCTAGCAATTTTAACTGCGCCCAAAAGATTAATTTCATTTCTCGTAGTCGCATTCGTCGACTTGACCAGCTCCCCCACTTTGATTGAACATAACACTTGCCTCGAAGCCTCGACATCTCTTTAGTAAGCACACTTTACTACTACCTCCCACTTCTTTGAGAGAATGAAAAGTAAACCTAGCTTAACCACCCAACAACTCACATCGATGCCAAACACCATCTCATCACGCGTGTTTTGACCATGTAAAGACATTTACATCAACCATCGTATACTGCTCATCTTCCGCTAGCCACTCTAACCGTCCCCGACATCTCCTTGATCGTGAACTGTAAAGCTCACCCGCATGCCCCCTCTGTCCCTGCCCTAACCGCTCTTGCAGCACATGACCGCTACATCACTTACATCATCTCTGTGAATTTTCGTGTCATCCCAGACAAGCTCTCTATCGTCTGCTCCAAAGTCAAAAACTCGTGGGAACTCCGCTCCATCTCTACTTGTGGCACATACTGCCTCTGGAACCGTGTCACAAAATCCTCCCAGGTAAAAAGCCCTGACATGTTCCGCTGACATAGATGTGGTATCCACTTTCTTTGGTCAACTTTTACCATTCATTACTCTTTACTTGTTATGGCTAATAACAAAAATAACTTTTACCTTTCTTATTACCCCAACCGCATCATAATAATGCTTCATTAAAGACTTGCATTTTTAACTCAACAATTACTTGTTTTATCTCATTACACTTGTTAAGCATACCCTACTTTTATAATCATATAGATTACTACTACTTTTCATGGACATTCAATCTCTACGTCTCCTACATTTTACTTATAGGCATTGTTTGGGTTTGAAGCCCAAAATTTCTTTCATCGTATCTTTAGGTGATACCCAACTCCCATTTATTTTCTCGTTATCTTTCGTTCTTTTATATTTCAGGCTATACCCAGATACATTATCTCACTCTTTTACTTCACACTTTATAGTATTCTAATTAGAATACCTATTTCATAACCACCTTTATACATTGTATCAGTCCCAAAACTTATCCATTCTTTTACATCTATAAGCATGTATAAACATATATATACACATTCTTACGTTTCATTATTACTAGCCATGTACTGATTCATTTCTCACAATCTTTGGATACTTTTACCCGTTATATTCATTCACACTCGGAAGTAGTAACTTCCTATCTGTTTATTATAATTCTTATTTTATCTTTGATCCTTCATCCAATGCTTATTTTATGTGATCATTGAATTTAATTCCAAATAATAATTCATCTCATCATCATTTTCTTTAACAACTTTCCTTATACTCCTCTGATTATCCTCATCGTTTGTCTTCAACAGTTTTCCATTTTTCATTTCTTTCCCATCCGGATAACTTACTTTGTTATATTATTCATTATAGTACTATACTTATGACGTATTTATTTGCTTCAATCATTAGATGTCTTTATTTGTCGTACTTCCTTCGGGTTTGGAAGTCACAACTTCCCATTTCTAAATTTTCATTTCTGCCTTTGATTCCTTATCTAATACTTAATTAAGTATTTTACTTTCATTTTATAATAACATTTTTATCACAACTTTTAGTACACATACCTTGACCCCTTGGTTGTCCATGGGAGACACATCATGTTACTTTTCAATATTTATTCTTTACCCTTTCGTACAATCATTGGGTTCGTCAACAATTACAAAACTCAGCTCATTTCCTTTTACCTTTCCCAATTAAATGTTTTCCTTCTTCTTTCTTATATGAGTTTTATTCATATATATACGTATTCATATTCTTTTCCATTCTTTCTTTCTTTGGTCACCGTAGTGAGACTATTATTTTTTTTAATCCATAATCATATACGTTTCCGTTAGACAACGGAATTTTCCAGTTATACATTTTCTTTTATATTTTTACTATATAACTCCATTTCTCCCATTTCAAAATTCTCAATAGATTTATACATCCTTGTCACATTTCTTTTATTATTATTATTTTTTAAATTCCATTACATATACTTTATAATGATTCGTATAGGGTATGAGGTTTTCCCCACTACATACCTCATACTTGTTATTTCATCTTTAATACTTTTCAATTATACTTTAACATTTTCAGTCTTACTTGATTTTATTACATAGGTATATCGAACATGTACCCCTCAAACCTCCTACACTCATCCCTTGTAGATTCACATGATTCCTGGGTGGTTCCACCAAACTCAAATATATATCCTGTGATTATGATAGTACGGGCCCATATTATTATAACCACCTATACATATTTGCTTCCAGCTTTACCACCAGGACTCATGTTTCACTGTTTCAAGTTTACCCCCACTTTTACTTACTTATGACCTCATATTTAAGTATGTACCTTACTTAACTCCTACACAGTTTAAGTCTAGGTTCAAGTATTGACACCTAGTTCGCTTAAACTATGGCTCTGATACCAAATTGTAACACCCCAACTTTCATACAATTTTTTTTAAACTTATATTACAAACTTTTAGTCATACAAACCATTTAAATTTTTACAAACGGGGCATCACGAATTTGCATCATAACCGTAGTTCAAACCTGTTTATTTTACACTTTATACAGCAGAGGCTACATTCCCACACCTGACCCTTCTATCGCCCTTCTTGTTTACCTGAGTACATAGCATTTTAAAGAAAAATACGTGAGACATAACGTCTCGTGAGCATTATGGGTTTAGACCCAAAACAGTTTTTCCAATAATAACATTATTCTTAAATTTCCAATATTTTATTTCCTATGAGCGCACCCATAAGCATTCCTTATTATATGATGGTACATTCCTACGAGCGCACCCGTAGGTTTTATACGAGATGCACCCGTATAACTACTTCCTCAATAGCATGAAACAGATTCATCTACCAAGGTAATTAGACAAACACTTCGCGACGGGAGGTACCATCCCAGTAGTGTCTTTTGACCACCCCTACCGCAGCAGGCCGTGATCTTTATCCGGATACTAAACAACTCAACATCAAGGGCCAATCACATTATTAGTTCACTGTATTTCTGATTCTCTTTCTATACACATTATAAGCATATTTTCCATAAAATACTTATAAAGCCATAAAACCACTTTGACTCCAAAACATTTTTGAATAAAATTCATTTTGCTATGTACCCGAAAATCCACATAATACTCACCTGATACGTAAAAGTAGGTCGCACACACAAGCACGTGATACTCAAGAACTCTTCTTCTTTCCCGAACCTACATTCCACATGGTACTGCTTAGAACGAATTAACGTTTACATTTATTACTTATAATTATATAAGTATACATGTATTTTCCCGATACTCGACACGTACCGTGTCCCACTATACCCTCCCTTTACCTTATAATTACATCATTGAGGTTTATTAATTATCTTTAATAAGCATATAAGACCCACTACGAACTCTAAGCCGCAACCACGACCAAAACCCACGAAAGAATACTTGACAGCAAAGCTGATTTTTAGACCCACGACAAGATTTGTAATATTAAACCAATGAGAGTTTAAATATAAAATCCAATAAACATCATGGATAAACTATACCCAAGGACAAGGTCACAGGGCCTGACCTCAGGTCATTTGCATTTTCCATTTGCAGATGCAAAATCCCCGAATTTGACTGATACAATCAGTTCACCCATTGACCCACCATTGAAGAAATATTAATCGATCAAAATGGGTTAAGAACTGAACTCTGAAATTTGGTAAGGACAAACTGGACTTCAAAAGTGAACTAAGGCAAGTGTCCTTGCTCCCAAACGATATTTGTACAATTTACAATGAATTTCTCAAGGCAGGGGACCAAATTTGACAGAACTTAGACCACTCAGTGAACATTGCAATATTCACCTAACCTAACACACGAATTAGGCCAAGGAATTCTGGATGAGGAAACTACACACCTAGACCTTTCCAGAAATATATGGCTCATCTCAATTGGTCAAGTACAAGATTTTACACGAATTTTCTAAGAACATGTCCAAAACTGTGAAAAATACGAAAATCCCAAAATAACATTAAGGTTTAGGATTTCAATTCCTAAACCCATTAAGACAAGGATTAAGACATCAAGGATCAGAAACAAGTCAAAAGAAACTTCAAAATCAGGGAACTTGGAATAAGAGTACCATAACACGAGCCTTACAACAAACACACTAAAGCATACACCAAGGTATGTGTGTGTATAAAATCGGCTAGCATGCAAAGCCCCAAAGATTAATTCTAGATGGAAAATCAATAGAAGGTCCTTAAAACCATTAGAAAACAGAACAAGGAAATCGTACGGACAAGAATAGTTAAAGGAAATTCACAGTTAAACAAGCATAACACCACACAAACACACACCAAAACCCATGGCGGAGTCATGATGGTGGTGTGGTCACGGTTTTGAACAAGAAGAAGAGAGGAAAGAACTTACCACTATAAGCAATCACAAGTATTTCTTCATTTCATTTGGCTGATCACGAACTCATCTTCCCTTCCCTCACTAAGCCATACGATAGCAGCAACAAAGAAGAACGAGGGAGAGAGAAAACGAGAAAAGGAATGAGAAAAGAAGTCTACGATTGGGAAGAAAAGAGAAAGGAATATCACTTTGCAACCACCACGAGCTCCTATAGCCCCACATTGACATTCAAACCTTTGTTGTATTCTTCTCACAATTATTGCAATTTTCCAACATTTACAACTTTGGCCCCTCTAATTTCTAGGTTTATTTTTAAATCTCCCAAAACCAATTACTTCAACATAGCAAGTTTCATAATATGACATAATCTTCCACCAACAATTATAATTAAATTATTAGTATGATATTATTATTTTGATTATTATTATTATTATTATTATTCGCTAACATAATAAATTCAAAACTAGGAACGTACCGGAAAACGGGGTTTAATTCTACAGTCCGCTTTCTAATTAAATTTATTATCATTTCCTTTAAAATATGAAATTAATATAATCAACGTTAACTTTAACGTTAACGCCAAAAATGGGGCGTTACATCTAGCCTCCTCCACGGTCATCTGAAAAGCTCTAGTTCTAACATTCCCACCGCCTCTATCTCGTCTATCGCCCCGATTATCACCTCGTCCCGCCCTCGGAGTCTCGCGACGTAAATCAGTTCTTGGCTTTGGGTAATCCGGGCGAATATGACCACTTTCCCCGCAATTGAAACACACTCGATTTTTCTCCAAACAATCTCAAGCCATATGCCCTGTCTTCCCACACTGATAACACATAAGAGACGGGGGTACTTGTTTCACGGTTTCCAGTATGTTTTCGACGACATTTTTCGCACCACTTACTCTCAGTCTTTCTTAAATCACCTCGATATTGATAACTCGAAACTGGCTGTTTTTTAGAACTACCCTCGGGTTTTCCTTCCCATTTCCTCTTCTGGCCTCCACTTCCTTGGTCCCCCTTCCTTTCATTATCTTGCCTCCGAAGTTCTTTTTCTCGAGATTTGGCTGCCTCGACAATCTGCTGATAAGTTGTAAAGCTGGAACTCAGTAAGAATTCTCGTATCTGAGTCCTCAGTCCCCACAGATACCTGTCAATCTTCCTTTCTTTAGTATCCACCTGGTGAGCCGCAAAATCTAGCTTTTTCGTTAAATTATGTAGTATACTCTCGTACTGACCGCGTTCCCTGCTGCAATCTCAGAAAGTCTTTTTCCAAACTTTTCATTGCAGTATTGGAGCAATATTCCTTCATAAACTTTGTTTTAAACTCCTCCCACGTCGGTTCTGCTTCTAATCCTCTCTCTCTATCAAGGTTTATATTCTCCCACCAGAACTGGGCATCTTTGTGTAAACAATTAGTAGCATACTCAACTTTATCTTTTTCCGCACACTTGCTCGTACGAAAAACTTTCTCGATATGTGTCAGCCAATTTCGTGCAATAATAGGATCATCAGTACCGAAGAAATCATTCGGTTTGCATTTGCGAAACATCTCATAACTGCAACCTTTTGGTTCGCCCGACCCTCCAACTTCAGTGTGTATAGTAACCGGCTCTCTCTGTCCCTCCCCAACCACAGGTGTGATAGGAGGTCGGTCTCGATCATCTCTATTCGTCACCACCGTCTGAGATCTCACTAAGGTAGGCAATAAACTTTTAACTGCTTTTGCTACCTCCGCAGCAATCAACTCTTGTAAAGATGAAGTTAACTCAGGCGGCCTCTCGCCTTCAGACTGGCGCCCCAGTCTTGAATCTTGTGATCCCGAATGCTCATCTCGGTGATCACCTCCCTCTTTCTCCTTTCCAGAACTCATAATGAGGCTGAAAAGAAATTTAACTCATTATTATCTCATTTATCTCAATACTCTTTTTCGCATCATTTATCTCATCAAAATTCTCGAAATAACACACATACTCATAATGTGTGCTTAAAGGAACGATTGCATAGGGACAAAAATAGGACCTCTCTCTTTATTAGTTTGAGTTTAGAGTTTACCTTCAAAGTCTAATTCACTCAAACCCTTGCTCTGATACCAACTTGTAACACCCAGTTTTCTTATCTCTAGATTACATCATAATCACTCAAAATAAACAAAGTGATCATGGTATAATCAAGATTAAGCAACATAAGTACAAGCAGAAATCAAAAGAACAAGTACTTAAAACAACACGTCCCAAAAACTGGTTTACAAAAGACCGTCTACAAAACTATACAAAAGACACTACTAGAAAAATGACTTTTAATGACAGACAAACAATGACAGACATTGTTTTATGATAGACAAAAAAATATGTCATAAAAATTGTGTCATCTAGTGTAAAAATTTAACGATTTATGACAGATATAAATATCTGTCGTAAAATAATGTCATCTTTAATTAAAATTAATGACATAAATATTTGTCTGTCTTCTTTTCATGTCATAAAATCCAATTAAAAAAAACACGCGCTACTAATGTCTATCGTCTTGGAATAAAGTCGATGTAGTTTTATTACTTCACGTTTCCTCTCAATCGTGTCTCATTTTTAAATTTACACTTACCTCTATCTCACGCACACCACCAATCCAGCCGCCGGCGACTTTGGGCTTCCGCTCCACCGGTAACGTGTTAATAGAGCATCAGTCGTCGCTTCACTACTCGCCGCCTCTTAGTCTTTACTCCGGTACCTGCATGCTCGCGATTAGGGATTCCACGCTCGCTTTCTGGTAACGACATCGTCTGACCTTTACCGATTTGAACGCTGTTTTAGTACAATTTGATCGACATTGTCGATTTTTGTGGATTTTAGATGTTTAGTTTATGAGATATGCATCTGAAACGCTACAATTTTGTTGATTTAACTTCCGATTACTTATTTGCGTGTTTAGGGTTTTTGGTTCTATTTTTTTTATGTTTCCACTTCCTGCTTTAATTAATGATAAGAAGTTGCGAATCCTAAAAGTGAAATTGCGATTCAATCCTCAATTCATTTAATATTGTTTTTTAGCCAATACAATCTACAGTGTGCTGGTAATAGAAGAACTGCAATGAGCAAAACCAGAACCGTAAGAGGAGTTGGGTGGGATGTTGCTGCATTAGGAAACAGTTTCTCTCCAATCCCAAAATTTTACTCCTTTGACATAAATTGCAATTTCTTGTGCCATCCAAAAAGATAAGACATACTTTTTAAAATTGTTTTACTGTTTGTTGTGTTTTTGTTAGCAATTTGGGGAGGAGCAAAACTTGCAGATGTTCTTGAACTAGTTGGTATACCCAAATCAACAAGTGCCACGTCAGCAGGTGGAAAACATGTTGAATTTGTGAGCATTGACAGGTGCAAGGTTTGTAGGTTCTATGTTACCTTCTTTTCTAGTGGCATGGGAACTTACTTTATTCAGTGAATTTGGATTTTGAGTATAGGAGGAAAAAGGAGGTCCTTACAAGGCCTCAATTCCACTAAGCCAAGCAACAAATCCGGAAGCTGATGTTTTGCTTGCTTATGAAATGAATGGAAAGGTATAAAACATAAACAACTAAATATTCAATGCTATGGTTACCGGTTACTTGATTTTTACTTTTACTTTACTTATTGGTTTGTGAAACTATAAAAGACTCTGAATAGGGATACGGATCACAGGTATCCACTATGAGTAGTTGTCCCGGGGGTTATTGGTGCCCGTTCCGTCAACTGGCTGGATAGCATCAATATAGATTCCCAAGAGTGCCAGGTCAGATTCATATTTACTGTTAACTGTAAAAAGTTATATACTTTTTCTGTTTCTAAAAACACATAATATTGCTACATCCCAGGGATTCTTCATGCAGAAAGACTATAAAATGTTTCCACCTTTAGTAAATACCAGGAGACCACAAATGGATTTCCCTGTTCAGGTACTATATTATTTATTTAATTTATTGCTACCACAACAAACAGGGACTTGAATTCTTGAAACTTGAAAGTCAAATTAACACTTTTGACTTGATTATTGACATAGTGCAATATGCTCATTGGAGGATGTGAATGTGAGGAGTGGAAAGGTTGGTAACTTTTTAGTTTTTACCATTTACCGTATGTAGGAGATTATAAATTTATAATATATGATTTTATTTCTGGAAAATGTTGTGCAGATAACTATAAAAGGGTATGCGGTTTTGGGAGGTGGACGTGGAATTGAGAGAGTTGATATATCGATTGATGGGGGTAAAACGTGGATAGAGGCATCAATATACCAAAAACCCGGTGTTAAATACATTGCAGATGAAGAAAAAAGTGATAAATGGGCATGGGTGCTTTTTGAAGCTGACGCTGATATAAACTCAAATACAGATATAGTAGCCAAAGCAGTATGTCATATTTATATATTTAGTTATAATATTTGGTGAAGTTATGTTTGCTAACTTTTACTTTTGAATACTGATGAGCAGGTAGACACAGCTGCAAATGTTCAACCAGAAAAGGTTGAAGACATCTGGAACTTGAGAGGAGTTCTAAACACATCATGGCATCGTGAAAATCACAGGTCATTTCTTTACCCAAATATGAAGATCATGTTTTTTGCTCATTTTTTTAGAGCAGCTTGGATCAGGTGAATGTTTAGCACATGTCATTTTTTGGGTACTTTTGATTTTTCAATTTTTTTAGATAGTGAATTTACTTGTTTGTGTTATATTTTACAGGTACCATCTTACATTTTACAGGTACCATCTTACATATTCATCTAGACTGTACATTGCATATGCTCCACTTGTAAGTGTTTGATTGGTCCAAATTCTGCTCAAACAATTTATCAATCATAAATCCACCCACAAAAAAAGAAAAATTAATAATCATGTCATTAAAACTAAAACAAAATGATCAAATCTCATCACCTTGGCTGTAGCCACATGTGGATCTTTCGGGAACCCTTTAACTGAATTTGAATCAATCAAACGAAAAATCTACATCATAAAAAAATAAATTAGAACAACTTGAAAATAGCAATGTACTTTGGTTTATGGTATTTACCTGTACATGCCACCCTTCAGGATCTTCATCACTAAGGCCAGGTTCATCCTTTGCACCCAAAATTTCTAACTTCAACAAAGCATCAGATGCTACATCTATTTTACTATAAAAAAACTAAATGCTACATCTGATGCTTTGTTGTATAAAAAAACTAAATGCTACATCAAAGCATCAGATAAGGCTTTGAAGCTTTTATCCAACGTTCCTCAAAGTTTGTCATGATGTCATATGCTGCGGGCCCATCTATTTTACTATGCAAATCATGCCATGGTTCTCTTGGACAACCGGTAACACTTCCCTGTCATTTATAATTTTTATAAACTTCTCATTCACCCGAAGGCCTTCATGTTTTTGATGATTTCAGAGAGGCTTATGCCTGGTTAAGCCACAACACTCACGTAGACGATAAAGTAAGTAACCCATTAACCTCTTAACTTAACCATGGTTAGTTTAGGAGGTATGACTTAACTCACTCATCAATATACCTTCAGGTTGCATCTTGGTGGGACTACGGTTACCAAACAACCGCAATGGCTAACCGGACAGTCATAGTCGATATACTTTTGGATTAACTTCGAAATATACTGTGTTTGACGTATTATAATTTGAGCAGTGAAGTAGCTTTTTGTATATTAATATCTTATTTTGTATTATTGATATATTAAATGTGATTTAGTTTGATTATTAATATTGATACAATATATATATATATATATATATATATATATATATATATATATATATATATATATATATATATATATATATTAAAAAAAAGTAAAATCATGACAGTCAAATGTATGTCGTAATTGTGTGTCATAAAGGTCTGTCACAAATTTATGACAGACAAATGTCTATCATATGAGATTTATAAATGTTTGTCATATTTTCAAAATTACGACAGGCATTGTCCGTAAAAAATGTATGTCATAAATGTTTGTCGTAAATTTATGACAGACAAATGCATGTCATCTTTGATTTATGACATGGCTTTCAATGACAGACATTTGTCTGTCATCTATGGCCATTTACGACAGGCATTGTCTGTCATGAAAAGCCATTTTTCTACTAGTGAGAGTATATTCAGGTTTACAAACAGTCAAAGTCAAGTCTCATATCCATGCAATCATCCCTCAGCTATCTTCTTGCCCCTGTCACCTATATCACAAACATATAGCTATTTATATGAGCTAAATTAGCTCAGTGAGAAAGTCTATCAAGTTTAGAAATCATTCAAATAATTAGCAAGATTTCCACAAACAACTCACTATCTCCATTTCAATGACTATCTCAGTCATTCCATTTCAATGACTATCTCAGTCATTTAACGTACTCAATTAAACTAAGTAATTATGTCAAACAAAGGATTCTCAACCCTGTTTAACTCATGTAGAAATTGTTGTCTCAACTAAATCAAGATATACAACAATTCAATTTAGTTGTAGTTAAACCATTCACAATGAATTATAACTACTCACCTGACGTCTGTTCTGTCCGTGGTCCACCCGTTCCTCGAGTATCTCCTTCCCTCCTACGTGTATCTGATGAAAACGACATCACATGTCATACTTCAACATTCTCAAAGCAATTTAACCACATCTAACTCATTAGATTAAGAATCAATAGCTAACCAAAAATTATAATCTATGAACATCATATGGTGAAGTCATAAACAACAATAACAAAAACACTCTAGTTATAGCTCCTCACTTTACCCCTTTGACCCATTCAACTTCACAACAAAATTAATAAGCATATTACTAACTCAAGGCTAAAATTAAACTCTTATAGACTTGCTATACTACTAATTTAACTCTAACTTCATCAATTTCACAGGTGGTCATCGTGACCACATAGAAATCACTGCAACACAAAGTATTCCATGGTTGAAACAAAGCAAAATTTAAGGAGGATTACCTTTCAAGCTCAAGGAACTAATCTCTAGCTTCAATTCGTGAAAGATAGACTCAAATCTCTACTTAGAAAGCTTAGAAATCGATTTCTAGGGTTTTGGGAGGGTTTTGGTTGAATTGGAAATGACCCAAATGAAAGAAATCTCGTACTTTAAAATAGACCTGATGCGCGACACGACCCGTGTAGGCTCACACGACCCGTGTGAGACCTACAGCAAGCCATCCTGAAAATGCACAGACCCACACGACCCGTGTAGCCTCACACGACCCGTGTGAGACCCAACCTCGCTTCGGTAATCTTTGAACAAGAGCTACATGACCCGTGTAAAAGTACACGACCCGTGTAGACCTGAAAGAGGGTACTGTTTGGTTCTTAAGCCTTTCTACATGACCCGTGTGGCCATACACGACCCGTGTAGCTCTGATTTGACATTTTACAAGTCAAAACTTTACTCAATTGGGTTTTTAACCATCCTAACTCATATAACAACCTATTTAATCTTAATTACACTAAGATTAACACAAAATCTATATAAATTAATAATATGTTGAGTAAATTTGCATTTTCCACCAAAGAAGATCATTGGGATTGGATCCTTGAAAAAAATGGCACATTTACTGTTACTTCTCTTAGACATGTCCTGGATTTGTCTAAAAACGAAAGTATTCCTAGCATGGTTAAATGGAGTTCGTGGGTGCCAAGCAAAGTAAATTGCTTCACATGGAGAATGGCACTTAATAGAATTCCCTTAAAGCCAAATATTTTAAAGAGAGGGATTCAATTACCGAAGGTTATCTGTCCTCTATGTGAAAATGAAGAAGAAAGTGTGGATCATGTTTTTGCCTCTTGTGAGTTCCCTTTCAAATTTGGGGAGCATTTAAGTGTTTGGTGCGGGAAAAAATTGGATTTTCATAGAAACATTCATGATCTCAATTCTCAATTTATGTCCTTCTCAAATTCGGCAAAAGAAGCTAAGTTCTATTTGGCGTTATTCAACGCCACATGTTGGACCATTTGGAAAGCTTGGAACGATGCTAATTTCAAAAAGCGCAAGCAAATCCGATGTTGATTGTAGATAGAATTCAGTTGGATATTTTCAATTGGGTGAAGTTCAGAGGTAAACAAAAAGTGTCAGACTGTTATTCTTGGTGCGGTAATCCATTTAGCTCCGGTTTTTCTCTTGACTCGGCGAGGTTTTTTTCGAAAAATGGTATATATAGATAGAAGTATATCGAGTGAGCAGTTTATTTTGAAATTGATTGCAGTAATATAATGGTCTGTTTTGTTTTTTCTCTTATCTTGTACCGTTGGGGGGGGGGGGGAAAGGGTGGGGTGGGGGCCTAACAGGTCATTTGGTGTTTTTGGTGTTGTACAATCGTAACAGTCTCAATTGGTTGTATTCTCTTTTTCAATGGGTAGGTTTCTAGGTATCCTGTTGCGAGTTGTATTTTTTTTGTGCTTCCTTCAATTCGTGATATCAAGGTTGGGTGGGGTGGGGGGTCAATGTTATCTTGGTGTGGCGTGTGTTTGGTGTAGAGTGCGTGTGTGTGTTTCCTTTTCTAATATCTTTTGCAGGTGCAAAATCTCCTTCTAGTAGATCTTTTATTGGTGAAGCAATACGATTCAGTTATGATTGGCTTGATGGTACATCCGTGGAGTTGGTTCAGTAGCACTTTGCTCGGACTCAGACGGGCAAAGGGTTCGAGGTTATAATTTCTCTCTAATGGTGGTTATCTTGTACTCTAAAAGTTCCTGCGATTGACGTAATCAGTAAAAGGTTTCGGTGATTGGAATCATGGTTTCCTCTCTTTTCTGGTCAAAATGAAATGTCTCAATGGTTACAACCCACTTATGGAGGTTATTTTAGCAATTTAAAACTTCCTGCAGAGAATTTCATGAGTACAGATTTATTGGCGATTATATCATCAGCTAAAAAGGCTTAAGTGCATGATTTCTACTGGTTTGGTGCTGTCGGGTTGCTGAATTTTGTTGCTACTTTGCTGTATTTTGGAATATCACCTGTTTGGACATTAATACTGTTGAAAATACGATAACTGATCTCCACGAATAAGGTTTTTAAGCCGATTACTGTGTGACAGATATGTATTTTAGCTATAATATGCGGAATAAATAAGAGTTGCGGAATAAATATAAACTAAAATTAAGTTACTGAAAGCTATAAATAAATAAAATAAAGCGGTAAATTTAAACTAGACAGTATTTAAATAGACAGAAAGCAGTAAATAAAATAAATGTTAGAAGTTAGAGGTTAGATGTAATAAACGCCATTATCAACGATAAAGTGTTTTTTACAATAAATAAAAGGTTAGAAGATAGAAGTTAGAAGTTAGATGTCTCGGTTAAATACAGTCCACATATGTTGTTGTTGTCATGGTTCAATTTGTATGTCTTGGAACTTAGTACAATTGATTTATAAAAGTTTAAATAAATCAATAATGGCACAGGTAAATTATTGGAATTATAAAAAGAACTTATCGACAGCAGAGGAAGATGGTGTTTTTCTTTGAAGCGTCGATTCTTGTTGTTTGCGGTAGGATGAGGTTTGGTGATTGGTTCTTGTAGAAAGGGTGGTATGCTCGGTTTTTCTTGCTGAAATGGTATTTCTTCGGTTTTGTGTTTGTTTGGACGTGGGTTTGCTTGTGTATGTGTATTGTAGTTGTATTGGTGCTGTATGGGTTTGGAGTCGGGTTTTATAGAGGTTTTGTTTGGTGTCGGGTAGAGGTTGTTTAGAGGTTTGAAGTTTTGGTGTCGGGTGCAGGTTGTTGTTTCTTGCGGTTATATGGTTTGGTTCTTGTTGCCAAATTCAGAAATTTGAGTGTCTTGAGGTGTTTGGTCGTGGGTTTCTTTGAGTGTGTATGAGTATGGTTGTGTGTGTATAAGTATTGTGTTTTTGTGTAAGATTGGCAAGAGGTGAGCTTCTTATTTATAGTTGCTGAAATACAGGGTTCGCGTCGCGACCATGTGGCCGTCGCGTCGCGAAGGTGTTCATCGCTGGATCGGTGCGCTTTTTGTCGGGTCAGTGCGTCTTCGCTGGTATGTCGAGCTTTCCGTCGCGTTTCCTTTTTATCGCGTTGCTTTCGGTCGCGTCGCGAAGATGCGTCGCTGAATGTGTCGTTTTTGGTCGCGAAGCTGGGTTGTCGCGTTTAATGCTTCGCGTCGCAACCAGGGGTACCGTCGCGTCGTGAGTGCTGTACAATCTGGATTCTTAGTGTTTTGCTTTTCTTCACGCCGTGACCATGGCCTGTCGGGTCGCGATTGCTGTAGCTTTTTGTGTTTTGTATTTTGTTCTTTGGTTCGTAGCATTACTTCCTCAGGTTTGGTTGTTTTATCAGAGTTTCTTGGGTCTTGATTCATTCTTGTTTTTGATGTCGAATTCACGCAACCTGAAATAAACTGATAATACTTGCCAGATAAAATAAAAACAGTTCATCTTATTTCAGTGATTGTCACATACAAAAATATTTTTCAACAAATACCCTTGTTTATATTGGTTTCCCTGCTCGAGGTTGGTGTTGCTGCATTTCGGGGACCTGTGATATGTTGGGACTTGGATTATTTAAGAACAATTGCTGTCAAGGTTTTGTATGCTGCAATTTCAATCTTTTGGCATTTTTGGACGAATTTACCCTTTGATCTCTCCAGGCATGATTTTTGTGATTCTATTGAAGTTGAAGTTCAGTTGGGGCTGCTGCTATTTTGGTTCTTCAATGCCTATTTCTTATTTAGTAAGGTGTATGCTTTTTAAGTCAACTATTTGTGTGTTTGGCTACTGTTGATGTATTGTACTTTGTTTTGCTTCAGCTCCCCGCTGGAGTGTTTTTTTAATGTCAATTTTTGCCTTGCCGTTCAAAAAAAAAACAAAATACATGAGCGATTAAAATATTTTAGTACATTAGTGTAACATCCTGTTTTCCGGTACGCTCGTTAATTGAAGTACATTTAAGTCAAATCATACCTAAGCCTAACTCACTCCAGAATGCTTATTATTACTCTGAAATAACGTGTTAAGAAGAAGTTGGTTATTTTTTAAAATCCAGAAAAATGGTCATTTTTGTTAACTAACTCATTTATAATAGTTTGTTCAATGCTTATCCCTTTACAAATTGGTACCCAAATGGTTACATTCAATTCAGACGATTTTACATGTAAGTCCCAATATCTCACACTCGGTATCAATCTAACACTCAAAGGTGCGGAATCCCAATGAGTGAATCAATCTGAAACAAATAAGAATCAAGAACACGAATTACTAAAAACCTTCAATGTACATAAGATTCTTGATTGCTTGAATGCAAGAATATTCTCTCTAGCTAGGCATGCACTCCAAAACAACCAACATGACAAATGACGACTCATTTGTCCTTAAATACCGTATGCAAGACACACCTAAACCCTAAGCCCATCTGACAGAAGGCCCACTGAAAACGTAAGCCTGGCCCAACCGAAAACACTTGGTTTTCAGTCAAGATCACTGAAATCCAAGGGGATTTCGGTCCCTGGCCGAAATCCAAAATCATTCCTTAAACAATGTATATTTTTTATTTTACTCCCTGTTAAATGCAAAGATTAAACTACTAAAATAATTCCTAACAATCTCCCCCTTGGTTTAATACTTTCATTTAATCTCCAGGCTTCTCTTGATCTTGGCTTCAGTTGAACACTACAGCAACATTCTAACAATCTCCCCCTTTACGAGTGACGGGTGTAGACGTTAATAGTTTTCAGCACGTTGCAGAGACAACTTCATCTTCAGATTGAACTTTCTTCAAATATAGCTTTGAACGCGCATTAGGTGTACAAGCTTCAGCGTAGGACTTGAATCAGCACATCCAACTTTTGATTTGACTTTGACTAGAACTGGAGTCTGACTCTTCACTTCTTGATCACAGAAGGTGTAAATGTAGCAACGAACTGATTGAGGAGGAATTTAATGCAGCTTGTCACATGGAATTATGCTTCACCTTCTTCGGGAAAATGATGTCTGTGTCGAAACTCTTGAACTTCACTTCTACTGGCATTTCTTGATAGGAACGATGACCGCAAATCTTGTGGGTCACGGAGTCATAAAAACTCTCCCCACAGTTGTTCAAGGACCCAGCCTTGGCTCAGAATGAAACTTCTCGTAGTATCTGTGTGAACCCGGAGGAACGCATTGCGATTGTTTGAGTATCGAAGAACTACTCGTGGCCGTTTTGATTTTGGCCCCTGCATATCCTTGATCAAAGATCTCAATGCAGTTATCAAGTAAATAAGTTGACTTCGCACTTGGCGAGACGTTCAATGATATCCAAACTCTGCAGAGTGTACCATCATAGTGCCAATTTTGAATCCGGTGAAGTTGGTGAGCTTCTTATTTATAGTTGCTGAAATACAGGGTTCGCGTCGCGACCATGTGGCCGTCGCGTCGCGAAGGTGTTCATCGCTGGATCGGTGCGCTTTTTGTCGGGTCAGTGCGTCTTCGCTGGTATGTCGAGCTTTCCGTCGCGTTTCCTTTTCGTCGCGTTGCTTTCGGTCGCGTCGCGAAGATGCGTCGCTGAATGTGTCGTTTTTGGTCGCGAAGCTGGGTTGTCGCGTTTAATGCTTCGCGTCACGACCAGGGGTACCGTCGCGTCGCGAGTGCTGTACAATCTGGATTCTTAGTGTTTTGCTTTTCTTCACGTCGTGACCATCGCCTGTCGGGTCGCGATTGCTGTAGCTTTTTGTGTTTTGTATTTTGTTCTTTGGTTCGTAGCATTACTTCCTCAGGTTTGGTTGTTTTATCAGAGTTTCTTGGGTCTTGATTCATTCTTGTTTTTTATCTCGAATTTACGCAACCTGAAATAATCTGATAATACTTGCCAGATAAAATAAAAACAATTCATCTTATTTCAGTGATTATCACATACAAAAATATTTTTCAACAATTTCCCCCTATGTGATCATTACTGAAATAAGGACAGATTAAAAGGTAAGATTGAAAATTCTTGAAATTTGGATAAAACATTTATAAAACCATATCACTTGTTTTGAAAAAGTGTGACTAGATTTTACTTATGTTTTGAAAAATGTTTGTCAAGAATATTTGTTTCTGAATCAAGGTTTCATGTTCAATTATCAAAGGGTTTTTGTATATGTATTTTCATAATATTCCTTAAGATTTTATAGCATTTATAAAGACGACAAGTGATCTTAATAGGTCGATTCAAATGAACTCTCATAGGTATAGCTCACACTTGACTGAGGTGTTTTGGTTGTTCTGGGTGTAGAACTGGTGTATAATCACTAAAGATGAGTGATATCTCTCAGTTTGAAGGTGTTGACTTATGCTTAATGTGGATTTATACCTATATACATTAGTCACTTGGTCTTCATATTAGATAATTAATCACATAAGACTGGTTTCAGCATTACTCTGAGGGTTTCTTCATTCATGCCATTGATGTTCACTATCTCTCCGTCGGGAAATACATGTAGAGGGGTTTAAAAACTTTCATAGTGCAGTTTGCAACTAAGAATATTCAATTATGAAGGCTACAGTATCCCGGTAAATCTTCGGTTTTGACAGCTATATATGATAAAGCATTTGAGAATCCGTTGTTTGGAAAATTTTGAGAGATGTCTGTCTTGATGGATTGTTGTTGTAAATCTTCCTTTTCTTTGGTGAAGTGTTCACCTTTGTCTTTATCTTTTCTTGATTTGTGTGAATACACATTGTATAAAAGATATCTGATGTGGTAACCAATTGTGATTTGTTGACAGCATTTGTTGGAGATGACTTTGCACTTTGAGATTTGATTTTCATGTTTTCTTCTGGTTTTCTTGGATATGACTTGTCGTTTCTTCAATTGTCAGATTTGCTATGCAAGATGATAAATCTTTTCTTGATGTGGCTTGATTGAGGATAGGGATAGGTGATATAAAAGACAGTTTGTCTAATATATAAGAAAATGATTGTATCGTCCCTGGTCATTTTGATATCTAAGCAAAAATGAGACTAGCATCACGGTATAAGAGTATAAATCCTATAAGTCATAATGAAAACACCTTTGCTCACATAAATGAATTTCACTTAGCAGTTGAAGACGAGGCACAAATTCTCACATGGGTTTGGTTTTCATCTGAATCTCCTAATCTTATGTCCCTTAATAGATAAAATCGTTATAATTGAAATAAATTCAAAGGGAATAAGAGAGTGTACATAACGAAAATTTTGAAATTTTAACCTTCACTTTAATTAAGAATCAATATGACTGAGAACATTCATCGTGCATAAGTATCTGAAAATTTAGTCAAGAAGATGTTAATCACATGGTTTTATAAAGACTTTAAAGAGATAAAACTTTATCCTAATTTTTGTGATTTTTGATTATGTGGATGTTTTTTTTGGAAAATTTTGGTTATTTGAATGTTTTTGGTAAATTTTTTGAATTTTTTTATTTGAATGAAAGTAAACACTCTTTTGTACAAACAAAAAGTAAGAGATTAGGGATGGATGTTATCTGGATTTAACATTCCTAGACGGCCTAGGAAGTATTGAAACTTGGTTTCGTCTAGAGCCTTAGTAAAGACATCGGCAATTTGATCTTCGGTGTTGATGAAGTGCATTTCGATATGACCCTTTTGAATGTTGTCTTTGATGAAATGATATCGAATGTCGATGTGCTTTGTCATGGAATGGTGCACGGGATTGTGAGAAATGGCAATAGCGCTGGTTGAGTCACAAAATATGGGAATTTGTGAGACTTTGTAGCCATAGTCACATAATTGAGTTTGCATCCACATGACTTGTGAACAACAGCTTGCGGCGGCTACATATTCAGCTTCTGCAGTTGAAGTGGACACGCATGATTGTTTCTTTGAAGTCCAACTTACCAGTCTGCCTCCTAGAAATTGGCAAGAACCAGATGTACTTTTCCTGTCTAGTCTGCATCCTCCATAGTCGGAGTCGGTGAAGGCGTTAAGCTGAAAATCAGAGTTAGCTGGATACCAAAGGCCAAGAGATGGAGTTCCTTTAAGATATTTGAAAATTCTTTTCATAGCTACAGCATGAGATTCCATAGGATTGGCTTGGTATCTGGCACAGACACATGTAGAAAAGATGATGTCGGGTCTGCTGGCTATGAGGTATAGGAGTGATCCTATCATTCCTCGATATTTCTTTTGATCAACAGGCTTGCCATTTAAGTCTGCATCTAATTTGTAACCAAAGGCCATTGGGGTTTTTGCTGTATTGGATTTGTCAAGAGAAAAACGAGTTAGAAGATTTTTGACATAATTTTATTGATTGATGAAAATTCCATCTGATGATTGTTTGACTTGAAGTCCAAGAAAAGTAGTCATTTCTCCTATCATGCTCATCTCAAATTTGCTCTTCATTAAATCTGCAAACTTGATACTCAAAGATTCATCAGTAGAACCGAAAATAATGTCATCGACATATATTTGAACGATTAACAGATGTTTATTAAAGATTTTACGAAAGAGAGTTTGATCAATTGAACCTCTTTTGAATCCTGATTCTTCTAGAAATGTTGACAAAGTTGAATACCATGCTCGAGGTGCTTGTTTTAAGCCATAAACTGCTTTTTGTAACTTAAAACTGTGATTTGGGAACTGTGGATCTTCAAAGCCTGGAGGTTGTTGAATATACACATCGCGATCAATCTCTCCATGTAAAAATGCACATTTTACATTCATTTGGAATACTTTGAAGTTCTTGTGTGCTGCATATGCTAGAAAGATACGAATGGCTTCGAGTCTTGCAACTGGAGCATAAGTTTCATCGTAGTCGATTCCTTCTTGTTGAGAATAGCCCTTGACGACAAGTCTTGCTTTGTTTCGACAAACTATTCCTTGATCATCAGTTTTGTTTCTGAAAACCCATCTTGAACCTACTACAGTAACATCGGGAGGAGTAGGAACAAGATCCCATACTTGGTTTCTTTCGAATTCAGCTAGTTTTTCTTGCATGGCTTTGACCCAGTCTGGATCTTTGAGAGCTGAATGGATGGTTTTGGGTTCAGTCATGGATAAGAATGCTCCGTATAAACATTCATTTGAGGTAGCGGCTCTTGTTTGAATACCAGAATTGGGATCTCCTATGATTTGTTCTGTAGGATGATTCCTGGTCCATTTGATTAGGCGAGTTTTTTTAGGTATTTCGATTGGTGTTTCTATGTCCCATTGTTCTTCTTGGTCAGGTGATTCTGTTGGGAATAGATTTTGGGTGTTGTCAGATATGTCTTTTTGGATTATAGGGTGAGAATGGGGTAATGAAATTTCCCCCATAGATGATGCACTGGGATCATTTTGGACAGGTGGATTGGGAGTGTTCAAAGAGGGATTTAGTGTTGGTAGTTCCCCCTCAACTTGATCTGCATTTTCTTGGTTTGATTGTGAAGTTTCTGCATCGTAGTTTCCTGTAGGAATAGTAGAAGATGTTAGAAACTCAGAATTATAAGCGGTTTTGGGTTGTTCAAAAAGTAAATCAAGATCGATTTCTATGTCCGTAGAAGGCATTTGTTGAATTGGATTTTGAAAAATATTATCAATCATTTTAGAACCAAAATGTTTACGATCCAATTTCCTGACATAAAATTCATCGAAATAAACATCAGTACTTTCTTCAATTACTCTAGTACGTTTGTTCAGTACTCGATAAGCAGCTGAGGTAAAAGAGTAACCAAGGAAAGTTCCTTCGTCTGATCTTGATTCAAATTTTGAAAGGTGATCTTTGTTATTCTTTATGAAGCATCGACAACCAAAAATATGAAAGAATTTGATGTTTGGTTTTCGGTTGTTAATGACTTCATATGGTGTTTTATGAAGATGTTTATGGATTAAAGAACGATTTTGAGTGTAGCAAGCTGTGGCTATTGCTTCTGCCCAGAAGTATTGTGGTAGATCAGCAAAGATAAGCATTGATCTTGCAGCTTCACACAGAGTTCTGTTCCTTCTTTCAACAACTCCGTTCTATTGTGGAGTGTATGGAGCTGATAGGTCGTGTTCAATTCCCTTGTTTCTGAGAAACGAATCTAGAGTTATGTTTTTAAACTCATATCCATTATCACTTCGGATTCTACGAACAGGTCGTTTGAGCTTTAATTCAATCTGTTTGATGAAGTTGATCATTTCTTCAGGTGCTTTTGACTTTAGCCTTAAAAAGAAAACCCAAGTAAAGTGTGAATATCCATCAATAATAACAAGAATGTATTTCTTCCCTTTTATGCTTTGGGTTTTTGCAGGGCCACAAAGATCAATGTGCAGTAATTCTAGTGGTTCGGATACACTAGATTCAGGAATGCTTTTATGAGAGGATTTGGACAGTTTTCCTCCTTCACAAGCTGCACAAAGAGTTTCATTATCATGTTTCAGAAGTGGCAGTCCGCGAACAAGATCATTTGCAATCAACTTGTTGATGTAGCCGAAATTGAGATGGGAAAGACGACGATGCCACAACCAACTAATATCAGCTGAAGCTTTGGATAAGAGACAGATGTATGGTTTTCCATAGATAAGGTCCATATCTAGTGGATACATGTTGCCTAGACGATCAGAATTAACTAGAATGGCTTTGGTCTTGGCATCCATGATTATGCTTCGTTGTTTGGTGAAAAGAACTTCATGATTGTTGTCACAGAGTTGTGATACGCTGATTAGGTTGTGTTTCAGGCCGTCAATGTAGGCTACTTTCTTGATGGTGAAGTGACCATTTGTTATGTTTCCATAACCTTTGATTCTTGCAGTCATGTTGTTTCCAAAAGTAACATCTTGTTTGGATTCTGTGGATTTGAAGTCTCGTAGAAAGCTCTGGTTTCCTGTCATATGCTTGGAGCAGCCACTATCGATATACCATGTGCCATCCTTGGGCTCTCCAGCACAAAGTGCCTGTAATTAGACAGAAAGTTTAGGTACCCAAACCATGGTCGGTCCTGATTTGTTAATGGTTTTTGATAATTTGGAATCATTGTAGTATTTGTTGATTGGACGGAATGGTTGAGGTTTAAGTTGATTTATTAGATTTTCCCAAAGTGAGATTTGTTTTTGAAAACCTGTCATTTGAAATGATTTCTGATTTTGTGAAAAGTATCATTTATGTGAAGTTCTGTTTGATAACCTTTCTTTGTATCTGGGATTTTGATGATTTTGAAAAACATTATGATGATGGAATGGAATTTGGTGAAATGATGGATTCTGAAAGTTCTTTGAGAGATTGAAGTTTATCTCTTGAAAGCGATTTTGAATTGGTTTTTGAAAAGGTTTTTGTTTTGGATTAAAGGTTTGTTTTTGTGGCACAGAGACTGGTTTCAAAGGTTTCTCTTGGGTTTCTTTGAAAACAATGGGCTTGCTTTGTTCTTTTGGTTTAAAAACAGCTTGAATGGGTTGTTTATTTGTCTGCTGTTTCTTTGAATACTTTTGTCCCAGACTGTTCTTTCCAATAAAGGTTGAGTTTAAAGAGGGAAAGACAGTTGGAGCAGAAGTACTACCATTCTGATGAACAGAATTTTCTCCATTTAAGAAATTTTCAAGTTTGATTGTGTCATCATTCTTTGTTAGTTTAGTAGATCTCAATTGATGAGTTACTGAACTAGCAGAGTCTGATTCAGATTTTACAACTGAGTTTTCACAAATTGTCCCATTTTTCTTTTCGAACATTTCATTTTCAAAGGATTCTCTTCCAATTCCTGGTTTATAATTCGTATCAATTTTTCCAGTTCCTAAGTTGTTTGCTTTAGTGAAAATATCATCACTCAATTTTCTAGCAATATTGATAGAATCCAGTTTTCCTTGAAATCTTTGATTTTCGGATTCAAGAAGTTTGATTTGTTTTGAAAAATCATCTAATTTCAGAATCAAACTAGTGTTTATGTCAGTTAAATCTTGAATTTTTAGTTTTAACTGAAGGACTTCTATTTCTAAGGCATCTTTTATTTCAGATGGAAAAACAGATTGATTTTTTATTTCTAAGTCCCTTTTTTGTTTTAGAGCTTCATTTAATTGATCTAAGACGTGATTATATTCTTCTGATTTTCGTTCGACGTCTCTTTCAAGTTTGTCTCTAGTCGTTGTTGATTCTCCAAATCTGAGTTGCAAGGTTTGTAATTCAGATTTGTAGATGTCAGATTTGACTATTGTGTCATGATATAGTTTAAGATCAGCTTTCAAACTGTTCTCAATCTTAGTCATGTGGGACTCAAATGGTGTTCTTGAAAGACCGATTTCTGAGATCATAGACCATACCTGATCGATGACATATGGAGCTCTTGAGTAGTTTGTAGAAGACATTTTGGGTTTTTTTTTTTTTTTTTTTTATAAATTTTTGAACAAGTGATATTAAGATGAAATTTTTTAAAGAAAACTTATTGGTGGTTTATAAAACCGCTACGCAAAAGTTTTCAACAAAAATTTCAGACTAAATCACACGAGCTTTGATACCAATTGTTGAAAATACGATAACTGATCTCCACGAATAAGGTTTTTAAGCCGATTACTGTGTGACAGATATGTATTTTAGCTATAATATGCGGAATAAATAAGAGTTGCGGAATAAATATAAACTAAAATTAAGTTACTGAAAGCTATAAATAAATAAAATAAAGCGGTAAATTTAAACTAGACAGTATTTAAATAGACAGAAAGCAGTAAATAAAATAAATGTTAGAAGTTAGAGGTTAGATGTAATAAACGCCATTATCAACGATAAAGTGTTTTTTACAATAAATAAAAGGTTAGAAGTTAGATGTCTCGGTTAAATACAGTCCACATATGTTGTTGTTGTCATGGTTCAATTTGTATGTCTTGGAACTTAGTACAATTGATTTATAAAAGTTTAAATAAATCAATAATGGCACATGTAAATTATTGGAATTATAAAAAGAACTTATTGACAGCAGAGGAAGATGGTGTTTTTCTTTGAAGCGTCGATTCTTGTTGTTTGCGGTAGGATGAGGTTTGGTCATTGGTTCTTGTAGAAAGGGTGGTATGCTCGGTTTTTCTTGCTGAAATGGTATTTCTTCGGTTTTGTGTTGGTTTGGACGTGGGTTTGCTTGTGTATGTGTATTGTAGTTGTATTGGTGCTGTATGGGTTTGTAGTCGGGTTTTATAGAGGTTTTGTTTGGTGTCGGGTAGAGGTTGTTTAGAGGTTTGAAGTTTTGGTGTCGGGTGCAGGTTGTTGTTTCTTGCGGTTATATGGTTTGGTTCTTGTTGCCAAATTCAGAAATTTGAGTGTCTTGAGGTGTTTGGTCGTGGGTTTCTTTGAGTGTGTATGAGTATGGTTGTGTGTGTATAAGTATTGTGTTGTTGTGTAAGATTGGCAAGAGGTGAGCTTCTTATTTATAGTTGCTGAAATACAGGGTTCGCGTCGCGACCATGTGGCCGTCGCGTCGCGAAGGTGTTCATCGCTGGATCGGTGCGCTTTTTGTCGGGTCAGTGCGTCTTCGCTGGTATGTCGAGCTTTCCGTCGCGTTTCCTTTTCGTCGCGTTGCTTTCGGTCGCGTCGCGAAGATGCGTCGCTGAATGTGTCGTTTTTGGTCGCGAAGCTGGGTTGTCGTGTTTAATGCTTCGCGTCGCAACCAGGGGTACCGTCGCGTCGCGAGTGCTGTACAATCTGGATTCTTAGTGTTTTGCTTTTCTTCACGTCGTGACCATGGCCTGTCGGGTCGCGATTGCTGTAGCTTTTTGTGTTTTGTATTTTGTTCTTTGGTTCGTAGCATTACTTCCTCAGGTTTGGTTGTTTTATCAGAGTTTCTTGGGTCTTGATTCATTCTTGTTTTTGATGTCGAATTCACGCAACCTGAAATAAATTGATAATACTTGCCAGATAAAATAAAAACAGTTCATCTTATTTCAGTGATTGTCACATACAAAAATATTTTTCAACAAATACCCTTGTTTATATTGGTTTCCCTGCTCGAGGTTGGTGTTGCTGCATTTCGGGGACCTCTGATATGTTGGGACTTGGATTATTTAAGAACAATTGCTGTCAAGGTTTTGTATGCTGCAATTTCAATCTTTTGGCATTTTTGGACGAATTTACCCTTTGATCTCTCCAGGCATGATTTTTGTGATTCTATTGAAGTTGAAGTTCAGTTGGGGCTGCTGCTATTTTGGTTCTTCAATGCCTATTTCTTATTTAGTAAGGTGTATGCTTTTTAAGTCAACTATTTGTGTGTTTGGCTACTGTTGATGTATTGTACTTTGTTTTGCTTCAGCTCCCCGCTGGAGTGTTTTTTTAATGTCAATTTTTGCCTTGCCGTTAAAAAAAAAACAAAATAGATGAGCGATTAAAATATTTTAGTACATTAGTGTAACATCCTGTTTTCCGGTACGCTCGTTAATTAAAGTACCTTTAAGTCAAATCATACCTAAGCCTAACTCACTCCAGAATGCTTATTATTACTCTGAAATAACGTGTTAAGAAGAAGTTGGTTATTTTTTAAAATCCAGAAAAATGGTCATTTTTGTTAACTAACTCATTTATAATAGTTTGTTCAATGCTTATCCCTTTACAAATTGGTACCCAAATGGTTACATTCAATTCAGACGATTTTACATGTAAGTCCCAATATCTCACACTTGGTATCAATCTAACACTCAAAGGTGCGGAATCCCAATGAGTGAATCAATCTGAAACAAATAAGAATCAAGAACACGAATTACTAAAAACCTTCAATGTACATAAGATTCTTGATTGCTTGAATGCAAGAATATTCTCTCTAGCTAGGCATGCACTCTAAAACAACCAACATGACAAATGACGACTCATTTGTCCTTAAATATCGTATGCAAGACACACCTAAACCCTAAGCCCATCTGACAGAAGGCCCACTGAAAACGTAAGCCTGGCCCAACCGAAAACACTTGGTTTTCAGTCAAGATCACTGAAATCCAAGGGGATTTCGGTCCCTGGCCGAAATCCAAAATCATTCCTTAAACAATGTATATTTTTTATTTTACTCCCTGTTAAATGCAAAGATTAAACTACTAAAATAATTCCTAACAATCTCCCCCTTGGTTTAATACTTTCATTTAATCTCCAGGCTTCTCTTGATCTTGGCTTCAGTTGAACACTACAGCAACATTCTAACAATCTCCCCCTTTACGAGTGACGGGTGTAGACGTTAATAGTTTTCAGCACGTTGCAGAGACAACTTCATCTTCGGATTGAACTTTCTTCAAATATAGCTTTGAACGCGCATTAGGTGTACAAGCTTCAGCGTAGGACTTGAATCAGCACATCCAACTTTTGATTTGACTTTGACTAGAACTGGAGTCTGACTCTTCACTTCTTGATCACAGAAGGTGTAAATGTAGCAACGAACTGATTGAGGAGGAATTTAATGCAGCTTGTCACATGGAATTATGCTTCACCTTCTTCGGGAAAATGATGTCTGTGTCGAAACTCTTGAACTTCACTTCTACTGGCATTTCTTGATAGGAACGATGACCGCAAATCTTGTGGGTCACGGAGTCATAAAAACTCTCCTCACAGTTGTTCAAGGACCCAGCCTTGGCTCAGAATGAAACTTCTCGTAGTATCTGTGTGAACCCGGAGGAACGCATTGCGATTGTTTGAGTATCGAAGAACTACTCGTGGCCGTTTTGATTTTGGCCCCTGCATATCCTTGATCAAAGATCTCAATGCAGTTATCAAGTCAACAAGTTGACTTCGCACTTGGCGAGACGTTCAATGATATCCAAACTCTGCAGAGTGTACCATCATAGTGCCAATTTTGAATCCGGTGAAGTTGTTGGGGTCTCACAGCTATTGTGGTAAACAACAACCATCACTGACCCAGAGTTTGGATGTATCATCAATGCAAGGTAAAATCACATTGAATCACAAAATTCTTTATTAGAAGAAAATTAGGGTCAAGAGTGGTATGAGCATGTAATATGTCTTGGTTACTAGACATACCTATCGGCTAGACTTTCGAATTGTCATCAGTGTATGGTTTATTACACTGAGTCATCCAACTCTTGAATTAAAAGCTTTGTAGGTAAGAATGGTTGTTGATTCCTCACATCTACTACTGGTATTGTAGCAGAGATCACTGGCATAGAGTTTTGAAATATCATCACCACTTGGTTTATAGTGATGAGTCTTGTATTTCTTGCAATAGAAAGATAGAGGTGGTTAAGAATGGATTGGTGTGTGTGATAGACTATGGTACGCAATCTAACCATCGACACAGAATTTTTAACTCTCGACTCTGAGTGGCTTTACTCAAAGTGTCTAGAAGTTCATGTTACAAAAAGAGAAACTTTAGTTTGGTAAGAGAGAAAAGTTTTTAATGCTTCATACTCATTGTGGTGTACCAATGAGAATCATCAGCACAAGTGGATGTGTCTCAGCAGTGAGTGGTTTATCTCAGTGCATCGTTGACATGTAAGGAATGTCTTAGCGAGTCACGGTAATAGTGAGTCACATATTTGACATGAAATTTTGATCTGTATTCCTGATTGGTATGGATCAGGAACATTGACGATCGTGAAAATTGTGTAAAGAAAAAATATTTTGAATTTTTTAATATTCTGAAAAGTAAAGACATATTTTTGTAATTTTGAATGTAAAAAAAATTTGTTGTTTTTAATTCTCCCCCTAAATTTGTGCATGGAAGAGAATGAAAAGTAAAAACGTGAACAAATTTAACTAGAAAAAAATTGTATAAAATATACAAAAATTTGAACTTTTTCAGTCATCAAAGCGAATCATATCCAGTTTGGAGCGAAGTTACCTTTTCGAACACACAGTTAGATATGAACCCCACGTGATCTTTCCTTTCTTCCCTCCCGCAACGGACACATACTCTCCATCAATGATTTGAATGTTGTGCAATTTGAGAGGTGTCTCCTGTCATGTGCCTGGAACAACCACTATCAACAAACCAAGATCTGATGATATTCCTCCATAGCTGCTCCTGCACAAGATGCGAGATTAGTTGGTCTTGGGAACCTAGTCCATTTTGAAACTGGGTTAACCATTACTATCCACACACTTGACTCTTTCCCATGACATGTCCTGTCTATCAGATAAAGAACATGAAGAGTTAGCAGGACAGTTAGGTGAATTGGAAACGAGGCCTTTTGGTACCCATCGGTAGTTTGGTTTGGGTCTTTTGTTGTTTGACCGGATGGGTGTATCAATACTTGAGTTTGAAGCAGAACTCTCCATTGACTTGTGTTTATGTTGCCAGTGAGGACTCGAAGGTTTTTGTTTCTAAGGTCTCCCTCTTGGTACGTTCTGCCAGCATTGTGTGTAGAAGGGAATATATGGGCCAATGTGGACAGTTACGAGCGATGTGACCTGGAATCCCACAATTGAAACACGTTTCCTTTTTCAAGTAAATGAGATTGTGACTTGGTCCTTGTCCTTTTGGAAATTTTTAGGAGTTACCACAAGTACAAGCACAATTACATTTTGTGGGACTTGGTCTTGGTCCACAGGAAATGTCACCCTCTTTCACAAACTTTTGTGGTTTGAATTTTTTAGCATTTTGGTTTTTAGAATTCAAAGCAACACCACAAGTTTTTGGACGATCAGTAGAGCTTGTAGCAGCACCATTATTTTTCTTTGAACAGCCAGCAACTTCAGTTCCTTGGTCCACATGGTCATCAGAAGTAACTGTAGATGAAGTGTTTGATTCGAGGGGTGGGATAAATTGTTGTTGAAAGGAGGTGGAACACTCTTACACCCCAGACCCTTGTTATCATCCCATTTAAGCTGATGTTCGATCATTGATTCGACTATCGCACTTGACCCTTCGAACTTCTTGAAAATAAAATCAGTATCTTGAAGTTTAGCTTTCAAAGTGTCAAGCTCGGCAGTCAATTTGACAATATCCTCATTAGCAAATCTAAGATGATAAACTTTTATAGTATACTCTTCTTGTAATTTATCAAAATATGATGTCTTCGCTTCCAAATTTTCTTGAAGGGACTTTAGTTTCTTTTTAGCGTTGTAGACATCATTTTGAAGATCAAATATTTCTCTGACAAGTTTATCATTTAGTTCACGGTATTTATTGATTTTAATTTCACAGTCTAAACAACATGAATTTTCACACGGGTCTATTGTCGTGGAGGCCATTTAAAAGTTTGAATTGATCGATAAGCCTTTAAAATGCCAAAAAGTTTATCGAAAACTCCAAAAATTTTCACCGAAAACCTAAAATTTAACCAAGTTACCCCTTTTGACCGAAAACCTCAGACCGAAAACCTTTTAGACCGAAATCGTGACCGGAAATAAGGATTTCTGCCGAAAACAGCTAGCCACCACCGAAAACCAGGAAACCCTAGAAACTGACCGAAATCCCCAACTAGGCTGACCGAAATCGCAAGTGGGCTGACCGAAATCGCCAAACCCTAACCAAAAACTGAGCCGCCGCCACCGAAATCGCCACAGGCTGACCGAAAACCCAACTCAGATCTGAAAAAACGTAGTTTTGAGCAGAAAACTTGAATTTTAAGATCAAATACTCGATTTTTGCCCAGAAAAACGATGAACATGAAGAATATCAAGATCCAAAACGTCCAAAACAGCAGAAAATCTTCCAAAAATCACCAAAAACACCAAGATCCTTACAAAAGTTTCGAAATATTGATACCAAAACACCCAAAAATTAAGTTTTTAGGCTTTGATACCAATTGTAAGTCCCAATATCTCACACTCGGTATCAATCTAACACTCAAATGTGCAGAATCCCAATGAGTGAATCAATCCGAAAGAAATAAGAATCAAGAACACGGATTACTACAAACCTTCAATGCACACTTTACTAGAATAAAGTCAGGTACATAAGATTCTTGATTGCTTAAATGCAAGAATATTCTCTCTAGCTAGGCATGCACTTCAAAACAACCAACATGACAAATGACGATTCATTTTTCCTTAAATACCCTATGCAAGACACACCTAAACCCTAAGCCCATCTGACAAAGGCCCACCGAAAACGTAAGCCTGGCCCAAGGGTTTTCGGTCAACATCACTAAAATCCAAGGGGATTTCGGTCCCCGGCCGAAATCTAAAATCAGCCCCTAAACAATGTATATTTTCTATTTTAGTCCCTGTTAAATGCAAAGATTAAACCGCTAAAATAATTCCTAACATTACATAAATAGTTCCTATGCAAACAATAAAAAAACATAAATGGAAAAACATAAAAGAATAGGATCGGTTCTTTTGTAGTTTAGCGGTGATTTTAAATGATGTTAGTCAAAAGTACCAACAATGCTTGATTTTGAAACCACATAGATTAGTAGCGTATCCCTTCTCAATATTATCCTCAATTTTCCATATTTTGGAAACCACATAGACCAATCTTGAAATTTTGGAATTTAATAATGTTTGTACTTTTAGAGTAACTTGCAGTTTTGGTTATTGTGGTTGACACATATCTACAAGTTTAGTCCAACTTTTGAGAAGTTAATATGATTCATCCTCATGGATTTAAAATTTATCATAGTTGGTCCTTTCCCTTAACATTGTCATAATATTCTAATAAGTCAAATGCACAAAGACTTTTTGCCTTTGGGCCAAAATTAATAAAATTGATAAACTTCAGGGACGAAAACTATACTTTACTATGGAAAAAAAATTACACAATGAAGACATATTGCACCATTCCTAAAATGCATATCTGATCCCTAAAAACCCTCCCCCTCACCGTTTTCCCCACTAGGATAAAGTTTACCACTACAAACACACTCTCTACCAATACAATCCCCACAAGTAATGCGAGATTGAAAATGACCAACAATACAAAATGCAATTTAGGCTGTGTTTGGTAGCATCTGAATCATTCATATCTGAACCATTTAGAGCCCATTCAGATTCATTCTCATCTCTTAATGGTTCATAGCCCATTAAGAGGTTCTGTTTCATTCGGATGTGGTATTTTTGCATATCAAACAGTCTGAACCATTCAGAGGCTCTTAATCATGCAGGTTAAGATGTCATCAAACACAGCCTTAGTTCTTTGTATTGATCGAATCGAAGAGTGAAATATAGATTAGTTACAATGTAATAACATGAACCTGCAAAACATAATGAACGTTCTCTAATCTCCATTATATATGATAATAGGAACAATTAAGTTGGTGGAGATAAACAACAGATAACAATATTACACCAACCCAATCTTCAACCCTCATTCTTTCTATCTCTCTTCGACCGGATACCCTAACCCGACCATTCATACCACCCATATGTTCTCCCTCTCGTCCTGCCTTCATCACCGCCGACAATGCCTCCATCATACTAAGACCGACACCTACCCGACACAATAATTTTGAACTCTTTCTCTTTTTATATTAATTTGAGGATCAAATTTGAAGTAATTATTCTTTGAGTAAATGTCATATAATAACAACCAATAATAAGTATTTTGTTTTTTTATGTCACTTATCTTTTAATTATTTTCAATAGATCATTAAACATTTTGTTAGGTTCTAATTACATCATTGAGGTAGAAACTAATATTGAATCCCATGGATTGTCCACTGGGACATTCACTGGAGCAAAATTTGTTCACTTAGGTCATTCTAGCATTAACATTATGTCTATAGGACATTCAATTTGATAGAATTACTCGTTTGAAATGCACTTTAGTGGTGTAATTAAAACACCGAAAAATATCTAGTGACCTATTAAATATATTTAAATTATAAGTGACCTAAAAAGAAAATTATGAATCATTTGTGGTGATTTTATCACCTTGACTATTATTCTTCTTTTGTTATATTTTTGTAAGGTTTACATGTAGGGTTTCAAGTATGATTTGTTTGATTTTAATATTGATGAAGTGTACTTGACGTATTCCATATATAGATGCATTGGCATCGAAGATATGTGATTTGTATTGTTTAAATCTGAAAGTCTATTGAAATTATAGAATCGAAAGTAATGAGTTAAAATTTAGGATGGGATAGTGGCGATACCGGTGGTGCACATGAGTTCCAGGTAGTAATGGTGGGGCTTGAAATAAAATTTAAAAAATAATAAAAAACACAAAAGGCCAAAAAGACTTAATATGAATAAGACATAACATGGGTAAATTTTTTCTTTTATAATGAATGAAGAGTGATTTTATAAAGATGTGATTGGGAAATGCCTAACTATTGTATCCTGAAACCATAAAGATAAACTATATCAATTTTTGAAAGTCAAGCTAGACGTTGCATACGTGGGACGACTAATGATACCAAAACTATAATTTATTATTATTTTATATATCTGAAACACCGAAAAAAAAATCTGGATGGTTTTAGTCACACACGTGGCCAACGACGTTAGGTCGATATAATACCCATGGGCACTAGCTTCGTGGTCACGGTTTTTGTGTACTTGAATTCTTGGCTTGATACTTAAACTTCAAATCAATTATGGTGATTGGTGGAGCCGCTCGGATCCTAAAGCACACAAATATTGTAAAAATTTTGTCTTTATTACATGAAAATGATATATATTAAATCGACCTATTTTGATATTAATGATTCATATTTTTTTCTGTTGTATCATTACGGTATCTTTCAACTTAAATAAATCAAAGTGCGTACCCTTGCTATACATACGGCCCTTAACGAAAAATCACGATTGGCAGATTCAAGATGAAATTTCTTGGTAGTCACGACGTAGAAAATTCTCCATAGAAAACACATATAATTAGGAAAATTCTATTTATTCCTACTAAATCCTCCTAATTCATCTTTCTAACCATCTATATAAGGACATGTGGACTCCATCAGGGCCGGTCCAAATTTTTTTGGGGCTCGGGACGAGAGGAGAAACAAAGGCCCCTAAAAATTTAGCAAAACCATTAATAAAAAAATATTTTCTAGCATTTTTCATAATGATAGTTTTAAAAATATATATACTTATAACAATTACAAGTAGTCGTTTTTTAATACGTTAGTGTTTTCCTTCAATATTTGGAACTATTCTCATAACATTGATCCCTTATATAATTCATATTAAGATGTAACAATTTCAGTGTATCTAATAATTCATTAAAAATTCTTATCCCTGAAGTACCATTTGCTTTTAAAAATTATATAAATATTCAACAACTTGTATTTGTTAGAATACAAATATATACATATATATTATATAGGACATACAATTTTTGGGCTCCCTAAGACGATGGGCCCTGGGCGGTCGCCCGTGTTGACCACCCTCAGGAACGGGCCTGGACTCCACTAATCCTCTATCTTAATCCCATCCATTGTTTTTGACACTTGTAATGATCTAATGATTAGGAAGAAAGTTAGAAAGATTTATTAAGAGGATATAGAACCTTTCATATAATTAACATGATATAAATACTACAAATTAATGAAAATAATACAATATATAAAAAATGTGAACTTTCACCGGGACATCACGTAGAGTTAGATATTATATTTATAGAGCTAATGAAATAAAATAAATATCATTAGCATCAATAATCTTTTTGTTTAGGATGGTTAAAAAATTCATCAACCACCCCGGATGCCATATACGTGATATCTACAGGACTGTTTGATATTTCGAAAGCTTAATGTTATTAGCTAAATTCCTGCTGCTAAATTTAAAACATAAATTGATAATAAGCACAAGAGCATAACATACCTATCGATGAATTTAGTCAAATTACAATATGTCCTTTAAAAACTATCACAATTACTAAAATATAGAAGCAATCACATTATATGTATGAAATAATATAATTTACACATATTGATAGCACTTAAGTATTGAGCACTATATATCGAAATGTCTTCTTCGTCATCACCATTACCATTCAAGTTGCATTTGTTTTCATCTACACAAAGCATGTTTTTTGGCGCTCGCTATTCAACTTCTTCTTATATAGGTTCTTCCACAACTTTATCAACTTCATCCATCTTGTTACATCTTTTCTATGTCCATTCTCATTAGATTTAACATTAACAAAATCTGTAGTATCATATTTGACTAAGTTTTTCCACTTGAACTTATTTTTCATTACGATGATGTGTTGGCACTTGTTCGATTTAGATGGATTATATTATATATAAACATCAGGAAGCCATCATTGGAGTTGAAGCTTCTTGGAGGGGCTAGAAGATATGCGAGTATTATTAGTAGGTTAGCCATGAAGAGAGCTGTCAAAGCTATTGATTTGATGTTTCTTCTCTCACAAATATGAGACCAACACAGTGATCTTGGATATTGTGTGGGCATTGCCTAACTTATTTTGGCTTGAGTTCATGCCCACCCATATACATTAAGGAGGACGCATTGTTCTTTGACAACAGATTATGCAGGGTGATTGAGGATATGGTGGTTTGTGGAGGTCCTTTCTTTTGAGATATCTAGTGGCTAGTTTCTCCTTTACATATTAGGTTTGGTAGTCTGGGACTAAACTTTGCATTATTGGATTCCTCTTATGCTTTTGTGACCTAATCTTGGGTGTTACAAGACCATAATTTACAGGACAACGACATACATGTTATAGATTTTGATTACTTTATGATTTGTATTAAATTCGTGATACGATTCCAAGCTTCGACTTTAGCAGTTTAACTAATAAGGACACTGTCCCCACTAAAGCCCAACATGTACCGGCAAGTACCTTATTTAGTAAAGTTGTTTAGTACATAGAAGTACACTTCAACATAGCTTTTAGAGAAAAAGTAGGGATTGAGTGTCTAGGAACACCATATGCTCATGATTTTATTTTGGCTATCTATATTGATGGTGTTGGCCAATATATGTCATTAGTGGAGTATCATACTATCATTAAGTATCGTCTTATAATTTCACTAATTATGGTTGATGAGATGTTAGTTATTGAATTCGAACAATGGTAGAAATATAATAAGATTCAAGCAACCAAAAATGTAGAATAGATGAATTGAGTGAACAAGGTGTCGAATGATTGTATTGATGTTTTCAGGTTTTACAAATGGGAGAGTATGCTTACTATCTCTATTCGACCCAGATGATATCATTGATTTATATATGATCAATGATATCAATAGTAAACAAATTTCTATAGTATAATAGAATATTATATTCTAGTACTATCCAATCAAAATACAGCAACATGTAACAACAAGTTTGACATTACAACGTGTTGAGTGGATAAGGTTTGTTGTAAAAGCCTTCGGATCATCCAGTGCGAAGCCTTCAGATCTTTAGGCACAAAGCTTGACTTCGGATGGCTGGAACCTTCGGATGGGACTGTAACACTTCAGCACAAATATCTTCAACATAAGATATGCCCACTTTGTTATGGACTTCTTTGGAAAGCATGTAGTATATTGTCGAGAGCTCCCGGGTTTCAAGTACCGACACAATATGGTTAGGGATGTTCTTTTTGACGTATTGAGGAGTGTTGGGGTTTCCTCCAAAAAAGAAGAACCTATGAAATTCTTGACCGGCCTGTTGGAACAAAGATCAACACTCAAATTGGTTACTATTTTGGTTTTTAAATGGGTAGGAGGAAAACAATCATGTGTGGATCTAACATGGATTTACCTTTTCATATGCTTGAGGAGAGACAATTTCTTTGTGGGACAAGCAGCTTTAAAAGCTGCCTCACACAAAGTGACAAAAAGCATGCATGGAAAAACAACACGTGTTTACCAATCGCGTTTGAACTTTTGATTTCCTTGCACCAGAGATAGTGAAGCTCCTCAATAGAGTTTAATGTGTCACACAGTAATTTCATGACCCCCAATATCTATAGTTGTAGTTTTTAAAAGAATTAAGTTTTCCATGTATAAATGATTAGTACCGTAACCTGTTTCCCGTGTTCCTTCCACCTTGATGTAAAAACTTTTATTTAGAGTAATAAATTTGACACATTAAACATGTTCATCATTCAAATTAGTTTGATTACAATTGACCTTAAACAGTAGAATGTGAAAGTGTTGGAGTGGTACTTTGTGTGATTGTTGATTCTCTATCGAGTCTTGTCATTGCTACAAAATTTAGACTATGATCATGAAACATAAATAGCCAATGCTAATAAAAAATTTTCACTGCCTTAAACGTAATTTGATTGCAAGGAAATGTAATTTTAAAATTTGAGGTGCGTTTGGGACCTTAAGTGTTGTGCACATATAATTTTATAATCATGATTTTATAAAAAAAGGTTAAAAAATAATAGTCAAATTTTATTCTATTATGAGGGCAGGTATCAACAGAGTTCCCAATGTAGATTTGCCTTTTGTTACATGTCAACCCCACCAACTTGATATTGCCCGTATATTTGAGCATTTGTCAATAAAAGTCAAGCATAACAAGATTCTCTACTTGGGACTCCAGGGATCTCTTATCCCCAACACTAGAGGTATTGAAAAGGCATAAAAGAGAAACAAGATAAAATCTTAAAGGGGGTTCGTTTTTCCTCAAAAAGTCTTTTTTTCCTAAAACATCTGTGGACAGTTAGATGTTTTTCAAAATGATCATTTGCTTCTGTTAGGTGAAAGATTGGGTTGGTGAAGTTTTTGTCAAAGGTAGGTGAGATCAAAGTCTTCAAGCTTGATTTTTATTTTCTCAATTCACATTCAGTTCCTAAGCCTATAAATACAAGGCCTTGGTTAAGAAGCAAAATGCACCAACAATTGTAAATTGTAATCTTATTGAGTTAATAAGATTTCTCTAGTTGCAGCCCGTGGACGTAGGATTTGCACCGAATCCGAACCACGTAAAATTCCTTGTTTTGCTTTATTTTCTGCTTTCGTGTGTGTGTGTGTGATAGTGTTTCCGCTACGTGTACCCTGTCCGATTCCTAACAACTGGTATCAGAACTTCGGGTTTCGGAGGAGGTCTCGGTTTTAGAAATTAGAGTATGCTCTGTGGTTGCAGTTTTGTCTGATCTTCCACATCAGAAACTAATTTCTATTAATCGTATTAAAGGTGTCTTGGTACTTTGAAGGGTACTGTTCTGTCACACACGAGTACACTGAACGAATCGGTCAGGCCCGTGCCATTGTTGTGTCTTTTTCGTTGTCTCCATTTGTTTCTTGTTTGTCGTAATGGCTGAAGACAAGATTGTAATCGAGAAGTTCGACGGTTCTGATTTTAGTTGGTGGAAAATGCAAATAGAAGCATTGCTATGTCAGAAAGACTTGGATGTGGTACTCGGGGACAAACCGGAGAAAATGGAAAAAGCTGCCGAAGATGCGTGGAACTCAAAGGACAAGAAAGCTAAGGCGGTTATTACGTTGTCGTTGGAAAGGAGTGTTGCTTTCAACATCATGAAGGAAACAACGACACGTGGTATGATGGATGCTCTGACGAACATGTATGAGAAACCGTCGGCGGCCAACAAGGTGTTCTTAATGAGGGAATTGTTCACGACAAGGATGAATGAAGACAGCTCAATTATGGTTCACATTAACAATCTAAATTCAATTCTGTCCAGATTATCATCTGTGGGAATTAAATTTGATAATGAGACTCAAGCTTCACTGCTACTAGCTTCACTACCTGATAGCTGGTCAGGAACAGTAACCGCTGTTACAAGTTCAGTGGGGACCAGTGGTATGACTTTTGAAGGGGTTAGAGATTTGGTTCTTGGCGAGGATGTCAGACGCAAGAATCAAGGTGGATCTTCTTCTTCTGAGTTATTAAATATCGGAAGAGGTAGAGGGAATAGCAGGAATAGTGGGAGCAGTGGGAGTCGGGGAAGAAGTTCATCTAGAACTTGAAAGAATGTGAAGTGCTGGAACTGCCAAGAGGTGGGACATGTTAAGAGTCAATGTCCAAAGAAAGAATTAAACAGTGTTGGTGCTGAGAATGTTTATCAGGAAGATGCATTGATACTCAGTATGGAAAACTGTGTAGACTCTTGGGTCATGGATTCAGGGGCTTCGTTTCACGCCATGGACAACAGGGAAACGATGGTGAATCTAAAAGAAGGAGATTTTGGGAAGGTACGGTTAGCAAATAACGAGATGCTTCAAGTAATGGGCATGAGAGATATTGATCTGGTTACTTCATTGGGAACTACATGGAACTTGAAAAATGTCAGGGTGATTCCGGAGCTGAAGAAGAAATTGATTTCTGTTGGTCAGCTGGATAAACAAGGACTGGAAGTAAGGTTTGGTGGTGGTAAATGGAGGGTGGTCAATGGTAATTCGGTGATTGCTCAAGGTATGAAGCGTGGGTCATTGTATATGTTTGAGGTACCTGTTGAGGGAAGTATGACCGTCCTGGTTAAGCATGACAAAATCTGGTTCGCTAAATCTAGTGCTAAGAGACTTCATTTGGCAAACATGAAGTCTGGAGCCAAAGAGATGTTAGCTGAACGAGTCGGAAAGTCTAAACCATTCAGGGGATTTTGTGACAGTGGGAGCACGGGGTGTGTTCCGGGTACAGTTACAAAGAGCCGTTGGGTTTTGAAGACTAAGACTGAAAAATTCTCTCCTGTTGGAAGTTTGCAAAGTTTGGAGAGTGTTAGTGGTCCACGGTGTATCTCTGGATCCGGTGGAGTGTCCAAGCCGGTTGAGACAGGGGATGAGTCGGTGGCGGTATTGACCACGACTGAGTCGGTAGCGGGATTGGCTACGACTGAGTTGGAGCTTGTGGTAGCTTCAACTGGCCCTTCTAGTACTTGATGATGAGGGGCGGCTGCAACTAGGAAAATTGGACTAAGTTTAGCTTGTTCTTGGGAACTGGAAGCTTGAAAGACTGATTTGGTTGAAGATTACTGAAGTTACTGTATTGTTCAAAATCTTCAAGTGGGAGATTGTTAGGTGAAAGATTGGGTTGGTGAAGTTTTTGTCAAAGGTAGGTGAGATCAAAGTCTTCAAGCTTGATTTTTATTTTCTCAATTCACATTCAATTCCTAAGCCTATAAATACAAGGCCTTGGTTAAGAAGCAAAACGCACCAACAATTGTAAATTGTAATCTTATTGAGTTAATAAGATTTCTCTAGTTGCAGCCCGTGGACGTAGGATTTGCACCGAATCCGAACCACGTAAAATTCATTGTTTTGCTTTATTTTCTGTTTTCGTGTGTGTGTGTGTGATAGTGTTTCCGCTGCGTGTACCCTGTCCGATTCCTAACAGATTCCGGGAAGAAAACAAAAATCTGAAAACGACTTTTTATACCTTTTTCAAAAACGACATCTTTTCGAATACCAATCTAAGTGAGTTCCCTTTGGGTGATAGAAGATTTAGTCGGAGGAATGAAGAGGGCTCATAAACGAGTAAAATTGACAAAGTTTTCACTTCTTGGGCTAACTAATATGTTCTTGGGCTTATTAATCTTCATTTTGATCACAGTCCGTTGGTTTTCAAGGATAGACGAGTATGGCTCACCACTTTTAAAAATTTCAATATTTTGTCCCAATATGATTATTTCTCAATCTTGATCATGTTTCATTGGTCGATCCAAATGAACTCATCCGACACTTATTGAGAAATGCAAAATGGTTTTGTTTAAAATACAGCCTAAAATTGTGGAATATTTGCATTAAATGTTCGGTTAACGATTGAAAAATATCAGTGTTGCAGACCATAGAGTCGATGAAGAAGATCGCTTCAAATAAAGAATTTTAGGTGTCTTTAATTTCTCTTTGTTATCTATTTTTGTTAAGTGCTAAGAATTCAAAATTTCTAAAGGCTTTGATATGGCATCCTTTATTTGATTTTCTTTCCATAATTGCAATGGAGGGTCTAAACGTTGCTTTAATGGAGACAAATATGAATGGTATTATTCAAGGTGGTCACATAAGTCAGGAAAATGTGAGGAATTCTCATTTATTCTTTGTTGATAGTGCCTTTTTTTCAGAATAGTCTGATTCAAATGTTTTGTCTATTACGAAATTCTTAGATCCCTTTACTTCATATCTAAACTAAATATTAATTTGCAAAAAAGTAACATGTGTGACATTGGAGTTCCTTCTTATTGTGCAGAGAAATTAACTAGTAATATTAATTGTTCGCCTCCATCTTTTCCTTGATACTATATTGCTTTTCCAGTTGGTTGTAATATGTGTAAAATTTTAATTTGGTCAACTATTTTTGATAAGTTACACCAAAAATTATATGTCTAGAAAATGAAGTATATTTCTTTTGGCGTAAGGTTGACTTTGATTAAATCAATTCTTGGTAGTTTTTATTTTTATTTTTTTAGAACGTTAAATCTATCATACTCTTACTTCTAAACTATTAAGAGATCCACGTATGTCTCTTGTGAGACTTCAACCCTCAACCTCAAAAAAGGAAGACGATTCTTTACCACTTGACCAAGAGGCAATTGGCTTGGCTGGTAATTTATGTATTTATCTTTACTCTATTTTTAAAGTTCCAATTATTGTTCTAAACAAACTTGAAAGCCTTAAAATCTCTTTATTTTGGGCGATTACCAAAGGGTAGTAAATTGCATTAGGTTAAATGGAAGCAGGTAATTGCCCCTAAAGATATTGGTGGTTTAGAAATTAGAGTCTATTGCAATTTGCAATGAACCTTGGTAAGTGTCGTTGGAGGTCTTATAGTTACCCATATGCTCTTAGGAAAAATTGTTTAAGAGTATTTATGGGCGTGTATGGCTTTCCTTCCTTCTTACTCGAGTCATCGAGTGTATGGCTTTAAATTATCCAATCTATTAATAAGTTAGACTAAAGACATTATTATGGATAATTTAATGGCTAAGAAATAGAGAATGATGATGATATTTTTTTTACAAAGATACGTAGATGGATAGCCAAGCCGTTTCTATGCTTTCATACGCATTATGCTTTAGAGTTTAGGAAAAACATGAACATCTCTTCATTTATCAATTAGGTAGCGTTTGATACGTAATACTGGATGAAACAGAACAAAACATATTAATTTAATCTTGCTCGTGTATCAAACGCTCCCTAATGAATTGTGGGCCTAGAATCGAAGACATTTGACCAATTCCTGGTGGTGAAAAGGATGACTATGATATTAGTTGATTTTTTTAACAACTTTGAATTTACTATTTTTTTAACATCTAATTTACTATCAGTATGAAATCTTAGCATTAGGGACCTTGAAATGGAGTCATTTTTCTATTTCCTCTTAACATCTAGACCGTCTCCTTGTTAACAATGAGGATCAAACTAGATGGAACAATTTCACAACAATATAAATAATTTTTGATTTAGATTATTTGTTTTGCCCCATTTCAAATTCAATATGCAAAGTAATCAACGGCTTTCATGGGCAATACTAATTGAGAATTATTTATCGATAGCAGGACAACTTCTTTTCTTATTTAGTTGAATAATACTTTATCTAAATTCGTTGATTTTGCTCATTCAACAAGTTTTCATAGAGCTAGTTTGGGTGATGCCATAGTAGTAGTAGTAACAACAACTGCTGCTGCAATAATCATCATTATAACTAGAATAACATTTATTATTTATATTATAATTATTATTTAATTATTAAAGTTATTTTTATTTACACTATAATAAGAATTATTGTTTATAATGTTATTTGTATTATTATTTCTTATTATTAGTTTTATTTATATTATTATTTATATTAACACGTTCATTAATACTCAAGAGTCTGTATAGCGCACGTGTGTGTGTGTGTATATATATATATATATATATATATATATATATATATATATATATATATATATATATATATATATATATATATATATATATATATATATATATAAATAAAAGATCTAAATAGAACCATATTATTAACTATTAAATCATTTCAGAAATAATAGAAATATGATTGTAATTCAATAGATAAATCATTAAACATGAAATCAAAATCATTCATAATTAATAGTAATTTAATCAAATCATATCCTAATGAAAGAGTTAATTTTATAAAAATCCAAAAGTTTACACCTCAATTGCTCATTTACCTTAACATTTTTTTTTGTTACTCATTTGCCATTAATTTTAAGAAAACGTTCCAAAAGTATACTTTTAGAAAGTCACCAATAGGTTACTGCTGACATGGCGGTTTCCGTTGACTTGAATTTTATAAAAGTCCAAAAGTTTACAACAAATTTCTAATTTACCTTAACATTTTTTTGTTAATGATTTGCCACTAAATACATATTATTGTTACTGATTTGCCACTAAATACGTATTCGAAAAAAATGTATTTTATGTATTTATAAAACATTTTTTCTCTATAAAATACGTTTTTATTCACAAATTATATGTATATAACATATTATTTTTTTTAAATATGCTTTAACATATTTTTGTGTATGAATGGCTGACTTGACATGCTAACTGAGATTGAATAGCTAACATGGCTTGGTGACCGGATCGTCATGTAAGCTTGTCTGTTAAAAACGAAAAGCAAAGAAGTGATGGTGTACAACACTCGAACTTGATACGTATCCCTTCTAGGACGTGAACTTTATCTTTCAAAATATCAAAGTTAGTATTTAGCTCATCGACTAAAGTGCATGCCCTAGAAGGGACAGTTCTCGAGTTCTAGTATTGTTAACCCCTATTCCTTTGATTTTGTTTTTTAATAGACATGCTGACATACCGATCCAATCAGCAAGTCATATCAGCCATTCACTCCCACATAGCATGCTGATTCAGCCATTAAATGCATATAAATATATTAAAAATATATTCTTGCATAAAAATAGGTTTTATACAAATAAACTGTGAATTAAAACGTATTTTATATAAAAAATAATTTATAAATACGTAAAATGCATTTTTATGAATACATATTTAGTGGCAAATCAATAATGAAAAACCTTATTTAGTGGCAAATCAGTAACAAAAAAGTATTAGGATATATTAGAAATTGAGGTGTAAGCTTTTGGACTTTTATAGAATGCAAAGTCAACGGAAACCGCCACGTCACCGGAAACGTGTTAGTGACATTTGAAAAGTTCAAATTTGAAACGTTTTCTCAAAATTAATGGCAAATGAGTGACGAAAAAATGTTAGGGTAAATTAGCAATTGAGATGAAAACTTTTGGACTTTTATAAAATTAACCCCCAATAAAATAGGAAAGTTGTTATGTTTCATATTAACCTTCCAGGAACGTTACGATTTCATGGATTTAATTAAAATTTTTTATGGATGAACATCACAATATCAAGGTGATTTATGATTAATATACGTTCATAACTGAACATATGTTCATAGATGAACAGTTGTACAAAAACAAGAAATTAGTGATGTTCATAAATGTTTACAATTTAACATGTATGAGTGTTATGATCAACCATTAATATCAACTATATGTTCATCGATAAACATATCTTCATGGATGAATATTTATACATGGATGAACATTTATAAAAAAACTCAAATGTTCATAACTGAATATGGATGAATATTTATACAAAAACTCAAAACCAGTCACTTGTGAATATATATTCATAGATGAACACATGTTTGTTGATGAACATTTACGCATGGATGAACATTCATACAAAAACTCAAATGTTCATAACTGAACATGGATGGACATTTATACAAAAACTCAAATTAATCACTTTTGAACATATGTTCATAGATGAACATATGTTCATGGATGACTATTTATACAAATATGGTTGAACATTTATACAAAAACGCAAATGTTCATGACTGAACATTGATGAACATTTATACAAAACTCAAAAATTAGTGACTTGTGACACATATTCATAGATGAACAAAAAAAATGATGTTTTTTTAGATCACTGCAGATCTCAACATTCTCCTTTTGAGCATATGTTTATTGATGAAAATATGTTTATAGATGAATATGTATAATAACTGAACATGCATAAAAGACCAAGAAATTTGTCTCGTTCTCTCTTATGTTACAATCGAACCAGATCACCACCATCATCATCGTTCTCTTTTCTGTTGTAATCACGTCCATTCTTTTTCCTCCTTTCTTCTGTTGCAATCGAACACCATCATCATCATCGTTCTCTTCTATATGTAGCTCTGTTCTGTTGCAATCGAACAACACCATCATCATTGTTCTTTTTTATGTTGCAATCACATCCATTCTTGTTCTATATGTAACTCTCTGATTCAATAATCTTGATACGGGTTTGATAGTTACAATTGGAATGGGTTACACATAGAACTGTGGATTAGATTTTAGCTTCCCGATTTTGTGTTTTTGATTTGAACAGGAAAGGAAACTAAAATCAGTAAAATATGGTAATTGAAATCAGTTATGAAAAGACATTTTTGCCCCTGCTGGTTTAGATTAGGCATTAATTTAGCAATAAATTTAATTTTATTTAAATTAATCACAATTTTTAATCATGACCATTGATTGAATGATCCAATGGCTTAAAATAGGGTTCTATGGTTTTATGATTAAAAGAAAGGAGTTATTGGACATTACACGAAGGCCAAATGTAGGTGGACGTTGTAAGGGGACAAAATACTCGGTCTCTTTTAAACACAAAGTTTCAAAGGGATCGAATTTATGGGTTAAATATCAACGGGTAATAGGTCTGTTGTTAGGATCAGATCATGGAACATGTGTTCCACTTTCTCTAAGACAAATACAAAGAGCCCTTAAAAATAGACCGAAGTTTTATAGCAATAAAGTCAAAAAGCTCAATGAAGCTGATAAGGTGTTCTTAGAAGCTCCGTTCTATTGTGATGAAATAAAAGATGCAGTGTGGATGTGTAGGATTGATAAGGCCCTGGGCCAGATGGATTTAACTTGGCTTTCATCAAAAAATTCTAGGACATCATGGGAGGGGAGTTCACTATCGCATGTAAATGTTTTGTGAACCATTCTTTATTTAACCTTGGGAGTAATGCTTCGGTCATAATCGTTATCCCTAAAAACCGTGATCCTTTATCCCTTAGTGATTTCAGACCCATCAATCTAATCGGCCGCATAGGAAACATTATTTCTAAGGTGTTGGCGGAAAGACTTAAGAAGGTCATGAACAAGGTTATTGGGTCTCAGCAATCAGACTTTATGAAGGGGAAACATATATTAGATGGCCTGCTGATTATTAACGAGGTGATATTGTGAGCCAAAAGTTATAAAAAATAATGTTAAGTTTTAAGGTTGATTTTGAGAATATTGTAAAATCAGAAAATTCTATGCTCAATTATAACCGAATGATTACTCTCAACTGAATAATCACAAATTTCTAACAAGAAATCAAAAATATACAACATTCAAAGAGTGTAGTTGATTGTTACTTACAAGATTACTATGTGTAATCAGGTAGCTAACACATAATAAAAACACACTCAACATGCTGCAACAAGTTAGAGTTTTAAAATCAGTAGAATATTATGGCGGTGGAGAGAGAGGTCGAGATATATAGTTGATCTTCAAAAACATGCACAGTGACCACCAACATCCTTAAGTATGAGACAACGACCCGAACAGAAGCAACCAGAGCTCTAGAGTCCGCATGTTTTTTAAAGAATGGGTAAAATGAGCCCTAGTCCAGTAGAATCAACAAATAGCAGAACACCCCCTCCATCTCTAGGAAAAAAAAACTAAAGTATAAACTAAATAGAAAAAAGTTGAGATTGACTTAGCTGTTACAAATCTCAACACCCTCCCTCAAGCTCAACCTTGAAAAGGATCAATCATTTTTAATTTTCCACAAAGAAAAGCATGCTGAACTCCACAAAGAGACTTAGTTAGAATATCTGCAATTTGATCTTTAGAAGCAACTTTTATAACTTTAACACTCTCTCTTAAAACTTTTTCTCTTACTAAATGCACATTAATATCAATGTGTTTAGTTCTTTCATGAAAAACAGGATATAAAGTAAGTTGAAATGCAGAATTATTGTCACAAAATATATCAACTGGAAAATTACACTTAATTTTTAAATCTCTTAAAATTTTAATAACCCACAAAATCTCACAAGAGACAGAAGCAAGATCCTGTATTCAGCTTCTGTAGAAGACCTATACACAGTTGCTTTTTTTACTTTTCCATGAAACAAGAGTCACCAAAAACAAACAAAATCCAATTACAAATCTTCGAGTATTTAAACACCTTCCCCAATCAGCATCAACATAAGTAGATAAATTTAAGTTTTCAGATTTTTTTATGTTGATGCCTTTTCCATGATTATGTTTTAAATATCTCAAAACTCTAATAGCAATTACCAAGTGAGACTTTCTAGGAGAATGCATAAACTGACTCAAAGCTTGAATTGAATAGGCAATATCAGGTGTTGTATTTGTTAGGTAAATAAGTTTACCAATTAATTGTTGATAACCAGTGATATTAGACGATAAAACATCCTTTTTATCAATTCCAAAATTACTAACAGAAGTTGAGAGATCCAACGGGGTATTTATAGGTTTACACCCCAACAAACCAAACTTATGTAAAAGCTCCAAAGTATAGTTTCTTTGACTCAAACAAAAACCATCAGAAGCTTTTATAACGTCAACTCCTAAGAAAAATTTCAACAGCCCCAAATCCTTTATTTTAAAATTTGACTTTAAAAACCTCTTCACATTTTCGATCTCAATTTCAGATTTTCCAGTTAAGATTATATCATCTACATAAACCAGAAGAGCAACAAAATAGTTAGATTTTCTAAAAGTAAAGAGAGAATAATCATTTTTACTTTGCTCAAATCCATATTCAGTTAAAAAAGAAACAAGTTTTCATTCCATTTTTTTTAGGGGGGGGGGGGGGGCATATAAAGATTTTCTAAGCTTGCAACCTTTTTGTCATATTTTGAAAAATATTCTGGAGGAAGTGTCATATAAACATCTTCCTCAATTTCCCCATACAAAAATGCATTTTTAATGTCCAATTGATTCAAATTCCAAGAACGGTTAACAGCAAGAGTAATAATACATCTTATAGTAACGAATTTTACTACATGAGAAAAAGTTTCATCAAAGTCCATCCCTTCTTTTTGAGAATACCCTTTTGCAACCAATCTTGTTTTGTATCTATCAACATCCCCATTTGGTTTATATTTTATTTTATAAATCCTTTACAACCTATTGGTTTTCTACCAGAAGGTAAATCAATTATTTCCCATGTTTGATTTTGATATGAAGCATTCATTTCTTGACTCATAGCATCAACCTAATTAGGATCATTACAAGCTTCATAATAATGTTTGGGTTCCATATATTTATTCAAGTTAGTGGCAAAACAAAGAACATTAGAATCCAAATGGGAATAATTAACAACCCGTTCAATACCATATTTGTACTTTCCATCTAAAACGAGATCATCTAACTTCCTAGGTAGTATAGAGACTATAGAAGACCGCCTAAGGTCATAATCCATGGTTCTAGGGTCATTATTTATACCAACATTCTCACACTCAGAATTATCATGAGAAGTTCCCTCGGTTCTATAATTTCCAGAATCAGCACTAGGCTGATATTCATCATTGTCTTCCCAATGTACAAAATCGTGACTCCCAATCAGACTATCCAAGTTGAAATCAGAATTCTGAAAAAGAGCCTTCAGAATCAAAATGGGCAACAATGTATGGATTCTCTATCAAGTTACTAGAGTTAGATAAATCCAGATTACTGCCAACACCATGATTAGTTGCTCTATCAAAATTTTGATATTCAAAGTTGGCATTTCTATGAGAAATAACATGATTATTATACTGAGAAATATGATTTGAATTTAAATTAGAACTTTCATCATAGGGAAGAACAGGGTCAACAACATCAAAAAATGTGAATACTGAAAGGAGTCGAACATATTTTTTGAAAAAGCAGCACCATAAGACATTTTGTAAGCTAAAATATGTTCATAGAATTGCACATCCCCGAAGAAAAACACAGCATTAGTTTCTAAGCTTAACAACTTATAGCCCTTTTTAAAACTTGAATAACCAGTTAGAACACATTTATCAGCCTTGGACTCAAATTTATCAAGAACATTAACTTTAGTAGCAAAACAAAGACATTCATAAACTCGCAAATGTGTAAGTGAAGGCTGTTTACAATACATCATTTCAAAGGGAGTTTTTTCTTTTAAAGCAGATGAGGGAGTTCTATTAATAAGGTATGCAACAATAAGAATAGTATCTCCCCAATATTGCAACGGAATCCCACTTTGAAACAAAAGAGACCTAGCAACATTGAGAAGATGCCTACGTTTCCTTTCAGCAATACCATTTGCTGAGGGGTATAAGCAATAGCAGTTTGATGATTTATTCGCTTACTTTTGAAAAAATTTGAAACATTATTATTTTTAAATTCAGTTCAATTATCTGATCTATCTGATCTGACAATCTTAATCCGTTTATCAAACTGAGTAAACAAGAGATTATAAAAGAATTCAAGATTTCCAAAAACTTTTGATTTACTTTTTAACAACAAAACCCAAATAGAACGAGTAAAATCATCAACCATAGTAAGAAAATATTTGTACCCTTCACCTGTTGGCACCTTATAAGGACCCCAAACATCTAAATGGATAAGATCATTGAAAGAGGAAGTCTTATGTTCGCTAAGGGGCAAAGGTTCTCTAGTCTATTTAGCCTTATGACATACATCACAAGGAGGAAGAAGTTCAGAACCAATATCTAATGATTGTTGTAAAATATTAAGGACATGTTCAGAAGGATGACCTAATCTACTATGCCAAGTGGACTTAGAAACATAACACTTAGCAAGACAAGAGTAATTGATTTTGAACTCATGATAGTTACCTTCATCTATAAAATAAAGTCGCCTACTCTAACTACAAGTCCCCACAATCATTTTTTCTGTAAATCCAAAAAGTCACTCAGATTCATCAAAGCGAACACGAATTTTGTTATCTTTGACAACGTTGTGGATAGAAAGTAAGTTAACATTAAAATCAGGAACAATAAGAACATCAAATAAAGTAACCGAGTTAGAAAGTTGAAGATTTCCAATTTTAACTATTGAAGCAGGCGAGCCATTAGGATGATCTACTTTAAGTTTTAGATCAGAAATATCGACAACATTTTTAAGGTTACAATCCGAGCTTGTCATGTGATGATTTGCTCCGGAATAAATAACCCTCTTTAAGTTTCTAAAAATGTTTTGAAAGACATTTTTGGTAAACACACCCATCATATTGGCAACAACACCGTCAACCTTTTGATTATCACTAATAAGACTCAACACTTTGGAAACTTGATCAGATGAGAAAGAAAGAGATAACATGATTCTTTTAAATCTGCCTGAGTCATATTACTACAGAAGTTTTTGTTAGAACTTTGAATTTCATTTTTTCCGTTATTATCCTTTAGATACCCAATAAGCTTGTAACACCGTTCAATTGTATGCCCCTTTATACCACAATTATTACAAAAAAACGTGTTTTTATTTTTCTTTTTCTTCCCAAAGTCAGAAGTTTTTCAAAAAAACCGATACTAATGTGTTTATCAGAAGAGGAACTAGGTGAAGAACTAAGCTTGTGAGACTCTTCCCTAGAGCCGATGGAAAAAAGCCATCTTAACATTGGAAAGAGGCTCACGCAAAAGAATGTTGCTTCTAAGTTGAGAAAAAGAAGAATCTAGACCCATAAGGAACTGCATTAGTTTAATATGATCTGAGTGTTCAAAAACTTTCTTAGCAGCCTCACAGGTGCACGGTGTCAAGTTTGTAAGGGAATCAAATTCTTTCCAAAGAGCACTTAGCTTATCAAAGTAAGTAGATAAAGTATCGCTACCCTGAACACAGACATTTATCTTTCTATAAACATTAAACACAACATAACCATCAAGTTTTTCGTAAGTTTCCTTTAAGTCCGACCACACTTCATAAGCTGATTTAGACAAAACTTGACTAGCATAGATATTTTCAGAAACTGAAGCTAATAACCAGGATTGAACAACGACATTAGCACAGTCCCAAAGTTGGGCTTTATGTTCATTGTCAGTGGGTTTAGGACATGTACCAATTACAAAACCAAGTTTTTTATGACCTCTAAGAGCAATTTTAGTAGCACTAGCCCACGACTTATAGTTAATAGTCCGTTGAAGTTTAAAGCTAATAATAGAAACAGTACTGAGATCACTAGATAAGAAAACAACTAGATCATTAGGATCAAGAGTCTCAGATTTGCTGGGACAGTGCTATCAGTAAGAGACATAAGAAACAATAGGCAAGAAATAAAGAACAGATAATAATTGCTTCTACAAATCCTTATAGAGAAAACAACTGTTCAACCAGGATTCTAAACTCAACAAAATTAGTGCTAGGAGAGCTGTTGACAAAGAAGCAAAAGAGCAAGAGATCAGAAGTAAACAGATACCAGACCAGGAGGAAACTAGTCAATAATGACGGACCAAGTCCTGATAAACGGAAAATTAAAAGAAAGCTTACAGTGCAATAATGAGATACTCGTATTCTGGATCAAAAGCCACAGATGCGGAAGTAGTAATCCAGGAAAGGTTCCCCAAACAAAATAGGCAACAAAAACAATGGCAGGTCCAATAATCAAGAACAGAGGTGCAACTGAAAGTAACACACAATAGAACTCTCCAAGAAAGAGAACGAGTCACAACAGTCAACACCAGATCCGAGCAAAGAACAAATCCAGAAACAAAAGAAAAGAAAGAAAATTTCAGAGCAATTTCAACAAATAAAATCACAAATCTAAGATATACAAACAGATCTGAAGATAGAATTGTCTAAAAAATAAAAAATAAAACATTATAGGTATCCTTAGATCCAGATCTAGATGCAATATTTGAGTAATAACAATAAACCAGAATCGTGCTCTGATACCATATTATAAAATCATAAAATTCTATACTCAATTATAACTGAATGATTACTCTCAACCGAATGATTACAAATGTCTAACAAGAAATAAGAAAAATACATCATTCAAAGAGTGTAATTGATTCTTACTTACAATATTACAATGTGTAATCAGGTAGCTAACACAGAACATAACCACACTCAACACGCTGCAACGGGTTAGGGTTTTACAAGAGGAAACCCTAGAAAACGGGAGAATATTATGGCGGTGGAGAAAGAGGAAAGTCCACCAATTTATAAAGATACATACGCACACCACACACACACATATACATACATACATATATACATACACACACACACACACACACACACATATATATATATATATATATATATATATATATATATATATATATATATATATATATATATATATATATATATATATATATATATATATATATATATATATATATATATATATATATATATATATATATATATAGATGCAGGTTCAAATGCGGATTATATATATCGTGCGATCGTAGGACAGGATCAGGTTCCTTCGTTCATCAAGGACACGATCGGTAATTTAACGTGGCATGGAATTTCGCAATTAAATAAAAATAACTGCAATTAATAGGTTACGTGTAAATGGTAACTGATTATCAGTTTGGAATCAAATCAAATTTCATAACAGAATCAATTCTAAAACAATCGAATCCTTATCAAAATTGAAATTAGAATCGGATACTTCGTTGATAAATACCGATGTTGTGGTTATCGTAAAGAGCGATCATACATTATCGATAATTGGTGAAGTTTTCGTAGAGATTGGATTGGAATTCGTCGCAGGTATTGTTTTCGTTAACGTTGATAGTGATTTCGATAATTATGTTCTGCGATTGTGATAATTAATTGACATTCGAAGTTTCGATTGAGATTATCTAATCAATTATGTTGTTATTGTATGTAATCAGTGTTAATTTTTGATCGGAGATAAATTTTTGAAGTTTCGAATGTTTTTTTATTTATTAAAGTGTATTCTTAGAGAATGTGCTTGTGTCGTTGTTAACTGTGTGTGGACGCCAGTGGATATGTACATCATTCTAGGAGAATGGTGTTACTTTTTGTTAGTTAAGATGTATTCTAAGAGAATATGAGATTTGTTTAGTAGTTTTTTGACATCGCAAGAGTAATATCTAATTTTGTAATTAATCAAAATTTGTTTTTCAGGAGAATATGACTATTTGGATAGGTGTATGCGTTTTGATGATTGTAGGTTTGGAATTGTCAAGGGACTTGTATTTTGATGATGATGTTTACAAGATGGAAGACTTTAGCAATTATAATAAGAGATTTTGCAAAATTTGTAAAATGTTAACTGATCATGATAGTAGGAATTGCCCTTTTGGAACCTTTTAGTTTCATAGGTATTGGTTAAGAATAACTGGGAATGAAAAAATGTAATAAGGAGAATGATGTTTTGATTTGTATTTTCCTAGTGGTTGTTATTCTTAGAGAATAATGGAATTTTATATCTTTTTGTTTTACGCATGAGTGTTGTATGAAATTCGTTTTTTATACATTTATTGTGTGGTAAAGATTTTACAGCTAAAAATTTTATTTTATCTTTATTCGATAAACAGATGGATCATGGTGAAACTAGTAGGAGTGAACCATATGTAAATATTGAACATACAGAGGACGGTGACAATTATTCCATATATGGTACAAGGGATTTTGACACAGGAGAACATTCTCGTATATTTGGTATGTTAAAATGCAATTAATTTTGAAGGTTTATTAATACGAATTAGATTTTTAACAAACAGTAACACATGGATCGTTCATTATGTACAGGGTGTGTATGATGGTTGTTATTCCCTGAGAATGAACAAATTTTAGCAAAAAGTAACATGAATGTATCTAATTAATATTAATTAGGTTTGCATGTTGATTAATATGAATTAGGAAAATATTAACACATGAATGCAGTAATTTTTGAATGTTGTGTAATATGGTACAGGCGAATTTTTTATGTTGGTATTCTCTGAGAATGATTCATTTGTAATGCATTTTTTGTTTTGGTTTTAAAGTTTCAGATGAAGAAGAATCTGTTTTTAGTAATGATTTTGTATCCCCTGGTGGGACACCATATTGGATACCAAGAACCGATGATCATATCAAGCCAAAAAAAGGAATTCAATATCCTTCATTAGATGCTGCTGTTGCAATGTATAAAGAATATGCATTCCAAGGAGGTTTTGATATAAGGAAAGGTTCTCTTAAGAAGACTAATCATGATGTGGTTACTTCTCGACATTTATTATGTAATCGGGAAGGGAAACCAAACACCGGCAATGTGGATACAATTGATGTTCAATTCAGGAAAACTAAAAGACGAAAGGATTTACATAGAACTGAATGTAAGGCACATATTGTTTTTAAGATTATACCAGGTGGTAAAGGCTACTATGTGTATCAGTTTGTGGAGAGTCATAACCATAGATTGATTAGTAAAGAAAATATGCATCTATCACGGGCTAGTAGAGAACTGGATTTTTCACAGAAAAGTTATGTTTATAACATGACAAAACAGAATGTTGGAGGAGGTAAGGCATATAGATTAATGACTGGCATACAAGGTGGGTGTTCGAGTCGTGGTGGTTTGGCTATTGATTACAAGAATTACATGCGCAACCTTAATTGTTTCATTGCGGGTAGTGATTCTCAAATGATTGTGAATTTGATGGAGGATAGAGTAAAATATTCTCCAAACTTTTCATTTGAATATAGGGTTGAAGACAAGCAATTGAATGCATTGTTTTGGGCTGATGAGACTGCAAAATACAGCTATCAGGAGTTTGGTGATGTAGTCTCATTTGATGCAACTTTTGATACAAACAGGTTAGCTTTTTTGGTGTGTTATTGTGTTGTTTTATTTTCTGATTTGATATTGTAATTTATATAATTCTTTGTGAATATTATATTGAATATTGTGGTGCTGATTTGTTATTTTATTGTTTATAGGTACCATATGGTATTCGTACCATTCACAGGGTTAGACAATCATAAAAAGTGTGTCACATTTGGTGCGGGGTTGCTTAGTAGGGAGGACACGGATTCGTATGTATGGTTACTTACATGTTTCAGAAAATCGTTTTCTAAACATCCAAGCATTTTGTTGTCTGATCAAGATCCAGCTATGAAAAAAGCAATTGAACAAGTTTTTCCTGAGTCGCATCATCGGTTATGTATGTGGCATATAACTACAAAGTTGGGATATAAGGTGAGGTTTTCTTAATATTTTTTTCATGTCATTCTCAAAGAATTTTGTAAAAAGTAATTTTGGTTTTGTGTTTACAGGGGGTTTTTATTTTTAGCATATGATGACCCATTCTCTGAGAATGTTTTTTGAACTTTCATGTCATTCTCAAAGAATTTTGTAAAAAGTAAATTTGGTTTTGTGTTTACAGGGGATTTTTATTGTTAGCATATGAGTTGCTATTCTCTGAGAATGGCAAGTTAACTTTTATCTGTCTGATTCATTCTCAGAGAATGTTTTACATGTTATATGTTTTAATTGAAATAACTACGTTTATATTTTAAATTCTTTACAGGTCCCTGCAGAATTTTTTAATAACAAACAGTTCAAGGATCGATTTAATTCTTTGATTTGGAATTCTAAGTTACATGCTTCAGAATTTGAAGATGGATGGCAGGCCATGATTAATGAGTTTAAACTATCTGACAACAAGTGGTTAAAGAAGATGTACGGTATGCGTAGGTGTTGGATACCAGCATTCTTTAGGGATGTTCCTATGTCTGGGTTAATGAGGACAACCTCATTTTCTGAAAGTCAAAATTGGTCTTTTCAAAATTCTACACTTTCCGGGTCATATCTTCTTAATTTTATGATGACATTTGATTCTTTAATGGAGAGACAAAGGCATAACCAGAACTTGGCTGATTTTAATACTTCTTCAAAGTATCCAAGAATGTTGACATGTCTCCCCTATGAAAGGCATGCTGCAAAAGTCTATACAAGGAAAGTGTTTTACCAAGTCCAGGAGGAGTTGTGTCAATCTCAGAATACTTGTTTGATTAGAAGCTTCAACTTAGATGAAGATGTTGAGAATTATGATGTCCTTGAGAAGAAGAAGAATGTCACTTTAAAGAAAGTGTTAAATGAAGATGACAATCAAACTGTTGAAGAATATCATTACGATTCTTTGTATAATGATTCTTCATATAAGGTATGACAACTTATATTTTTTTCATATGATTTGAATTTGTCATTTTCATGTTTGTCTAACTGTTTTTTTTGATCGATTATTGTTAGGTGAAGCATATAAAAAAGGATCAATTTCTGTCATGTGAGTGTATGAAGTTTCAACAATATGGATTGTTATGCAGGCACATCTTTTGTGTTATGAAGTTTTGTGAATATGAAGAAATTCCCGATCAATATATAGCTAGGCGTTGGTGCAAAGATATTATTCCTGCAGAATTATTGAGGCAGCGGTTCAAAACTTCACACACCGATGGAGATGTTGACAGGAAAACGATTGACATATTTTCCATGGTTGATCATTGTGTGTCTGTATTAAGTAAAGATTCTATGAAGTTACAGGAATACCTCGAAGAACAAAAAAAACTTAAAGCAACATTTTGTGATAGTGTATCTAATATAGGGGATGTGAGCAGGAAAGCGGAGTATGAGATGATTTTAGGTGTTTCACTTCCTGATGAAGTAGTAATTGAAAATCCTTCAGATATTAGAAATAAAGGATCTGGTTCTAGAGGTAAAAGACTCAAGAGTAAAGCCGAAATTTTGAGTGAAGCAGCTTCAAAACCAAAAAGATTGTATAATTGTTGCAAAAAAATGGTTCACCATGACAAAAGGAATTGTCCTGATAAACCAAAAGATGTCAAGTAGAAAAAATGTTTAGTATTTGAATTTTGGGGTTTATATTTTGTATATTACTATTTTGTTTAGTTTTATATTTTGAATTCTTATATCTTGTAAATCAATTCTCAGAGAATTCTCAGGAGATATTAGAGTTTTTGGGTTTAACACATTCTTCAAGAATTCATATTTTTTCCCTTTAATGTTGTTATCAGGGAATACGCATTTTCCTGTTATATTTTTTTTCTGCCTATTCTTAGAGAATTTTGGTTCCTGTAATTCTTAGAGAATGTCATGTTTTTTGCATTGTGCTGAACATAGTATTCTTTATGTGATAATAAAGTAATTAACATTCATCCATTCATTAATAATACCAAAATAAAACAGAACCAAAGATAATTTATTTGGATGTTACACATTCAACGTTTGTAGTACATCCATTGGGTTGTGATTTCATCAAAAGTACATTCCTGGTGAAGCCTGAGTTTGTTTCGAGGGAATGAATACAGCTCATTCCCTCGGTCAAACTGTATTATATACCGATCATTTTCTTGGCGGATGTACCTTCCAACCCACCATCCTTCATTGTACCATGCGTCAACAATTTCCCCTAAATTGAATTCAGCCACCACCTCCGGTGGGTATGGTCTGATTCTCTTTTTAGGGATGACTTCAACCAATGGTGTCCCGTCGTCTTTCACTAGTGTCTCGTACTGAACTTCGTATCTTCCATAGGAGATCGACAGAATTCTAGCTGCATAGAAGGAGCCAATTAGGCCAGCCTCCTTCCCTTTCACTTCAACACGATCACTTATGGTTAGTGTCATTTTGTGTTTGATTGTGGGATGTGTGTTAAACTGGAATAAACTTGCTTCCTTTTATAGCCAAAATATAGTTTTTGTTTCCTGTGAATTATATTGTATATTATTTTTTTTTAAATGGATATAGTGTAGTTTTTTCATTCATTGTCGTGTTCAATTATTTTGCTTCTTCTGCTCACCACTCCACTGTTTACTTTATCAAAAGCTGCATGTTTGTGTGGATGGGGTTGTATACGATTTTTTTTACTTGTTTTATTCATAATTTGTTTTCTTGTAAAATATTCTCAAAATTCTTATTCTTTGCATATAAGTTATTTTGTAAATATGGTACATTATATGTTATGTATTTTTCAAATGCGTGAATTTTTATTATTCATTCTTAGAGAATACATAATGTATTTTCAAATATATTGTGTCTGTTAAGCACTGTTCTTCCCTATTCTCCAAGAATGAATGTTTTTTTCCCCATTCTCTAAGAATAAAAATATATGATCACAATCTTAATATGTAAAAAGATACTCTGTAATAATCCACTTAAAGTAATTTTTCACATTCTAAGAGAATGAAGTGTTTAACAACCAAATCCAAAAATATCAAACTAGGCAGTAAAGAGTTTTAATCAACGCATACTTAACAAAATAAAAGTTTTAGATGATTCATTATGTCATTCTATCCCTTTTTTGATTTTCCAGCTCGTGTTTGTTTTGCTTTTGGCATTTGTGTCTTTTTTTTGCCTTCTTTTGCCTGTTCTTCTGCCATCTGTTTTTTCTCCTTTCTTTCTTCAACTCTCCTTTTTTCTAATGCTTTTCTCTGATCACATAGCAAGCCCTTTTTATATAAATCTAACTTTCCAAAGTCAGCTGCCATCTTTAAAACCTCGTCCTTGTGTATATTGTAATCTGACAGTAGCAATTTGGACAAGTACCTATAGCGCAATCTTCCCAAACATGTTTCATCATTCTTTTGTTTACCAAGCAGTGATATGTGTCATTTCCCCTCAACCTCTCCCTTGTAGCATTCCATGTGGCGCATTAGGTATATTCCACAGTCATGTCCTGGTTTTGCTACTTGCCATATCATTCTCATCATTGTTGCCTCATTCTCCCATAATTTTTCATGCATTGGGTGATTCATACTCCTCAGCCATTCACAGAAAAACTTTTGCTGCAAATGGTGTATTCTTTGTTAGAATTATATAGATAAAACTCATATATATATATATATATATATATATATATATATATATATATATATATATATATATATATATATATATATATATATATATATATATATATATATATATATATATATATATATATATATATATATATATATATATATATATATATATATATATATATATATATATATATATAAAGAAAAAACTTACCATCTTTCTTGGTACAGAACCGTAGATTTCTTCCAATGCACCTTTTCTTTTTACATGATCAATAATGAAGCATCTACCTCCTTTTAAATTAAACACTTGGAGGTAATACTTTCCCTTGTGAGTAATGGGCATCAGAACCTGATTTTTTAATTTTGTGAGTATCAAAAAATGTATTCATATGTTATGAGATAATGTAAATATATACACATTACTGTCTTTACCAAGTCAATGTCGCTCAGATCTGGTTTCACCTTCCAGTTTGTAATGTACCAGTTCATAATTTCTTTGAAGTCTGAAATTCGGTTGAACTCAAATGTGGTCTCATCTAGCATCATTTCTGACTGACAAATTAAATAAATTGAATATGTTAGAATGTGTTTGGTAGAGAATGTAATATGTACATATTAGATTGGAGTATGCTTAACTGAATGTGACATATTCATATAATAATAATTGTATTAAACTATATTCTACCTGAATGTATTTTGAGTTTACCATAAAATGTGTGTTAAGGAAAAGTCGTTTTGGTGCTTCAACAGATTTGAATTCTTCTAGCTTGTTGAGTAATGCAGCCCAACAATCGATGATTAACCAATGTATGGGCTTGTTTATCTCAAAGTACCATGCTAAACCAATTGTTAGATGTTCAACTTCATCCATCTCCCATATTATTTCCCTGAAATAAGTATTATATTTTAAGGTGTTAGTCATTAATTCATAATTTAATACTATAATATTAATATGTTGCACTTACTCGACGTCTTTTGTTGTAGTTATTAGTGCTTGATAAAGGTTAAGCTCTTCTTTTTTCACCCCCACATCAACTTCAGTTATTCTTTGGACATAAGGTGAGCATTTTTGTTTCGATATTTTCTGTTGTCGTTTTTGTTTTCCCTTATCTACGTTTGTTGGTTTTTTTTCAATGTTTTCCTGTTGTTCTTCAAGCTTTTCTGCTTCTTCATTCATCTTTCTTTTTTCTTCATTTGATTTTGCAGTGGCTTTCATGAGCATATCTTCAACTTCTTCCAATACACCAGGTTCTTCAAAGAATTGAGTTGATGAGAGACTATGTGTACTTTCCAAATTTTCAACCCTGATTGCAATTGGTGTAATGTAGCCTTCTTCATTCTCATTATTTATGTTCTCATTTTCTGGAGAGATGTGGTTCAAATGTTCTGGTTCTTGAATCACCACAAGTTCTTTCCCCTTCCCTTCATGCTCCGGTATTTCTTCTTCTGTTTCAGTTTCTTCATCTTGTACGTCATCGTTATGAAATCTTTCTGTTTCCTCCTCCATTTCTTCAATTTTGAATTCCCTGTTAATTTTTATCTTCCAAGCCTTTAATGCTTCGCTATTTGGGTACTTCTCTATACCCTTTCTCAATACTCTTTCCAAGTTGTGTTTTTCTTTGAGAATTTCCTGGTATGAAATACCAAGTACTGCAACAAATCCCTGTTGTTGAAAAAAAAGTATTTCATTTATCATTTTCAATAACATATTTAAATCCCTGTTGTTGAAAAAGTTATTTCATTTATCATTTTCATTAACATATGTAAATCCCTGTTGTTGCAACAAATCCCTGTTGTTGAAAACAAACCCTGGTATGTAAATTTGACTATTTCATTATCTTAGAATGACATATAATACGAGTTGTAAATCGCATTCTAAGTGAAGCTACTATTGTTATTCTCTAAGATTGATTAGTGTACATTGTTAACAGGCAAATTGCAATTTTAAATCATTTGTTTTATTACCATTTCATTTGTAATTCTATTTTTAAGTGTATATGCATCTACAATAACATTCTATTATCTTACCATTCTCTATTTATACCAACTTAAATAGTTCGTACCTCCTCATCTTGGAATTCATAACAGCTATCATCTTCATCCTTATCACTATTCCCTGACTTTTCTTCAGATTCTTCACCATCTTCAACTCTCATAAAATGACCCTTTCCGAGGACATTATTCTCTATCTCGTAGTCTTCCACTTGTTTGATTTTGTCTCCTGTAATGTAGTTTATGAACGGTGTTCGTTTCCTGATTTTGGTTATGTTGGATGTGTTTATTGAAAAGATATATATCAACTGCAAAGCCATGGATATATTGTTAGTTCATTAATATTATTATTAAAATTTAATAATCCAAAATTACAGTAAATTCCATATTTCCTGGTTTTAAAGGTCAATTGTCAAATGTCAAATTTAAATGTCAAATATCATTCCCTGTTTTCAAATTACAGTAAATTCCATAGAATTTAATAACATGGAATTCAAAGGTCAAATGTCATTCCGTGTGTTTAAAGTTAATGTTATTCTCTGAGAATATAGAATTTTAAAAAAAGGATTATGGATTTTTAAAAACAGTTTAATAAATATTCATAAATATTAATGAAGGATACTTACCAGAAGAACTGTTATTGGTCCAGTGTAATAACACTTTGGGTCTTTTTTTTTCCAAAACTCCTTCCTTGTTTGTAAGCTTTGGAGGATATAGTTGCACCAGTCTATTCTTGAATAATCTTCAATCAGAACAAGCTTATCCAAAGCTTGAATGTTACTTGTACCCATTAGTTTTGATTCAACAAAAGTGTTTATAAACAACATCAGGAAGTTTAACCTAAACAATTGGTTATCAACATTTGATCTTTTAATTAAAGTTAGGAATGCGGTGTTAGAGTATTTCTTAGAAGGAAATTGGGCCTTCCAATCATTTAGCAATTTATCTTCTTGGTCACATGAGGGTAAGGTGTTCAAATTTAATCCTTCTTTTGAAATCCCTAACATGTCATGTATTCTCTCTTTTGTTATCTCTATCGCCCCATTCTCTAATACTAATACATTTGACAAAGGGTCATAATGGTCTAGGAGGTAGTAATTGAGATTAGGTGCTGACTTATCAATGTTAACTTCCAACAGGCTACCTAATCCCATTCTATGTACTGCTTGTTTTTGTGTGCTTGATAAACTTTCCACTGCTTCTGAACATTTAATTGGGGTCATTCTTGATTTGAGAACTCTTCCTTTGTCTGCAGTTACTTTTCTTTTCTTCTTCTTTTTCTTCACAGCATCATCTTCATTCTCATCATCACTGCTAATCTTTTTAGACTTTCTTTTGCCACTTTTCTTGTTATCTTTTTCACAATGTGCTTGTTTTTCTGTTTTTTTCATGCTTTTGTTTTTTAGGTGACATGTTGGTTTTCCTTTTGTCTTTGGTTTTTTTAACTGAGCTGACAACATCAATAACTTCTGTAGTTCCTGAAAAAACCAGTCATAACTAACAGTCAAACATATGCAAACAGAAGTTCAAACTATCAAACATTCTAAATACAATAAACAGGATTATACAGAAAATCATGACAAGGATTATTTTATCGCATTCTTAGAGAGTAAAACACATTAGATAATGAGAAGAATGCAGACAATATACGTAGTATCTTATCTCATTCTTAGAGAATATCAGACTTTTTATTATTTGAGAAGTACAGAAATGCATATTCTGTGTATATGCAATATGAGTTACTTATTAGAGAATGATATACATTAGATAATTAGAAGAATGGAGACCATACAGATATTATCTTATCTCATTCTTAGAGAATATGAGATTCTTCATTCTTTTAGAAATACAGGAAGGCATATTTTTTGTATATGTAATATCAGGTAATTATTAGAGAATGATAGACATTACATAATGAGAAGAATGCAGACCATACAGTTATTATCTAATCTCATTATTAGAGAATATCAGACATCATATTGTTATAAATACACAGGAATGATATAAAATGTAATGAAACTGCATTTTTTTGTAATCTGATGTTTATAGAATGATATAATTTATGTAATAGATGCTTACATACAATATATTATATTTGTCTCATTCTTACACAATGCCTTTTTGGTATAATGCCAGGAATGCAGACAATACACATGTTATCTAATATCATCATTATAGAATGACATGAATGCATACATTATATTATTAGACAAGCATTATTAAAACATTACAGGATTTTGTAGGCATGTTGATTACATTAATGACAGGAATTTGTAGGCTAATTCATTCTTATGTAAAAATGACAAGAATTCTTTTGACAGGAATGTAGTTTCTTTACATTAAATCCTTAGAGCATTAAAGAAATATAGGTATTCAATTTCATTCTCAGACAATATTATCGTTGTTGGTTTCCCTTTTCAAGACCTATAGTACTTATACATTACTTTAATGGCTGAGAATATATTGACATTCATATTACTTTAATATGTAAAAAGGAGTATTTCATATTGTCAAAAGAATCACCGGATTAAGTCAAACGAACCATCGATTTTATGTATTCTCAAAGAATGCACAAACTTATTCAAAATTAGTAAGATGTTTTTGGAAAACCCTAATTTTTTTCAAATAATTACGGATGATTCAACCGGATCCCATGATTCTACAAACCCTAGTTTATAATTTACACATTATACATCAATTTTTTAAACATTCATTCTACATTCGCATGTTAATCGAGAATGGTTTACAGAAATCATACGTTTTGGAGGTTTAACGAAGTCGTCGTCGTCTTCATCTTCATCAACAGTTACTGGATTCTCTATTGTGTTTGAGTACTTCAACGTCACATTCTCTCGTAATCGATGACTGCTTCTTCTTCCTGACATTGTCGATTCAACTCAAACTGAAACAAATGCAGGTATTGAATACTGATTTTGTTGCTCTATCGATCGTATTTTTAAACTATTCTTTGCGAAATGCTTTGAATTGGGATTCTGTAATCGAAACTGAAAAAATCGTGGGCGTGATTGTAGGCTGCGTATCGAAGATTCAGTTCATATCGTGCCCGGGTTTTGATTTACATTTTTACCCTTTTTGTTGGTTTGTTATTAAGAAACCCGCGTATGAACGTTATTTAGAAAAATAAATGGTTTTTTTCTCAGCCCTTGATTATAATAATCTAAAGGCTCACATTAAGTCTTACAATAACACAATAATTAAGAAATTCATTTAATACTAAGTCTATATATATATATATATATATATATATATATATATATATATATATATATATATATATATATATATATATATATATATATATATATATATATATATATATATATATATATATATATATATATATATATATATATATATATATATATATATATATATATATATATATATATATATATATATATAGGGTTAGGATCCTGTAGGAACCCAAAATCCGATACGAACTGCGTGGACTCTTCTCGTCCAATCATTCTCATAAGGGCAATAACGTCAAAACGTCTTCCTTCGACGTGACGCAATCACGTGCGACGCACGTCCACGGAACGAAATACAAACTAGAGTATTTAAGTGGGTTTTTTTTCAACGTGATTTAAGCAGGTTTTTTTTTGTTTTTTTTTCCTTTTTCGTTTTTTTTTTCGTTTTTTTGTTTTTTTATTTTTTTATTTTTTTATTTTTTTTTCAAAAAAAAATATTATTTTTTTTCAAATTTTTTTTTATTTTCGATTATACTCGGTTTTTAGTGTTTTATTTTTTTATTTTTTTATTTTTTTATTATTTTTTATTTTTATTATTTTTTATTTTTTTGAATGCTACAGTACTCGATTATACTCGGTTTTTTTTCGTATATTTAATCATAACATTTTGGATCGTAGTTTTTTTTGCATCTTGGATCAAAAATTTTGAATCATTTTGTCGTTGTATGTTTTTTTTAACTCATTTTGGATCAAAACGACTGTTGGCTCTTGAATCATAACGAATTTTGGATCTTGGATCATAAGTTTTGAATCATAACACATATTTTGGTTTTAATATTTTTGGATCATATGTTATTTTTTGCTATTTTGATGAGTTTTTTACTTAAAAATATAAAAATGAACACGAAAAAAAATCTTTTTTCAAACTTATTAATATAATATCTACAATGATCCCTTAAATTTTCATAATTTTTTTATTTTTTTTTAATTTTTGATTTTTTATAAAAATAAAAAATAAAAAATATTTTTTTTTTTCAAATTTTCATAATTGTGCTTGTTTTGTAGAGAATTAAATTTTAAGAACTTTGGTTTTTTCAGAATTTTTTTTCAAAGAAAAAAAAAAGTTATTGCCAAAATACAAACTGGGTGGAAAATAAATAAAAACCATCCAATCATATGCTGACATTTGGCGCGTGGAGAGTGGTATACGTGGCTTCTCAATTTGGCTAGAAAAGTGACGACGAAAAGACTAAAATAACCTTAGAAACTTTTCTTTTCCTCCCTTTTAGTTTCTGATATTAACAAAAACAACCCCTGAATTTTAATACATGATCATTATTTGCACACTGAATCTAATCCATCCATTTTTCAAGATTAAAGGTCCAGATTTGTTCTCGCGGTTCTTACCGGATTTTGGGTTCCTACACGATCCTCCTTCTACATACATACATACATACATACATACATACATACATACATACATACATACATACATACATACATACATACATACATATATATATATATATATATATATATAGGGTGAGATCAACATAAAACCAAAATTAGATATAGAACCATAGAACTATATGTTCACTTATGAACATACATGTATCTTCAGCTCTGAACATATGTATGTTCTGAGTATATGGTTTTATAGATAAAAAATGATTCTATGTAGACATCACATGAAACATTGCAACTCTCCATGGCTACCGTGACTGTTAAGCCCAACCATTGTAATTTATACCCCTTCAATATTTAGCGAATGAGATAACTGTCATGACTACCGTTTAACAGACTTTAATACCAACTAATGTAGCTGCTATAATTTCCAGAATTCTAACTAACATAATTACTAAAATACCCCTAAGTCTAGATTAACTATCAATACACCCCCTTAATCAAGATTAGTACCACTTTGTGTAATCTTCAACCTTTGGGAAATTGGCCAAATGAAATAGTTTCTTCAAACCAATAAAAAACGTCAATCTAACGGTGGTTTCTTTCTCTACTCATTTGTCACCACCATCTGAACCGATTTTCTTGTGTAACAACCACTTTGTTGTAGATTGTTTTTCACCAACATTTTTCAGGAAGAATCTCAATTGCATCAATTTCGTCTTCTGGTTTCATCATAGGACCCTATCAATCCTTCTTTTCTTCATTTGGTTTTATTATAAAACCCTCCAACGCATCATAATCTATATTAGGATTCATCACGAAATCCTCAAAACTGTTTATAAACATAGTCCGGAATCTTTTCATCCGGATCAATAACGACACAATCAACAAACTTCAGTTTCCCCAATATGTTTTCAACTTGGACATCAATCCATACTTCCCTATGGAGTGACTCATCCATAGTCGCAATCATCAACTAAACTATAAACATGCTACAAACCATTTTTGAACCTGGAACCATAGGCTCTGATACCATATGTTGGGGTTAATCTAAAAAATGACACATGCATATGGTAGGAACATTCTGCAAGAACTATGTGTGCACAGGAACTTTTTTACACAGGAACACACACTAATATTTTATTGATTAACTCCATTATATATATATATATATATATATATATATATATATATATATATATATATATATATATATATATATATATATATATATATATATATATATATATATATATATATAGGGTCGAGATCATGAGAGAACCTAAAAAAACCTAGGAACCTAGGAACTTTTTTTCTACACAATATTTTTAAAAAAAAATTGCATCCAATTTTTTTATTTAAAGCGTCTAAGAGATTTCTAAACCCTAAACCCTAAACCCTAAACCATAAACCCTAAACACTAAACCTAAACCCTAAACCCTAAACCCATATGAAAAAAAATAAAAAAAATGATTTTTTTGCATCCAATTTTTTTATTTAAAGTGTCTAAGAGATTTCTAAACCCTAAACCTAAACCCTAAACCCTAAAACTAAACCCTAAACCCTAAACCCTAAACCTTAAACCCTAAACCCTATACCTAAACCCTAAACCTAAACCCTAAACCCTAAACCCTAAACCTAAACCCTAAACCCTAAACCCTAAACCCATATGAAAAAAAAATTAAAAAAATGATTTTTTTTGAAATTTTTTTTTTTGATATCTTCTAGATGAATCATAACAAAAATTTTGGTATATTTTTTTTTGAAAAATATTGTGTAGAAAAAAAGTTCATAAAATGGGTTCTTAGGTTCCTAGGCTTTTTTAGGTTCTCAATTGAACTTTACTCTATATATATATATATATATATATATATATATATATATATATATATATATATATATATATATATATATATATATATATATATATATATATATATATATATATATATATATATATATATATATATATATATATATATATATATATATATATATATATATATATATATATATATATATATATATATATATATATATATATAAATCACATGAAACATTCCAACCCTTCATGACCATCGTGACTGTTAAGCCCAACCATTGGAAACAAGACTTGGAACGCTTCTGACTAGATTAAATATGCAAAACAGAGGTATCCAAATTGGGATAGTCCTATGTCCTATCTGTACATGTAAAGCCGGAGGACGAGGATAACGTATTCTTGGACTGTTCTAACGCCAAAGAGATCATGGACCAGTGGCGGAGACAGTGGGGTGGCATGCGGATGCCTCGCCACCCCTAATTTTAAGTATGTTTTCAAGTAAAAAGATAACCATGTTTTGGAGTATGAGTCTGCATACAATGTTGGTGATTTTGAGTATGTTTCTCAACAGAAAGATGGACGCTCCTAAAAGTGGGCCTATATACGAGGTAGGTGCATTAGTGATTACTTATTAAGATGTAATTTTTTGATTAATTATTCACAATGATTTCTACACGAGGAGAGGTCAAAACATTATTTGGGTATATCTAGCCTTAATAACAACAATGGTGAGTCTAAGGATGAAGAATAATCGATGATTCTAGAAAAATAGATTTTCTTATTCATGATCCCGGAAAATCGGTTTTCGATCTTAAGCTATCCAAACCACCAACATGATGAGACGATTTTATATGAAATTTGAACCATACCAACTTCAAAATCAATGTAAGCCACCTTTATTCAAAAATCCTAGCTACCATATCAATACTTGGTGGACCCTAACTTCTCGCTAGCCGCCTTCTTGATTATAAAATTTGTTTTCGCCTTCCAAAAAAAAACCATTTCTTACCGACATCCATCTTAAGGTCATATATTGTAACGAAGATTTCTTCAATAAGAACGAGATCCTACTAAAGACTGCATAAACGGACCAGAATACCCATCTATAATCTTTTCCAAAGTCGAATAGACAAAATTCCTACAATGAAAAGTTATGTTTTTCTAACAAAAAATTCATCTAAACGTAACATAAGTGCATAAACAAGTAGTTCATCTAGAGACAGCTTGTAGGTCGAAGCAATCCAGAAGCACTACCGGCAGCATAGGAGCAAAAAGACGCCGCTGGTTGACTCCCATAAATGAGGTTAACATCCTTTAATCTGATTCCTGTGCATGGTTTCCCCATCTTACAATCAAATTTTACCGCTACTCGGGTTGCTGATGTTCCATGTACATCCTCATACATCACGTTGCTTATCTTTACTCCTGAGACCTCATTGGGGCAATTCTCATGGTTTGGGCAGTAATTTGCATCTATTATGATCGGGTTTTTCACGTTCACCATACTTATATGTTGGAAAACAACATCCTTCACGAATCCATTGCTACGCCTCGCCCATGTCTTTATCCTTAAACCATTCTGACCACCTATAAATGATGCCGTTTTCACTGTTACATTCTGGACACCCGCTTCTTCCGTTACCCAACCTAGACTTCCGATACTGCATGCACCATATACATCTAGTTAATTCATTAGCGGGTCTAAAGTTTATACAAATTACACTCCATGCACAAATCAGTAATTCAAAACAAAATTATGTTATCAAGTACTGTACCTTATCCCATGACCAGGGCCACACACCACCTTCTCTATCCAAAGATTTGAATTACCAGGGCCTATCGAGATGCAGTCATCCCCAGTCGCGATGCTAGAATTTAAAATTGTGACATCTTTGGAATATATTAAATGGATACCATCCGTGTTAGGGCTGAGCCCGGGTGCTGATACACTCACGCCTTGTAGCTTGGCATTGTTGCATGCATAGAGGATGATATGAAACCTTTGGCTGTTTACTGACCTTAGATTACTAATCACTATGTTTTGGGAATGGTAGATGCCAAGTGTCTGCAATGTGATGTATATATAATCTTAGAAATTAAGAAATTTAAAAACAGATTAAAATCAAAAAGCGTTGCATGCATTCACGTACCGTAGCTCCTAGAGGACATGTTTTCATTCCAGAGGATTTGCAAAACCATAGAGGAGCACCTTGGGCATCAAGGGTCCCACCGGATATGGTAACGTTATTAGTCTTGTAGAACTTAATCCAGACATGGGTGTTGCCGATAACATTATAGTTAGTGGGGGCCACCAAAGTACCATCGATGTAAATTCTGATGGCTTTGCTCTTACATGTTTGGCCGGAGAATATGAGCGCAGATGCAATTAGGTACCTGCCAGGCGGCACATAGATGATGGCCGGATTAGTGGAGGCACAGGCCAAATCCCATGCTTTCAGGAATGCGTTTCTTGAGTCGAAGAAGCCGTTCGCTGTGGCTCCAAAACTGAGGACGTTATATATCACCGTCGCCGATGAGTACTCAAATAGGAGAAAAAGCAAGACCGGAGCAACTAGTTTCACGGCCATGACCGATAAGAAAAGAAACAGGGGAAAAACTTCTATTGCTTGCTTGCAAAGTCTTAATCAAAGAAAAACGGAAGTACTTCGCATAATTAATAAAATAACATCACCTCTATTTATACTAAAAAAAGAGTTATAGTCTAATACCAAGAACTATAAGCTAGCCACCGTCCTATATTTCCGGAAAAACAAAATTTCCTAAATTGCCGTTTTTCCTTTTTAATTCTGAATTATCCTAACATACGTACATACAAACTCTTGTTTATAGCAATCTACTTGAGTACATATATAATACTGATTTGTTTATAGATGTACTTGTATGCGTACGATCTGATAAGCACTTATATAGTTTTATAGCAATCTATTTGAGTACATATATATAATACTAACTTGTTTATATCTGTACTTGTATGGGTACGATTAGATAAGTACTTATATAGTTTTATAGCAATCACTTTGAGTCCATATATAATGCTAATTTGGGTACACAATACAGATATGCAAAGACGTACTGGTGTTTATCCCCAATTACGGCTTTTTCTTCCCCAATTTCTCAATCTTGATTTTGAAAACCAAATCACCCAACTCTATCTCTTCATCGGTTCAAACTCTCAATTATATTATTCAGCCAAAATGTTCAATCTTCTCGCTCTGATCTAATCCCTCATGTATCTCGATGTTTCTCTCCATCTATCTCGGATCGGTACAAGAACCCATGTACTATGGATTGTGATTTGTGTATGGTTGTTTTTCTTATACTATATGCCATTGAAGATGGTTGACTCAAACATTTGTCAATCCCCTTCACAGCTATCCGATAGCACACCATGTGTTTGCTTTTATGCTTCATATATTATATCATGTAAAAACTGCAATAATCTCCTTTTAGCATCTCAAGGAATTTTAAATTTTACTCATAATAACAACCTACTTTCAATTTTTTTAAGTTATAACAATAGTGAATTTTCGACAGGTTACCTTACTTATGTGTTGGGTTTGTGTCATGTCATGTGCCATGTATACATAGTTAGAGGCCACACACAAAACTCAAATTTGATTAAACCTTAATCTAACACCAACAAAAAATTCAGCATTAAATTCCGATAAAATCTTTTGTTACATGTTGAAGGGTAAATTGTAGGTGTAGGTGTTGTCATGGTGCTATCGATTGTTGTTAGAGATGGCAAAAGAAAAGACGGAGGGAATTAAATTTTGGCTTAAAGTTTTTTATTAAATACATAATTTAAAATTATAATATTATATAGAAGTCCATGTTAGCAATTATATATACGTGGCACATGACATGCCATGAAACGCGACACAAAGGTAACCGGTTAAAACGGTCACTGATTGCTATTAATCTACAGGCATAAGAGTTCATTATATAAGCTTTTATCTGTTTTTTTTTCTTAAAATTCCATCTGCAATATTTTATTTGTTTTTAACTCTTTATACTTGCAACATTCATAAATATATACTCAAATCCAAAGGTTCGATTAATCAACTTCATCAAATTGCATATTCTTCTCCCAGCCCACCACCCACAGTAATAATGAGATTGAGTAAATGCAAGAAATATCAACACTTTCGTCTATGAGTATTATAACATACAAATTCCATTTTGTATTAATACAACATTGCACTTCAAACTATTCTTTGAAAAATCCACCCAATTATAACTCTTTTGATTAATTTTTCTTATTTGGACATTATACTTTGAATCTACGTGATTATAGTAGTGAAAATTGTTTTCAATTTAGATGAAGTTGATATAATTGGTAAATATTTCAAAGTACAAGGCCTTAATTGGAAGAAATGGAATTGTATGCCACAAAAAGTGCATTGGTATTTACTGTAACACCCCATTTTCATAAAATACTTTTCATTCATATATTTTACATCATAAGGTGGGTTCAACCCAACCATCGTAAAGTGTTTAAACTAAAACCACGGGTGTTACTAACATTGTACTATAATCCATAGTTAGAAAGATAGAATTACATCATAATATAATACATCATTTCACATAAATACTTTTCCACTAATTCAAGTCTTTTTTCATATGCATCTAGGCTTTAGAACTAGCACCTGAAATACATAACATAAAGGAATACGTAAGACTATAAAGTCTTGTGAGATACATGCAATTAGACATATAACATTCATATCATATTTCCAACATTTATTAAAGGTGTAACGCTCCGTACTTTAAAAGTCATTTTTAACAATACAAATCAAGACTTGAAGGTTTAAACTTTATGATCAAAACATGGTCTAACAAAAACAAATAAGTGAGTACTTACAAAAATACAATTTAATGGGGTTATAATTCATAGGATCACAAGGCATAGACAAAAGCAATACAAGTACAAATTCCCCATTAACAAAAGTCTTCTAGTTCCATAAGTCTTCTAAGTCATTCTTCCAAGCAACATGAGTACATAGCATTAGAAAAACAAAACAAAAGTACATAAGACTAAATGTCTTGTGAGATACATGGGTTTCAGGGTTTGGACCTAAACAAGTTCAATAAAGAATTTGTCAAAGCAATAGTATTCCAAAATTTTATGAATCAAGCATAAATTTCAAATCTATAACAAGTTCAATAAAGAATTTGTCAAAGCAATAGTATTCCAAAATTTTATGAATCAAGCATAACTTTCAAATCTATAACAAGAATGAATATCTAATTCCAAAATATCAACAATGATACAGGCGCCCCCGTGTAGAATCCCCTTCATGGAATGGAACACATCCACTCCATAAGCTTATGCTTGCGTAGATAACTCCCCTTGATACACCTACCCTATAAGGTTGTGCTTGAGACTACTACTTCGTGACAGGAGGTACCATCTCAGTAGTGTGTATGTGGCCCCCCTTCCGCGGGTAAGGTCCTGCCCGGAGTAAAACATATGAATCCATGCATTTCAAATTTTGAAATCAACAATAAAATATAATTAGTAAAGCAAACTATGTAGCAGCAATCCAAAAAAAAATCCAACATAGGTTGAGTCAAACTATCAAAACACAAAAAATGAAATCTAAACTCAATTAACTTGGGAATAAGAAATCATTTGACAAGAGTTGAAGGTTAAAGACTTGTTCGCTATGTACCCATTTAAAAGTTCCTATGTAGTCACCTTGAATTGAGAAGGGAGCTATCTAAGCTTCTATTGCATATACTCTCATCTTTATCACCAACCTTTTCACCACCAATTTAAATCTCAAACAATTTATAGACATCAACACCTATACATGATTCATTCGTCTATGAGAGTTCCTCATGGATAACTTAATCCATTAAGACTATATATATATATATATATATATATATATATATATATATATATATATACACATTCATATTTGTCATAATACACCTTCAATCCTATGGTGGTTAACCAATCTTTCCTTTTTAGTAGAATGGGTGGTACTACTTTATTCCAGAGCTTCACCATTTATCATAATCCAATTCACCATGTTATATTCTCATTATAAAGTATAAAAGAGTCTTACTTTAGTGATTCTTGGTCATTACAACCTTCATATACATCAAAGACGTTAGTGGCGCTACCAAGCTCTCGTAGCATCACAAAGGCAAGGTCAGAATACGGGGATCACGACTGAGTTAGTGATGCTGTCTAGGAATGTTAGCGGCGGTAACTTCAGAAGGTCTAATTTCTCTATTAAGGGTTTAGGCATCAGTTAAGGCCTTTCCAGAACTCGACCTATGGACAGAAACAAGCCTAAACACATCATCAAAAGGACATGCATGACCCATGCATGTCCCAATCCTAAACCCTAGATTCCACATGAAGCACTATCCATAATCTTACTCATGGCTTAACCAGGGAACTATAAAGACTAAATCACGACCCATGGACAATAGAGAAGTGTCCAAGGTCGAATCTTGGGGCCTGGGGTCTTTCCATCCCCACCCACACCTTCCGAAAACTAAAATCACAACATCAAAGATCCCATAACCAAAACCTAATGTGAAAACCCAGAAGATCAAGGGTTAAGGATGTTTACCAAGCCTTTGAAACTCAAAGGAACTCAACCCACCAAGCAGAAACACCCTCAAACCTTCAAAGCTCTTTCCTTTATCTTCAAAAACCTTCAAAAGCACCAAAGATCACAAAGGGAATTGATGCTGGCCATCTAGGGTTTCCCTTAGCCTTAAAGATTCGTACAAAATGTGAACCATAGAGGCTAGGGTCCTTATATAGGTGCCAAAAACCTACGATCTATGGATTTCCCTTTGCGGCCCATAGTGGTGCTAATATATATATATATATATATATATATATATATATATATATATATATATATATATATATATATATATATACACACACACACACACACACACACACACACACACACACGAGAAATATAACAATAATGGAAAAGTTAATTAAATTTATACATTTATGGTATATGAAGTTGGTATTTTATAAAACTTATATATTCCCATATGTTAATAAATTTAAACTTTTTCATATTTTGAATTTCATAAAATTTAATAGATACGACTTAATATTTTCTTGTTCCAAAGTTTTGAAAACATGGAATTTTATAGATTATAGTAGTAAACAATAAACGGAAAGTTTGATAGGAATCGTTAACAAGAACGAGATGTGTACAAGACCAAAAAAATAGAATGTCCGGATAACAAACTTATGGGTTAAAGATGGTTCGATTTTTGGCTTAATAGAATATATATAGTTATATGCTTCAAACCCAGCTAAAATATGCTCCAAACCATCAATTTTGAACATAGCAGTACCAAATGATTAGTTTCCACTCTTACCTTCATCGTAATTAGTTTCACTCTAGCCTTCATCTTTAACCGACCCTTCTTTGTGGTAAAATTAATAGATTTCTGAATTTTCTATCTATCCGTCCAGAGTATAAGTGTGGGTAGCCTAGAGGACTAAGAGGTCCGTATAAAATAAGCCAAAACATTATACCATGGATGCACATAGGTACATTATGTGTTCTATGGGGAGGCTCCGAGATAAACTTGGTAATCAGTATTGTATTATTGTGTATTGAAAATGATTACAGGAGAAGTCTATATATACTATATATAATTACACTCTAATACCTAGACTAATGATAATTCTAATTACTGTCTAATACTCCGACATTTGGGACGTTTGGACCTACATTTAACTACAAATATAATTAATCATATTCTGACGTTATGATCGTTATATGGAGGGAAATCATCAATAGCGTCTAAATCTAAAATTGTCATGTGAAAAGCTGCTCTGGGCCTTTGTTAAATGAAAGAGTCATTTCCTTCTCTAATCGATACACCTACTGCTGCATACCAAGAACTAGAATCAAAACAAGAAAAACTAGAATAACCATAATAACTCTCTTATTTATTGAGAAACTAACTCAAAACTCAATTACAATTGTTTTCTATGCATCAACCCGAACTCGGCAATACATATATATATATATATATATATATATATATATATATATATATATATATATATATATATATATATATATATATATATATATATATATATATATATATATATATATATATATATATATATATATATATATATATATATATATATATATATATATATATATATATATATATATATATATATATATATATATATATATATAGGAGAGATTACCTACGTATTAGATAACTCCTAATATTAGATAACTCCTAAAAGATAGGGAATTCATATCTAGATAACTCCTACATAGAAATTCCAACATTCACCCCTGAATTTCTAAGTCGGATTAGAAAGGTCTCTAACTTCGATCATGCTCCTCATCTCCTTAAATTTCATACAAGCTAGTGGCTTGGTCAGAATGTCTGTTTTCTGTTCTGTTCCAGCCTTCCAGGTACATGCTCGACATTCACCTGTTCATCTTCAATTCGCTCTCGAATGTAATGATATCTTGTGTGAATGTATTTGCTTCTTCCGTGGAAAACAGGATTTTTAGTGAGTGAAATGGCTGGTTTGTTGTCTACTCGAATAGTCACCGTTTCTTGATCTTTATTGGTGATTTCACTGAGCAACTCTTGAAGCCATATCGATTGACATGCCGTTGCTGTAGCTGCCATAAATTCTACTTCACAAGATGATAGTGCAACAGTATCCTGCTTTTGTGAGCACCAAGTTATTGGCGACAACCCATAATAGAACACGTGTCGAGTTGTACTTCTGCCATCATCCGGATCAATATTATGGCTGCTATCGCTATAGCCAATGAGTCGCTTCTCTCCTGTCTTCTCATATCGGATACCGTAACCCGTGGTTCCTCGAAGATACCTTAAGAGGTGATTCACAGCTACTCCATGTGACTCTCGAGGGCTCTGCATGTAACGGCTTATAACTCCAACCGCGTATGCCATGTCTGGTCTAGTTTGTAGTAGGTAACGAAGACATCCCACAATTCTTCGATATCGAGTTGCTTCGATCTCCGGTTCCTCTTCGGCTTTGGTTATCTTCGTACCAAGTTCCATTGGAAGATGAGCTGGGTTACATTCTTGAAGTTCAGCTTCTTTTAGAATACGTTGAGCGTAAGCCTCTTGTTTTATTTCAATCGCATTCGCTTCTTGCTTTACTTCAATATCGAGATAGTAAGTGAGCTTGCCAAGGTCCGCCATTTCAAAAATTTTGGCCATGTCGATCTTGAGTCTCTTGATCATATTCAAACTCGACCCAGTGACAAATAAATCATCGACATAGACGGCTAAAATTAGAACGTTTGCTTCATCGGTCTTACGGTACACTGATGGTTCTTTTGCGTACCTATGGAATTTCATCGTCTTCAAGGTTGCGTCGAGCTTCATATTCCATGCCCGAGGTGATTGTCTCAGGTCGTATAAGGCTTTCGAGAGTCAATAAACTTTACCTTCACTCCCTTTCTTCAAGTATCCCTTCGATTGCATTACGTAAACGGTCTCCTTTAACTCACCATGTAAAAACGCTGTTTTTACATCTAGTGATGAAGTTCCCATCCGTTCGTGGCTGCAATTGAGATTAGTAACCGGACTGTTTCAATGCGAGCTACTGGGGCAAACACTTCATCGAAATATATTCCTTGTTTTTGCACATAACCTTTTGCAACTAATCGGGCCTTGTATTTGTTGATTGCCCCATCGGTGTTCTTCTTAACTTTGTACACCCATTTCAACCTGATTGGTTTTACTCCCTTTGGTCTTTCAACTATCTTCCACGTATTGTTTTTGTTTATAGAATCAATCTTTGAATCCATTGCTTTAACCCACTCTGGTTGTACTTTTGCTTCTTCGAACGTCGTCGGTTCTTCGGATGTTGCTAAAAGGAGTTCTTCATAGTCTTGATCATTTAATACGTAATCGTTTCGGAGTCTTCTTGGAAGCATATATTTCCTTTGAGATCGTCGAAGGCCTGTTGGTTGGGTAATAACTGTTTCTTGCTCGGTTGTTTCTGGTGCTTACTGTTTCTTGCTCGGTTATTTCTGGTGCTTTGCTAGAATCCAGCTCATTTTGGATTGTCGCGTCCTCAGAACTTATCACTTCATTTACTTGAGTTTTCCATGTTATTACGAATGAGCCTGGAACATTGCTTTCATCCTCTGTTGTATTGTTCCACATCCAACCCTTTGTCTCATCGAAGGTTACATCTCGACTTATCACAATCTTTTGATTTTTCGGGTTAAATAAACGATAAGCTTTCGAGCCTCGCTCTTTACCCAAATATACTAGTGTTCTCGATCTTGCGTCTAGCTTCTTTAGATTGACGGGTTCAACTTTTGCATACGCGAGACAAACAAATATGCGTAGGTCCTCAAGGTTCGGTTTCTTACCCTTGAGTTTTTCATAAGGTGTTTGATTAATGAGCACACGAGTGTATAGACGATTGATAATATATGTTGAGTATTGTACTGCTTCACCCCACAAACTATTCAGAACATTCATTGCTTTGAGCATGCTTCTCGTCATTTCCATGAGTGTTCGATTTCTACGCTCAACTATGCCGTTTTGTTGAGGCGTATATGGTGCAGTAAGGTGTCGCTTGATTCCCCTTTCTTTGCCGAATGTATTGAACTCGTGTGAGGTAAACTCCCCTCCTCGATCACTTCTAAAAACTTTCAAAGGTTTATCAGTTTCCTTCTCCGCCAAAACCGTGAATTTTTTGAAGGGAGAAAAAGCATCACCTTTTTCTTTCAATAAGTACGTCCACATGTATCGAGAATAGTCATCAATCAAGGTGAAAACATACCGATTTCCTCCCATAGTTGCTGGTGTGATTGGTCCACATAGGTCGCCATGTACAAGTTCAAGTGGGTTGGATAATTTGAATGAGGTCTTTGTTGAAACAGATTTCTTGTCTGTTTGTCCACCAAGCATGATTCACATATCTGGTTCACATGATCGATCTGTGGTAATCCTTTAACTAGACCCTTCTTCCCCATCTCCATCTTTGTTCTCATTGAGGTTTGATTCTTGTAGCTTTTGAATCTGATCGGGGCACTTAGAAGCGAAGTGCCCTGGTTTGTCACAACGAAAGCAAATTATCTTTGATCTATCTTTATCCTTCTTCTCTTTGCTTGAATGATCTTTACCAGACCCATCACTCGATGTTTGTGACTTGTATTTATTATTTGATCGGCCTTGACTGTTTCCTTTCGACCCCTTTCCTCGTGTTCGATTGTCATTATTTTTCGGATTGCTTTGATTTTTCTAAAACAAAATTTTTGATTGATCAATATCACCGGAATAGTCTTCACTTATACGTTCTTCATAGGCTTTTAGCCGACCCACAACATCTTCAAAACCAGTACTATTGAGGTCGAGAACTTGCTCAAATGAGGCGACAATATGTATGAACTTAGCACGTGGTAGGGTTTTCAAGAATTTCTTTACTAGTTTTGATTCTTCGATTACATCTCCCAGTGCTGCCGATTTTTGACGCGATCGCAGACAACTTTCCAGCATACTGATCGATCGTCTTGGTATCTGCCATCTTGAGACGGTCGAACTCAGACATGAGGGTTTGAAGTCGAGCCTCCTTCACTCGATCAGCCCCAAAATGTCATGCTCTTATCGCTTCCCAAAGTTTATTTGACGTTTCTTGTTCACGAAGCTGCATGATTAAAGTTTCTGGAATGGATTTATATAGCAGACCCATCGCTAAATCATTCTTCTCGATGTTGGTGATGGTTCCCGGATCAATCGCATCCCATGCTTTGTGGATTCATAGTACAACCTTCATACGCATTGCCCAGACTGTGTAGTTCGTTGACGTAAGCATGAGACATTGGACGAAAGTGGATCCGCCTTCTTTCCCGCTCGGATGAGGTACATCTCCCATGGCGTATCAATGTTGGTGATGATCTTTTGAAGCTCTGATACCAATTCAAGAACTAGAGTCAAAACAAGAAAAACTAGATTAACCAGAATAACTATCTGATTTATTGAGAAACTAACTCAAAACTCAATTACAATTGTTTTCTATGCATCAACCCTAACTCGGAAATACATATATATAGGAGAGATTACCTACGTATTAGATAACTCCTAATATTAGATAACTCCTAAAAGATAGGGAATTCCTATACTAGATAACTCCTACATAGAAATTCCAACAACAAATCCTTCACAACATCATCATCTACAGGAGGCTGTGGTAGTACATTATAAGTCGTCGGTAAAGGTCCTTGTGTACTCAAAGATAAGGGTCCCAATGATGCTTCCCCCTTGTCTAGGTCCTAAAACTTTTTTATTGTGCTTGAGAAGGCAATGGGGATTGTACTTGGGAATCATTACAAGCTTGAAAAATACAGAAGTTGGATATAATATGGTGAATCAAACTTTTAGTGAAGCGGTCTCAAATTTTGTTTTGGCACGTGCCTCTCCTGAAATTATTGTTATGGTTAGATATTTCACTTATAATATATATCACATTAATAAATAATATTAACATTGTTGTCTACCGTATTGGCCTATATAAGTACTTTGTACACTTCTTTCCAATCCATCCGCTTAAGCGGCTTCCAACCTTTCATATGTGGTGTCAATCTACATGGAAGATCTCTAGTAAATCCATCTCTACAACAAGGGACATTCTATAAATCCATAAACAACATAAATAAATTAGTATCGAGTACAAAGAAAAACTAAAAACAAATTTCTAAAACTAACTTACTTAAACGGTGGTGAGGATTCGCCAAGCACAAGACGAATAGACGATTTGCGTTTCTTAAAACATTTCCGCATCTTACCATAAGTGCGCGTCAACAAAAAGCTCCCGCATGCGTATCTGTCATACAAAGAATTAAATTAGAATTTATAAACAACAAATTTGATAAACATATTTACCGTAAATAATTAAAAACCAGACATATTTTACTGCCACAACCAGGCGTGTAAAAAAAACTAATCAACAAATGCGAGATTAAAATATAAAAAAAAAATTTTAAAAAGATTTTTTTTAGCTTAAATAGGGGGCCACAACCGGGCATATGTTACGGCCCATTGCGCAGATATTTTAGCCCAATTTACTGACAACATACAAGTTCTCAATCCATTTTGCTGATACAACCTTTTTTTGCAGTTTTTCATAGACGGTATGTTTATTTCGCGGATTCCATGACTAACTATTTCGTCATTTATTTAATATTTAGTTATTTATTGGAATGTAATAAATAAGTCCTTATTTTTCTTTCCCTAATTTTATCATTTGTGTCTAACAACACCACTTTCTCAATAATGCCATACTAACCATTTACTGCTGCCGATATGTAATTTCATGAAAGGATTATGTTAGTTAAATCTAATTTATATGTATAGAGTCTGGAAGGAAAACTACGTATTTTCACCTAAATTGTTCAAAATTGGGAAAATCGCCTAATTTGATGAGACATAGATGATTCAAGTACTTTATTTAGATATTAATGTGTTGATGTGTATGATATTGTTAACACTTACGGCTATAATTTGGAAGTTCATGTTAATCAATTACTGAATTTAGAATACGTGTTGTGGTTGGGTCAAGTTCATTGAATAAATGCATATCTTACGTAGATAAAAGATAGTGGCTCTTCTGTGGGCATTTCAAACGGGGTAGGATCATCTCTGTTAGTTCCAGGTGAACAAAAAAACCGAAAAGTATGTTGTAGAAGACACCGTAAATACTACCAAACAAGAAGGTACACAGAAGAAACACGAAACACATGCAAGACATAAATGGCTACATATTTGCACCGAGAATCACCAGCCTTACATAAATTTAATCTTTCAATTTGTCCAAGCTAAAAAGAGGCGTGTTTTTCACGGGTTACTTCTTAATAAGTTACCAATAAAATCAGTAATGAAGTCGCCTAAGAGATGGGATTCTTCTTGATAATTTACTAATGAAGTCATCCAAGAGATACTTGATGGTATTTCTCTTTAAACATCGTCTCCTTTGACCATGTTTCGTGAAGAGAAATCCCTAGAGATTGGTAAGTTCACATGGGATTTCTCTTATTAAATTGTTGCTTGATATATAGATAAATGCACTTCAATAGTCCCACCTTTCTGCAAAGTCCACATATTTCCTTGCCAACCACTCATCACAAATAGCCAACATACTCGATCTATAGGTTCACTAAACCACTCATGATAATTTATCTTTTACTTGAGTGAGAATCCTTTCTCAGCCATAGAATGAGATTGAGAAGAATATGAATACATAGAAAATTACAAATTAATTACCAAAGGGCATGTGGGCCAATGGCTTCCGGTGTATTCAAATGGTGTCTGCAACCAATAAGTTGAGCGTTCAAGTTTCATGGTAGACAAATAAGTAGAATTAGAAATATGCTTAGGGGTGTGCGAGTTAATTTAAATGAATTATTGTTAAGAAACGACTATCATGCATTGCATAATGGGGTGGGGACAACACTGCGACATGTAGAGGGGATACTGAGAAGGGGTTGGAAGGTGGTGAGTGTTGTTAGTGACGATGGTGATCCAGTGGGGCTGGCTGGCTACAGGCAGCGCCTATCTCTAAATTTTCCTTTTGTTTTTTATTTCAAAATTTCTGTAGGAATAATATTATGATGCTAACCTGGATTGCATATATAGGGTCATGGGTATGATAACAGATTTTTCGGAATTATAAAAATTGTCATATCTTAATTGGAGAGTAATTCCAATCTTTAGTTTATTCATAGAATAATCTGGTGTTAAATCTAATGTATACCAATCAAACAAAACCCAAAATAGATCTAACATACATGCATAAACCTAGAGGAGATCCAGCAGGCATGCATTATCCTTGTATATATAGCACCAAAATTTTGCTTCTCTAGTGAAATCCAGGATTTTAGAGCTTTTGGATTGCAGGTATATATGTGTTGAAGGGACTATTCTTAGTTTGTCTATCTACTTCATCATTTATAGCCACTCGTGCAAATAACCTGTTAGAAGCATTGCAGCATAAAGTATATATGGCTGTATTTTCCTGTTAAGTACTAACTCTACAAATAATCTTCTTTAAGAATTGTACTAGAAAAATAGTCCATTATAATATATACAACATTGTCTACATTTTCGTCGTGTTTACATGCTACAAAAGTAGCAACATTTGGATAAATAATACATCACGAGAAAAAGGCCACCCATGGTGTTAGTAGCAATTTTATTGATATGGGGAATTAAAAATCCCTGCCAAATTACAATACTATACCTCTAGCCCTAAATAAGAACAGTAATAGGTCTGTTCAAGATAAGATACATACTCAAAAATTAAGTCAAAAAGAAAAATTAGATGAGAGACTATGTATGTTCAACCCTTTGCGAATTTGCAATGAACACAACCACCTTCACATAAACCCAGTCGCTGAAGTCATCATAAAAGTGAAAAAAAGCACGTCTCCCATGACGATTGAGAAGCAAAACGCCACATGCTATCCAAAATCCAGTAACAAAACCGGTGCCCCCACCAATATAAAACCATCCACATACGTCATCTATGTCTTCCTCATCACTCTGCCTTTTATCAAGAACCAATGGTGCTTCTAATTCTTCATCTCCTGGACATTTTTTGTTAAGAGGAGGTCCACATAGTTGGGTGTTTCCATCGTATCTTGAAGGATCAAAGGACTGGAGTTGAGTGCTTGTTGGGATTCTCCCTGACAAGTTATTAAATGACACGTCCAGGTCATTCAAAAAATTCATTTCAGACATGCTTGATGGCATCCTTCCTGATAAATTGTTTCTCGATAAACCCAAAGATAGAAGTTTTTGCATCTGGCCAATTTTCTGTGGAATCTCTCCAAACAGAGCGTTCTTTGATAAGTTGAGGGCAACCAGTTCATGAAGATTGGTGAGTTCATCTGGAATTTTTCCTGTTAAGTTGTTGCTTGACAGGTCAATCATCTTTAACCATCTGAGATTGCTAGAAAATTCACGTTCATCTCCTTGCCACTCGATCATTGCATGGTCAATATACTGATCATTCATCAAATCAAAAGTACCACCTCCTGAAGAGTACCATTTAACGAAATAGACATGTACATTTTGTGTTGGTAGCAATCCTTCTTGAACCATGCTCGTAAGATTATCCAAACATATGGGGATAGCTCCTTGGAGATGGTTCATTGACAAGTCTAGAATTTGAAGATTTGATAATTTACATAACTGCAAAGGGATGGTTCCGAAAAACCTATTTGATCTTAAGATAAGTGCGTATAACCTCTGTAAGTTGTCCCCAATCCAGACAGGCACATTACCAGAGAACTTGTTGGCCCCCAAAATTAATAAGTTCAAACTCGTGCAATTCTTTAAGGACAGAGGCAATTCTCCAGAGAATTTGTTATTGTACAAATACAACACCTCTAGTTCTATCAGATATCCAATAGAGGGAGGAAGCCTTCCAGATAGATCATTGTGTCCTAAATTAAGAACTTTAAGTTCTTTGAAATGCCATAAACAGTCTGGAAGTGGTCCGCTTAGAAAGTTATAGGAGAGGTCAAGAAATTGTAAAATCCCATGGACAATTTGGCATAAAAAAGAAATTCCTCCAGAGAATTTGTTTCTGGAAAGATTTAACGATGCCACAGTGGAAGAGACATTTGTTATTGGACCAGAAAAGCTGTTGGAACTCAAATCTATCACTGAACTGTCGTCAAAATTTGATGATAAATCTGGTACTTTCCCGCTGATGTTGTTGAAAGAGAGATTCATATATGTTAATTGAGAAGGCCACATGTCCCAAAATTCGAGAGGACTGCTTTCTGAAATTCCACTATTGGCAATATTAAGACGATCCAAATTTTTGAGTGTTTGGATCTTATTGGATAATGGGCCTGTAAATTGGTAATGAGAAGCATGCAACCGTTGTAATGCAAGTGATGTGCATCCAGTCAAGTTGTTGACAAAATCAGGAAAATTGACTGCAGCAGAGTTGTTATTCAGATTTAAATAACTCAAACTACAAAGGTTACCAAGGTATTTTGGTATCCCATCTAACATGTTGCTGGAGAGATCAAGAAAGGAAAGGCTGTTACTGGTTAATGGGAGCAACCAACGATACATGGATGAGTTGAGATTGTTGTTTGCAAGATAAAGGAGTTCAATAGATGAAGAAGTGTTGATAAATGAAGAATATGGATACATGACCTGTGACAGCTCACATCCAGATAAACGTAAAAATGACAGTTTCCTGAGACTAAGAATAACATCTACCCAGTGATTTTTTTTGGCTAAGGAAATCCCATACATATCAAGAGACTCCAAATGAGAGAGATGAGACAACCACTTTATGTTTTCAATGCTACAACCACCTCCAAGATAAAGATCTTGCAAGTTTGTGAGGTTTCCCAACTCTGGAGGAATGGTTCCATAAAAAGAGTTAAAGGAAAGATCAAGGTACCTTAATTCGGTCAAGGAACCAATGGATCTGGGAATGATTCCATTGAGATTATTGATGCCGAGGTCGAGGTGCCTTAATTTGGTCAAGGAAACAACTGACCTAGGAATGGTTCCATTAAAACCATTAAAATGAAGGTCAAGGTACCTTAATCGAGTCATGGTACCAATGAATGTGGGAATGGTTCCTTGAAAAGAATTGAGGGAAAGATCAAGAGTATCTAAGTAGCTCAAATCAAGCAATGAATGACTAATCTCGCCTCCAAGACCAGAATCGATGAGTTTAAGCTTTGTAACATGAGCTGTTTGGTTGTTGCAGGTGACTCCAAACCATTTACAACAGTCATGTTTGTCAACAGTCCAAGTAGAGAGATAACCATGCTGGTCTTGAATGCGAGATTTAAAATGAAGGAGAGCATGTCTCTCCCTATCCAAGCACTTATTACCACCTCCATCTCCTCCCGGTGCTACCAATTGGTTGGCAGTTGTACTGTCAAGGTTTAGTAAGAGAAGTGAGAATATTATTAAAACACAAGGATTCATATTGAAAAAGCAAAGATTTGCTGATGTTTTTTTATTGATGCATATATGAACCGTCTCGTGACGGTTTATAAAGCCTTGAATATGAATATGAAGGATTCAAGTGATTGCCTCAAATTGGGGGCCCATCTGAGTGGGGCATAGAATACTTCACTTCCATGTAATTTGAACCAAGCTATAAGTCAATCTAATGATGAAGAATTGAAATTGATTACCCCAAAATGAGACATTCAAAGACACACTATACACGTGATATGTATTATTTGGGTCTATTTAATCACAATGTCATGAACTTTTCTCACCCAAAAGAATTTAATTGTGAACTTGCTTGCTTTTACATTGTTGTTAAAAAAAATAATTTTTTGATTAAAAGCGCTACACCAGTTACGACTTCAAAAAATAATCAAAAAGGATAAGAAATTTACTCCTAAAGTAATGTATGGATAAATGATGTTTTTCTCGAAAAGTGCTAAATGTACAAAAAAAAAACATTTCTTTTTTGACCGGATGAATGTTGGATGAGAGTAAATGACCATTTTATCCTTCTATTTAAAAGCGATGTTGAATAACAAATTATTGTTTATTTGATAATTGTTATAAAAGGAAACTACAATTCACTATTATAATTAAGACTAAATATATGTTGGTCAACAACTACCAAATGTATATAGTCTTTGAATGGTATTATCTTTGAAAAAGGTTCACCGGGCTCCAAATAATGTACAAAGGAAACTCAAAGGAAATATCATCTTCTCAGGACCTTTATCGAACCATTTCCATATGCAACAAAATTAAACAACTTTTTATATTCACAAGCATTGAAATAAATTGAACAGAAATTTATGCATCTCATATTCCCCTCCATTATTAAACAACTTTTATTTATACCCTGTTAACACTGTTCATTCTATCGTAAACAAAGCATGATGATTAGAGAAGTTTTAACAGAAACATAAACCCACCATTCAACACAAAAACATCTAATTGATGATACCAATTAAAAATTTTCTAACAGAAACATAAACTCGTCATTTTACAGAAAATGATCAAAATCAAACAACAAAAATCAAAATATCCTTCAACAGGAAATAGAAAACAGATCAAGATAACAGAGATCGAGAGAACACACACAGATGCGATGAGTACCTGTGATGGTCTGAAAACTTAGGTTCGGAATGCTTGAGTGAATACCTTGATGGTAAGATGGTTGACTCCCAAACAAGGACTGCTGGTTGGGGAATATTATCAAACGGTTTGTAGGCATCCTAGGATTGGCATTCTTGTATAATCATTCTAGGACCTAGATGTTATCCAATTGTTGTAATAACGCCAACTATCATCAAAAACTTTTCCATAAAGTTATAAACCCAAAAATCACGAATATAAATCAACAAAACGTAAATCATATCAAGTAAAAATATGAAATGCTTATAAAGTATCGGTCACTTGAGGTAATTTCCATCCTACCATACGAGCAACAGAAGCTGCCAACGACTCTGGCTTTGACATTGCCTGAGCTCTTTTGATTGTCTAAACACACTCCTCGTTATCTACGCATTGCGTCTTTCTTTTTGCCGCCATCAAATTGTTAATGAAACGCGATGCAGCATCGGAAGGCTGTAGACGCTTGGGGTGGCAGAAGGCTATAGGGGTGGCGATGGCGATGCCGATGGCGCCTAGCTTTTCCCCTTACTATGCAACTACGTAACAGTGTACCACATAATATAAATCTATTTTTACAAGGGTAAATTGCATAAAAGTCACTAACTTTTTCAATTTTCTCGATTTTGACACTGTATTTTTAGTTTTTTGCAATTAAGTCATTATGTTTTCAGAAAATTGCAATTAAGTCATTATGTTTTCCAAAAAGTTGCGAAAATAACCATATGACAGGATGGCAACAGGTTACCAGGTCATATGGTCAAATTTGCAATTTTTCAGAAAACATAATGACTTAATAGCAAAAATAAAACATAGTGTCAAAATCGAAAAATCTGGAAAAGTTAGCCAATTTTATGCAATTTACCCTATGCAATTTATATAACTTAATCACTTTACATGCTCTATACGTGTCCAAAAAATAAAATTGTTGTTACCTTGTTTTTCCATTTAAAATAATCAAATTTATTATCCTAAAATGGAATTTCAAAAAGATTTAGGATAAATGCATACGAATAACAACTAACTTACATGCCCTCAGTGTGAATATCCTATTGGGTAATTGGTTATGTAAACAATGTCTTTATATGATGGGTTATAAAAATCTATATTGATGTTCGTTCATTGATTTATATAAATGTACAAAAATAAAATAGAATTTTACAATGATACAAAAGCAAAACTTGGTTATTATTTAATAAAATTATTTTAATGTTTATATGTGAATCTTCAGCAACAATATTGGCCGTGGAATTGTCATGTTATCGTTCCAAAACAGAATACAATTATAAATTACCTAATACAACAAAATTAGGTAAAAATAAAACTTAAATGGTTAAACATTTACAAAGATAGTTTAAGCTAAGTAGATAAAAAGTTCAATATACTTTTACCATTTTTTCAATCGAGTCCATCAACTTTCTTATTGAAAAAAAAATATTTGGCAGTACAACCTGTCAAGCTAGTAGTATTTGCATACTCGAAGACATAAAATGCATAATTTTAATCACTAGATTTTTTGAAAGACTTAATCGCTAAAAATTGTGAAAATAGACAAAATAAAGAAAGGCGCCGTCTTATTCGAAATTAAAGTACTTGTTTTCAATAAAACAAAAAATGTATACTCATTTTCAAAAAGAAAAAAAACTTAATTTCAATGAAACAAAAAGTATTAAGAGTTTAAACTAGAATTGATTTTAAGTAAAAGAAGGTTTCGTATGCATTTATCCTAAATCTTTTTGAAATTCCACTTTTAGGACAATAAATTTGAGTATTTTAAATGGAACAACAAGGTAACAACAAATTTAATTTTTTGGACACGTATGAGGCATGTAAAGTGATTAAGTTATATAAATTGCATAGGGTAAATTGCATAAAATTCGCTAACTTTTCCAGATTTTTCGATTTTGACACTATGTTTTATTTTTGCTATTAAGTCATTATGTTTTCTGAAAAATTGCAAATTTGACCATATGACCTGGTAACCTGTTGTCATCCTGTCATATGGTCATTTTCGCAACTTTTTGGAAAACATAATGACTTAATTGCAATTTTCTGAAAACATAATGACTTAATTACAAAAACTAAAAATATAGTGTCAAAATCGAGAAAATTAGAAAAGTTAGTGACTTTTATGCAATTTACCCTTTTTATAATTACTAAATGTTAAATCCAAAAACAAAAAATATTTATATTATAATTTTGACATTTTATAGAAAGACCAAGTATGAAACGATAAATTATGATATACTACATTGGTGCAAACGAGCCGAGCCGGTCCCGAGCATGACCAAGCTCGGCTCAGGCTCATTAAGAAATATATACAGGGCTCGGCTCGTTGCGAGCTTTATTGTTCCAAGCTCGGCTCGGACTCATTAAGAAATATACAGGCTCGGCTCGGCTCGGCTCGGCTCGGCTCGGCTCGGCTCGGCTCGGCTCGGGCTCGGGCTCGGGCTCGGCCCATTTCTTTCTTGACAACCTAAACGAGCTTAAGCTCGGCTCGAGCTCATTAATAAACTAGTTTTATATTAAGCTTGTTTAATAAACGAGCCTTATATAAAGCTCGAGCTCGGCTCGGACTCGTTTAAAATCGGTTTCAAGTCGAGCTGATAGCGAGCCTATCCCGGGTAGCTCACGAGCCGGCTCGGTTCATTTGCACAATACATTTATGTTCGTTTAATCCAAGTAAGCAAGTTTTTCATAATGATGATGTACGTTTTCAAAGGTTAAACTATACCCAGTGTTCTAAAAGGCGCATCAGGCGTGCCATGGCGTGAGGCGCGACTCCGCCATCCCAAAACCCCTCATGGCAGCGTTGCTAGGCATGGCGCATGCCAAGACGAGTCATGGCGTGCGATGGCGCATTATTGTTTTTTCATATTTGTTTTGTATTTCTTGATTAAACAATAAAATTTTTAGTTTTTGTTAACTTTTGTTATTAGTTGTTGATAAAACATTTCTAAAAAGTTGATATAGAAAATTGTCTTGTATAACGTCATGACTTGCCAAGTCGTGTAAAACTTGATGCTTGATATTGCCGCCAAGTCACGCCTCGCGCCATTTAGAACCTTGACTACACCCGATACAATAAGTTAGCTATATGTTGCATTTACAATCATCGGCCACCATTACTATTTTGCATCCATCGCTATTGTCGTTTCCAAAAGGACCACCGACCATCGACCACCACCACTATTTTGCTTTGTATTCACTTAGTATATCTTCACAATCCATACAAAAATTCAACTCAAAGATGCAAGTTGCTTTCATTTATCTCAATAATCAATGTCGTGTGACTTAATTTAAATAAATCTCACCTTTAGTTTCCTTGTAATGACAAAATTCAGTTCACAATCACAAATGGGTATGATTATCTCGGTACTAGCTTCCTAAACCTATAGAAATCACAATAATAGTAAATTAAAACCAAAATTGGACAAACTCGGATTCTAAAATTAAAACAAAAATCCTAGGAAAAAGTATTTTAAGATCATAAATCAATTAGTGGTTTCCAAATAATGTTAAACATGATGGTATACTCTTCTAATCTGCTAGAATGGATGGGGGAAAGTAAATACAAATTAATAGCAGAAAATCACGGTCTTTAGAGGCTTTCAATTAATCCTTTCCGGAGAAATAGATGGTTTTCCTGTACATGCATTTTATTTGGTAGGTAACATCGATGAAGTTACAACGAAGGCTATGAACTTAGAAGTGAAGAGCAATTTGAAGAAATTACCTTAAATCTTTGTGTACTGGCGTTTAGGATTCAAAAGTGAAAGAAATCATTTTATCTACTAAGAGCGGACAAATTTGCGTATTACCAAATCACGCTCCTATTGCCACAGCATTAGATATAGGTATTTTGAGAATATGCCTTAACGACCAATGGGTAACCATGGCTCTGATGGGTGGTTTTGCTAGAATAGGTAATAATGAGATCACTATTTTAGTAAATGATGCAGAGAAAAGTAGTGACATTGATCCACAAGAAGCTCAACGAACTCTTGAAATAAGGGAAGCTACATTGAGAAAAGTTGAAGAAAATAAACAAACAATTGAGGCAAATCTAGCTCTCGACGGGCTAAGACACGGATAGAGGCTATTAATGCGATTTCATAACCGGTCGGTGCTTCCGAATAATCATCGATTTATACACCATATATTTGGGTGTTTTGTTTGACTTGATTCTATCGAGTAAATACAAGCAAGCACAATCATATTTTGATGCAACGAAAAAGAAAATAAATAGAAATAGAAACGATACAAAATCAATATCACTAAAAGAAAATTGGAAATATAAAAACTTATTAGATACCATGGACCACGGTATCTAATAAGTTCTACCTATTATTGGATTTGAACCAATGACTCTTGCCGTATGAAAGCAATACTCTAATCGCTGAGTTAACTAGGTCATTCATCTTTAGAAAACTATTCACTTTCACCATTATGTTAAAGACAGTTTGGTCCCTTTAGTATAATGTTTGTTTAAGACATGGTCCAAAAACAAATTTTGTAGCTATTTAGATCATTATGGTTTTATTTTATTTTGCATTTGCTCCCTCACAATTTTTTCACACACCATAGAGCCCTTACCACACCCTTTACATGGAACATATCCGAAAAAATCATTTTGTCAAAGTACGATGATATGTAAGAATTTTTCGTGAAATTCAATGCTAAGAATGATACTATTTTCCATAAAATTTTCCTATAAATGAGCTTTAATATACAAAAAATAAAGCTTTTTCAAATCATCTATAAAGAATAAAAAAATCATTTTTGTCAAAGTACGATGCTATTAATGATATTTTTTGCTAAGTTCAATGCTATAAACAATATTTTTCCAAAAAACTTGTCTTGTAAATGAGTTTCATTGTACAAAAATAAAACTTTTCCGAATCATCTAAATAGATTTCGAAAAAAGACATTTTTTTGAAAGTACGATGCTGTTAATAGTTTTTTGGGCGTATAGTTTCTTTTTTCAAAAACATGTCATACTTCAAAAAAACACGTTGTGCATCAACAGATAACGTTTACCATTATAAGATATGTATAATGTATTTTGTTTGTTTTGGATAAAAAAAATAAGTGCGTTGTTTTGGAATAAAAATAAATCGGTGTTGTTTTGGATTAAAAATAAAATTATGTTATTATTTTAGTTTAAAATACATACACATTGTTTTAGGTAAATCATAAAAGTGCCCATGGAAGTTCATTTCGATTTTGGGTTAAAAATAAAATTAAGCATTTAAAAAAACAAGTAAAGAACTATTTTGTATTTTGTTTGTTTTGGATAAAAAAAAATAAGTGCGTTGTTTTGGAATAAAAATAAATCGGTGTGGTTTTGGATTAAAAATAAAATTATGTTATTATTTTAGTTTAAAATACATACACATTGTTTTAGGTAAATCATAAAAGTGCGCATGGAAGTTCATTTCGATTTTGGGTTAAAAATAAAATTAAGCATTTAAAAAAACAAGTAAAGAACTATTTTCATTTAAAATTAAAGGTAAATTATTTCTTTTAATTAAAGATAAAAATAAATTATATTATTTTAGAAAGAAAAATATGTGTTTGTTTTTTAGCTTAAAATAAAAAAAAAGTAAATTATAGAAATGCTCCTTGTGGTTATGCGGTGGTTTTGGAGTTTGTTTCTTATTTTTTTTTTTTCAAATTGAATGTAAACCATTCACGTGTTCTATTTAACTGAATTTTTTTCGCTAGCAAATGTAAAAAGAAAACATTTTTTCTTTGGAAAATGGTAATACGTTATTCGGCAATTGTTTAATCTCTTTTTTAGTAACATTTTTTCCTAAGTCGACTTAAAAATGAAAGGAGGAAAAAATCTTGCATTTGGTAATGTTTAGTTGAGAAACCAAAAAAACAAACAAAAGGAAACTACACAATAGAAAATTGAATTACACAAACATAAAACGCAATCAAATGAACGTTGATAACCTAAAGGCTAGTCACAAGTGAAGAAATGGTTCAACAAAAACTTGATTATAAACCTAAAGCAACAAAATTCATAATGGAACTAAGACTAAGAAATAGATCGATCATAGTTACTTACAAGATTGAAATGAATTACAAAATCTTTTATAACAAAGAACCACAAACTCCAAAAATGGAGTACATCAGCATAGATTGAAATTAAAGTATAATCATTACATGAGTTAAAACACGTAAATTAACCAAACTATAGTACTTAACATTAGTGATTGGTATGGCATGTTGCTTTAAAAAATAAATTACAACCATGGTAGTAACAGATTTTAAGCAAGCTTGTGACATTCCCTAGAAAGAACTTGAAAACGCCGCCCCATACACAAATTATTCTCAGCACATTAGATGTCAGCACATAAGATGTCATTGTCTGGAGATTATTATGTTTTTGAAAACCGGAGACCGGCTGGTTGAATCGGAATCGGTCTACTTAGCTGTAACGCCCTGATTTTCATTCACTGTAAATGGTGTAATATTTTATAAAACTTAATGTTGAAAATCTCATAATTCAAAAACCGTGTTTCTTTATAGACAAAATGTCAATTTTAAAAAACTTTTCTCATGACCTCGTGTCAAGTCTTAAAATTTCGGTCCCAACAAAAGAATTAAGTTGTACAAATGTTTGAACAACAACGGGGGTTACAACTTCCTACCAAACTAAATCATAGAAAGAAAGTTAGGATTACAAACCAGGATATCAGCCAAGGTTTACTCCATCTAAGATCCCAATTTCCTCGGGTTCTATCACTCGTATCTAGAACCTGGGATACATGGCATAAAATAAATACGTAAGACGAAAACGTCTCGTGAGCTACATTGGTTTGGACACAAAACATTTATAATCATAACTTAGTCATTTTCAAAACCTTTATAAACCAATCATATAATGACACTTGCTGTCAAACCTTTCATAACAACATGTAAGGATATTTTACTTTCAAAGTCTTTCAAATAATCATGTAAGAAAGCTACTCACATAAAACTTTTCTTTTTCTTTCCTGTAGCTTGACATGTAAGAAAGCTACTCACATAAAACTTTTCTTTTTCTTTCCTGTAGCTTGACTGGCATTCGAACATAATTGGATTTTTATACTTAGGGCCTTAATCACTCTTGGTGATACCCCAAGTCTATACTGAGATGATAAGAACATAATCAACCCACCTCAACATCTTATCACATGCTTTGACTGGTATCTCAACATGCTTTCTTTTTATACTTAGGGCATTAATCACTCTTGGTGATACCCCAAGTCTATACCAGAATGGAGAGAACTTGATCAATCCATCCTGGCCTCATTAGCTTAGGACATCTACTTCGTGAAGGGAGTGGTACCATCCCAGTAGATTTCTCTATAGTCCCCTTCGAGAACATCATTGCCCAGGCCAAACATTATATTTTCATACACATTACTTTTGCATTACATTTCTTTACTTGCATCAAATACCGGTCATTCATAAACATAACATTGCTAGTCATCAAAACATTCATCCACAAATACATTAAGGATAGATGCCAAAACTTTCTTTCATAACATTCGTAAGGCTAGATGTCAAAACATACTTTCAAATCATTATGGCTTGACGCCAAAACATACTTTCAAATCATTATGGCTTGATGCCAAAACATACTTTCAAATCATTGTGGCTTGATGCCAAACATACTTTCAGATCATTATGGCATGATGCCAAAACTTACTTTCATAAAACATTCTTTCATAAATGTGATATAAGACTTTCATAAACATGACATAAGTCAAAAGACTTGCATTTCATTTCATATTTTAAAAGTCACATAAGGATTTATAAATACTTTGCCATGTATCCCATAGTTGGAAAATGCCACATGTACTCACCTTAGTAGCTAGGTACGTTTAGCTACAATAATCCCTATAACTCTAGCCTTTCGTTGCTTCCAAGCGTCCTTCAATCTCTATTAATTTTCAATAGAATCTTAGAACTTATTAGAAAACTAATCATTCACCATTCTTCCAATCATTCTTGTGTAGGTCCCGTATTCGATTCAAGACGATATCAATCATATAATAGTTCAATTGGTGCGGAAATCCAATTGAACCTTAATCAAGAAAATAAGAACAAGATGAAGTAAAGATGAATCCAATGATCAAATGCACTCGTTTGTATTGATTGGAAACGACTAGTACAATGATCAATTACCACACATGTAACACGAATTCTCCTAGCACCCTCACACTTGTTTTCAGCCAAGCAACCCTCAAACATGCCTAATTACAGCTATTTATACTAACCAGACAAACCTAGCCCATTACATGTTAAGCCCAAACACACAACTAGCCTAACAAGGCCAAAACACTTAAAGACAAATAATGAAAGCATAAACCACCAAAATAGGGCCCAACAATATCCCCCTTGGTTTATTGCTTTCTTTTCTTTTAAATATCGAGGTCCATAAGATCCATATATGCTCATGCCAATACTCCAGCCAAATAACCTCTTTCAGAAATCCTTATAGCAGTTCCAGTGAACGGCTTAGCAGAAACTTCAAACAGATGATTCTCACATAATTTGTGTACTAGCAAGCTTCTTGATGTCATGCTCACCGAACATTAGCAAATCTTTTGGCTCAATCAGACGAATCTGATTATCTCCAAGCTTGATCACAGCAGTGTGAGATGTGGGGTCAAATGCCCAAAACTCCATGTTGTGAAGAGAACCATCTGGGAGCGGTTTGGCTATGGGAGTGGCCTTGAGTTTGTCAGTAGCAGGCCGGTAAACATTCTCGATCCATTTTCCTGTATGCGAATCTCTGACACCCTTGAGCTTCTTGGTAAATGATTTGGCAGTCTTCATTCCCTTGATGTCGTTCTTCACTTGAATTTCTAAGAACCTTTTGAATTTCCAGGCCTCTGGTTCTTTAGATGGATTGTGGAAGGGAGCATTAGACAACTCCGTCAAGTCCACCCTAGTCCATGATGTGAACTTGATGGGCTTGTCATAGTATTCAACTTTGTCAGTATTCCTCTTCACCTACCACAACTTCTTATCACCATCATATCCCCAAAATTTTATGCCTGGACGATATCCATACTTGTGGGAGAACCGTTCCTGCAAATCAGCAACAAACATCACCAGTTCGTCGTTTTCAAGCGCGTGTTGATCAGTGTTTGCTCTGACAAGTGTATCTCCCCTTTTAGCCTTATAAAGCTCTCTCTGTCTTTGAACTTCTCTCCTTTCCTTGAACTTCTCTCCTTTCCTTGGCAGTATGAGGACCAGTGGACATGTAATCATCAATGTTAACACTGGAGCCAGGAGTAAATGGTCTAGAACTAGAAGCGGCAGCAGATCTGGAACCAGAGGCGGTAGCAGCTCTGTTCTCTTCAACATCATGAGCAAAGAAATCAGCACTGAATCTTTATGTTAACCACTGCTTCAGGTCAAAGAATAAGGTAGACACTCCTCCCAGATTTGCCTCAACCTGAAAGATCTTTTTGTCTTTGTCAGCATTTTCTTTCTCAAGATCTGAGACTCTGACGTCGAGGTTGCCAATCAACAAATCTTTCTCAGTGGACTTTTGTTCAAGTTCAAAGACTCGGTTCTGCAAGGAAACCACATCGACAAACTCAGACTCGAACATTATGTTCTTGCCCTTTGATGCGTCCACAGGAGGTGGATTGGAAGAACTTCCACCGGCTTGAAGTTCAGTGGTTGGCACCACTACCTCTTCAACAGCCTGCTCATACACAACTTCTCGAATTAGGCTTTGATAGTCCAAATCCATTCGGTTGGAATCCAACATTGGACTGTGAACCTCTGGAAAAACTAGGCTCGGGTTTTCATGGATAATAGGGCTCTAAACTTCAGGAATGACTGGGCTTGGATCTACACAAACTGTAGGGCTTGTATCAGTTTTAGCGGGCATGGATGTAGTAGCAGGAGTATCTTTGGAAGTCTCTGGGCAGTAGACTCCTGGTCATGGATCCAGTCTTCTTCTTTTCTTTTGAACAAGATTGGCGGTAGGATCTTCTGATTCACTTTCAATGGGCTCAGCAGTAGCAGCATCAACTTGTTGTGGAGGAATCAACACAGTTGGCTAAGGGGTTTCTGTCTCTGTTTCATCTTCATCTCCCGAAGGGCCGAACACACTTGCCATCAGGTCATCGAACTCTTTCATGGTAAGCTCGAACTTTTCTTCTTCTTGACTCTCTTCATCATCAACAATATTTATGATCTCTTCATATCCAAACACAAGCTTAGCTTTAACTCTCTCTACCTCCGCATCTGGTACAGCAGATGCTTCTGGAGTTTCTTCTGTATCAACAAAATGACCAAATTTCACCGGTTCCCTCAGTCCCATGTAACCAGTTGAATTCTTTCTCACTTGCTTCATCAGGCTGAAGGTATTGGGACCCAAGGTCTTGAGATCAAGGGTATTGGCTGTCTTCTAAAGTTGGGGATATCTTTCGCTGAAGATCTCTTGCAAAAAGAGAGGGTACATCAGAAAAAGATCCTTCTTCATTCGCTGCAGGTTGCTCTGCATCTCTTTAAACACGTATCCAGATTAATTGTACTCCCAGTCCAAGGCTAAAGACACGATGGCAGAAGTAGCAACTTGGCTAATCTCGTCAGACCCTCCCTTTCGTCCAGACACACAGAGTACAAATATGTGTGCAAGAAACCTCCAGAACGGCGGAAGCATCTTCTTCAAAGTAAGAGGATAAGCCCCTTTATAGCACAGCTCAACGAGGCCATCATTTACTTTGTTAACTGGGTATTCAGTAGGGAACCCTGGCTTGTCACCGAATTCATGGACTTCCCGGATAACTTGTTCAGAAATTACAACATGCATGCCTTGCACGGTTGATTTGATTATGACTGCATCTTCTCCTTCTTTGCTGACAGCAGCACCTTTCCAGAAAACATTAATAAGGTCTTTACAGATGACTGGATTAACGTGCAATGCGTGAGAAATGCGGCAATTGTTTAGACCGTTGATGATTGATTGACTGGATCCATCAGATAACCGGTAATGTTGTGAGAGTCCACGTGCTTCAAATAATTTGATTCAGCAGCCATTGATCTGCATAAAGCTAGCCAAGTGAGAAAATATTTCGCACTAATTTAAGTTAATTCACGTCTCTTGATAAAATAATTTTTCTGGGATTAATTAACAGTGTTATGGTTAAGAAATTAATTTCGTCAAAATTTTAAATGTAAATTTCAAATTAATTTCAAAAACTTAATCCCAAAAAAATTATTTAATTGATTTCGGTCCATAATGTGCGAGACACAAGGTCCAATGGGTTGATTTCGGCCCAAAGGGAACTAATTCGGTCCATCACGTGGATTTCGGCCCACTAAGACCGAAATCGGTCCAGGGGGTCGGGTTTTGCTAAACCAATTGAAGCGAAGCGGGTCAAATCGGGATTTCGGTCCGGATGTGTGATTTCGGTCGGTACGGATCGGGTCAAGGGGCATTTTTGGTCCGACCCGGATCCAACCGATAACCCGGTTAGGGTCGATGATGTCATTTAGGTGAAAACCCTCGATTTTGGTACCGAACCCCCGAAATCGACCTCGAAACCTGCAAAATTCCAAAAAACGAACCGACCAAGCACATTATCGAGATCATTAGTGTGTTTTGAGCAAGAAAAACCAACATTTCGTCGGTTGAATTCACGAAAAACGAGAGGAAGACATGAGTTTGCGAGAGAGAGGAAGGGGGACGGCGACTTTAGGGTTTGTAAAGGAGAGAATGATGAGGCGGAGGAGGGTTATAAACCCCGAAAACCACAAATGGGCTGAGGGGTTTTTGGCCCAAGGCCCACCGAAATCCAAACAACCCAAAAACCGATTTCAGTACGATCCGGTACAAAAATAAAACGTTTTTGAGATTTAAATTCGTGACAAAATTTTAAAATAAAATGAAAAATAAAATTAAAATAATAAAAATTAAAATAACATAAAATCACATGAGAATTTTAGAAATATTTAATTTTTTATTTGTTTTTCGTATTTTTAATTTTTTATTTTATTTTCGCATTTTTAAATTTTTATTTGATTTTCGCATTTTTTAAATTTCTCCCTTAAATCAAAGATTTACAAAATTTTTGATTTTCAAAAAAAAAATAAAAACGTAAAAAAAATGAACAGCGATTTAATTTGGCAATTTGTGCAAACCACAGTCCAGATAATCCTACCAAATTTTAAAATTCGTCCCACGATTGGTTGATATTTTCAGGATAGGCTTACGTTTTTCATCGCAATTAAAACTCACACAGTCACATTACAAAACAAGTGTTGTTAAAATAGTACATATACAATTTAGAATTTATAGAAGGATATGAACAGTTATTGTGTCGAAAGAATCGCCAACCCGGATAAATATCTTAAAATTGTTTCATTTTGAAACATTTTTCCAGTTTCTTCACTTTGAGTGAAAAGTTTTATCTTGAGAATCGATCTCTCAACAGAATTTTCATAACATACACAGGTTATCTCCCATTTCTAATCGAGAAACTCTTTGGTTAACTGACTCTTTTCCCTAAGCCTATGTTCCTTTTTAGTCCTCGCTCTTACATGTTTTCCTTATTCTTTTACCTTGTGCAACTTTGGCATCTTTTAAGAAGATTTACACAATTTTCATTGCTGCTTCTTTTGTGCATCATTGGCATCTTTTAGAGGAGTTCTTATACAATTTTCATTGCTGCTCCTTAGGCTTTAAACATGTGAGCGCATTGGCCTCTTTTAGGGTCTCTAGATGGGCTGATTTAGTGCCTCTTTTCATTTAATCCTAATGACCCTTCTGACATGTGGACACATTGGCCTCTTTTAGCCTAATCCACACACTATTTTAGTGTGGGTTTTGACATTTGGACATACTCAGTAGACCAACATAGTATACTAAAAGTTTCTCTCAGACCCAAACCTTTGGGAAAGCCAGGTTTGATAAACCATGTATCTAGAGAAAACTGGGTAGACACTGTTTCTCAGAAAAAAAAAACATTTCAACAACATGAAGTATAATGAGCTATTAAGCGCATTTGTGACAGTACACAAACCAGATAGGCGACCACAATAAACATTCATAGTCCTTAAACAAACACTAATCCTTCTATGTATCATTTCAATTTCAGTTATTTCATTTTGCAACATATATGAATCCTATTTGACTTGAAAACAACTATAGTTATCTTCATGAATATCATTTACCAAGCAAGGACAAGCTGACAATTAAAGCAAGATTGGACGATGTGCAGCACAAAATTTTAATTTCATTTTCTAATTTTTATGTGATTTTCATTTCAGAAATACATGAAAAGATATTATTTTTGAAATTTCAAATTTTATAATTTTTTTTAATTTTGTTTTTGGATTTTAAGAAAACATCTCTCCCCCTGAAATTGTGCATAGAAGAGAGATAAAAATGAACAAAATAGAAATTTGTCACGAAATAAAATCAGGAAACATTCTATAAGCACACCAGACCAAACTCAGATAGATAAGATTAGAAAGATCAAACCGTATATCTACAATTGTAGAGCCTTGAAGAATTGGCCATTAAGTGAACATCATTTCTTTTCCCGTAATGGACACATACTCTCTATAAGGATTTGAGTGGATTACTAAAGAGAGATGTCTCCTATTATGTGCATGGAGCAGCCATTACCAACAAACTGAGGTTTGATGATATACCTCCATGGCCACTCCTGCACATAATGCAGGATCAGTCGCTTTTAGGAACCCAGTCCATTTTATAACTGGGTTTGCCACTGTCGTCTGAGAATTTCACTTGTTCCACACCATGTCTTGTTTATCAAGAATAGAAATTGAAGAGTTAACAGAACAGTTTGAGGGTTTAGAGCTACTCCCTTTTGGTACCCATTGATAGTTTGGTCTTGATTTCCTTTTGGCTGATCGAGTGGATGCTCTAGTGCTTGACTTGGGAGTTGATTTGCCCTTTGCTTTTGGCCTGTATTGCCAGTGGGAGCTGGATGACGATCCTTGAGATGACATTGACTTTGTAAAATTTGACATTGCAGAGCCATCTCTAGGATTGATCCTTCTGTCCCTTTGTGCTTGTATCCTTCCTTTGGCAACATTCCAGTCACCATCCCTTGAGTGAGATCTTGAAATGTTTCTCTTGATGGATCTCTCTCTTTGCACCTTTTTGTGACTTTGAACATGCTGAGGACAGTTTCTGGCTATATGTCCAGGAGTTCCACAACTATAACATGTCTGTCCTTTCTTTCAGGAAAACTTGACTAGAACTGGATCCTGGTCCATAAATAAATGGCTTTTGAGAGCGTCCACAACTACACACACATGTGGCTGCTTGCTGTATTTCTTTCCTTGGTTTGAATTTGTCAGAAGCCTGAACTTTTGAATTTTTAGCAGCATCATCACTCCTTGTGGAACAGTTGGCAGATTCAAAATTTTTGTCCACATTTGATTTGATTGTAGTAGATGATGTGGTAGGAGGATGTTTCTCAGAACCAGATTGTTCATTATCTGCTTTAGATTCAGCTGCACACTCAACAGAAACATCTGTATCATCTAACACAACTTTCTCAGCCTTGTTGGATTTTTCAGTGACAAATATATCGTTTAAATCGAGTGGTGGGGTACAATTATAATTAAATGGAGAGGGAACACTCTTGTACCAAAGACCCTTGTTTTCATCCCATTTAAGCTGAGTTTCGATTATTGAGTCAACTATCGTGCTTGACCCTTCGAATTTTTTAAAGATAAAATCCTTTTCTTGAAGTTTAGCTTTCAAAGAGTCACGCTTGGCAGTCAAGTTGATGATATCCTATTTAGCAAACTTGAGATGACAACTCTTTATTCTATATTCGTCCTGTATTTTGTTAAAATCGCTTATTTTAGCCTCTAGTTTTTCTTATAGAGACTTAATTTTCTTTTTAAGATTATAATTTAAATTTTCAAGTTCGAAAACTTCTCTAACAAGATTTTCGTTTAATTCGCGATATTTATTAACTTTAGCCTCACAGTCCGAACATCATGAATTTTTGCACGAGTCTTTTGTTACAGTGGTCATTTTAAAAAAATATTTAATTAAAACAAACCAAGGTGTTTTGGAAATCAACGAAGTCAATAGCTGGTTGACTGAAAACTCAAGTTTGACTGAAAACTCAAGTTTGACTTGGAGCTTTGACCGAAAACTCCAATTTCTGTCCAATTTCTGACCAAAATCCTCTGGTTTGACTTTGCGTTGACCGAAAACCACTATCTTGACCGAAAAACCTTGTCTATTGACCTAGTGTTGACCGAAAACCATAGTTTTCGGTTGAAATTGACCAAAATCCCCTCTTGTTGACTGAGGTTTGACCGAAAACCTTCGAGCCATCGAAAACTTGATTTTTGACTTTAGGGTTTGACCGAAAACCCCAAGATTTGACTTGGGTTGACTGAAAACCTTGTTTTTGACCTAAGTTCTGACCGAAAACCACCTTTCTGCCGCCGAAATCCTTCCTTAAACCACTGAAAATGACCAGAATAGTGGTAAGCGCAATGATTTTCGTGATTTCCAAATTTGAAATATTGTTTCCAAACTAAATCTGATGAGCAATGGGGATGAATTTTGCAAACAGGAACCACGAGCAAATACACAAAAAATTCAAACAAGACTTAATTAATTCCTTGAAAATGATTGATATCAAAACAATAAAAATTATTTTCAAACTCTGATACCAATTGTAGGTCCCGTATTCGATTCAAAACGATATCAATCATATAATAGTTCAATTGGTGCGGAAATCCAATTGAACATTAATCAAGAAAATAAGAACAATATGAAGTAAAGATGAATCTAATGATCAAATGCACTCGTTTGTATTGATTGGACACGACTAGTACAATGATCAATTACCACACATGCAACACGAATTCTCCTAGCACCCTCACACTTGTTTTCGGCCAAGCAACCCTCAAACACGCCTAACTACAGCTATTTATACTAACCAGACAAACCTAGCCCATTACATGTTAAGCCCAAACACACAACTAGCCTAACAAGCCCAAAACACCTAAAGACCAATAATGAAAGCATAAACCACCGAAATAGGGCCCAACATCTTGAGCTATTGCTAAACATTATCTAATTACATACTAATGGCTAAGTATGATTCTCAAAGCATCATAACCATTTTGGAAAAATTTTATGCTATTTGTCCCACTTGACCCAAAAATGCTATTTTCGGGTTCTAGAATGTTATTTCAACAACTTTCTAATATTTTTACATCTTCATAAGCTTATCTCAATAGTTAGATGTCAAAACATATTTTTATTTTACCCATTTATGGCATTTTGACAAACTTCAACGAACAAAGTTTCTAAAAGTAGAAACCGTCAAAAACATTAAAACTTTCCTTCAAGTTATCACCAAGGTGTCCCCAACATCTCATAAGTGTCGTGTCGTTTAATTCTTTGTCCCTTTTTAACATTTTACCTTTAAAGTGTCTTTAATTATACAACATGACTCATTCACGGTCAAATAACTAACTTCCATCAAATGATGGAATCCATGATTCCATTCCTTTATTCTCATTCTCAAATTCCCATTTCTTAACAAAGTAATATCCACATATTTAATGAACTACTAAGAAAAATCCATGTATTCAACAAAAATCCATGTCAACCCCAAACATTTACAGCTTCTTGCGTGTTCTTGAACTCATAAAGAAACATAAATCAGAAAATCAAGTTTCAATTTTGACATGCATAAAAGATGGATGCTGATATTTCCACTTCAATATTTTCTTCATCCACTTAAAATAAACGTCTTACAACTTTTTTGCCCCTACTTCTTGTTTACGGAGAAAAAAAAAAAGAAAGATCCTTAAAGATACATATTAATTACCAAGAGAGAAATAGCCTAAACAATCCCAAAACGTCGCATTCTTCCTAAAGTCGTTGTTTCTTTGATGATCAATTGTCGTTGTTTCTTTGCCGTTTGCCGTTGCTGTGCTTCTTTGCCGGCCGTCCATTTTTGTTGTTTCTTCTAAATCATTGGTCGTCACTGTTTCTTCCAAGCTACCTATAACTGTAGGCTTTATAATATTCACATTACAGCTAATTATATTTAATTCTTGAAATTCAAACGGTAAAACAAAAAATAATTCATTTCGAACTAATACATATCACATAGGTCGAGGGCAAGACGCTATTTTTATCTTCGCTCCTACGAACATATAGTAGACATCCAAGAAAATGTAATGAAAATTAATTTCAAGCAAATGTAATGAAAATTAATTTATTTCAAACGTAATGCATATTACAATAAAATGTTCAAACAAATACATAAAAATTTCACCCAAAAAAATTCAAATCATACCTATGCTAAAAAGGTTTGACGATAAAAAAATATTAACCGTACTCGAATTGCATATTATCACTTAAAAAGTTGGATATGCCTTTAAATCAAATAAATTGTTCTCGGACACTTCATTGTGCATTTGGAAGACACATGTAGAACTTGAAGGATTGTGTGTTTGTGATGATTCCACAATCTCAAATCTTGAAGGGTCTCGTGCGGTAGAATTTATTCCTTTTTTCTTTTTTGATTTCAGAGGTCTACCTTTTGGGCGACGAATCATGGGCTCAAAGAATGTATCAGATTCAGTCAAAAGTTTAACAATCATAGAAGTAGCAAATTCTTTCTTACTCAGAGGCCACACTTGGTATCTTGAAGACAACTCATCAAATCCGTTAACGTCATCATCATGTGAATCTTCTTCTAAATCCAGGCGTAATGTATCAATCCTTCATTGTGGATTAATGAGATCCAATGAAAGTGTCATTCCTTGTAAATGTTTTATCTTGTGAGCACAAGGAAGCCCCATGGTTGCAATAAAATGGCCGGTGCAATGAGTCATTGTACCTGAAAAACCAAATAGTTGTCAAAGGTTAATGTTAAAAAATTTATGTTTTATAACAATTTAAAACTATAATCTTTGTATATATTACCATTTTTTATTTTTTTTATATTGCATATGTATCTCCTTTAATGCAAAATAAGATACACGATACAGGAGCTCTTTAAAAACAGGCACGTTACACTTATGAAGAACTTGAATTCTTTCACTTGCAAGTTTCACTTTAATCTCGTTGAATTCTTGTTTAATTGCAAAACAAATCTTTTCTTTAAACTCTTGAAAACCACCCGTAAATACTTGAATATACAATTTGAGTTTAGCATGCGCACCTTCGGCCCTTGAAGATGCACGATTACCAAGATGCAAGTAACTTTCTGTCCAAGCACTCACAAACTTTTCTTTCCAATGCAAACATGTGTTTTTTATATACTTAATTGCAACTTTCTTCGTCTGATAATGCAACTCAAATTCACCCCAATTATTCTCAAAACTAGTTGTTCTAGTTGAATATGCTACATTTATCCAACTTGACATAAATATATCAAACTCTTCTGCATGTGCAAAATGCTTCTTGCAATTCGCCAACACATTCTTTTCAATATGCCAAATACACAGAAGGTTTGTCGTGTTTGGAAATACCGTCTTTATGACATTCATTAATGCCAACTCTCTATCAGACATAATCACAGATAGTTCACAAGTTTCAAGTTTCAACAGTCTTCATAAACGTACTTAATGCCCAAATATAACTATCTTCATGCTCTTTCTCCAAAAAAAACAAACCCAGAATAAAAGAAGGTATTAAAACATGAAACACCAATGATATCAAGGAGAGACATATTATATTTGTTTGTTTTGTATGTGCAATCCATCACAAATATAGCTGAGAAGACTTTGGCCAATTTAATTGACAAAGGATGTATAATGAACAAATAGGTTATATGCCCTATATCATTATGTAAAATATCATAAATAAAACCTACTTTTGCAAGTTCTTCAAATAACGCACTAACCATTGATCGATTATTCATGTTTTCCTTGCGGATTTTCATCTTTAGATCGTATATAGTTCGAGAATTTGTCGGAAGGTTTTTGTTTTTTTGACGTAACGAAGAAAGAATTTGCCTTGGGGGTATGCCAAAAAGCGTCATGTTTTTGACACTTTATATATACGTCATCCGGTGATAATCGACGGAATGATGGATGCCCACACATATCACTAGACGGTTCATGATTGTGAGTCAAGTTTTTTGAGTTAAGTACCCAAATACCATCAATTCCCTTTTTACCGACAATCTCGAAGGGGCATTTGATTATACGAGATTTGGTGTTCCTCTTCCTTTTATCTTCAATACATACTCTATCTTGATAGGAACCGCCTCGATCAAATTGCAACTTGGCGTATTTGTCTTTACTTGAATCTCAAATAGATATTCCATATCCTTTAGCGTAATAAAAATCTCGTACGCTCTTTAGTAATTCGTCATATGATTCAAATTGGAGTTAGCTAAATAGAGGTCTGCATCTTGTATCATGGGACTTGATGAATCCATTCCTATCTGTTGAATCAATTTTAATAGTGAAGAAATAGACTTTTGTTGGGATATTTTGGCAAAAATTTTATGCATAGGAAGCAAAATATGTATGTATATATCTACATACTGTTTACCATTTCTTTACAATTCATATCTTTTTATGCATAAGAGGCTTTGCATGGACACATATATGTTTCACGTAAGTTGCAAAGTAATTATAAACTACAATCATAATAAATCAAGTTAGGAAAAAATGATTAGCATGTGGAATTTTTTGTAGGTGCAAGTAGTGTATATACAGACATATTACGAGTTGAAAACGCATCACAAGAATGGGAACATGCATAATAGGTATATTAAAAGTTGAAAAGGCTTAACAAGAATTAGAAAAAAAAAACTTACTTACCTCTAAAGAAGCAATGGTTATAGGTAGTTTGGAAGAAACAGTGACGACCAATAAAGAAGCATAGCAACGGCAAACAGCAAAGAAGCAGCGACAATTGATCGGCAAAGAAACAACGGCTTTAGGAAGAATGCGACGTTTTGGGATTCTTTAGGCTATTCCTCTCTCTTGGTAATCAATATGTATCTTTTAGGATCTTTCTTTTTTTTCTCCGTAAACAAGTAGGGGCAAAAAAGTCATAAGATTTTTTTTAAGTGGATGAAGAAAATATTGAAGTGGAAATATCAAGCCCCATAAAAGATCTCATTGTAATTCCAACATACACCAAAGGAATAACTTCACCCCAACTTAAGATTTCTGAAAAATCTGACATGCATCAACGAATCTCAAGGCAAATATTCAAAACTTACAAATATTTATGATTTTGAACCCATAGTGTTACAAATCGAAAACCAACTTCAAATCCATCATGCATTGAGTATTGATGCATGCATGTAATAGCTTCCTGTAATTCCATGTAGTCACAATCTCAGCTCAATTTTAGCATGCATGAACCAAATTTCAGATTTAATATCTAGGGTTTTCAAAATCAGATTATACCCTTTTTGATTTTCTGTCCAAGAACCCAAAAAATCAGAAATTTTAGTAGCTTAAACATGAAATGGGACAAGGGGAAAGGTTTCTTAGCTCGCCCCCTTGCTACCGCCAGCCACCAGCACCGCGATACGCCGGAGAAATGGCGTCGGCAGCGCTGCTGCTTCGTCTCCTGTTTGCCGTCGCCGACAGCTGCTGAGCAGCACTATTTCTCATCACTCTCGCACCAGATAACTTCTGGTTGTTGTTCTCCTTCCTCTCGTCTTCTATTTCGAAATCGCATACAGTGATGCTTCCTAGGTTCACCCCCTTGCCACTGCCATCAGCGGCAGCGGAGGACGGCGGCAACAGCGCCAGAGGCGTGGTTCTCTTCGGCTTTTACTGCTGCCATCGATCTGCAGCAGTGGTAACTCCTCCCTCATCCTCCTCTAAGCCTCGATCTAAAGAGAATCGCAAACCCTAGAGACCTTAGTAGTGCAAGCCGCGATCTGCATTCACTCGATTTCTTGTGCACACCTCCGATTTCTTTTCTTTTTTCTAATTTTGAATCTAAAGATGCGTGTTGTGTTTATCGAAGAGGAGTGAGGACGTGATTGAGAAGAGAAACACGCACACGGAATTGCACTAAACCGAGTTCTGATATAATTGGGTCAGATTTAGAAATTTCCAAAAATACCCTTTCTTCGCTCCTTGGAAAAATCTCCTAACTTTTTATTGGGGAAAATGACTTATAAGGGTAATTATGTTTCAAAACTGTTCAAAAAATATCATCCAAGTTTGGTCTGTTCAAAAAACACCATCCAAGTAAGGCCTTTGTACAAAAAACACCATCCAAGTAAGGCTTTTGTACAAAAAACACCAACGAACTACATGTTTTGTTCAAATTTTACTTGATGGTAACCGGCTCTTGCAGGTTAAATGATGACTTGGCCTAATATTTAGTGACATCACATAATAACAGATGAACAGTTTAACCTGCAAGAACCGGTTACCATCGGGTAAAATTTAAACAAAACATATAGTTCGTTGGTGTTTTTTGTACAAAGGCCTTACTTGGATGGTGTTTTTTGTACAAAGGCTTTACTTGGATGGTGTTTTTTGAACAAACCAAACTTAGATGATGTTTTTTGAACATTTTTGAAACATAATTACCCTTATAAGTCATTTTCCCCTTTTTATTGATATTGTTTCTTGATCTTTACCTAGCCGTAATTTTCTCATACGATGCCTGAATTTTACAAACTTTATACCTTTAGAAAGGTGGGAATGAGATTTACAACTTTCACCTACTGACTTAAGTCTAAATCTTAATAGATTTTCTGCTATCAACCCTTGAAAATGACCCTTTGGTCATTTTTGTTACTTATGGGTCATTTTAAAACCTTCATAACTTCTTCGTTATAACTCCAAATGGCCATAATCTTTTTCCTATATTTTTTTATCTCAAATATTACCAAAATCTTTTTCTCAATTCCTTTTATATTTTGAGATATAAATTTTTAAAGATTTGACGATAAAAATTTCACTTTTAGTCCTTTATTCCCTTTTGCTCTTGGATCGTTAAAACCAAATTTCTAAATAAAGTAACATATCATATTGACTTAGTAAAATGCCTTAACCCATGCATTTCCATAGTTCCACCTTATTTGACCTTTTTGCTCATCAATAAAACATTTAAGCGTCAAATTGTATCTTATACGCATATATAAATTTTTGGTTGTCACATTAGCTTACCATATCCTTGCTTCTGGGTGCTCAAATTTACCAAATTGTCCTCTCCAAACATATTTTTTGCATATAAGTTGGCAGCCAAGAACCTACAATTACCTTCTAGTGAAGACATGATCATGATAGAATAAAATAGTCACATAAAGAATCAAGATCCATCCATTTTATATTAAGACATAAGTTATGAAAGTGAAGATCTTACAGTGTGTCAATTCCATCCCAGGTGGACATACAACCACTTGTTCAAGGAAAAACTTAAATGAAATGCAATTCCATTAGCTCAAAATATACTTCCCTTGGTTTGATCCAGTGGAGTTAAATTTGTGTTGCCCAATGGATGTATTAGTCACCTTCTCAAAGTATGATGACTTTAATCAAAGTCAAAATCAAGATTTTCAAGTTATGATCTTTCTGTCATGGGAAATTTTCATGTCTCAATCTTGATGGATTGGAAATTTAATTTATTTTCAAGTTATTTCTCAACCTGAGCTAATCAAAGTCAAAATCGAGATTTTCAAGTCCCACATATGCCTGACGTTCAAAGTTAGTTGCTATTATTGGGGATTAAATAAAAGTTCATTGCTAACAAATAGAGTTGGGAAACCTTATTCTACATTTAAAGTATAGCCACTGGGTTGTCCTCAAAAGTCTGTTGCTACTAAATAGAATTAAGGATACATTTTTTTGTCCAACTTGGAGCAGTTCTTACAAGATTTATGTTTAATTGGCAGTTTTATTTGGCTAGTTCCTTCACTTCTATTTAGAACTGCCAAAAACCAAATCAGTTTCATCAAATCGGCAACACACGCACACACATACACACACTCTTAAATACACACACAGATAAAAAGTTAAACACAGATACACAAAAACATATACTTACCTTGCCATCTATCAGAAAAAAATTGCTCCCTCTGCGTCATAATCAGGAACCTACTAAAACAAAAACACAAATATTTAACCAACTATATATAGAAAAGGGAATGTAAGTTCATAATAGATCAAGAGACGATAGCTGATAACTTACATCAAACATTGTTTGAGACAATTCATGAACGACTGTGGTATATGTTCTAAAATTCATATTCTTTAAAATGCTATCAATTTAGGATTTTAAAAAGAATATGAAGTTAAATTTTGCAATCAAATTATTCATGTTTTGCTTCAAAGACAGGCATAATGTTTACGATAACAGGGCATAACGAAAGGCCTTTCCTGATAAGCATCAATGAAAACAGAGACTGACATGATAGTGTCATTTTTTCCTCATACTCGACACACACAATTAAGTGAATAACAATAAAGTTTTTAAAATATAGACTTAATCAAAAATATGTTCAATAGAAAGGGGAATCATCACCACGGTAAAAGGATACGGTCGCGGGTTGTCTACAAGCGTATCCAGCAAACTAGAATTATCCCTTAATCTTTATGTAATTATTTATTAATTATCTGTTAGGATTATTAGGAATTGTTAGAGTTATCCGTTAGGATTAATAGGAATTGTTAGAGTTATCTGTTAGGATTATTTCTTATTTTTTAGTAGTTATCGGATTTGAGTAGGGTTAATACGAGAACTATATAAGTAGGGCTGGGGACGATTTTATGAATATGAATAATCAGTTTTGAGTCTCACATTCGTGTTGGAGTGTACCTGTTTCTCGAATTACAGGCAGTTATATCAAATTGGTATCAGAACATACGATCCTGCTCCAACCATTACTATTCACGGTACTATTCACATCACTGTTAACGACATACTATTCATGGGCACTGTTCATCGGGTTTACTATTTACGCTAACAGAAAGGTGCCAAGATGATTAACAACTCTACAAAAATCAAAAACTTGGAGACGGTATTTAGCTAAATTCCATGAGGAGGCTGAGTCAACCCAAAAGGAAAGCGCTCAACAGATCGGGGATATTCTGCAGGCCATCAGGGACTTGTCGAACAAGGTGGGAAGCTTGGGCCGCAAGGAAGACGATAGGAGATCAGGACCTAAGGATTTTCATTTGGCGACCTTCGGTCAGGGTGATGACGAAAGTGATGCGACAGGCAAGGGAAGAAAGACACGAGAAGATGAAGAAGGAAGCAATGGTGGAACAGGCAGCAACTACAAACACGCTGATTTCCAAAAAATTGAACTACAAACACGCTGATTTCCAAAAAATTGAGATCCCCGTGTTTGACGGCGAGGACGCCTACGTTTGGATTTACCGGGTGGAGCGATAGTTTGAGATTGAAGGTATCGAGGACTCAGAGCAATTGAAGGCAGCATCGTTATGCATGGAAGGGCCCCGCGTTGGCATGGTATTGCTGGAGCGAGAGTAAAACACCTTTCAGGGGGCCTGGGGAGGGCTGAAACGTCGACTATTGGCACGTTTTCAACCGTCATATGAAAGAATTGAACCATGTATGAGCAATTCTTGGCCATTAACAGGGACCACCCGAGATTACATCAGCAACTTCGAGAAGACGGAGGGACAAATAGCCAACTTACGGGAACAAGTCCTTGATGGGACCTTCATAAAAGGGTTGAAGCCCGAGATCACGTCAGCGGTAAGGATAATGCAACCAGAAAGCTTATCGCACGCAATGAGGGTTGCAATTATGATGGATGGAAATCGAGCCAGGGTGACCCACCCACAGACGGGCACCACACCCACAAGACCATTTACCAGCTAACAGCTGAGACCGGTTTACCCACCTATGATGACAGGACTGGGGGAGAAGAAAGGACCTGTGAAAGTATGCCTTCCAAATTCAGCAAGTGGCAAATACTTCAAGGGTCAAAAGTGAAACATGGTTAAACAACTATTCATCTTTTGAATTATTTGATCATTGCACGTCCACAAATCAACGAAGCTTTTCCACAAATTATTGCATGTTTGTTGGGTCAACAGACGAAATATTTTCGGTGAAAAATTAATTATGGTGGGACCCACATTACATTTTTTCTCCCATTCATTTATTTCTTCCTTTGATTGCTCCGTAATTGAATCTTTTAATCTCTATATAAACGATTGCAATTAGTAGAAGAAATGTATCCCAACACATCCATATTTTCACGGATTACATATATAGAAACTCTCTGTATTTGTATTTTCTATTCCAACCTTGTAACACTACAACATATACTGAATTGGTTCTCGGCTTTCCTCCGCCCGTGGTTTTTCCCGATTTGGGTTTTCCACGTAAATCCATGTGTCTCTATTTTATTTACTTCATTCGTATTTTCGTTGTGATTATTACCGTTTGATAATTTTGATCCCATTCCGCATTGAGCTAATATCGTCTAAAGTCAATTCGGATCCGTCGTATTTTACAACAATTGGTATCAGAGCGTCCGGGTTTTGATATTAGCTTGTTGGGATCATTTTATCAAGTAATAAATCATGTCTTCGGTGAAATACGATATTCCGCTGCTGGATCGGAATACCCGATTTCCGCTGTGGCAAGTAAAGATGAGAGATATTCTCATTCAGATGGATTTACACAAGGCGCTCTTGGGCTTCGAAAGGATGCCCAATACATGGACCGAAGAAGAAAAGGAGATGAAAGATCTGAAGGCTTTATCTCAAATTCGTTTGCACTTGTCAAACGATGTTTTACAAGATGTTCTAAAAGAAACGTCGGCGGCTGCTTTGTGGCTGAAGTTGGAGCAGTTATTGATGACAAAGAGCTTACCGAACAAGTTGCATCTAAAGCAACGGTTGTTCAATCTCAAGATGATTGAAGAAGGCTCGCTAGCTGAACATTTGTCTACATTCAAAGAGTTAGTAAATAACTTGGAGAATATGGATGTTCAGTATGAAGATGAAGACTTAGCTTTATTTTTGTTGTCATCTTTGCCCGAATCCTATAGCCATTTTCGTGATACAATCATCTACAGCCGTGACACTCTTGTTTTAGATGAAGTCTTTACAGCTTTGGATTCTAAAGAGAAGATGAAGCATATTACCAGTGGTGGTTCAAGTGATGCTAAAGCCGAAGGTTTGAATGTCAGAGGAAGAACAACAGAGAGAAGTAGAACTTCTCAATCTTCCAACAGAACCAGATCCAAGTCAAAAGGCAAACAAAAGTTTTGCAACTATTGTCACAAGAAGGGACATGTGCTTGAAGAATGTTTCAAGTTGAAGAATAAAGAAAAAGAGAAGGCTGCAGCAAATGGTAAACAAGCTAGCACTTCGGGTGAAGCCGATGTAGCAGAGGTCGAATGTATTGGAGAACTCTTGACAGTTTATTCAGATAAATTGGATTTTACTGGTGATTGGATACTTGACTCTGGTTGTACTTTTCATATGTGTCACAACAAAAGTTGGTTTTACACATTTGAAAAGGTTAACCAGGGCTATGTGTTGATAGGTAACAATACTACATGTCCGGTTCTTGGACATGGTTCAGTCAGAATCCGTATGTTTGATGGCGTTATCCGAACCATTGGGGATATTAAATATGTCCCTGACCTCAGAAGAAACTTGTTATCTCTCAGTTCCTTTGATAAAAAGGGATACGAGTTTGCCGGTAAAGGTGGAGTTCTCAGGGTGTTCAAAGATGGTTCCGACAAACTGAGAGCCAATCGAAAAACCTCTGACCTCTACTTTCTTGACGGGTAAACAATTTCGAGTGATGCTGCTGTTGTTTCGAAGTCTTTTTCTGATCCAGATCAGTCTCGTCTTTGGCACCTTCGACTTGGTCATATGAGTTTTCAAGGCATGTCAGAATTGAGTCGAAGAGGTTTACTTGGTCAACAAAAGATTGTTGATTTGGAGTTCTGTGAAGACTGTGTATATGGCAAGGCAAAACGAGTGAGGTTTGCAAGTGGTATCCATACAACGAAAGGACCACTAGACTATGTCCACTCGGATTTGTGGGGACCAGCTCGAGTTGCTTCTAAAGGTGGAGCTAACTATATGCTCACTATCATTGACGATTTCTCCAGGAAGGTGTGGTGTTTCTTCTTAAAACATAAGGGAGACGTTTTCTCTACCTTCAGAGACTGAAAAGTTCAAGTTGAAAAGCAATCAGGATTGGTGGTAAAGTATCTTCGTACGGATAATGGACTAGAGTTTTGCTCAGAAGAGTTTAATGCCTATTGCCGAAAGGAAGGCATTACTTGACATCGCACGGTAGTACATACGCCTCAACAAAATGGTGTAGCCGAAAGGATGAATCGTACCATTATAGAGAAAGTCCAATGTATGCTTTCAAATTCCAAATTGCCAAAGTCCTTTTGGGCGGAGGCTGCTTCTACTGCTTGCTATGTTATCAACCGATCACCGTCACGAGCAATCGAAAAGAAAACTCCGTATGAGTTATGGTCCGGGAAACCTGCCGATTATACACATCTGAAACCTTTCGGATGTCCAACTTATGCACGAGTTGACAATGGGAAGTTAAAACCGAGAGCACTTAAATGTGTCTTTCTTGGTTATAATCCAGGAGTTAAAGGTTACAAGTTATGGAGCAATGATCTAAATAAAATCATCATCTCAAGAGATGTTACTTTTGACGAGTCTGCTATGATTCATCAAACTTCCGACTCTTCAGAAGATACAGTCGCATCATCAAAAGCAAATGAAGAGAAAGCTCAAATGGAGGTGGATTTTCCTACTTCACCTGTCACCATTCCGAGTCCAGTTGAGCAACAAGAGTCTTCCTCGCCAAATGAGCATGTCGTTGTTGAAGAAACAACAACTTCACAACCACAAGCTACTACTCGAAGCATTGCAAGAGATAGGCCGAGAAGACAAATTGTTCCTCCAAAGAGGTATGCTGAAGCTGAACTTGTTGCTTATGCTTTTATTGTTGCTAATGATATTGAGTCGGAAACGGAGCCTCTAAATTATGATGAGGCTATCAAATCTAAAGACTCAATGTGATTGGATGATTGCTATGCATAATGAGATGGAATCCTTGCAAAGAAATGGTACTTGGGATTTAGTTCCTATTCCAAAAGGGAAAAGGCCAGTTAAATGCAAGTGGGTCTACAAGCTCAAAGAACCTGTTAACCCGAATGAGAAACCAAGATATAAAGCTTGGTTGGTAGCTAAAGGCTACAGTCAAATTCCAGGCATTGACTATACTGACATCTATTCCCCAGTAGTCAAACACACTTCTATTCGTGCATTGTTGGGGTTAGTTGCTTCAAATGATTATGAGTTGGAGCAACTAGATGTTACTACAGCTTCCCTAAATGGTGATCTTGAGGAAGAGATTTTCATGCAACAACCTGAAGGTTTTGTAGTTCCTGGCAAGGAGGACTACGTATGTAAATTGAAGAAATCTCTCTATGGCCTCAAGCAGTCTCCTAGACAATGGTACAAGAAGTTCGATTCTTTCATGACCAGTCACAAATTCAACAGGTACACCTATGATAGCTGTGTTTATTTCAAGAAAGGTGACGATTGTTCAAAGATCTACTTACTGTTGTACGTGGATGACATGTTGATTGCAGCAAAAGATATGAAGGAGATTCAGAAGTTAAAAGACCAGTTGAAAGCTGATTTTGAAATGAAGGACTTAGGAGCTGCCAAGAAAATTTTAGGTATGGAAATTGTTCGTGACAGGAAGTCTAGGATCTTGCATCTTTCTCAAAAAGGTTACATTGAGAAAGTCCTAAGACGTTTTAATATGCATGAAGCAAAGCCTGTCAACACACCTTTTGCAGCTCATTTCAAGTTATCATCCGCTTTAAGTCCTACTACTGAGACTGATATGGAGTACATGGCACGCGTACCATACTCTAGTGCTGTTGGATCTTTGATGTATGCTATGATCTGCACACGTCCTGATTTGGCTTATGCAGTTAGCATGGTTAGTAGATATATGGCGAACCCGGGAAGAGAACACTGGAAAGCAGTACAGTGGATCTTACGTTATCTACGCAGTACGTATTCTATGTGTCTACGCTATGGACAATCTAACACTGGGGTGGTTGGATATGTTGATTCAGATTTTGGCAAAGACTTGGATAAACGAAGATCCATTACAGGGTATGTGTTTACACTGAACGGTTGTGCTATTAGTTGGAAAGCCAAGTTACAGTCTACAGTTGCACTGTCTTCTACAGAGGCAGAGTATATGGCGATTACAGAAGCAGTTAAGGAAGATATTTGGTTAAAGGGATTGTTTAGAGAACTCGATGATAGAATAAAGGTTACCACAGTATTCTGTGATAATCAAAGTGCTATCTTCTTGAGTAAAGATCAAATGTTTCACGACCGAACAAAGCATATTGATATTCGTTATCATTTTGTGCGAGATATCATCGAAAAAGGTGATGGTGTCGTGGAGAAAATCCATACAGATGATAATCCCGCTGATATGTTCACTAAAAGTCTTCCGATAGCCAAGTTCAAATTATGTTTGGACTTGGTGAGTGTTTATGATCGCAGTTGAGCCTGATAGGCTCGTGGTGGATGAAGTATTTTAACTTTTCGGAATCAATTTTCTCTATATGGTGTTTACAGGATCGTATGGAATTTGGGAATTTGATGAGTTGTTGATTTTTTACTGCATTTGTAAGTCAAGGTGGAGATTGTGAAAGTATGACTTCCAAATTCAGCAAGTGGCAAATACTTCAAGGGTCAAAAGTGAAACATGGTTAAACAACTATTCATCTTTTGAATTATTAGATCTTTGCACGTCCACAAATCAACGAAGCTTTTCCACAAATTATTGCATGTTTGCTGGGTCAACAAACGAAATATTTTCGGTGGAAAATTAATTATGGTGGGACCCACATTACATTTTTCTCCCATTCATTTATTTCTTCCTTTGATTGCTCCGTAATTGAATCTTTTAATCTCTATATAAACGATTGCAATTAGTAGAAGAAATGTATCCCAACACATCCATATTTTCACGGATTACATATATAGAAACTCTCTGTATTTGTATTTTCTATTCCAACCTTGTAACACTACAACATATACTGAATTGGTTCTCGGCTTTCCTCCGCCCGTAGTTTTTCCCGATTTGGGTTTTCCACGTAAATCCATGTGTCTCTATTTTATTTACTTCATTCGTATTTTCGTTGTGATTATTACCATTTGATAATTTTGATCTCATTCCGCATTGAGCTAATATCGTCTAAAGTCAATTCGGATCCGTCGTATTTTACAACAGGACCCGTATGGGTGGTACTTTCAAGAGGCTAACCGAGACCGAGTTGCAAGATAAGAAATCTTGAAAGTTATGCTTTAAATGTGACGGAAAATAAGCCCCAAGGCATCAGTGTCAAGTGAAAACTTTACAAGTCCTACTTGTGGCTGATGATGACGAGGCCGAGGGGATGGGGGAAGATGCTGACGTCCCCGAGCACATGCATTTAGACATGGTGGAGGTTTCACTTAACTCGGTCGTTGGGTTGACCCCGCCTCATACTGGAGCAACCCACAACTTTGTTGTACAAAGGTTGGTTTGTGAACTGGGCATCGATGTAACAGAGCCGGGGTCGGTAGGGGTACGACTCGAGAACGGGAAGATGGATCACAGCCGTGGTTTATGCATGGAGTTGGTTCTTTCCCGGCCTGAGTTGCGAATCATTGACGACTTCTTCCCGTTTGAGTTGGGAACCACATACATAATCCTCGGGATGATGTGGTTACAGACACTAGGAGAAACTACTATCAACCGGAAGGAGTTATGGATGACCTTTTGGGAGGGGGTCGAAGAGTGTGCTTGAGGGGCGATCCCAGCCTGTCAAAGGCGGTGGTTTCTTGCAAAACACTTCTAAAGGCATTACAACGTAAGGATGAGGGCTTTGTGGTTCAAATGCATGTGACAAAAGTAGAACCAGGAAACCTGAGCTTAGTTTTAGCGCCAGTAATACTGCAAGCGGTAATCAACCGCTTTGTGGACGTTTTTTAGATGCCCGCAGGGCTGCCGACCCACCACGGTCACGAGCATGCCATCGTCTTGCGAGACGGTACCTCCCTTGTCAGTGTTCGGCCCTATAGATACCCGCACACCCAAAAAGACAAGATCGAAAAAGTAGTTAATGAGACGCTGGAAGTCGGGGTCATACAGCCCAGCACTAGTCCCTTCTTGAGCCTAGTGTTCCTCGTGAAGAAAAAAGACGGCAGCCGGAGATTCTGTGTGTGTTGATTATAGGGCCTAAACAAGACGACCGAGCTAGATAAATTCCCCATACCCGTCATCGATGAATTCTTGGATGAACTTAACGGCGCGACGATTTTCTCGAAACGCGATCTCAAAACAGGGTACCATCATATACGAATGAAAACCTAAGACATTCAAAAGACGGCTTTTCGAAAGCATCCCTTAATCTTTAAGTAATTATTTATTAATTATATGTTAGTAATTATCTGTTAGGGTTATTAGTAATTGTTATTATTTAGTAATTATCTGTTAGGATTATTAGGAATTGTTAGAGTTATCCGTTAGGATTATTAGAAATTGTTAGAGTTATCTGTTAGAATTATCTCCTATTTTTTAGTAGTTATCGGGTTTGAGTAGGGTTAATACGAGAACTATATATATAAGTAGGGCTGGGGACGATTTTATGAATATGAATAATCAGTTTTGAGTCACGCGCTCGTGTTGGAGTTTACATGTTTCTCGAATTACAAGCAGCTATATCAAAGGAGTATAGCAAGTTACAATTATCTCCATATGGGCATATGGCTTTGAATCTATTTGCTCTTTGTAAGTTTCGAGGAATGTTACAATCTCAATTTGGAACCTAACCTGCAATTAATACATCAAATATATTTTAGCTGAAATCAAATTTATGATAACGTTAGTAGTTAATCACAAGACAGCTAAACCCGATTTCCACCATCAAAACCGATTTAATATAGTTGTGTTAATTAAATCTAAAACGATCATAAACAATTTGAAAACCAGTATACCTTAAAAAATACATGAACCAAATTTTGATCAACATATGCTTGTACGCATATAGATGTGAAGGGAGGGAGAGATAGACATAGACCTTGGGATCATAAGGAAACTCTGACCAGTTGATGACAACTTTACCAATACAATATAATTTCAAGCAGTCGATAATAGTCTATAAACCAAATCAAATGAACCCTACTAACCAGAACTATATTTTTTGATAATATATTCATAATAAATAAGAACATATTGAAATTTTGATAAAGTTGTAAACCAAATTTACCTTCATGATATCTTGTTCATTGCTAAAAAAAATGAGGATCAAGAGTACCTACAAAATTAAATCAACTTAATCGACACATGCGATTGGAGTACTATATTAAGATTAAAATAAAGCAAATCAGAAAGAGCTTCTCATTGAATCTACTGGTTTACTTTCCTACTCGACTTTACCTTGCATAAAAAATTGAATCGAGTAGCAAATACCACTTTCATTTGGAACCCCTTTTAAGTCGATTTTTTGATCAATCAATTAGTTTTTCCCCCTTTCACCGGGGTTGTCGATGCTCATGCATCAATCAAAATCTTCACGGAAAAACCTCTGATTCCGGTCAATCAAGAAACAAAATATAAAACAGAGTCAAGAATATATATTATCCTAACTATTCCTACTCCTAACTATTCCTAATTCCACCCATGTCTCTTGCAAGACTTGAACCCTAACATCAAGGAGATAGGCAATGCCTTTACCACCAGGCCAAAAGAGGCCATTGACATTAATAAATAAATACAAAATAAATACATGTGCATGAACACATACAATCACCAAACTCAATACCTTATTCACCGAAATCATTGGAAATTACTCAATATTGCAAGCCCTAGAACAATGATGACTCAGTGCCTCCAATTTTTTGTTTCTGGGTACGAAAAATCGATTTGAGATGGTGTGGGTGAGGAAATATTTTTTTTGTTGTTGAAGAAAAGTCTGCGTGTTAAAGAAGAGAACACAAAGTAAAATTGCACAAGAACGTAAGGAAGTAAAACTGCTCCACATACAACCACTGCTTCAAATAAGGCAGAGAAGTAAATTTCTATTTTAGTAGTGTTTCAAGTTCTATAAACTTGCTGAAGTTCATAGCGAAATTGAGTACTCGTATAAAGAACTTTCTGCTCTATACGGTTAGGGTTCGTGCTTCATGGAATCAAACGTAGGAGCAGAATGTCAAAGGCATGGAGAAACCGTAAATTACATTATTCGTCATCAATTGTTCTCAAACAACACCAATTTCTCAAGAATTAGCATGTCAATCTAATACCATATTTACCTTTTTACTGCTGTCTGGAACTTCAATTTGTGACTGATTTGGTTAATTGGTTCAGAACACGACAGTGGGTGACAATGGATACAACGGAAGTGGAATAAAGACAAATGAACTGCTGTATCAATGTTTGTATGATAGCACCAGGCCCCAAAAACGATCGTTTAAGGTAAATACATAAGTGATTATGTTGATTAATTCTTATTAAATGTATCGAGTGTAGAAGGAAAATCATGCATTTCGACCTAAATTGGTCAAAATTGGGGACTTAAAAACCCCTGGTGTTAGTGGCAATTTTATTGATATTGGGGACTTAAAAACCCCTGGTAAATTACAACACTATACATCTAATCTTAAATAAGAACATTAGATCTGTGCAAGATAAGAGACATACTTTAAAATTAAGTCAAAAAGAAAATTAGATGAGAAACTATGTATGTTCAACCCTTTGCAAATTTGCAATGAACACGACCACCTTCACATAAACCCGATCGCTGAAGTCATCATAAAAGTGAAAAAATGCACGTCTCCCACGACGATTGAGAAGTAAAATGCCACATGCTATCCAAAATCCAATAGCAAAACCAGTCCCCCCACCAATATAAAACCATTCCCAACCGTCCTCTATGTCTTTCTCATCACTCTTGCTTTTATCAAGGACCAATGGTACTTCTGATTCTTCATCTCCTGGACATTTTTTGGTAAGAGGAGGTCCACATAGTTGTACATTTCCAGCGTATCTTGAAGAATTAAAGGACTGGAGTTGAGTGCTAGTTGGGATTCTCCCTGACAAGTTATTACATGATAGGTCTAGGTAACCCAAAAAAGTCATTTGAGTCATGCTTGTTGGTATCCCTCCTGACAAATGGTTTCTAGATAGATCCAAAGCTAAAAGGTTTTTCGTCTGACCAATTTTCTGTGGAATCTCTCCAAACAAAGCATTCTTTGATAAATTCAGGGCAACCAGTTCATAAAGATTGGTAAGTTCATATGGAATCTGTCCTGTTAAGTTGTTGCTTGACAGGTCAATCATCTTCAACAATCGCAGATTGCCACAGAATTCACGTTCATCTCCTTGCCACTCGATCATTGCATGATCAACATACTCATCACCATGGAAATCATAACGACCACCTTTTACATAATACCATTGAATTAGATAGGAATGTACATTTTGTGTAGGTAAGATTCCTTCTTGAACCATGCTCATAAGATGATCCAAACACGAAGGAATGGTACCATGAAGATGGTTCATTGACAAGTCTAGAATTTGAAGATGCGGTAATTGACATAACTGCAAAGGGATGGTTCCGAAAAAGTTGTTTGATCTTAGAATAAGAACATACAACCTCTGTAAGTTGTCCCCAATCCAGACAGGCACATTACCAGAAAACTTGTTCGCCCCCAAAATTAATGAGTTCAAACTCATGCAATTCTTCAAGGACAAAGGCAATTCTCCAGAGAAGTTGTTATTAAACAAATACAACACCTCTAGTTCTACCAAATATCCAATAGAGGGAGGAAGCCTTCCAGATAGAAGGTTGTGTCCTAGATTAAGAACTTTTAGTTCTTTGAAATGCCATAAACAATCTGGAAGTGGTCCGCTTACAAAGTTATGGGAGAGGTCAAGAAATTCTAAAAACCCATGGACAATTTGGCATAAAAAGGAAATTCCTCCAGAGAATTTGTTTCTGGAAAGATTTAAAGATGCCACAGTGGAAGAGACATTTGTTATGGGACCAGAAAAACTATTGGAACTCAAATCTATAATGGACCGAAAGTCAAAATTTGATGATAAATCTGGTGCTTCCCCGCTGATGTTGTTGGAAGAGAGATTCAGATATTGTAATTGAGAAGGCCACATGTCCCAAAAGTTGAGAGGAATGGTATCTGAAATTCCATTATTGGCAATATCAAGAAAATCCAGATTTTTGAATGTCTGGATCTTATCGGACAATAGGCCTGTAAATTGGCTATCAGAAGCCTTCAACCGTTGTAATGCAGGCGATGTGCATCGAGTCAAGTTGTTGAGAAAATCAGGAAAATTGACCACAGCAGAGTTGTTACTCAGATCTAAATAATTCAAACTACAGAGGTACCCAAGGTATTTAGGTATCCCATCTAACATGTTGTTAGAGAGAGAAAGTTCACGAGAGTTATTGCTGGTTAATGGGAACAACCAACGATACATGGATGAGTTGAGATTGTTGTTTCCGAGAAAAAGGCTTTCAATAGATGAAGAAGAGTTGATAAATGAAGAATATGGATACATGACTTGTGACAGCTCACACCCCCTTAAACATAAATATGAGAGTTTCCTGAGACTGAGAATAACATCTACCCAATGATTTTGTTTGGCTAGGGAAATCCCATTCATTTGAAGAGTCTCCAAATGAGAGAGATGAGACAACCACTCTATATTTTCAACTCTACACCTTCCACCACCTCCAAGGTAAAGATGTTGCAAGTTGGTGAGGTTTCCCAACTCTGGAGGAATGGTTCCATAAAGCGAGTTAGAGGAAAGGGCGAGGTGCCTTAATTTGGTCAAGGAACCAACTGACATGGGAATGGTTCCATTGAAACCATTAAAACGAAGGTCAATGTGCCTTAATCGAGTCATGGAACCAATTAAAGTGGGAATGATTCCTTGAAAAGAATTGAAGGAAAGATCAAGATACTCTAAGTAGCTCAAATCAAGCAATGAATGGCTAATCTCACCTCCAAGACCACAGTCGATGAGTTCAAGTTCTATAACATGACCTGTTTGGTTGTTGCAGGTGACTCCAAACCATTTACAGCAGTCATGTTTATCAGCTGTCCAAGTAGAGAGAATACCTAAAGGGTCTTGAAGGGGATCTTTAAAATGAAGGAGAGCATGTTTCTCCTTATCCAAGCACTTACCGATAACACCATTACCACCTCCTTCTCCTCCCAGTGCTAGCAATTGGTTGGCAGTTGTACTTTCAAGGTTTAGTAAGAGAAGTGAGTATATTATAAAAACACAAGTATTCATATTGTAAATGCAAATATTTGCTGATTTTTTTATTGATGCATATATGAAATGTCCCATGACGGTTTTATAGCCTTGATTGTGAAATTGAAAGGATTCAAGTGAATGACCTCAAATTTGGGGCCCATCTGTGTAAAGCATAGAATACTTCACTTCATGGAATTTGAACCAAGCTATAAGTCAAACTAATGATGAAGAATTGAAATTGATTGCCCCAAATTAGACGTTTAAAGACTTACAAGTCTTTGGCAATTTGTATTTATTATATGTATTTTTTCTTATTGTGCGATATTTTTTGGTCCTCGAGTATATAAATCCCAATAAACAAACAAATGGAATCAAATACAGACTATGATAATTAGAGAAGTTTTAACAGAAACATAATCCCACCATTCGAGAGAAACATATCTAATTGATGATGTCAATTAAAAAACTCCTAACAGAAACGTAAACCCATCATTTAAAAGAAAAGGATCAAAATCGAACAGAAAAAATCAAAACTTCATTCAACGGGAAATAAAGAACAGATCAAGATAACAGAGATCGAGAGAACAAAGAAAGATGTGATGAGTACCTGTGATGGTCCGAAAACTTACATGGTGGAAATCTGAGATCAAGAGAACGGCTGGGTAGCGGCTGGGAAATGCCGTAAAAAGAAAAGTGAGGTTGAAGGAAACTCGGTGGTAAAGTGGTAAAAATTAGGTTCGGAAGACATGAATACGTAAAATGGTTAAATTATAGATTTTTATAGTAGTTTTCTATTATTTGAAAAATAAATGGTATTTTTTCAATAGGATTAGGAACCATTTAATACTTTCTAATATTTTAATCATCTTTTTGTCTATTTTGATTATTATATTTTATAACTATTTATTTTACATCTTAATTATATTTGTAAATGGTTAAATTAGAGTTTTTTTTATTGTAGTTTTCTATTATTTGAAAAATAAATTATATTGTAATAAGTTTTTTCAATAGGATTAGGAACCATTTAATACCTTGTAATATTTTAATCATCTTTTTGTTTATTTTGATTATTATATTTTATAACTATTTATTTTACATCTTAATTATATTTGATATTAACTTTTTATTAATTAATTTATTTAATTAAATTATTCAGAATAGATATAAATAATTGAATATATTTTACAAAAATTTATATCACAAAAAAAAATTGTCAAAATTTTCAAATTGATACTTGAGTAAATTACAGTTTTGGTCCCTATGGTTTACCCCTTATTTCACATTTAGTCCAACTATTTTGAATTCAAGTCTATATGAGATTAGATTTGTGCATATTTCTCGATCTCCACGATTACTGCTTCAATCTTTCCTTAACCTTATGTCAGATATTACCTTGAATTTGAAAAACTTACGAGATACACACCGGTTCACCATCGAATTGAAAAACAAATCGTTGATGACACAGAAGTAGCCACAACAGTAGAAAACGAAACATCCTCAAATGAAACCCATCATAAGTGGACTTCGATTTGAGGAATTAAAGTGGGGTGTAGGAGTAGGGTTCGAATGAATTAACCACTCCAACTGACCATCAAATATATGAATTTAAGAAAAATCGAACAAACTTACTTGATCAGAGCTGTTAGAATTGGGACTTTTGCAAGCCAATTAATGACTTAATCCATTTTGCAGAAGCACCCATTTGAGAAAACCGAGCCTCGCCCAAACTCCTCTGCTTTGGTTTCTTTAAGTTACGACTTGAGGAATTAAAGTGGGGTGTATGAGTAGTTCGAATGAAAGGGGAGAGTCGTTTGTTGTAGTTTTCTATTATTTGAAAAATAAATTATATCAGAGTAATAAGTTTTTTCAATAGGATTAGGAACCATTTAATACTTTGTAATATTTTAATCATCTTTTTGTTTATTTTGATTATTATATTTTATAACTATTTATTTTACATCTTAATTATATTTGATATTAACTTTTTATTAATTAATTTAGTTAATTAAATTATTTAGAATAGATATAAATAATTGAATATATTTTACAAAAATTTATATCACAAAAAAAAAATTGTCAAAATTTTCAAATTGATACTTGAGTAAATTACAGTTTTGGTCCCTATAGTTTACCCTTTATTTCACATTTAGTCCAACTATTTTGAATTCAAGTCTATATGAGATTAGATTTGTGCAGATTTCTCGATTTCACTCTCGATCTCCATGATTGTTGCTTCAATCTTTCCTTAACCTTATGTCAAATATTATCTTGAATTTGAAAAACTTGCGGGATACACACCGGCTCACCATCGAATTGGAAAACAAATCGTTGGTGACACAGAATGTAACACCCGGCTTTTAAAACAAAACACCCCTGAAAATTTTTTCATTTAAAACCAAGATTTCAATACATAAAACCATGACAAAGGGGTATATTTTAATAAACACGGGTACAAGTGTATCAAGGAGAGTATAAAATACCATAGTCTCCTTTGAAGCCGGGCTGCTACATACAGCATCTACAAGTCCCACTCCGAAGTCACGGACTTTATCCTTACCCTTATCAGGGTTATGCTAACCTGCAGGGACATTTAACAAACGGTATGAGCTACAAAGCTCAGTGAGTAATCGTATCTGCAAATAACATGTATCAAAATACAATCATATAACTATCCGGATATCGAATCCAGAGTACTAGCCTTACTGGCTAACCGTATGTCTCCTAGGATTTCACATCCTAATCTGTAGCCTTACAGGCTGAATCATAGTAACCTGTAATTAACAAGCCACGTCAGTTATTTGCACTTATAATCATGTCTAACCATTTCTGTCCCATATTTCTTAGTCACAATGGACTGCATCATATATCATGGCTAAATAAGCCGTACCATATGTCATAGCTATATAAGCTACACCGGAACGTTCTTAACCTTTAGATCATAGCCCGAAGGCCGCACCAGTTTGTCATAGCCCGAAGGCCGCACCAGAATATCATAGCCAAATAGGCCGCACCAGTTGGATATAACATCCAAAATCATAGCCTTATAGGCCGCACCAAAATGTCATAGCCCGAAGGCCGCACCAGTTGGATATAGCATCCAGAATTAGTTATGGCTCACGGGTTAGCCCGCTGTTGCCTTGGCTCACGGGTTAGCCCGCTGTTGCCTATATAAGTTTGGCCATCAAAATGAACCATGGCTCACGGGTTAGCCTGCTGTTGCCTAGACTCACGGCTCCGTTCTTGTCATCGAAATGACTCACGGCTTATCCGGTCTTGTCTGATATAGGTTTGACTCACAGCTCCGTTCTTGTCTATTATAGACTCACGGCTTATCTGGTCTTGTCGTACCATAAATATTGACTGACTCACAGCTCCGTTCTTGTCTATAATAGACTCACGGCTTATCTGGTATTGCCATGTCAATATTGTTGACTCACAGCTCCGTTCTTGTCTTTATCAGACTCACGACTTATCTGGTCTTGTCTCTTCAAATGTATCTTTGAACCATCCATTCCGTCCCAGAATCAGTTTCAACCTGTAACAATTCAATCATCATATATCATATATGATATCAGTGAGATTACTCACCTGGATGCTAGCTGCATTTAAGTCCCGGTTGTTTCTTGCCTTTACGTGCACCACAACCATTTTGTCCCATACATATATATTCATTTATATACCAAATGATAATAGGTTAATAATCATTCCAATTAACTCTAATACAATAGAGTTCAATACATAATCGTTATAAACAATTCCTAGTTAATAAACTTTCCGTTTACTAACTTTTTATGAATTTTACTATTCACCGAGGCATTCGAATCGATCTACAGTGCCCCCGAGGGGTCGAAAACTCAATTTAATAATTTGCCCCAACTTTTCAGACCATAACGAGCCTACGGTTCAAGTTTGAGGTAAAACGGACAAGCCAAACAAAAGTTAGCATTTCTGATCCCCTGTCTGCTGGGCGCACCGCGCCAGGTGATGGGCGCACTGCGCCTGGGCACACCCCGCCCTGATCCTGGCCGCACCGCGCCCTGCGCCTGGGCAGACTCCTGATCAGTCGCGATTTGTGCACTGTAGCACACAGTTTTGGCCCATTAAGTCCTTAATCCAGTCCTTAATCGTTTGGGGTTTGTTTCTAGGCTAAAACCTTATATTAAAACAAGGTTTTCAACCATCAAAACCCACTCAATCAATCATATGAAGAATTAGGGTTCTTAGTTCTAACAACCCCAAAACTTCAAATTCATCACAAATAGCAATCTACTTCCAAAATCTTTGATTAAGTCCTTTTCAGCATGACTTAATGGAAGTATTACATCAATTTAAACACATAATCACAACTGAAATTTGCAGATTTCAGTCTCTATCAAACCCATCAAGAATACCTCAAGAACTTGGCTAGAAATCAAGTTTACTAACCTTAATTAGCTTAGGAATCACCAATTACAAGCCATGATTCCAATTCCATGCTTCAATTTCATGACTTCCTGCAGAAATCGCACCCTCCTTGCTCCTCCCGTTGCTGCACAATTGGCTAGTCAAAGAGAGAGTCAACTCTCTTATATTTATACCTCAAATTTTTACATTTTTGGTCCCTAAGTTCATTTCCTTGAACTTTGACCACTATAATCAAGTTTTATTACAATAAAACTTTCATTCTTTATACATTTGCCACTAACAACAATATTTTCATATTTGGTCCTTCACATGGTCAAATGACCAAATTACCCTTTTGTGGTAAAATGACCAAAAATCAGTTTTTATAACATTTTAAGTCCAAAACTCAAAATATTATTTCAAACTAAATTCTTTTCTGTCCAAAAGACCAATTTACCCTTCCAAGGTAAAATGACCATTTTACCCTTTTATTATACTTATATAATAAAACATGTCTTGGCGTTATAAATTCTCCCCTCCTTCAAAAGATTTCGTCCCCGAAATCATACAAGGAGTTGAGGGTATGTCTTCCTCGTTTAGCTTTCGGTCTTCCGCATCATCTCGGATTTTATATGGTATTGCCTAAACACTTAACCATACTAATCTTCTTATCTCGTGATTACATCACAATTTACATATCATTCTTCCGGTTGTCCCGGGTACCTTATCTACGTATCTTTCTTCATCTCATCATAAGGAATTTATTGGAAATTATTACTACATAATTTCTTTCTTGTCGTCCCAAACAAATTTTAACCTTTCCAAAGGATTGCGTTTCGTACCACCATATTCCTCTACTGGGAATTTCAAGGGTTTTTTTTTTTTTTTTTACTCAGTGATCTACATACCACCTTTACAAATTCTTAACCATTCTTCAATTTCGTTCATACCCATCATGTATTCTCTCCTAGTTTGTGCCACAAACTAGGATCTAGTCAACGGCTTTGCCACATCTTCATTTCAAAAATCAAAGGATACCATGGTATTCCATACCATACTTCATACGAGTCATCCAACTACAAGCATGTAGGCTGCTATTTCTTGCAAATTCTATCAAGGATAGAAAATTTTCTCATCTTCTACTAGGGTCTTCTGTGCAAATCTTCAAGCACATCTTCTAAAGTCTGCATCACTAAGTTGCTTTGTTCACCAATACACGGTACTTATGGAGACTTTATCGCAAAGTCTATAACAATATTGTCCCATTTCTTTACTGGGGCCAACAATCGGTCAATTTCTTTGCACGTTTCTACCGGTTTGACTTTACTTTACGTACAAGTCAAATACTTTTCATATCTCTTTCAATACCTTTCTTTTGTCCCGGCCACCAACACATAGGTTTTATCGACCTATCCAGTCTGGTATTGCTCCGGGTATACCGCATATCTAGTACAAAATACATTTTTTCAAGATGATTTTCATGTGTCACTTTGCTTTGGAATCCACATTCACAACTTCCAAGGGTTTAAATCGCTGTGATTTTCCAACTAACTTCTGCTAATATTCAATCATTTATCCATTTATCACGTTTTCAGACTTGCACATATCTTTCTGTGCTACCCGAATCAACTCAGGTAGTCAATTTGCCACACTCATACATGTGGATGTAACCTTCAGAGGTTACTCTTTTCAATTTAAAACTTCTATAGTCACATACGCCTTTCTGAGATGGTACAAGATTTCATACCCGAAATCTTTAAGTAACCCATCTATCTCATTTATGTCATATCTAGCTTCTTTTTAATCAACTAAGTTTTTCCAACTTCTATGATCCATATAAACAATAAGCTTTACATCATACAGATAGTGTTTCCAAGGCTTCTATGCCCAAAATCATAGTTGCTACTGCAACATCATGCATCCATTGTCAAATCCGAACACATTCCTATAATCCAATTTATCCGCTTAGCATCAACGCTAACGTCAGAATTTCGCACAAGGTTTATTCTAAACCTTTACCAGATTTCTGTGGTCTTTCTACCCACTCAAATTTTATACTTTTATTAGTCAACCTTAGTCAACTGAACAACATTCAAGGAGCAGCTTTCCACAACTCTCCTATAGTAACCCGCCAATCCAAGGAAACTACTAATTTCAGTCAAATTCCAAGGCGGTTTCTGTCTTATCACAGTATCACTTCCACTGGATCTACTTTATCTTTTCGAGCATTATTAACATGCCCAAAGAATATAAAGCTTCTTTTAGCCAAAATTTTCATACTTGGAGGATTTTACACATCACTTACTCAGTGAATTTACTCCAATGTCTGGTACAAACGCACCTCATATTCGGTCTGGTTTCGAGAATATCAGATTCTCAGTAGTCCATGCACATATGCATCAACTTGTCTTTCTTCTTTTCAAATAAGGTACGGCTCCATACAATGACACATACGGCCATAAGAGATCCCAAAACAACATTCTCTTCTAGTTGTTTTCCAACACTGCCATCTCTACAGATGCAAATCAGTTTAGAGCCTAAATAGCAGGAACGGCTCCCAAAATCAGCTTAATCATAAACTCTTCTCGCCAATCTGGCAGAAATCTTGGAAGTTCTTTCCAAAAGAAACATCCGAGAATTTATTCAAAGTAGTACACTACTATCACTGCTTTATTTAACTTGGCCAATACCATGTATGCCAACTACAACATCCTTCCTTTACTAACTCTTATCCAAGTTTAAGCAAAGGAAATAACCGGTATTCTCAACAATAGTCATTTACCATGGATTTCCATCCATTTCATTTCTGATTTAAGAACCATAATGTTCTTATTTCTACACTTCATGTTAGCATAATTCATTGCTAACCAGTTCATAAGCACAACTGCTTCAGATTCGCTGGTAGTCATCGGCTTCAGATTTATAGGGAAAATGGTCCCGTAAATCCTAGGCAGACTACTTTCTCGGTGTTCAATATCTAGAACATACTTGCTATCTGCTATAGCTGTTTCCAAAATTCCATCTAAAATCGTTGATGAAATATTCCAACAAGACATCAATGTCATCGATCCCACGCATAGCTTCATGGATCAAATATAACATACACAAGGTTATATTCAAAACAATTACATCGGAGATCATATCAGTCTCCTCACGAGCTCCTTCCAAAATCTGCTGGAATGCTCAAGGTACCACTGGCCCTTTTTAATCATTCATTTCTTCTTTCTTTCCTGGGTTCATCACCCGTTACTCCACATTTAGCATGTGAGTATTTCATAAGGAAGTGATCTATAGATCCACGTTGGAACCACTTCCGTCCCATACAATAAACTCAAGCAATATGCTCCCATTTTCTGCAATTTTAGCATATCAACAATAGAGTCTCAACTCTAAAATGTTCTGAGTGCTTTTCCTGCACTTCTTACATCACATCTTCTTTTCATTTTGGTCTCTTCCCCTCAAGGTTAGACCTGAATCGTGTTAACTTCTTCCGAGAAGTCCCCGAATATTTTCTGCTTTTCTTGTAGTCTCAACTACTGTTCTTTCACCTTGATTATCAACCCAGGTGAGCAACCGATTTCTTTATCTGACCACATCAACTAATAATGCTCATCATGTGGATTTTTTTGCTATTCGTCCCCTTTTTGCTCCTCATACCACGGAGCCTTGCGAAAGGGCTGGTCCATTTCCTAGAGCTTCATGCCCTAAATGTCTTCCAAGAAGATTCACAGTTCATACTTCTTATATGTCAGAAGTCGGCAACAGCTAGGTTATATATATATAATAACAACTATATACACCTAACTATGCATCATGTCTACTATCTCAGGGTTGAAGTCCAGGAATCTACTCTATAAACACCTAGTTCACTTAAACCACGGCTCTGATACCAACTTGTAACACCCGGCTTTTAAAACAAAACACCCCTGAAAATTTTTTCATTTAAAACCAAGATTTCAATACATAAAACCATGACAAAGGGGTATATTTTAATAAACACGGGTACAAGTGTATCAAGGAGAGTATAAAATACCATAGTCTCCTTTGAAGCCGGGCTGCTACATACAGCATCTACAAGTCCCACTCCGAAGTCACAGACTTTATCCTTACCCTTATCAGGGTTATGCTAACCTGTAGGGACATTTAACAAACGGTATGAGCTACAAAGCTCAGTGAGTAATCGTATCTGCAAATAACATGTATCAAAATACAATCATATAACTGTCCGGATATCGAATTCAGAGTACTAGCCTTACTGGCTAACCGTATGTCTCCTAGGATTTCACATCATAATCTGTAGCCTTACAGGCTGAATCATAGTAACCTGTAATTAACAAGCCACGTCAGTTATTTGCACTTATAATCATGTCTAACCATTTCTGTCCCATATTTCTTAGTCACAATGGACTGCATCATATATCATGGCTAAATAAGCCGTACCATATGTCATAGCTATATAAGCTACACCGGAACGTTCTTAACCTTTAGATCATAGCCCGAAGGCCGCACCAGTTTGTCATAGCCCAAAGGCCGCACCAGAATATCATAGCCAAATAGGCCGCACCAGTTGGATATAACATCCAAAATCATAGCCTTATAGGCCGCACCAAAATGTCATAGCCCGAAGGCCGCACCAGTTGGATATAGCATCCAGAATTAGTTATGGCTCACGGGTTAGCCCGCTGTTGCCTTGGCTCACGGGTTAGCCCGCTGTTGCCTATATAAGTTTGGCCATCAAAAAGAACCATGGCTCACGGGTTAGCCCGTTGTTGCCTAAACTCACGGCTCCGTTCTTGTCATCGAAATGACTCACGGCTTATCCGGTCTTGTCTGATATAGGTTTGACTCACAGCTCCGTTCTTGTCTATTATAGACTCACGGCTTATCTGGTCTTGTCGTACCATAAATATTGACTGACTCACAGCTCCGTTCTTGTCTATAATAGACTCACGGCTTATCTGGTATTGCCATGTCAATATTGTTGACTCACAGCTCCGTTCTTGTCTTTATCAGACTCACGGCTTATCTGGTCTTGTCTCTTCAAATGTATCTTTGAACCATCCATTCCGTCCCACAATCAGTTTCAACCTGTAACAATTCAATCATCATATATCATATATGATATCAGTGAGATTACTCACCTGGATGCTAGCTGCATTTAAGTCCCGGTTGTTTCTTGCCTTTACGTGCACCACAACCATTTTGTCCCATACCTATATATTCATTTATATACCAAATGATAATAGGTTAATAATCATTCCAATTAACTCTAATACAATAGAGTTCAATACATAATCGTTATAAACAATTCCTAGTTAATAAACTTTCCGTTTACTAACTTTTTATGAATTTTACTATTCACCGAGGCATTCGAATCGATCTACAGTGCCCCCGAGGGGTCGAAAACTCAATTTAATAATTTGCCCCAACTTTTCAGACCATAACGAGCCTACGGTTCAAGTTTGAGGTAAAACGGACAAGCCAAACAAAAGTTAGCATTTCTGATCCCCTGTCTGCTGGGCGCACCGCGCCAGGTGATGGGCGCACTGCGCCTGGGCACACCCCGCCCTGATCCTGGGCGCACCGCGCCCTGCGCCTGGGCAGACTCCTGATCAGTCGCGATTTGTGCACTGTAGCACACAGTTTTGACCCATTAAGTCCTTAATCCAGTCCTTAATCGTTTGGGGTTTGTTTCTAGGCTAAAACCTTATATTAAAACAAGGTTTTCAACCATCAAAACCCACTCAATCAATCATATGAAGAATTAGGGTTCTTAGTTCTAACAACCCCAAAACTTCAAATTCATCACAAATAGCAATCTACTTCCAAAATCTTTGATTAAGTCCTTTTTAGCATGACTTAATGGAAGTATTATATCAATTTAAACACATAATCACAACTGAAATTTGCAGATTTCAGTCTCTATCAAACCCATCAAGAATACCTCAAGAACTTGACTAGAAATCAAGTTTACTAACCTTAATTAGCTTAGGAATCACCAATTCCAAGCCATGATTCCAATTCCATGCTTCAATTTCATGACTTCCTGCAGAAATCGCACCCTCCTTGCTCCTCCCGTTGCTGCACAATTGGCTAGTCAAAGAGAGAGTCAACTCTCTTATATTTATACCTCAAATTTTTACATTTTTGGTCCCTAAGTTCATTTCCTTGAACTTTGACCACTATAATCAAGTTTTATTACAATAAAACTTTCATTCTTTATACATTTGCCACTAACAACAATATTTTCATATTTGGTCCTTCACATGGTCAAATGACCAAATTACCCTTTTGTGGTAAAATGACCAAAAATCAGTTTTTATAACATTTTAAGTCCAAAACTCAAAATATTATTTCAAACTAAATTATTTTCTGTCCAAAAGACCAATTTACCCTTCTAAGGTAAAATGACCATTTTACCCTTTTATTATACTTATATAATAAAACATGTTTTGGCGTTATACAGAAGTAGCCACAACAGCAGAAAACGAAACATCCTCAAATGAGACCCATCAGAAGTGGACTTCGATTTGGGGAATTAAAGTGGGGTGTGGGAGTAGGGTTTGAATGAATTAACCACTCCAACTGAGCATCAAATATATGAATTTAAGAAAAATCGAACAAACTTACTTGATCAGAGCTGTTAGAATTGGACTTTTGCAAGCCAATTAATGACTTAATCCATTTTGTAGAAGCACCCATTTGAGAAAACCGAGCCTCGCCCAAACTCCTCTGCTTTGGTTTCTTTAAGTTACGACTTGAGGAATTAAATGTTGGATTAGGTGTCTAAGCCATGACTTTATATTTGTATTTATCTTATTAATAGAAGCAAAGTTCATTTGGGTTGCCCTCATAGCAGGAGGATTGATGTAGAAGTCAGTAGAGAGAAAGGTTGATTTATTAATTGTTTAATAAATCAATAGAAATAAATAAATAGTTTATTAATATATTTAAGTGTTAATATATTAATTAGAAACTATAATAATTAATTAGAAATTAATCTAGAATTAATTGGATTTAATTTGGAGATTAAATTAAATAATTAAAAATGCAAGGACTGGTTTGTATTTATTCAATAGTTGAATAACTGGCCAACCAGTAGGAGGGACCATAGTTGGCGAGATTTTGAGTGGGTACACTCATAATCTCGAAACCCTAATTAGGGTTTAAATGCCTTGGTCCAAGTGGTCAACAGGCTTGCCCACCAAGGAGGCTCATCTAGGGTTTCAGCTGTAGCCCTAGGAGGCTATAAAAGGAACCTCCTGGAACCCCATAATCTGCACCAACTCTCTCTCTCTCTCTGTGCATACTCTGCTGTATTCTCTCCTCCATTGCTTGGGTGTGACTCCATTTGAGGCAGGACACTTGTGCTGCTAGCTTTTGGATCAAGAATCAAATGTTGGTTCTTCTGAATTGTTCTTTAGAAATTATTGTTGGCCTTTAGGATTTGTTATATGTTCATAAGATAGAAAAACATAGATCTTTTATTAGGTTGCATGTGAACTTAGGAATTCTGTAGTTCATTATTTGCTATAAAACATTTCAGTGGTATAAGAACCTTGGGTGTTTTTCTATGTGAATTGCTATAATTGATTTTTGGTCAAGGGTTTTTGCGAAATATTAACCCTTGGGAGGCCACTTTCGTTTTTGGTGGCTAGGGTTTTGAAAACCCTAGCCTCCACCGCTTATTTGGCGATTTTGCATGCTTTTGGTAAGTAGGTTTCTTATTTTTGGTAATTGTGATCAATTAATAAATGGAAACCCTAATCTCATTGCTTGCCTTTTTCGAAAATTAGGGGATTAGATGGATTAAATTAATTTAATTAATTTGTGATGCCTATCTAGATTTAATTAATTTAATTAATTGTTTTAATTAAAAGATAAATTAAATCACTTAAAGGTTTAAATTTAATTTTGAAATTAAATGTTAATTAGCGAAAATTAAAAGAATAAAACCTAAAATATTTTAAAAGTTTAAAATATATCTTATACATAATATAATTAAAAGTTAATATTATTTGTATAAGATTAAATTGGTTAGTCTTACCGTTAGTAGGCCTCATTCACAAAACTGTCCTATAAAGAGGGTATAAGGCGACTGCCTATAAAATGGCAGTCTAATGGGTGTCCACTCTCACCCACCGCTCTCCTGGTCAGTCTAGTGTCGTTAGCCGAACGGGTTTGATAGAACCACTTAAGCCTCTTAAGAGTATAATGCTGTTATTGAAAGTACTAGAACTTTGAACAAAATCCCAATCTAGTTACTTTAGGTCAAAAATGTGAATTAGTTGCTAATCCATGAAGTTGCACATTGCACCTTGTGAAACATTGGTGGAGCGTGTGTGGTTAACCGGCACACCAATAGGGGTGCACAAAGAGTTGCAATGGGTTTCTCGATTTTACCATTATTGACGGAGCGTGTATGGTTAACCGGCACGTCAATTAAAGATGGTAATTGACTTCGAGAGTACCAAGCTAACTTGCATGGTTATTCACACCCGGTTTGTGATCCTCGGCATCCCAGTCACAAACAGTAGGGCACATCTGAGACTAAACATGTCATTGAATAGTTCAATGTGTCTCAACAGATCTAGGAATTTCATATGATGAAATTGATAAGTGCATTATCTACCTTAATAACCATTATGTTGTGATTACGACATCCCTCTTCACACCATAGTTGGGGTATTTTGGGTCCTAGCCTTAATAAATAATAAATTGAGTAATTATTTAAAAGGATAAATTAACTAATAAATTCTATTTATTGTAGATGTCTGAATCAAGTGTCTATTCTCCTCCCTCCCCTCCTTCACCCATTTCTGAGAGCATCAGAATGCACCTGCCTAATATGGAAAGGCTGACTGCCTTAACTGTAAGGAATGGCTTCGCAATTAGAGAATGGTTCTCGTCATTGCTGGCAAGCTTCATCTCACCGAGTATCCGATCCCGGTTCCACCGGAACAAGTCATCATAAAAGGTTCTTATGATAAGCACTACGTCTTAGTTGATGAATCCGAAAAGATTCGTGACCTCATGCTATTGACCATTGACCCCGAGTTCCGCAAGGATTTTGAATCTTTGGGGCCATATGAGTTAATGCAATTGGTTGAGGAAAAGTTCCAAAAACCGGTTGAAGAGGAACGAGCTAGGATCTTCAAAAGACCTGTAGAGTGCAAGCTAAAAGAAGGAAGTAGCATCGATTCGCATGTTCTTCAGATTGAAGCTTACATAGGCGAATTGTACAGACTTGGTTATTCCATGAGTCAGGAGATGAGTGTTAACATTCTACTCGCTTCGCTGACTAATGAGTACGATCTGTTCATTCAGACGTATAAAAAGGAAGACCAGGAAAGGACTTTTATGGAAATACGTCCACTGTTGACTTTATACGAGTCACTCTTGGATAGGCATAGCTCCAATAGTTCAGTTACTTCTGGATTGAGTCCAGTGAAAAGAAGCAGCAAGAAACGATCCAGATCGTCTAGACGTGTCTTAAACTGGGAATCCACAGAATCGGATACAATCACGAAAAGATTGGAAGACGCTCCAAGATCAAAATGTTTTGAAATCTCAGGGACTCTGTAGGGTACGGGACTTTAGCGCATAGGAGCACATTTGGATTGGATTTCCAGCTCATGCAGTTTTGAAGTTTAGCTAGATATTAAATCATGTTATTAGCTTATTAGATGCATTTGACATTGTCTGTCATATTTTACATTGTTCAAGGATTTTGTTTTAATAAAATTGTCAAATTTTCTTTTAACACCTGTTGTTTGAAATATCCTTGAAATGTTGTATGAATGTATGAATGCATGATTAGTAATAACTTGAATATTGACACATCAAAAATGTTTGGATTCAGGAATTGTGTACCTTATGATTGTTAAGATAAATGTTATAAGAATCAATTCAACCAAAGGTCGAGTTGGACAGGACTTTGGAATCATTTGACTTGGAGTCACATGATGAATTGAGTTCTTAATGAGTCAAGAAAAGAATCACCCAAAGATCCAGTTGGACAGGACTTTGGAATCATTTGACTTAGAGTCAGATGATGATTAAGTTCTTTATAAAGCACATATGACAAGAAATGAATCACCCAAAGATCCAAAGGATAGGATTTTGGAATCAGTTGACTTAGAGTCAACTGACGATTGCAAGTCTTGAACAGAATTAACAAGGTCATAAGTTTACATAAGATGTAAAAGACATTGAGATTAGGAGCAACGGACGCATCGGTTGTTGTGTATTGCTCGAATCGTCAAATAGAACACAATTGTTTGTACTTCACGATATTTGTCATTCGGTATGACGAATATGGCTTCGCTTATCAGAATAAGCGATTGAATTGAAACCTTGAACAGTTCAAGGACTTCAAAGGAAGCACAAGATCCACAGAACCTGAGTGACAACATAAACTGGGAAAATGTTTCACAGTTCACTCTCTTCCAAGAACATTAATGGTTATAATGTGTCTTAGGGAAGATGATGGAGCATTGGTCGAAACAGTTCGATCCTCGGTGTATGAGATACATTGCCAATTAGTTTCCGATGAATTAAACACTAAACCAGTCAGACCATATAAAACCATATTCCGACCACACTCTAGAGTAAGTAGGTCTTGAAAACATTGTCTGAAATGTGAATCTGGGATCATCCTACTTACACATAGAAAGTCAAGGGTCTTGTAGTGTTCGTCCGAACATCATGACTAGCCTGAACCTGATTAAGAGAACCTTAGGACGAGATACAGTCTATGTGACAGTTTGATTGATTTTACACTTGGTCTAAAAACTCATGGGAGTAATTGAATCATCAAGCAACATGGACATAAACGTACCTTCAGAACATCTGGTTGACTAAGACGATACTCAGAGTCAAGTAATTGACTCCGAGAGAAGCAATCTCAATAGAAGATGAAATCCGAAAGGATACTGTATGGCACATTGTAAGTCATTAGTGGAGCGCATATGGATCACCGACACACTAATAGGGACTTACAAAGAGTGTCCCATTACAAAGGTACTTGGGCCCGGGTTTACCCCATGGGCATCTCGCAAGAAAGGATATTCAGATTCTCAAAATATGCCAAAGGGTTGGATTTTGAGAAAGGGCTGAAAGATTTCCATTAAGATGTCAGAAAGGTTTGGATTCTCAAAATGTGCCAAAAGTTCTGGATTTTGTGAATAGTCCATAACCGTGTCAAAGCCAATGGGAGTGTCGCTGTTATCTACTATCTCCATATGTGAGTTACATACTGTTTCTAGGAAACGTCTCTTTTCATTACAAAATGTAATGACTTGGTGTTAAGAGACGAATTGCTATGAAAGACTTAATAGAGATACGACATACTCAGGTGGTTGTAAACGTCTATAAGATAGATCAAAACTCTGCCAAGATGATCTTGATGAGATTCAAGATGCATTGCCCAGGAAAGGAGTTTTCTATCATCACAAAGTGTGATGATTTGGCATGAGAGATATAAAGAAGGTGCAACATATTCACATAATCCATAAACATCTATCAGATAAATGTTATCATCAGTATAGACCTAGCCATAGTAAGCATGATCTTGGTAAGATTCAAGATGCATGAGAAAGAGTCTCCGAAAGGAAATAGTTATTGAAAATCATGACACAAGGATTGTAAGCAATCCTAAGATTCCAAAAAGGGGTTTTCTACCATCTTACACGTTGTCTTGTTGTGGCCAGGTTGCTTGCATATACCTTAAAGTACCATTTTGCCGAATTTGGAAACTGTATGCCTTCCAACCCTCTTAGAAGCATCCGTTTTCATTTTAATTGTTGGTCTCCCTGGTATTCTCCTTCTTAATGGAGGCAGAGGAGGAAGGAAATTTGTTGATGGCCACATGTTGCTGCCATTCATTTCAAGTATTGGATGCTTGTGCGTGTTCTTGTAAAAAGAACAAGGTAGAGTGGATCCACATAAGCTTTATTGTTCCATTAAGATAATAAATTATTGCAATAGAATGCACGCAATTGTAGCCATTAAGTTGCCACAACCTACATGTGCATGTTTTTTTCCAAGTCAATTGCATAGGGTTCGCCTAAGTTTCTAGTTTCAAATTGAAGCAGGCCACTGGGATTCACTTGCCAATACCTACAAATAAAATAAAACCATTATCAAATGTTGGCTCATGAAAAGGTTGTATAGTACTCAAGATGTATACCATTGTTGGATCTTCAATTCATTAATCTTATGTCTTAAGGTTGGACAAATTTGGCAATCAGGCCAATTACATCCTTTTATATGCATTTTATGCATCCTCTTAATCACATAATGTCGGGTTTCTTCAAGCATTGTAATTATAGGTTTATTCCTTGCTTCAGTTATGATGTTGTTGAAGCTTTCAGAATTCCCATTCTCCACAGCATCACACATGCTTCCAAATCTGAAATAAGCTCTTGACCATGTCTTCGGTTCCCTTTCCATTAGATGCTCATATGATGCAGGATTTAGACTTTGTATTTCCTTCATGACTGCTTTGAAATGTGGTTTTGTTGTCGCCTTGTTAGCTTTCCAGAAAAGGTTTTCAAAGTGAGCCCCTGAAAATCTCTTCTTGAAGTTGGAATATATATATATATATATATATATATATATATATATATATATATATATATATATATATATATATATATATATATATATATATATATATATATATATATATATATATATATATATATCTTGCACACTGTCGATTTTCTGCTTTGGGTAACACTTCCTTAACAGCCTCTAGTAAACCCTACATTAAACAACAACTTTTTTTAATTAACATAACAATTGAATATGAAGTTACAAAAGGTTTCAAAAAATACCTTATGTTGGTCTGACATCAAACTAACACCTAGTTTACTTTCAAGGTGAAGATCTTCCGACAGGTCTTCCATGAACCATTTCCAATTCTCCTTATTTTCCACACAAACAATAGCCCAAGCTATTGGAAATATTTGGTTATTGGCATCCCTTCCAACAACACTTAACAACTCACCACTGCATAACAAAAGCACATATCTAGATTCATGAATCTTCTGCAACATGATCTCCAACCTTCTTTAACTCCTTGAAAACATACATAAAATTTTCTAAAATACGTTTTACCATCTGGCATGGGGTTGACACCTATTTAACAGTGGAACCTGGATTTTATCTTCTTATCTCCTCTCCATAAGACCATAGTTTAGCATAGTGTTCAACAACAGTTCCTTCGATAAGAGTTAAAGCATGTTGCTTTGCTCTTCTACATTGGCTCATATTGACCTCAACGCCAAACTTTTTCTTAACCTCTTCCCTAAGTTGTCTCACACTCATAATATAAAACTACAATAAAAAAAACTTTTTCTTAACCTCTTCCCTAAGTTGTCTCACATATTTTTGGAGTGTGTTTTTTTGAAAAATTTTGTGTGTGTGATTCTGTAAGTATGTGGTTATATGAGTGTTTGTATGGTTGTGTCTGTGGTTATGTGTCTGTGTAGCTGCATGTGTGTGATTGAGCGGTTTGGTATATGTTTGTGTGTTGTTCTGTGTGTTTGTGTGTATGTGTGCATGCGGTTCTGTGTGTGTTTGAGTGGTTCTTTTATATTAAATATCATTGCACTTATATTCTTTACCTATATTAGCAACATACTTATATTCTTTTAACTGTAATAACAACTTACTTACATTTCTTTACATTTAATGGCATTATACTCGATTTTTTGACTGGATTACAAATTTGATCTCTGTGTTTAGCATATTTATTGGTTTAGATCCAAATATGTTTTTTTTTTGGAAAATTTGGTCCTTATTTAACTATTTCGTAACACTTTTTGTCTCAATACTAGCAATGTACTTTCATTTCTTTATCTAATATGATCTTGCTTTATTAAATATTCTTATGCAGTTCTGCTTCTACTTGAATCAGATCTAGGTTTGCCATGATTTAATGCATTAAATGCTCAATTTCTTGGAAAAACTTGTAGATATCACATCTCATTGCAACATGCTTATTCAACATCCTATTTTATTCAGAATATTATGACTGACTGATTGACAATAAATGATGGTTTTGCAGCAAAAATGGAATGACAGCTCAGGTGGCTGCAAATAAATTGACCAAACCACAACTAACCTTCAAAAGTCGAACTCCAATTCTACATCGGATACCATTGAGCTATTCATCCTTTAATGGTGTATTTTTAATTTTAGATTAGTGGATTAGATGGATCAATATTATATGATTCTAGAACCCTTGTGTGAGAATATGAGACTTCTAAGTCATTGTGAACTTACTTTTTTATAATTATATAGAAAGATAATAATTAAATTATATCATATATCATTTTGCTATTTAACTATGTTTGCTTATTTTTATAAATTCATACATTGCAATCTACTTAACAATGTGAAGCTGACCTCCTCTAAATTATGAGAAAACATCACTAAACCACAATAAATTGAAACCGGTATATAAGCAAGTTTTATTACTACTCTAAAAGAGATTGTTTGATCATTTTTGGATTGTTTTTATATTTTTCATGTAAGAATTTACTCTAGTTTTAGCAATGTCAAAAATGATAACTAAAAAATGGTTAAAAAGAAAATTGGTAATTATCAAGTCAAAAGCGGTTTTCATATTTTTTTACAACATAACCTCTTTTAACAATTATTTTTGCAAAATGATAATATTGTTTGTAAAATTGACTTTATTCTTGTCATTATAGAATGAAAGTTCATTGTTAAAAATTGTTTAATTGTTGATAAAATCATAAAAATGACTTTTATGGTGTTAGGATTACGGTTCATTTTATAAATTCTTTTTCAAAATTTATTAGTTTGAACTTTAAACTCTTCATATGTGGAAAAATGGAGAGAATTTCTTTCTCAAAAGGACATGGAATCTACTCCTTCATTCAAATCACATGTCACATGTCCATCAATGTACGTTCTTCAATGATATCTTGCATGGAGACAAAGAGAATGTCAGGAAAAGTTTTAAACAGCTTGAATATTTTTCCAATTTTGATTATTGTAAAATAGTATTTATTGAATATTTGTTCCATGTCATAGCAAAAATCAGTAAAATACGTTCTTTTTTGGAATTTGATTAAAAGTGGGAAATCAGAAAAAGAAGCAAACGAAAACACAAACACACACATTGTAATCCTTAACACAAAATGATTAACCTAACCAACCTCGACAGCTCCCCCTCCCTCCTCCGCGACGAAATGTCTGCCTGCCGCATTGCACGGGTCCACTACTAGTGTGTGTGTGTGTGTGTATATATATATATATATATATATATATATATATATATATATATATATATATATATATATATATATATATATATATATATATATATATATATATATATATATATATATATATATATATATATATATATATATATATATGGAGAGGTTAAAATGAGAACACTAAAAACATTGAGAACGTGCGAACGATTATGGACCAATCAATATATAATGGCATATTAGTAATTGTATATTTTAATTCAATTAAAACATAATTAAATAGAATCATGAGTTCATAAATCTTAGGGATTTGATTGGTAATTATCTAAAAACGAATTAATCATTTTCTTATTAATGAATGATACAAAAATAATTTTTTTATCAATTTTCTTTCAAAATTAAAAAATAATCGTTTTTGTTATATTCAACTCCATTCATTAATGAATAAAAAATTATTAATCATCCATGAATATAGTAATATATTCATAGATGAATATGCCAAAGACTATGTTTATATATTTATATACTTATGTTAATAAATGAATATGTCAAGACTAGCTTCATATATTTATACGGTTATATTCATAAATGATTAAAGTATTTAAAATAAGAAAAACTACAAAGAAAAATCAAATTAAACATTCATATACAACATTTATATTCATAAATTATTAACGTATTTCAGACAAAAATAAAAATATATATACATGATTATCTTCAATAACGATTAAATTATTTCATAGGAAAAAGTTACAAAATTCATCCTGATGTCGTTATTTTTCTTGAATGAATCACATCACCTTTTTCTTGTTGCTACCTCACACACGGAAATAAATAGTGGGCATCCGTGATCATTGTTATTATTGGATTTATACCTGCAAAATCGAGTTCAAAATTATTAAAAAATATATAATTTACGAAGTATAATGTTGTGTACACATATTCACTAATGATTGGAAATTATTATAATTATTCTAATAATTTATACAGTCATATCTTTAATCATAAATGATTATAACCATATGAAAGTTGAATGAAGCTATAATAAAAAATGATTATAAGTAGTGTTCTAATCATTTTTGTAATCATAGTGGATGTTGCGGTTTTAATCATCAATGGTTAACACTGTAAATTATTAACATGTAATTTACTGGTGTTATAATTATTGATGCAATTATAGTTATAATAAAAAATAAGTATAGTCGATGTTCTAATCATTCATTGAACAATTTTTAGATGATTAACTACATTAGAATCCACAAATCAATAAAAATTTGTGCATACATTTAAAATCATCCGGTTTTAATCATTTGTGAATAGGCCTTGTTGAAAATTACGATTTTTCTTAATATATCATGAAATCCATACCAAAGCCATAATTCTTAAAAAAAAAAAAAAAGTATTTTTTAATCGATTCCATAAAATGGAAGAATTTAGATAAAAAATAGTATATTTTTTTTTGTATTGACGGGGGAATAGTCGTTTAAAACACCAATTCATAATTTAACCAATTGGCAATTTCTTTCTTTACCGTTTGATTGATATTGTAAAAGAACGATTAGGTACAAATAATGAAGAACAATGTATACGTGTATTTCATATGGCCTAATGGCCATCTCTTTTATAGTTTATTGTTTTTCCAAATCTGCCATATATGAGAATCTTTAGGGCTTTTCATCCCATTTTGACTCAATAACATGTACAATATTAATTGATATTGCAAATTAAAAGACAAAAATTTTGAAAAAATAAACACAAATAATGAAAGCCAATGTATTACCCGATGATTAGTGTTGAAGATACATAGATCAAGAATGAGTATCACAAACCAAAGGACAAAAGTATTAGTCTGTATACATAATGAAAACGAAAAATATATACAAATTTATAGGACCGTGTCGCACCAACGTGGGATACACTAACATTATTTTCATACCTTAAGCCCTCTATAGGCTCCTATGTGTCTTCCTTAGGCTCATGCCTTCCACATGATCTAATAAAACAAACCAAAAACAACAGAGTCGCATCACGAAAATACACTCACCTATTTTTGAAAAGATACCACCCAAAAACCAACTATAAGAATAACAATCTCAACTAGCTAGTAATGATAAAAAAGATTAAGTATTGTCAACAACCTGTACCTCTAAATCTGGTTGGGTCAGCTTCAAGATTTCACATGCATATTTATTCAAATCAACAGCCCGCCTTTGTAATACAAAATTCATAAAAAAAAAAAAAAAAAAAACAAGAGCTCTCAAATTGAAAGGAAAAAGTTACAACACAATGCATATACTGATTACAGAAGCTGTCTCTGTACAATTTTTAGCAGCACAAACCAAGCTTAAAGTGTACTACCTCCACAACAATTGACAAAATCTGAAAACTATAAAACATGTTGAAGAATACATTAGATCTCACAACCCTCGAATATAAGGGGGATTCTTACTACATAGCCTCTCTTGTAATCATCTAAGAAGAAAAGATAGGTAACTTGAGTTCTCAGTGAACAAGGTTTCACTCAGGCATTTTATCAAACACATAGTTCACATATAAATCCACTACACGATGCCTCATTCATCATACAAATATACATAACAAAGACACTTAAATTGATTGTTGTGACAAGATATGCATAACAGAGTGTAGAGGATACAATACATATGTTTGATTAAAAACGAGCTTGAGTTTGAAACCAGTTTACCAGCAATCAATCAGCTTGTTTGAAGCCATGCATAAACAACCTTATAAGATGCACTTTGTTACGTAGCATCTGCTTGACTCAATATCTTTTTATAAACCACCCATTATGTACCATAGATTTTTGAAAACCATATTGTATTTGGTGTTTTATATATGTCATTTTCCGGTAGTGATATTATCAAGGTCTCCCCAAAATTGTAGCGTACTACTCAGTTTTATCATAATTACCAATTTAATCTACACAATTTAATCTACAAAATCCGACGTTCATCAACATATCCATCCAATAGAACTAATTCATCGTCAAAATAATTTTCTATTTCCCCAAATAGGATTTCCTATACGTACTTTCACACCTCTTCAATGATACAACCAAACTTAGTTTTTAAACACATAATTCTACTATTATAATCATAAAAGTTACACCACATTCGTCCAATTTTCATTAAATTAACTAATATTAATCATCAATAATGACTTAGATACTTAATGTTATTTACATATCAATGTTTTTTTTCCCGTGGCTATTATGTAAAGTATATTGTCTTGATAAGAAAAGATGGAAAGCAAAATGCTATAACTGGGTAGACTTTTATAGTACAATGCCTTAATAAATAAAGAAAATGTTAAAAGTGGGATGCCTTAAAAAAATAAGTGAAATTTGGATGTAAATAATAATACGCAAACAAATGAAACTGCATTGCTATTTGGTACAAAGGGTAACCCCTGATGTTTACTTTTCCAAGATAGAAGATCTAAAGTTTTATGTTATGTGATAATGTGAATAAGTAAATATGAATATCCTTTTTATTAGACCTCAACACTTGATTTATGTATGTTATCATATTGCTCTTTTTAGATGCCTGTTTGGCGTTGTAGTGACAAACTTTGTGTTTGAGAATTGTACTAGAAGAATAGTCCATTAAAACATACAATATTAACTACATATTCATCTTGAGTTTATATGCTACTAAAGTATGAAGTTTTCAGGATGCCTTATTTCATACAGCACACGAGAAAAAGGCCACCCATGGTGTTAGTGGCAATTTTATGATATCGGGGACTTAAAAACCCCTGCCAAATTACAATACTATACCTCTAGCCCTAAATAAGAACAGTAATAAGATAGATACTAGAAAATTAAGTCAAAAGAAAAATTAGATGAGAAACTATGTACGTTCAACCCTTCGAAGATTTGAATTGAGTACCACCATTTCTGCCAATTGTGCAATTATACTACAAATAGAAACATTGTAGCATAAAGTAGTATATATGGCTGTATTTCCTGTTAAGTACTAATTCTACAAATAATCTACATTGAGAATTGTACTAGAAAAATAGTCCAACAAAACATTTAACATTAACTACATTTTCATCTTGTGTGTATATGCTACAAAAGTATGAACTTTTCAGGATGTCTTATTTCATACAGCACGAGAAAAAGGCCACCCATGGTGTTAGTGGCAATTTTATTGATATTGGGGACTAAAAACCCCTGCCAAATTACAATACTATACCTCTAGCCCTAAATAAGAACAGTAATAAGTCTGTTCAAGACAAGATGCATACTAGAAAATTAAGTCAAAAAATTAGATGAGAAATTATGAACGTTCAACCCTTTGCAAATTTGCAATGAACACCACCACCTTCACATAAAACCAGTCGCTGAAGCCATCATAAAAGTGAAAAAATGCACGTCTCCCATGACGATTGAGAAGCAAAACACCGCATGCTATCCAAAATCCAGTAACAAAACCCATGCCCCCACCAACATAAAACCATCCCTAAACTTCATCTATGTCTTCTTCATCACCCTTGCTTTTATCAATGACCATTGATATTTCTGGTTATTTATCTCCTGGACATTTTTTTGTAAGAGGAGGTCCACATAGTTGTGCGTTTCCATCGTATCATGAAGGATCAAAGGACTAGGACTGGAGTTGAGTGCTTGTTGGGATTCTCCCTGACAAGTTATTAAATGACACGTCCAGGTCATTCAAGAAAATCATTTCAGACATGCTTAATGGCATGCTTCCTGATAAATTGTTTCTAGATAAACCTAAAGATAGAAGTTTTTGCATCTGGCCAATTTTCTGTGGAATCTCTTGATAAGTTCAGGGCAATTAGTTCATGAAGATTCGTGATTTTATCTGGAATTGTCCCAGTTAAGTTGTTGCTTGACAGGTCAATCATCTTCAACCATCTCAGATTGCTAGAGAATTCACGTTCATCTCCTTGCCACTCGATCATTGCATGGTCAGCATACTCATCACCAAGGGACCCATAAAAACCACCACTTGAATAACACCATTGGATTGAATAGGAATGTACATTTTGTGTCGGTAAGAATCCTTGTTGAACCATGGTCGTAAGATTATCCAAACACGAGGGGATGCTACCATGGAGATGGTTCATTGACAAGTCTAGAATTTGAAGATATGCTAATTTACATAACTGCAAAGGGATGGTTCCGAAAAAGCTATTTGATCTTAGGATAAGAGCATATAACCTCTGTAAGTTGTCCCCAATCCAGAAAGGCACATTACCAGAAAACTTGTTGGCGCCCACAATTAATGAGGTCAAACTTATGCAATTCTTTACGGACAAAGGCAATTCTCCAGAGAAGTTGTTATTGTACAAATACAACACCTCTAGTTCTATTAGATATCCAATAGAGGGAGGATAGATCATTGTGTCCTAAATTAAGAACTTTTAGTTCTTTGAAATGCCATAAACAGTCTGGAAGTGGTCCGCTTAGAAAGTTATGGGAGAGGTCAAGAAATTGTAAAAACCCATGGACAATTTGGCATAAAAAGGAAATTCCTCCAGAGAATTTGTTTCTGGAAAGATTTAATGATGCGACATTGGAAGAGACATTTGTTTTTGGACCGGAAAAGCTGTTGGAACTCAAATCTATCACTGAATTGTTTTCAAAATTTGATGATAAATCTGGTACTTTCCTGCTGATGTTATTGGAAGAGAGATTCATATATGTTAATTGATAAGGCCACATGTCCCAAAATTCGAGAGGACTGGTTTCTGAAATTCCATTATTGGCAATATTAAGACAATCCAGATTTTTGAGTGTGATAAGCCCCGTGGACTCCTACTTTATGATATAAGGGTTAAGGAGCCCAAATGGGTAATGTCCAAGCAAACCTTGCTGGCCCATAATGGGTGGCATGTCCCTGAATTGCTAAATTGTGAATAGAGGGTAATTTGGTCTTTTATTTATGTTAGTGGTTAGTCAAGTTGTGGGAGCACCTTTTTTGTACGGCTGTTCCTTGTCTCTTATTAGTTATATATACTAGGATTTTAGTAGGAAGAGGTAGGCAGAAAATATTTGTAAAAAGTTCTTTTTAGAACCTGGAGAGTACCCCCTCTCGAATGTGGGTTATCTTTGAGAATTAAGTAGCATTTTGGTATCTTATTTCTCGTTTTGGTTGTTTTCGTGAGTGATTCTTATCTTGCAATTCCATTAGTTATTGTCAAATTATGGAGGGTCTATCAATTGGTATCAGAGCAGTTGATGCTGGGGAAGAAATGACTACAAGAAGGCTTGATAATATGAAGCAAGTGTATGGGAAAACACAAGAAAAACTTCAAACTCAATCTGAGTCCATTAGAGGACTAAAACATGTGATGGAGGAAACTCTTAAGAGAATGGACCAGCTCTTGGAGAGAAGGAAGGGCTTCTCTCCGGAAGTAGAAGAGATGAAGCTGGAGCACAGAGACGAGGAAACCACTCTACCTTGGAAGAGAATGATGAAGTCGCTCATGACAGCAGCTGTGCACCACCACCGGTGGCGCCTCCGTCATCATCTCCTTCGGTACCTACACCACCTCATGCTCCGTGTGGTACACTCAAACAAGACATTGGGTGTATCTTCTTCCAAAAGGGTTTATGTTTTAAAGGTCATTTATGCCCCTTCTCTCATAGACCACCACAACCATCTTCTCCAGCACCTTTGGGTTACGAGAACAAAAAAGAGTGTACAAGGTTGAACATAGGAGAAGAGAACAAGAGAACAGAGCTTCCACCGGGAAAGAATGGCATGACGAAGATAACAAACCACCACCATCACCGCCAACGCCATGTCCTGAAGAAGAAGTATCATTGGCGGTTGCTGATTCGCAATTAAGATCCAAGGCCAAATTGCAGCTTAGACCACCACCACAGCCGTCGTTGCCATCCTCTCTAGGATTCAAGAAGAGAAACGAAGATGTCGTGTTGATCAAGGCGAGCTTAAACCGTAGTGTTAGGAAGTTGGACGGTGAAAGGGGTAGGAATCCGGCACCTGGAAATGCTATGTGGACGGGAGACAAGCAGCCATTGGCGATAACGGAGTACCAACAAAACCCTGTCAATGTGACGGCTCCGTTAAATGATGGTTCACAAGAGGTAATTTTAGGTCACTTTCTGATTGGGCTTATTAAGATTGCTTGGGCTGAATTGAAATCTTTAAACCCGAGTGATGTAGGGCCAGCCATATTAAACCCTAGTCCAAAGAAAAATAAAATAAGAGATAAATTAAACCCTTTTCCACACAACTCGTATAAACCTCTCGAGATATTAGACCCATGTGCAAGAGAATCGACAACTTCCTCAATTCGCACTTCCGACTCACCCTTGCCGATCGGCACCCTTTGGTCGACCTCCGACTCCAGACGCGCACCCGTCGAGTTAGCGTCTATGGATATAAAATTGAGAAATGAAACTTCTCATTTGTCAAAATTGAGCAAGAAAGCGGTTGAAATAGAAGCACATATTTCTAAACGCCTTCTACATTCATTAAGGGCGTATGTTTCTATGTTGTACCTCAAAAAATTTAAAAACTTTACATTTTTCTTAAGAGGGATACCTGTTGAGCAATTTAATATACCAGATGAATTTAAATGTCGCGAAGTGATCATTTACAAGCCACAAGTTTCTTCAATGAAAGAGGCAATTATGGAGACAACCCTTGGATTTATCAAAGAAGCACCAAATCTCCTAAGTACTGGATTCAATGTATACCATAAAAATCGTCATATTCAGCCGTTTTGGAAAGTAACGAGTCATGGGAATTCTAAAGGACAAGGAATTGTTGGGGTTCTTGAAGCAAATTTTATAGAATTTGCACACGACAAACAAGATTTTGAAAGAACAACTTTGCTCTCAAGGCTGGAATCGAAGCTTAAACAGATGCAAATGGAATACTGGAGAACTGTCACTTCGATCAGGCAGGTTTCATACGAAAAATCCAGAAGGGTTCTTCTGGGCCACTTCAAAGTCAAAGTCAAAGGGTTGACGATTCCGTTCCCGGTCTTGTGATCAACCCACCCCCCAATTTAAACGGTTCACAGATGCCTAGCCATGACATGCCCGTGGCTTGGGCCCTAGACTTGAAACCGGTTTTGATCAAGGAATGGCACATGGGGATGGTTCAAGGGATAATGGTCAAATATGTCATGAAAACATCCAACTTTTCATGAGGCGTGAGAAGGAACAAGTGCAAGTGATAGTGGGTCAATGGAAGGAGATTGGTGAAGCCCTACACATATTTAAGACTGTTGGTGGAATAGTGAAGAAACTAAGGAAAGTACAATGGTCTAATGCCCAGTCTTTGCCCCCATTTGTTGTCGAGATTGAGATTGAAGTTGTTATGATGAGCCTGGATGCAGTAGAGAAAGTGGATATGGCGAATGCAGATCACGATAAAGCTTTGAACAGCTATGGGTTCCTAGAGAAGTTGATGAAGAAAGATTATACAATTCCATATAGGGTTAATGTTATCGTTGAGCATATTAGCGGACATTTGAAGGAATCGGAAGGGAAGGATCTTGTTTCATCTACCAAAAAAGGGGTAAAGCTTGAAGAATCGGAAGGGGAACAACGAAAACAGAAGTCTCTTCGAGGGAAGTGTGAGGGATTTACTGTGTATTTTTCCGAGCCACATACGTTGCTCTTGTAATGTTGGTTGCTTGGGGTCTACATCTCATTTTGCTGTTACATTTGAAAAGGAGTGCTGGAAGGAGTTATTCTTTAGTTCACCTTGAGGGCAAGGTGAAAGTTTGGGCCGCCGGTATTGATAAGCCCCGTGGACTCCTACTTTATGATATAAGGGTTAAGGAGCCCAAATGGGTAATGTCCAAGCAAACCTTGCTGGCCCATAATGGGTGGCATGTCCCTGAATTGCTAAATTGTGAATAGAGGGTAATTTGGTCTTTTATTTATGTTAGTGGTTAGTCAAGTTGTGGGAGCACCTTTTTTGTACGGCTGTTCCTTGTCTCTTATTAGTTATATATACTAGGATTTTAGTAGGAAGAGGTAGGCAGAAAATATTTGTAAAAAGTTCTTTTTAGAACCTGGAGAGTACCCCTCTCGAATGTGGGTTATCTTTGAGAATTAAGTAGCATTTTGGTATCTTATTTCTCGTTTTGGTTGTTTTCGTGAGTGATTCTTATCTTGCAATTCCATTAGTTATTGTCAAATTATGGAGGGTCTATCAGAGTGTTTGGATCTTAATGGATAATGGGCCTGTAAATTGGTAATGAGAAGCATACAACCGTTGTAATGCAAGTGATGTGCATCCAGTCAAGTTATTGAGAAAATCGGGAAAATTGACAACAGCAGAGTTGTTATTCAGATTTAAAAGACTCAAACTACAAAGGTTACCAAGGTATTTTGGTATACCATCTAACACATTGCTGGAGAGATGAAGAAAGGAAAGGTTGTTGCTGGTTAATGGGAGCAACCAACGATACATGGATGAGTTGAGATTGTTGTTTCCGAGATAAAGGAATTCAATAGATGAAGAGGAGTTGATAAATGAAGAATATGGATACATGACCTGTGACAGCTCACATGCAGATAAACGTAAAAATGACAATTTCCTGAGACTGAGAATAACATCTACCCAATGATTTTGTTTGGCTAGGGAAATCCCATACATATCAACAGACTCCAAATGAGAGAGACGAGACAACCATTTACAACAGTCATGTTTGTCAGCTGTCCAAGTAGAGAGATAACCATGCGGGTCTTGAATGCGAGATTTAAAATGAAGGAGTGCATGTCTCTCCTTATCCAAGCACTTATTACCACCTCCATCTCCTTGCGGTGCTACCAATTGGTTGGCAGTTGTACTGTCAAGGTTTAGTAACAGAAGTGAGAATATTATTAAAACATAAGGATTCATATTGAAAAAGCAAAGATTTGCTGATGTTTTTTTATCGATGCATATATGAACCGTCTCATGATGGTTTATATAGCCTTGAATATGAATATGAAGGATTCAAGTGATTGCCTCAAATTGGGGCCCATCTGAGTGGGGCATAGAATACTTCACTTCCATGGAATTTGAACCAAGCTATAAGTCAAACTAATGATGAGGAATTGAAACTGATTGCCCCAAAATGAGACATTCAAAGACACACTATACACGTGATATGTATTATTTGGGTCTATTTAATCACAATGTCATGAACTTTTCTCACCCAAAAGAATTTAATTATGAACTTGCTTGCTTTTACATTGTTGTTAAAAAAATACTTTTTTTGATTAAAAGCGCTACACCAGTTACGACTTCAAAAAATAATCAAAAAGGATAAGAAATTTACTCCTAAAGTAATGTATGTATAAATGATGTTTTTCTCGAAAAGTGCTAAATCTACAAAAAGGAAAAAAAAAAAAAAAAAAACATTTCTTTTTTGACCAAATGAATGTTGGATGAGAGTAAATGACAATTTCTGTTTATTTGATAATTGTTATAAAAAAACATTTCTTTTTTGAACAAAAAAAACATTTCTGTTTATTTGATAATTGTTATAAAAAGAAACTACAATTCACTATTATAATTAAGACTAAATGTATGTTGGTCAACAACTACCATAGGTATATAGTCTTTGAATGGTACTATCTTTGAAAAAGGTTCACTAGGCTCCAAATAACTAACAAAGGAAACTCAAAGGAAATATCATCTTCTCAAAACCTTTATCGAACCATTTCCACATACAACAAAATCCAAATGTAAATGCCTTGTTATATTCACACATATTGAAATAACCCCCAATTTAACAGCAATTTTTGCATCTCATATTCGCCTACAGCTTTTATTTATACCCTACCCAGTTAACACAGTTCATTCTTTTATAAACAAATTGTGATAATTATAGAAATTTTAACAGAAACATAAACCCACCATTCAACAGAAACATATCTGATTGATGATATCAACTAAAATTTCCTAACAGAAACATACTATCATTTTACAGAAAAGGATCAAAATCAAACAATAAAAAAAATCAAAACATCATTCAACAGGAAATAGAGAGCAGATCAAGATAACAGAGATCGAGAGAACACAGACAGACGCGTTCAGTACCTCTGATGGTCCGACAACTTACATGGTGGAAAACCGAGAAGATGATAACGGCGGGCGTGGCATGGGACGGTGGACATTGATGGGAGATGGAGAAGATGAGACACTTACAGAAGCCTCCCAAGGAAAGATCGTAAAAAGATAAGCGAGTTGAAGGAAGGACGGTGGTAAAATGGTAAAAATTAGGTTAGGAATACTTAAGAATACATTTGATGGCCAAACAGTTAAATGGTAAAAGAGCTTTTTTACCATTTGGATAAGAAAAACCTCTGCCAATAAATAAAACTCAGCTAATATTCGTTAACCTTTTTATGATATCATAAGTTTTATTTATTTTGATTGTTGTAATTTATAACATATTATTTTATACATTAATTATATTTAGATATTTTTATTATTTTTATTTTTTATTAGGTAATCTATCTAATTAAAATATTCAAAATAAATATAAATATATTTTATAGAAATGTATATTATAAAAAAGGTATTGTCAAAAGTTTTAAATTAATACATATATCAAAGATTAAAAAACATTATTGTAACATACTATTTAATGGTTTTTATTCATTAAAATATTAATCTACTAATGCTATTTTTCAAAATTATGATTTATACTTCAAAACTGAAAAAATCATATGAGGATAGTCTATATAACACAAGAGAAATATAAAGTTAAATTAGTTAATTTCTAAGAACAAGTTTTTTAAAAGGCTAATCATTTGATTGAGTTTATTAAAAAAAGCTTTTAATCAATAAAAACCGATGAAAATCTAATGTGACAAAAATAACAAATTTTCGAAATGTTAACTATCGGAGATGCTGTTAGATAGAATGAATATTTATGTCACCAGTTGGTCGTGATCCATTAATTTGGTGCGATTTCGTCGAAAATTCATCGCAGATAATTACTTGAAAGCTACATGTTCTGAATCCGAAATTCTCAAATTAATCAAAGGAATATTCCGAATCCAAATTCCATAAAATTATATATTCGAAAATAAAACATTAATATTCAAAAACCAAAGTATCAAATATTTGTGAATGTTAAGTATCAAATTCTTAGGTTGATGCCTTCTCGCCCCATTCATCCTTCACATTAATTTACATATCTTCTAGGTATTTTTTTTGACAATTGGCCCCAAAAATTTTCATTTATGGTATCATGGTGTTGTTTTGGCCACCGATTCTTCGTGTTGGGTCATAAAATATGTTGGATTATGGTGTATTTTCCAAAACATTAAAATGCAACAGAAGCAAACTTTAATACCAAAATCCATCGCAATCCCGGATTTAGTAAATCCTTCATACGTAAGAACTAGAAAGTTAATATCAAATCATATACCTTTCTTTGTAGTCGATTCTCTTGCTTTCTTCTTGGATGAATTGAGATCCCAAACTAGAGTTCCTCTTTCGTAATCGCACCCAAGATTATGACCTTGTAACGTTAGACAATCCACCACATTGTTATCCAAGCACTGGACAATTAGGGTTTTGGCCACAAGCTTCAACTGTGAGGAAGGGAGGGAAGCATAGAGGTGCGCACACACACACACACATACACAGAGTGCGTATCCATCCAATAGAACTAATTCACCATCAAAATATTTTTCCCCAAATAGGATTTCCTATAGTATATTACCGCACTTCCACACCTGTTTGGTTTCGACTACACACAACAAAATTTATTTTTAAAACACATAATTCTACTATTATAATCATAAAAATTACACCACATTCGCCCATTTTTCATTAAATTGACTAATATTCATCATCAATAACTTAGATACTTAATGTTATCTACATCACAATGTTTTTGTCCCATGCCTATTATGTAAAATATATTTTCTTGGTAAGAAAAAATGGAAAGTACAATGCTATGGTTTGGTAGATTTTTAGAGTTCACGACAGGATCAACCAATAGATGTCTATGCCAGCGTCCATCATGGACGGTCCATGTCAACATCATTCATTTTCACTTACCCACAACAAATACTTCCTTGCCAATCTTGATAAAGTGATTCCCCATTTCCATACTCCCATTCTCATTTTTCCTCAACTACAAAATCAAAACGATTAATCAAAGGGGCCTTAGTTGGTTAGAAGTGGTACAAATTGGCAAACAAACCTGTTGTTTGTTGTTTTTGAAGGCGATCTATAGGTCTTTCCCCTGTTTATAGGAAACGAACGAGAGACAATGTGTTTGTTGAACTCCGTATTTTGCTTTTCACCATCGACGAATTTGGCTTCGTTTTTGATGGTGTCACCATCGTGATTGACTGTTAATGCTTGCATATTGCAATGAATTTGTGTTGGAAGTTGTATGCTAATATTATCACAAACACTCGCATAGCCGCCTATGAAACGCCTAACGTTTCCCGCCATTGATGACCGAGTGAATTCATGAACATAAGTGTGAGGCATATCCTGTACAAACCCATAACCCGAAGCCATGAATCCATAGGTGACGGATTTGGGGACTGATTTGATTCCGTTAGATTTGAGAAATGAAGGAGTTGGTTCTGAAGTGATACCGCTAATTGCATCCACCCTGATTCGACATGTGGCATTAGCTTCATCCGGGAGTTTTGGGGTTAGGGATATTACGGAAATGTAATCCTTTATGGCTTGTGTATTGTTGTATTTTCCGGTGGTATCGATGGTGGCAAACTTATAAATCCTCTGTTTCAGCACCTACTACTTTTGCTAGATGAAAGATGGCTGGAGCGCGATTTGCAGCTAGGGCTTGACCTCCCAAATAGTAGTTTTTGTAAGCTTTTGCAAAAGAGGCTCGCATAGCTGCTTCTTTGCTCTAACTCCATTTCCACGATTGTTTCGTCAAGGTTTGCATGAAAAAACTGAAATGAAAGTGTCATGTCTTTTGTAAATTGATCATAAACTAACTTACTTTAGTTTGCAATGAAATGATTACTTAGGGTTGTGATGCTTCGATACTTCTGGATAACAGTGGAAGCATAATTAACGAGAAGGGTTCCATCCCTAACCGCAACTCTGCTCGTGGGCTTGAAGTTGTTGATGAAATCAAAGCCGCATTGGAGAACGCGTGCCCTGAGACCGTCTCATGTGTCAATGCCTTGACTTTGGCAACAAGAGACTCCACTGTTCTAGTACGTATCATAGACCACCAACACAACTCATCCATGCATTAAATTAGCAAGGTACCGGATTTTTTAGAACAGAAGCGGTAAAAAAAAATTGGGTACCGAAATTATTAAACACCAAGGGCCGATAATCGGCCCGAGGAAAGGAAACCGGTCCAGTTCCGGTTCGGTTCCGAGTCCAGTCATCGGCACCAAACGCTCATCCCTAGTTCAATTAGCTAAAATTCCTTAGAAATTGTCTACGATTTCCCCTCACTGACTCTTAACAGAAAGTTGTAAACTAGACACAACCATTAATTTATGTAACAGGTAATTGGGGGTGCACGTGGGTGGGTTAGTGAATTGTATTATTTGATGAGGATTTTTAAAGATAAAGATTTGATTTGGCGCAAGTAAAAAATCAAGCATTCTCAACACATGCCAATTCGCCTCGTTCAAATGTTATAGAAACTTTATAAATGGTTTCATTTTACTTATTTATGTATTTAATTTGTATTTTATAGCATCCTACTTTAATTTTTCTTGTTACAGCATTGTACTTAACAAAAAAATAAACTTGAGCATTGTCATCCATATACAAAAGAGTTTGGTGTTTCTTAAATTAAAATGTCTTAATAAGATAAAAGAAAAGAAATGTAACTAGAATGCTCTAATGGATAGAAATGAAAGTAGGATGCTACTATCCAAAAAGTTAAAAAGTAAAATGAAAGCAAGTACTGCTGAACTTACATGCAAAGGCAAAAGCATAAAGTGTACTACCTCCACAACATTTGATAAAATCTGAAAAGTATAGAACATGTTGACAAATACATTAGATCTCACAGGGCTCCCTGTCCTACCTCGAATATAAGGGGATTCTTACTACAGAGCCTCATGTAATCATCTAAGAAGAAAATATAGGTAACTTGAGTTCTCAATAAACAAGGTTTCACTAAGGCATTTTATCAAACACATAATTCACATATAAATCTACTACACAATGCCTCATTCATCGTGAACAACTATACATAACAAAGACACTTAAATTGATTGTTGTGACAAGATATGCATAACAGAGTAGAGAATACAATACATACATTTGATTAAAAACGAGCTTAAGTTTAAAATCAGTTTACCAGCGATCATTAAGCTTGTTTGAAGGCATGCATAAACGTCCTTATAAGAAGCACTTTGTTACGTTGCATCAACAATGACAGATGTGAAGCACTACATGAGTTTTCTTTTTATTTACGATGTCCAAATACAGGAAAACACCTTGGAACTTTATCACATTTTTTGGTTTTATCTTCTTCAGAGTTCTTGAAACAGAGGTTTCTAAGACATGAGTCATCCAAATCGTTTAAATGATCACCTTTGCAATGATGGGAGCAATGCAAACATAGTCTATTCCCTGATCACTGTTTATTTTCTCGCAGTATTTCATTTATTTCTATTCCAACAATATACTTTTAGTCCTTATTAATGTATTGTACTTTGAAAAATTTACCATAATAAAGAAATTAGTTGTTAATAATTTAACAATAAAATCAATGATGAAGTCGTCTAAGAGATGGTATTTCACTTTAAAAATTGTTTCCTTTGACCAATGTTTCATGTAAAAATCGTCTAAGAGATGGTATTTCACATTTATTGGTTTTAAAAAATTGTCTCTTTTGACCAATCATAGAATGAGATTGAGAAGAATATGTATACAAATTAATAAAAAACCTATAAAAGCGGATTAAATATATGATCAGACAAAGAAAAACACTAGACATTAAATCAGTGTAGTTGCACATTCTGTTTACTTATTTATTTAAACAAATCATTGCAAAAAATAAATAAAACTATTATGCATTGCATAATGGGGTGGAGACGCCCTGCAACATGCAAACACCCCAAACTTTCACACCAATTTTTTTTTAAACATATTTTACAAATACTTCATTATACAAAGCATTTGATTATACAAACGGGGTATTAACAATCTGTATCATTACCAAAGTTTAACCGTTTATTTCATGCTTTATACACCGGAAGCTACGGTCCACGCTTGACTCTTTTACCACCTTTCCTGCTTACCTGAGTACATAGCATTTTAAAAAAAATATACGTGAGACATAATGTCTCGTGAACATTATGGGTTTAGACCCAAAACATCTCTCTAATAATAACGTTATTTCACAGTTTCCAATATTTTATTTCCTATGAGCGCACCCATAGGTATTCCTTATTATGTGATGGTACATTCCTACGAGCACACCCGTAGGTTTTATACGAGACGCACCCGTATAACTACTTCCTCAATAGCATGAAACGGATTCATCTATCAAGGTATCAATTAGATAACTACTTCGCGACGGGAGGTACCATCCCAGTAGTGTCTTTGACCACCCTTACCGCAGCAGGCTGTGATCTTTATCCGGATACTAAGCAACTCATCATCATGGGCCAATCACATTATTAGTTCACTGTATTTCTGATTCTCTTTCTGTACACATTATAAGCATATTTTTCATAAAATACTTTTAAAGCCATAAAACCACTTTGACTCCAAAACATTTTTGAATAAAACTCATTTTGCTATGTACCCGAAAATTCGCATAACACTCACATCGAGTCACCTAGGAGTCAGTTAGTCTTTTGCACTCCTTTTTCCTTCGCTTGGTTCACCGTATTTGAACCACCACCTATTATTTACAAGATATACATTTTTATTCAATTCATATATATAACAACTAACTTTACAGCACAAGAGTGCCATACTATGCAACTACTGATTATAATTAGACTACAACTCTCATTATAATAACTTCCTTTAGTTTGTAAAGTTTCCCGAAATACGCGTATTTTACTACAGTACCCTTGGGAGGTCGTATTTCGGTTCCGACAATTTTCCACAAAGTTTTGAACCATAAGGGACTTATGTTTAAAATTTGAGGTCAAACGGACAAGTTTAGCCTCAAATCCAAAAATCAAGTTTCACTTGACAGGAGCCTGGTCGCGTCGTGATCGCTGCTGGTACAGACCAGAATGTCCGATTTTTGTGCTATAAAATCCCATTTTCTCTTGTTAAGCCATTATTTCATGACTTAATCACTAGGAAATGTTCCAGGACCAAAACCCTTCACTTACTTCAAGTTTTAAACAATGGAATTGGTGATTCCAACCCATTTCTATAACTTCTCGTCTTTTACAATTTTGGTCCAAAAACCAAAATTACCAAATTATAATTGTTTCTACTGGTTTATTTCAATCAATATAACATCTGTAACTTATTATAAATCATTAGAATCAAGTTAATAACAAGAACTCGCAATCTAGGGTTCATGATCAAAATCTCAATTCATTAACAATAGCATCCTACTTTCACATTCTTGGATTATGTTCTTAAAATATCACTTATTTCAACCTAGAATCTCTTGAACATCATAGATTGTAACTGAAATTACAATTTCAGTTCATTCATTGAAACCCACCAAGAAAACCTAGGTTAGAACTTGAATTACTAACCTTTTGATATAATAATTCTTTCTCGATCTTCAATCTTTGCTTCTAATTCCTTGAATCTTCCAAAACTCTGCCCAAACTCTCGCTCTCTCCCGATGCTTCTGCAACTTCTGGAACCTATGGAGATTTTTCTTCTATTTATACCTCCACATTTTTCCATTTTACCCCCTTAAGTTCCACTTCTTGGATTTTTGCCACTATAATTAAATTTTTATTACATAAAACTTTATATATTTTACATTATTACTCACAATACAAAATATTTTACATTAGGATCCAAAACATGGCAAAAGACCAATTTGCCCTTTTCTTTCATAGTTTTACTGTTACACATAATTATTTTCTATTTCATTACAAGTTTCCACGGGTTCTTACAACCTCTCCCCCATAAGAGGATTCCGTCCTCGGAATCTTTTCGTAATTCGTGAAATTTGGGTATCTTTTCTTCATGTCTTCTAGAGTCTCCCAAGTTAAGTCTGAACCCGACGAGTGCTTCCATTTGACCAAAACTAAGTCAATTTCCTTATTTCTCAACTTCTTGGTTCTCACTTCCAACCTTGCTTCTGGTTCTTCTATAAGCTTATTTGGGGCCTCTACTTTTAAGTCTTCCAACGAAATAACAAGCTCACTTTTTCCAAAGTACATTTTCAGGTAACATACATGGAATGTATCATGTATACCACTCAGTTCATGAGGTAATTCTAACTTGAAAGCTTGTTCACCAATTTTTTTTAAGATCTTGAAAGGTCCAATATATCTTGGACTCAGTTTACCCCTCTTTCCGAATCTTACCACACCTTTCCACGATGATACTTTGAGCATCACCAAATCACCTTCTTTTAAATCGTAAGGTCTCTTTTTCAAATATGCATAACTCTTCTGCCTATCTTGAGCAGCTTTCATATTAGCTTGGATTATTTTGATCTTTTCGTTTGTTATCCTTACAATTTCCGGCCCAGTTATTTTAGTCTCCCCCGCTTCCAACCAACACAAAGGGGTTCTACACTTTCTGCCATATAGAGCTTCGAATTGTGGCATTCCAATACTGGAATGGTAACTGTTGTTATAGGAAAACTCTACCAATGGAAAGTGTTCGTCCCAATTTCCACCAAAATCCAAAACACACGATCGTAGCATATCTTCCACTGTCTGAATGGTTCGTTCACTTTGCCCGTCTGTCTGGGGATGATAAGCGGTACTTATTTTAATTTTCGTCCCCATTCGTTCCTGTAGTGCCTCCCACAATTTTGAGGTAAATCGTGGGTCTCTATCAGACACAATTGACAAGGGAGCTCCATGAAGTCTTATAACTTCATACATGTATATATGTGCCAACGCTTCCAACCGTGTAGTTTCTTTAATTGCCAAAAACATTGCACTTTTGGTCAAGCGGTCAACAATGACCCATATACAATTATGACCTCTTCTAGTTCTTGGCAACCCAACTATGAAATCCATGGTTATGTCTTCCCATTTACCCGCTGGAATTTGCAGTGGTTGAGTATTTCCATACGGGGCTTGGTGTTCCGCCTTCACCTGTGCACAAGTTGCACATTTGGAAATATACTTGACTATTCTTTTCTTCATTCCCGGCCACCAATATTGTTCTTTGAGATCCCTATAAGTTTTCGTACTTCCCGGATGAATGGAATACTTTGACTTATGGGATTCTTCTAAAATCAACTTTCTGATTCCACCAGCTTTTTGTACCCATACGCGGTTTCTGACTGTCTTCAATCCCTGAGTATTTTCTCCAAACACCAAATCCTTTCCCAGCTTTTCCTTCTTTAAGTCACCTCTTTCCAATACTTGCTTTTGCGCGTCTTTAATTCTTTCTATTAGACTTGATTTCAGTTCCATCTGCATCAACCTTTCTTGACTTTTCTTTTCGTGAAACTTTTTGCTTAAAGCGTCCGCTACCACATTTGCTTTCCCAGGGTGGTAAGCGATTTCACAGTCATAATCATTTATCAGTTCCAGCCACCTACTTTGCCTCATATTAAGTTCATTCTGTAAGAATACATACTGCAGGCTTTTGTGATCTGTGTATAGGGTACACTTTGTTCCGTATAGGTAATGCCTCCAGATTTTTAATGCAAACACAATTGCTGCCAGTTCCAAATCGTGCGTTGCATATCTTGTCTCTGGTTCTTTTAATTGGCGAGAAGCGTACGCTATCACTTTCCCCCGCTGCATTAATACGCAACCCAATCCATTGTTCGAGGCATCACTATACACCACAAAGTCTTCAATTCCCTCTGGCAGGGTAAGAACCGGCGCATTACATAGCTTCTCTTTCAGTGTCTCAAATGCTTTCTCTTGTTCTACTCCCCACTCGAATTTTACCCCTTTCCTTGTTAGTTTCGTAAGAGGCACTGTAATTCGTGAAAAATCTTGGATAAATCGTCGGTAGTACCCGGCGAGTCCAAGAAAACTTCTCACTTCTGTCGGTAGTACCCGGCGAGTCCAAGAAAACTTCTCACTTCTACTTTAATGCCTTGGATTGAGACAACGTGTCCAAGGAATTGCACCTCCCTCAGCCAAAATTCGCACTTCGAAAATTTCGCGTATAACTTCTCTTTCTTTAAAACTTCCAGTACCGTCCTCAGATGACTCTTGTGTTCTTCTGCATTCTTCGAGTAGATAAGAATGTCATCAATAAAGACGATAACAAACTTATCAAGGAACGGTTTGCACACCCTATTCATCAAATCCATGAAAATTGACGGGGCATTCGTCAAACCAAAAGGCATGACCAGAAATTCATAATGCTCGTATCGAGTGCGGAAAGCAGTCTTCTCAATATCTTCGTTTCTTACGCGCACCTGATGGTAACCAGATCGAAGGTCAATCTTAGAGAAATAGTCAGCACCTTGCAATTGGTCAAACAGGTCGTCTATGCGTGGTAACGGGTAACGATTTTTAATGGTAATTTTGTTGAGCTCGCGATAGTCAATGCACATTCGCATCGAACCATCCTTCTTTTTGACAAACAGCACCGGTGCACCCCAAGGTGACGAACTGGGACGTATGAAGCCTTTATCAAGCAATTCCTGTAATTGTGTCATCAACTCCCGCATTTCGGTCGAGGCTAAACGGTATGGAGCACGGGCGATAGGAGAAGCTCCGGGTACAAGATCAATTCGGAATTCTACTTGTCTCTCAGGTGGCAAACCGGGTAGATCGTCCGGAAATACCTCGGGGTATTCTCTCACCACATCAATGTCATTTACTGATTTCTTTCCTTTATCTTCCACTATTACATACGCTAGAAAGGATGAGCATCCTTTCACCAAACATCTTCTAACTTTCGCTGCACTAATCAAACTTGACATCCTTTTGGGTTTTTCACCATAAACATACACTTTGCTACCATCCAGAATTTTCACCGACACTATCTTCTTTCCACATGCAATTTTCGCATCGTTGGCCCCAAGCCAATCCATACCAATGACAACATCAAAAGTCTTCACTCCTATCGGAAGAAGATTCAACGAGAATTTCTTGTCATCTATTCTGAGTTCACAGCCGCGATACACATGTTTTATCTCCACCTTCTTACCACTTGCCAATTCGACCTCACATACATAATCTAATGGTTCTAACGGTACGTTAATTTTAGACCAAACTCATGAGACATAAACGAACACGTAGCACCAGAATCAAATAATACGTAAGCAGGCATCTGATTAATTAGTAAGGTACCTGAGACCACGTCTTGTGTCTCTTTTGCTTCTTCCCGTGTAAGCTGGAAGGCGCGAGTCTTTGCTTTTTGGGGCTCAGTCTTCTTCTGTGCAGTTGACACCATGGTTTCACCACCTTTCCGCGGGCAATCGTAACTGTAGTGTCCCTTTTCATGACAAGTAAAACATTCGACTTCACTAAGTTTCGGATAGGTACACTCTCTAGCCTTGTGACCAACTCTTCCACAGTTAAAGCATGTTGTGCTTCCCATCTTGCATTCGCCCGTATGCTCTTTTCCACACTTGTCACACGTCTTCCGACTACCCTGTTTAGTCGACATCACCACCAACTTTCCCTTCTTATTCCAACTACTACTCCCACCACTGAATTTACGTTTATCCCCAGAAGCTTGCCTCTCCATTGTTCTCCTCTTCCACACATCCTCCACATTCCTTGCTGCTACAAATGCTTCATCCATGGTTTCCGTTTCACTTCTAATTCATACTCCCAAGGTAGGCCTTTCACATAACGGTTGATTCGTGCCCGCTCCATAGTGTAAATGTTGCCCACAAATGGTAGCATATCGCTAAACTTCTTAGTATACTCAGCAATAGTCAAACTACCCTTCTTTAAAGTAAGAAATTCATCTTCAAGTTTTTCTATGTCCCGGAGGGGACAATATTTGTTCTTCAAGCGAGTGGTAAATTCGGTCCACGACCATTTATAAATTACATCCTTCCCAATCAACTCGTATAAGGTATTCCACCAAACCAGCGCATCGTCTTTCAGCATTCGTGAGGCATAATAAACTTTATCTTTCTCATGACATTTGCTGACCTCCGGTACTTGCTCCGTCTCCCGTATCCATCGCATCGTAACTTTGGGCTCAAAGCTACAATAGTATTTGGTTGGTTTACATGCCAGGAAGGTTTTGAAGGAACATCTCTTTTTGTCTTCTGTCCCCACACTATCTTCTTCTGTAAGGGAATCTCCATTGGTAGGTCTCCAAGAGGCATCATCAGCAGAAGGATTAGGACATGGGTCCCCCAGCCGTGTATTCAGCATTCGGCATATATCTTCCCTCATTTCTGTTTTTAAATTGCTAATAAGGTTTTGTATAGCCTCCAAAGTCACAGGTGGAGGTTGCGGTATTGGGTTTGGCATATCACCCATGTTGTCCGCATCGTTGACGGGAATACTCCCACGAGATGGAGTATGACTGGCTGCCCGTTCCTCACTTGAAAGGCTATGATCACCACTCTCTATTTACTATATAAAAATAATAAAATTCACGTTTGTTACTTCCCATAAATATGTTTATTAATATATTCGAAAGCGGTAGCATGTGATCTTCCTATGGAACTTGTGTTCCCAAGTATCTCTCTACTAATTTCCACAACCAAATTCCTCAGGCCCCCCCCCCCCCCTCCCGTGACTTCACCATTTCCAAAGCATATCATGTGGTTACAATAATACAGGCCCAATATTATTTTAACCACCTATATACTTTGGCTCTAGTGTCATCACAAGACCCCCTGATTCATCGGTTTCTGTGGATTCCAACGTTGTAAGTTACCGACTCTACCCCGTTAGTTAGTACCTAGTACTACTACTTCACTTACTATTAATACAATAGTTTAAGCCTAAGATGGTTACCCAACCTAATTCGCTTAAACCATGGCTCTGATACCAAATTGTAACACCCCAAACTTTCACACCAATTTTTTTTTAAAACATATTTTACAAATACTTCATTATACAAAACATTTGATTATACAAACGGGGTATTAACAATCTGTATCATTACCAAAGTTTAACCGTTTATTTCACGCTTTATACACCGGAAGCTACGGTCCCACGCTTGACTCTTTTACCACCTTTCCTGCTTACCTGAGTACATAGCATTTAAAAAAAATATACGTGAGACATAATGTCTCGTGAGCATTATGGGTTTAGACCCAAAACATCTTTCCAATAATAACGTTATTTCACAGTTTCCAATATTTTATTTCCTATGAGCGCACCCATAGGTATTCCTTATTATGTGATGGTACATTCCTACGAGCGCATCCGTAGGTTTTATATGAGACGCACCCGTATAACTACTTCCTCAATAGCATGAAACGAATTCATCTATCAAGGTATCAATTAGACAACTACTTCGCGACGGGAGGTACCATCCCAGTAGTGTCTTTGACCACCCCTACCGCAGCAGGCCGTGATCTTTATCCGGATACTAAGCAACTCATCATCATGGGCCAATCACATTATTAGTTCACTGTATTTTTGATTCTCTTTCTGTACACATTATAAGCATATTTTTCATAAAATACTTTTAAAGCCATAAAACCACTTTGACTCCAAAACATTTTTGTATAAAACTCATTTTGCTATGTACCCGAAAATTCGCATAACACTCACCTCGAGTCACCTAGGAGTCAGTTAGTCTTTTGCACTCCTTTTTCCTTCGCTTGGTTCACCGTATTTGAACCACCACCTATTATTTACAAGATATACATTTGTATTCAATTCATATATAACAACTAACTTTACAGCACAAGAGTGCCATACTATGCAACTACTGATTATAATTAGACTACAACTCTCATTATAATAACTTCCTTTAGTTTGTAAAGTTTCCCGAAATACGCGTATTTTACTACAGTACCCTTGGGAGGTCGTATTTCGGTTCCGACAATTTTCCACAAAGTTTTGAACCATAAGGGACTTATGTTTAAAATTTGAGGTCAAACGGACAAGTTTAGCCTCAAATCCAAAAATCAAGTTTCACTTGACAGGAGCCTGGTCGCGTCGCGATCGCTGCTGGTACAGACCAGAATGTCCGATTTTTGTGCTATAAAATCCTATTTTCTCTTGTTAAGCCATTATTTCATGACTTAATCACTAGGAAATGTTCCAGGACCAAAACCCTTCACTTACTTCAAGTTTTAAACAATGGAATTGGTGAACACCACCACCTTCACATAAACCCAGTCGCTGAAGTCATCATAAAAGTGAAAAAATGCACGTCTTCCACGACGATTGAGAAGCAAAACACCACATGCTATCCAAAATCCAGTAGCAAAACCATTGCCCCCACCAATATAAAACCATCCCCAACCTTCATCTGTGTCTTCCTCATAACCTTCGCTTTTATCAAGGACCGATGGTACCTCTGATTCTTCATCTCCTAGACATTTCTTGGTAAGAGGAAGTCCACATAGTTGTGTGTTTCCATCGTACCTTGAAGGATCAAAGGATTGGAGTTGGGTGCTAGTTGGGATTCTCCCTGACAAGTTATTAAATGACACGTCCAGGTCATTCAAGAAACTCATTTCACACATGCTTGTTGGCATCCTTCCTGATAAATTGTTTCTAGATAAACCCAAATATAGAAGTTTTTTCATCTGACCAATTTTCCGTGGAATCTCTCCGGACAAAGCGTTCTTTGATAAGTTCAAGGCATTTAGTTCATGAAGATTTGTGAGTTCATATGGAATTTGCCATGTTAAGTTGTTGCTTGACAGGTCAATCATATTCAACAATCTCAGATTGCTAAAGAATTCACGTTCATCTCCTTGCCACTCAATCATTGCATGGTCAACATACTCATCAACAAGGTTTTGATAATAACCACTACTTGGATAATACAATTGGATAAAATAAGAATGTACATTTTGTGTCGGTAAGGATCTTTGTTGAACCATGCTCATAAGATGATCCAAGCACGAGGGGATGGTTCCATGGAGATGGTTCATTGACAAGTCTAGAATTTGAAGATCTGCTAATTGACATAACTGCAAAGGGATGGTTCTGGAAAAGTTGTTTGATCCTAGGATAAGAACATACAACCTCTGTAAGTTGTCCCCAATCCAGACAGCATTACCAGAAAACTTGTTGGCCCCCAAAACTAATGAGTTCAAACTTGTGCAATTCTTCAAGGACAAAGGCAATTCTCCAGAGAAGTTGTTATTGTACAAATACAACACCTCCAGTTCTATCAAACATCCAATAGAGGGAGGAAGCATTCCAGATAGAAGGTTGTGTCCTAGATTAAGAACTTTTAGTTCTTTGAAATGACATAAACAGTCTGGAAGTGGTCCGCTTAGAAAGTTATGGGAGAGGTCGAGAAATTGTAAAAACCCATGGACAAGTTGGCATAAAAAGGAAATTCCAGAGAATTTGTTTCTAGAAAGATTTAATGATGCTAGAGTGGAAGAGACATTTGTTATTGGACCATAAAAGTTGTTGGAACTCAAATCTATCATTGCATTGCTGTAAAAATTTGATGATAAATCTGGTGCTTTCCCACTGATGTTGTTGGAAGAGAGATTCATATATTCCAATTGAAAAGGCCACATGTCCCAAAAATCAAGAGGAATGGTGTCTGACATTCCATTATTGGCAATATCAAGATAACTTAGATTTTTTAATGTTTGGATCTTATTGGAAAATGGGCCCGTAAACCGACTATTAGAAGCATCCAAGCGTTGTAATGCAAGCGATGTGCATTCAGTCAAGTTGTTGAGAAAATCAGGAAAAAATCAGCTAATATTCTTTAATATTTTATTATATTATAAGTTTTATTTATTTATTTTGATTGTCATAATTTATAACAATTTGTTTTATAAATTAATTATTTTTAGAAATTGAATTTTTTTTACTTTTCATTGGTTTATCTATTTAATTAAAATATTCAAAATAAATATAAATATATTGTATAGAGATCCATATTACAAAAAAAATGTCAAAAGTTTCAAATTAATACATATATCAAATATTAAAAAAATTGCCATAACATACTATTTAATGGTTTTTATACGTTAAAATATTAATCAACTAATGTTATTTTTCAAAAACATGATGTAGGCTTAAAAATTGTAAAAAAATCATATGAGGATAGTCTATATAACATATGAGAAAGATAAAGTTAAATTAGTTAATTTCTAAGAACAAGTTTTTGAGAAGGTTAAACATTTGATTGAGTTTATTAAAAAAATCTTTTTAATAAATAAAAACGGATGTAAACATTCACTAATTGCCAACTTTCATAAACTTGTCAATCATTTAAAACAACTCCAGTTCCTTTAGACTCCAAAATCCAGTCAATTTTTGGTGTTGTTGGGACGCTAGTATGCTAAAGCTATTGACAGTGCAGATGATCATCTCTGTTTTAAGACTTTGAATCAGTCTAACTTATGAATGGTTTGTTATGCTCTAGGATCGTATTTATTAATTATTACAAACCATAAATCTATTAGAAGTTACTTGGGGCATCCCGCATCCGTTCCTAAAAGTTTTGTCACTGTAAATTCTCTGAATATGTTACAGGTAACATGCCTCTTAATATCAAATATTATTATATGTTTTAAATCGCTTGATCAGATGGTCAAATGGAAGGCCAACCCTGCACAGTCCCTTTGTTTTCCAGGTGATTGGCATGGCCGGCCCGATACCTGGGCGAGATGGGCTAAGGTCCAGGGCAACAAAAGACTGGGGGCATAATTCTAATAAATTGAATCAGTATATCAGTGGCCCATAAGTTTTAGCCCAATACTAATAGGTTGTGACACTATAGGGCGGCAAAGGATTAAGTCGCAAAGACTGGCGTGGGGCGGGAAGTCGGGAACTAATTGAAGCAGCTCCTTGAGAGTTGTAATCGATATTTTGAAAAACAATGATGTAGAAGATCGAGGAGTCTGACAGCGAGCCTACTATTGTCATATCTAATAGACTAAGGGTGCTACTAAATAAACACCCTATATACACCTCTAAACAAAAGTCAAATTGTTATCAACTAATCATATCTGATTTTTTCGGAAAACAATGCAATATTCAACAAATAAAAAATGACCCTAAATAGAGGTGTATTTGTAGTACAATAGTCATTCCCTAGACTAAATCGAGTGATCCTTAATTCTCTAAATCTGGTTTTTCTTCTCATCAACTCTGATTCTCTTATACTCGATCGGTATTCCAATTTTCCATCTTTCCAATTTTGTAGCTATTTAGATCATTGTGGTTTTTTGTGGATTTGCTCCCTCACAATTTTTCACCCCACCATAGAGCCCTTACCACAACCCTTTACATGGAAAATATCCGAAAAAGGCATTTTGTCAAAGTATGATGATATTAATAAACATTTTGGCGAAATTCAATGCTAAGAACGATATTTTTTTCTAGAAAATTGGCCTATAAATGAGATTCCATGTACAAAAAATAAACCTTTTCCTGATCATCCAAAAGAATCCAAAAAATCATTTTTGTCAAAGAATGATGCTAATAATAATTTTTTTGCAAAGTTCAATGCTAAAAATAATATTTTTTTCCAAAAAGAACTATCATGCAAATGACTTTCATTGTACAAAAATAAAACTTTTCCTGATCATCAAAAAAGATTTTAGAAAAAGTCATTTCTTGAAAGTACGATGCTATTAATAGTTTTTTTTGGGCGTATAGTGTTTTTCTTCGAAAACATGTCATACTTCAAAGAACACGTTGTGCATCAATAGATAACATTTACCATTATAATATAAGTATATTGTATATTGTTTGTCTGGGATAAATAAAAAAATAAATCGATGGTTTTTTGGATTAAAAACAAAAATACGTTGTTATTTTGGTTTAAAAATACATTCACATTGTTTTAGGTAAATTATAAAAGTGTGCATATGTTTTTGTTTTAAAATAGAAGTTCTTTTCGTTTAAAATTTAAAGTATATTGATGTTATGTATTAAATGTAAAAGTATATTGTTTTGTGTTAAAAATTAGAAGTTCATTTCGATTTTGGGTTAAAAATAAAAATACGTATTTTTTTTTAAATATAAGAATAGAACTATTTCCGTTTAAAATTAAAAGATAATTATTGTTTTTAATTAAAGATACAAGTACATTGTATATCTTAGAAAGAAAAATATGTGTATGTTTTTGAGTTAAAAATAAAAAATCAAATTATAGAAATGGAAATGCTCCTTGTGGTTATGCAGTGGTTTTGGATTTTGTTTCCTAATGTTTTCAATTTGAAAGTTGATAATTCATGTGTTCTATTTAACTCGATTTTTGTTCCCTAACAACCGTAAAAAAAAAAATTCTTTGGAAAATGGTAAGACGATATTCAACTATTATTTAATCTATTTTTTAGTATCAGTATGATTTTTTTCTGAAGTCGTCTTAAAAATGAAAGAACGAAAAGATTCCGCATTTGGTATTGTTTAGTTAAGAAACCAAAAAAGAAAAATGAAACTACATAATAGAAATTTGAACTACACAAACATAATCCACAACCAAATGAACGTGGATAACCTAAAGGCTAGTCACAAGTAAATAAATTGTTCAACAAAAACTTGATTATAAACCTAAAGCAACAAAATTCATAATGGAACTAACACTAAGAAACAGGTCGATCATAGGCACTTACAAGATTGAAATGAATTACAAAATATTTTATAACAGAGAACCAGAAACTCCAAAATGTAGTACATCGGCATAGATTGAAATTTATAATAAAGTATAATCATTACATGAGATAAGATAGCTAAATTAACTAAACTATAGTACTTAACATTAGCGATTGGTATGGCCTGTTGCTTTAAAACATAAATTACATCCATGGTAGTAACAGATTTTAAGCAAGCTAGTGACATTCCCTAGAAAGAGCTTGAGAACGCCACCCCATATGCAAATCATTCTCAGCAAACAAGATGTCACTGTCTAGAGATTAACATGGTTTTGAAAACCGGAGACCGGTCGGTTGAACCGGAACCGGTCTACTTAGCTTACCATATCCTTGCCTCTCGTTGCTCAAATTTACCAAATTGTCCTCTCCAAACACATTTTTTGCATATAAGTTGGCAGCCAAGAACCTACAATTACCTTCTAGTGAAGACATGATCATGATAGAATAAAATAGTCACCTAAGGAATCAAGATCCATCCATTTCATATTAAGACATAAGTTATAAAAGTGAAGATCTTACGGTGTCTAGATGGTTGCATGTGCTACGTTATCTCAACTAAAGAGTATCCACAAAAATCAATATTTTCAAGTTATGATCTTTCTGTCTTGGGAATTTTTCATGTCTCAATCTTGATGGATTGAAAATTTAATTTATTTTCAGTTTCCTTCTTAACCTGAGCTGGTTCTAATCAAAGTCAATCGAGATTTTCAAGTCCCACATATGCCTGACGTTCAAAGTTAGTTGCTATTGTTGGGGATTAATTAAAGGTTCATTGCTATTAAATAGATTTGGGGAGGCCTTATTGTACATTCAAAGTCAGTTGCTATTATTGGGTGGTCCTCAAAAGTATGTTGCTATTAAATAGAATTAGGGATACATTTTTCTGTCCAACTTGGAGCAGTTCTTACCACATTTATGTTTAATTGGCAGTTTTCTCTGGCAAGTTCCTTCACTTCTGTTTAGAACTGCCAAAAACCAAATCAGTTTCATCAATTCTATAACACATACACACACTCTTAGATACACATACAGATAAAAAGTTAAACACAGATACACAAAACAGATACTTACCTTGCCATCCATCAGAGAAAAAAATATTAATGCTCCATCTCCATAATCAGGAACCTACTAAAAAAACACAAATATTTAACCAAATACATAGACAGGGGAATGGAAGTTCATACCAGATCAAGAGACGATAGTTGATAACTTACATCAAACGTTGTTTGAGACAATTCATGAACGACTGGGGTGCATGTTCTAATTTTCATTTTCTATAAAGTCTTATTATATGTATTGAGTGTGGAAGGAAAATCACGCATTTTGACCTAAATTGGTCAAAATTGGGAAAATCACCTAATTGATGAGATATATATATATGATTCAAGTAATTTATCTGGATATCAATGTGTTGATATGTATTATATTGTTAACACTTTAGGCTATAACTTGGAAGTTGATATTAATCAATTACTGAATTTAGAATATGTGTTGCGGTTGGTCAAGTTGATTAAATAAAGGTCTGTCTTATAAAAGGCAGGGGCTCTTCTGAAGGCATTTCAAACGGAGTAGGATCATTTACATTAGTTCTAGGTGAACAAAATAAATGAAAAGTATATTGTAGAAGACACGGTAAATACTACCAAACAAAAGGTACATAAAAGAAACACGAAACTCAATACATTAATGGCTACATATTTGCACTGAGAACCACCAGCCTTACATAACTTTAATCTTTCAAGTTGTCCAACAAGCTAAAAAGAGGCATGTCTTTCAAGGGTTGCTTCATAATAAGTTACCAATAAAATCAGTAATGAAGTCGTCCAGGAGATGAGATTCTTCTTGATAAGTTACTTCATAATAAGTATGCACTTTTGAGGATGTGTTATTTCATACAACACAAGAAAAAGGCCACCCATGGTGTTAGTGGCAATTTTATTGATATTAGGGACTTAAAAACCCATGCCAAATTACAATATTATACCTCTAGCCCTAAATAAGAACAGTAATAGGTCTGTTCAAGATAAGATACATACTAAAAGATTAAGTAAAATAAGAAAATTTTGATGAGAAACTATCTACGTTCAACCCTTTGCAACTTTGCAATGAACACCACCACCTTCACATAAACCCAGTCCTTGAAGTCGTCATAAAAGTGAAAAAATGCACGTCTCCCACGACGGTTGAGAAGAAAAAAGCCGCATGCTATCCAAAATCCAGTAACAAAACCACTGCCCCCACCAATATAAAACCATCCCCAATCTTCATCTACGTCTTCCTCATCACCCTTGCCTTTATCAATGATCGATGATACTTCTGATTCTTCATCTCCTGGACATTTTTTGGTAAGAGGAGGTCCACATAGTTGTGTGTTTCCATCGTATCTTGAAGGATCAAAGGACTGGAGTTGAGTGCTTGTTGGGATTCTTCCAGACAAGTTATTAAATGACACGTCCAGGTCATTCAATGAACTCATTTCAGACATGCTTGATGGCATCCTTCCTGATAAATTGTTTCTCGATAAACCCAAAGATAGAAGTTTTTGCATCTGGCCAATTTTCTGTGGAATCTCTCCAAACAGAGCATTCTTTGATAAGTTGAGGGCAACCAGTTCATGAAGATTGGTGAGTTCATCTGGAATTTGTCCTGTTAAGTTGTTGCTTGACAGGTCAATCATCTTCAACCATCTCAGATTGCTAGAGAATTCACGTTCATCTCCTTGCCACTCGATCATTGCATTGTCAATATACTCTACAAGAGTACCTCTAATACCACCTCCTAAAGAGGCCCATTCAATCGAATAGGAATGTATATTTTGTGTCGGTAAGGATCCTTGTTGAACCATGCTCATAAAATCCAAGCATGAGGGGATGGTTCCATAGAGATTGTTCATTGACAAGTCTAGAATTTGAAGATATGCTAATTGACCAAACTGCAAAGGGATGGTTCCGAAAAAGTTGTTTGATCTCAGAATAAGAACATACAACCTCCATAAGTTGTCCCCAATCCAGACAGGCACATTACCAGAAAACTTGTTGTCACCCAAAATTAATGAGTTCAATCTTGTGCAATTCTTTAAGGACAAAGGCAATTCTCCAAAGAAGTTGTTATTGTACAAATACAACACCTCTAATTCTATCAAATATCCAATGGAGGGAGGAAGCCTTCCGGAGAGATTGTTGTGTCCTAGATTAAGAACTTTTAGTTCTTTGAAATGCCATAAACAGTCTGGAAGTGGTCCGCTTAGAAAGTTATGGGAGAGGTCAAGAAATTCTAAGAATCCATCGATAACTTGGCATAAAAAGAAAATTCCTCCAGAGAATTTGTTTCTGGAAAGATTTAATGATGCCACAGTGGAAGAGACATTTGTTATTGGACCATAAAAGCTGTTGGAACTCAAATCAATCACTGAATTGTTGTAAAAATTTGATGATAAGTCTGGTACTTTCCCGCTGATGTTGTTGGAAGAGAGATTCATATATCTTAATTGAGAAGGCCACGTGTCCCAAAAATCAAGAGGAATGGTGTCTGACATTCCATTATTGGCAATATCAAGAAAATCCAGATTTTTGAGTGTTTGGATCTTATCAAATGATAGGTATGCAAACTGGCTATTAGAAGCATCCAATTGTTGTAATGCAAGTGATGTGCATCCAGTCAAGTTGTTGAGGAAATCAGGAAAATTGACCAAAACAGAGTTGTTATTCAGAGATAAAAACTTCAAACTACAGAGGCTACCAAGGTATTTAGGTATCCCATCTAACATGTTGCTAGAGAGAGAAAGAATATGGAAATGGAGCTTGTTGCTGGTTAATGGGAACAACCAATGATACATGGATGAGTTGAGATTGTTGTTTCCGAGAGCAAGGATTTCAATAGATGAAGAAGAGTTGATAAACGAAGAATATGGATACATGACCTGTGACAGCTCACATCCCTCTAAACTTAAAATTGACAGTTTCCTGAGACTGAGAATAACATCTACCCAATGATTTGCTTTGGCTAGGGAAATCCCATTCATATCAAGAGACTCCAAATGAGAGAGACGAGACAACCACTCTATGTTTTCAACGCTACACCTTCCAACATCTCCAAGGTAAAGAGTTTGCAAGTTGGTGAGGTTTCCCAACTCTGGAGGAATGGTTCCATAAAGAGAGTTAGAGGAAAGGTCAAGGATCCTCAATTCGGTCAAGGAACCAATGGAGCTGGGAATGATTCCATTGAGATTATTGTTGCGGAGGTCGAGGTGCCTTAATTTGGTCAAGGAAACAACCGACCTGGGAATGGTTCCATTAAAACCATTTCCACCAAGGTCAAGGTGGTTTAATAGAGTCAATGAACCAATGAATGTGGGAATGGTTCCTTGAAAAGAATTGAAGGAAAGATCAAGAGTATCTAAGTAGCTCAAATTAAGCAACGAATTGCTAATCTCACCTCCAAGACCACAGTCGATGAGTTGAAGCTCTGTAACATGACCTGTTTGGTTGTTGCACGTGACTCCAAACCATTTACAGCAGTCATGTTCCTCATCTTTCCATGTAGAGAGAATGTCATCAGAGTCTTGAAGGGGAGCTTTAAAGTCAAGGAGAGCATGTCTCTCCTTATCCAAACACTTATTGGTAACACCATTAGTATCATCTCCTCCCCCAACTGCTGCCAATTGGTTGGCAGTTGTACTTTCAAGGTTTAGTAAGAGAAGTGAGTATATTATTAAAACACAAGGATTCATATTGTAAATGCAAATCTCTAGTGATGTTTTTTTATTGATGCATTTATGAACTGTCCCATGACGGTTTATATAGCCTTGAATGTGAAGATAAAGGATTCAAGTGAATGGCCTCAAATTGCAGGCCCATCAGTGTAGAGCATAGAATACTTCACTTCCATGGAATTCCAACCAAGCTATAAGACAAACTAATGATGAAGAAGTAAAATTGATTGCCCCAAATTATACGTCCAAAGACTTGCAAGTCTTTGGCAATTTCTATTTATCATATATATTTTTTTCTCATTGTGTGATATTTTTTGGTCCTCAAGTTATGTGAAATAAAATCCCAAAAAACAAACTAATGGAATCAAATACAGACTATCCACATGATATAATATTATTTGGGTCTATGAATTTAATCACAATGTCATGAACTTTTCTCACTCAGAATAATTAAACTGTGAACTTGTTTTCTTTTACATTGTTGTTAAAAATTTAGTATTTTGATTCATAGCCTACACCATTTACGAACTCAAATTTTTTTTTAAAAAGTTTAAGAAATTTATCTTAAAGTAATGCATGGACAAATGATGCTTTCTTGAAAAATGCTAAATGTACAAAAGAAACATTTTTTTTAACTGAGTGAACGTCGGATGAGAGTAAATGACAAATTTACCCGTCTGTCTAAAAGTGATGTTGAATAAAAATTATTTGATAATTGTTATACAAAGAAACTACAATTCACTATCATAAGACTAGATGTGTGTTGGTCAACAACTACCATAGGTATATAGCCTTTGAAATTATGACCACATATTTGTCAAGGAAGCTGGAGAAGAACTTTCGTATAGCTGTTTTAGCTTTAATAGTATTATCTCTGAAAAAAGTTCAATTGTCCCCAAATAACGAACAAAGGAAACTCAAAGGAAATTTCATCTTCTCAAAACCTTTATTGAACCATTTCCACATACAACAAAATCTGAATGTAAATGACTTGTTATATTCACAAACATTGTAATAACCCCCAATTTAACAGCAATTTATGCATCTCATATTCCCCTCTATTATTAAACAGCTTTTATTTATACCCAGTTAACACAATTCATTCTATCCGAAAAAAAATTGATGATTAGAGAAGTTGTAATAGGAACATAAACTCGCCATTCAACAGAAACATATTTAATTGATGATATCAATTAAATTTTCTAACATAAACATAAACCCATGATTTATCAGAAAAGGATCAAAATCAAACAACCAGAAACAAAACATCCTTCAACAGGAAATAGAGAGCAGATCGGGTTAACAGAAATCGAGAGAACACAGACAGATGCGATTAGTACCTGTGATGGTCCAAAAACTTACATGGTAGAAAACCGAGAAGATGCGAACGGTGGGGCAGCGGCGACGGCGGACGGTGGGACGTTGATGGGAGTCGGAGAAGATGAGACCACGACTGTAAGACCGTAAAAGGAGAAGTAAGGTTGAAGGAAGGCTGGTGTATAGCGGTAAAAGTTAGGGCTCGATATTAAGTAAAAATTGTAAATAAAGTTTGGCTGACTTGCAAAAATATATAAAAATATGTTTTACAAATAATATTAAAAAAAAAAAAAAGATAGCCTCTGGATAACATAAAAATAAGTTATAAATAGAAGTTAAGCAAAAATTATGAAATAAAATTGTATCGAATTCTTTAAATGGAAAAATCATAAAAAAAGCATATATAAAAATGAAATGTGAAAAAGTTGAAAAATAAGTCTGTAACAATTTATGTAGAAAGAATTCTTTTTTAAGAAAAATGATTTCGTTAGAGGAAATTTAATTTTACATATCATAAAAAATTAATTTATAAAAACATTTTGAAATTTTATAAACAAAGTTTTGATGAATTCACATAAAACAAACTTGTAAAAATGTAAAAGAAGCTTATAAACAAAATTTTCAAAAAGAAGTTTTAAATAATATAGAAAAACAAACTATAAATAAAATTCGGGGATAACTTGTAAAAAAACTGCTTGTACCAAATACGTAAAAAGATGTGTAAAGGATAAAATGTTAGCAATTATTTTCTTAATTGAGTTATTTAATTTTTATGAGCTTTTTTATTTTTTCAATAGTTTTATATAACAATAACTTATACGATCTAATAAAAAATTATTCTATATAGAGGAGAACTTGTATTAACAAATTACATGAATAAAATTTGAAGCGCGTAATGAGGTAAAACTGCATAAATAAAACTAAAAAACAAAGTATATGTTGAATTTTAAATATATAAAATTTGAGGAGTGAAATTCAAAAATATATATAATAAGTATGAGAATTGATTTTGAAATATCCTGAAAGCTAGTTGTTTAGATGAGGTGTAACGACCTAAAAATCTTGAATTTATAATCGAGATAATGTTTTGAAAGTTTTAAAAATAATGTAGCGGGAAATGTAGTAAAATTCCAAGAGTTTGGAGAAAATTTGGTGAAAAAGGGCAAAATGGTCATTTGACATCCAAATGACTTCTAAGTAATGAAAATATGATTTTGGGGTTAATATGTAATGAAATAAACTTAAAAAGAAGAATTTTGGGTTTTTGGGACAGTTTTGCAAAAATGGAATTAGAGGGGGCCAAAGTGCCATTTCTTGAAACTAGTGGGCAAATTAGTATTTTGCCATGTTTTGGGCTTCGATATAAAGTATTTTAGTGTTTGGGGTAAAATGAAAGAAAATGAAACTTATAATGATATAAAAAGAGTTTGTGCCATTTTGAAAAAAAAAAGAACTTGAGGGACCAAAGTGTAAATTAACTAGGTATAAAAAGGAGAAAATATCTCCTAAGTGTGTAGAAACTGGAGAACTCTCTAGAGAAATCGTGAGAGGGCTAGAGAGAGAGCTGGGAGGATCGGGAATTAAAGGTTATGAAGAATTGGAAGCAACTAACTTGGAATTGAAGAATTCTAAGCCAAAGAAGGTTAGTAAACTTGATTTTAGGGTTGTTTAACCCATTTCCCGTGAGAGAGTTACTGTAGCTTCGGGATTTCAGTGGCTAGAGGAGAATTATCCTATGATTCCTAGCCTTAATTTGTGTCTTAATCACTATCTCAACTTAGTATAACCATTGAAAGTGTTAAGAATCAAGAAAATGAATTTTTGGCTCAAGAACCCTAGTTCACGGGTCCTTGTGATCAAAGATGGTTTTAATGGTTTTTATGAAGTTCAATATACTATAAAAGATTGAAGAAATCAGTTGTAAGAGATAGCTTGAAGAAATTTCAGTTTTTGGACCAAAAATGTCAAAAACGGGATTTCTATGATTTGTCAAGGATTGGAATGATTCCATGGGTTAAAACTTGATGTAAACTGAAGGTTTTAGTCATGGAATGATTCTATAAGTATTAAGTTAAGTATTAAGCACTTAATAGATGAAAACAGTGAGCTGCAGCACAAAAATCGGACTAAGAAAGGGTTCTGCAGCACAGGCACGAGTCGTGCCCTTTTTGCACTACCATTGGCACGAGTCGTGCCACCTGTAGAAGCCAAAAATAGCATCCTAGAAAGAGCACGATTCGTGCTCTTTCATGCACAATATGTGCACGAGTCGTGCTCAAAGTCAGTAGCCAAATGAAGTTGCAATTTGATGCTAGGCCTATCCATTTGATGTCCAATTGATACTATAAGGTTAATAAGATATGAAAACATGAAAAATAATGTTAAATGGGGTATATGACTTCCCAATGATATAATGGGCAATAGTATACCATGATAATGATAATTGAAAGTAACAAGGAAGTGGATAAGTTAAGTAATGAATGTCACAACTATATTGTGATATGAGTCTAGTAAGATGTGAGGTTAGTGACCTTTACATGCTGTTAAAGTATAACATATTATTAATAAAATGTGAATAAACTCCTTAGGTACTTAAGGAGTAAAAGATCAATGAATAGGAGGGGCAAGAAAAGGGAAAATTCTAGTTAGACTTCTCTAACTAGTCAATGTGAGTACATGCAGTATTTTTACCCATTCTGGGGTACATGGCAAGTAAGTATTTTTAAGATTTCTTATAAAATTTCTATATGTGAAATTTTATGCAAGAGTATTATTTTTAACTTGTTGTGAAAGTATAATGTGATATTTGAAGTTATGTTTTGAACTACAAGCTAAATTAAGTGGAAGTATGTTGGTCTATGAACCAATTATGTGAAAGTATATTTTGATTATAAGTTATATATGTTTTCAAGTATGAATGGCATATAGCCACAAGATGTTTAAGAAGTATGTTTTGGTTACAAACTGTATATGTTTTCAAGTATGATTTGGCATAAAGCTTAGAATGTTATAAAAACATATTTTACATATGTGATGAAAGTTATAAATTTGGCATCTAGCCATAAAGACAGAAAATAATGAAGTTTGGCACTTAGCCACAAGTTATATGTATGTGAGTAATGTTCAAGCAAGCAGTAAGTATTTTGTATGACTGGTATTTGTAGCAAGCAGCGTTAGTAAGGGAACTATGTTCCACCTACCCGGGTTAGGTAAGGGGTCTACAGGGGAAAAAGCCCCATCGCGAAGTAGATTGCCTAAGCACTTCTATGGTGAGGATTGATCCGTTCTTTCTAGCTATAGAGACTTCACTTATAGTGATTAAAGCCCTAAGTATAAAAATCCAGCAAGCTTATAAAACCAGTCAAAGAAAGCAAGAAAGATATTATTTTTGCAAAGTATGCTATGAAATGATTTTGATAAATAAAGAGTAAGATATGTTGCTACTATAAAGTTTTGAAATATATTATTTTTACAAAGCATGTTAAGAAACGATTTTGAAAAGTAAAGAGTTATGGTATGTTATTACTATAAAGCTTTGAAAGATGTTTTATGTTACAAGTTTTATAAAAAGGATGGAAAAAGAAGTTAAATGTTTGAGTCTCAAACTCATGTAACTCACGAGACATTATTGTCTTACGTATTTTATGTTTTGCCATGTATTCCAGGTTAAAATGATTTGCTATAAATGGAATGAAGTTTAACCGGAGTGGAGCTCAAGTTAGCTCCTATCTTGGACTCAAGGTTTAATCCTTTCTTGCTTACTATGGTTAGTTTTGATATGGATTTGTGACACCTACTGTTTTTAAGCATGGTAATTATCGGTTTTTGAAAAACCGTATTTTTGTATTCATGTATTTATACGAAAAACCATAGTATTTGAAAACAGTAGAAATGGGGTGTCACAACTACTATTAAGACTTATCGAATACGTATCATCTACTCAACATGATGACATAACTACTATTAAGCAAAGGTGGACCATGTGTTTCAAATTGGCATTAATTCTTATAACAATTAAAATACATTAATAAAATATTTTAAAAGTTACTATGCATCACGTTAGTTTTAAAAAAATACTAAAAGTACATTACTATAATAGGATAGATATGTTCAAAGTAGAAACAAGAAACAGGCCTATAAAAATTTAAAAAAAATAATGTTATAACGAACAACCAACATTAGTATAACGCATGCAGAGTATGGCTAATAGCAGCGTTATCAGCCATGCTTATGCTTAGCGACGCGACGTGTCGCAAGTGCAAAACCCTAGATCTCGGGCATTGGTCCCTATTTAAAGGCACTTAGCTTCTAGAGAAGCCTCTGTTACCCGCCTCCTAGCCTCATAGAAACCTTAACTCGAGTTGTAACCCCTCCATTGTGTTATAGATCTATTTCTTTGCTTTTGAAGGTTTCTTGAAGTATAAAAAGAAGAACAAGAAATGTGTTGGTGTCAAGGAGCATTCTACAGTCTAAGATCCAACTTGTTCTACATCTTTTGGACCATTGTAAGTAAGAAAGCTCCCTGCTTGATGGTTTTTTTTGCATAAATCTAGGAGTAGAGGTAGTTTGTGGTTGATGTGGTCTATTGTTGTTATGTTTCTGGAGTTTGGGGACTCTAGGTAACTAAGTTGGTTTCTAGACGTTTTTTGGAACTTCTAGACTTTGAAAGAGAGCATGCACAAGATCTCTTGATGCCATGCAAGGTTTTTGTTGTAGTTTTGGACTTCTTTTAACCTAGAGATTAGGATTAGGCATGAATGTCCATAAAGTTCACATTTTTATCAATCTACAGACCCAATAAATGGTCTTTGGAAAACCATAGCCCCTAACTTAACAGATTAAGAGCTAAATATGACAGATTGGTATATTCAGAAATAACACCGCTAACACCAAGGGATAGCGACGCTACCTTTGAAGGGAACCCAAATCTGATAGCTTCCCTTAGCGATGCTATGGGTTATAGGTTGCGACACGATGTGTGTGTTGACTTTGACCATTGACCGTTGACTTCTGACCGGTTTGACTAGTCAAATTTGGTGGGATTTTAAGATATGGATCAAGGGGTCAATGGGTTGACCTTTGAGTGGTTTGGGTGACTAAATAATGTTCAATGATGATCTAGGAGGTCAGTGTTGATTATTTAATGATCAGGTTGCATGTGTGGTTCAGCTTTGTAGAACATGTGAGTCTTCTCACTATACTACGTGTGATGTTGCATGCATAGGTAGCTTGAGGACCGTAGGGTAAGATTGCATGATAGGACTATTATAGTCTTTCTTTCCATTTCCTAAGTCGTATGATTTGTTCTTATGATTGTGATTGACTAATATCTCGTATGGGTAGGAAAGTGCAAAGTGCTACGTCCTGCTAGGAGTAGTATCGTACCGAGACCTGATGGGGTATATTGTATGGGTAGGGAAGCGTTCTGCCTAGCCAGGGGTAGAACTGCACCGAGTCCCGATGAGTTCGTCATATGGGTAGGAAAGTGTCGCTTCCCATGAGTGTTACGGGTAGGACTGCGCCGAGGCCCATTATGTAGTATGTTTGTGATGTGATGGAATGTATAGTATGTTGGGGAACTCAGGCTGTGTTTGATAGTTGCTGACTGAGTTAGATCTGACTGAGTCAGAAGCTCGGACTGAGTCAGTCTCTGACTAAAACCATGCTGTTTGATAATGCATCTGACTGAATTTGCTGAATAATGAAAATGACCATGTTACCCTTCTACTTTATCTTTTGTTGGAAAGTATGATGCTAAAACCTATATAATCACAAAAGTATGATGCTAATACCGTCTGTAATTTTATTTAAACCACTATAATCCGGAAAATTTACAAAGTAGAAAGTACGATGCTAAAACAAACCTATAAAACTATAAAACTACAACTCAATAAACAATAGCAAAACAACACAATGAAAACCGCATTCCTTTTCCCGTTATTGAAAACAAACTTTTCCGTGATACTATTGATGCTGCTGCTAACGATTTTTCTGGTCATTGGTGAGAAAACTCAAACCGGCATTACATCGAGTACCTGGTTGGGAGAACCGCATTTCCTTTTCCCGTTAGCAAGCTCATCACGAATTCTCCTGTATTGATAGATATTCATTCATCTTTTATAAAATGCAAAAAAAAAAAAAAAAAAAAAAACAAACAAATATGTATACAAAAAATAATGAAAATATGCTTCTTAAATTCTTATTAGTCGTTAGTCATTACCCCCTTTCAAGATTCAAATCCAGGCGTTGTCCAGTTGTGACTTTGTCAATCTCATACCTCTGTCATAATCAAAATCGTTAATTTCAAGTTACAAAATTTAAAACTTTGAACAAAATTATATGCAGTAAAAAGTAGTAGAATCAATAGTGAATAATCCAGTAACAAAACCAGTACCACCACCAATATAAAACCATCCCCAATCTTCATCTACGTCTTCCTCATCACCCTTGCCTTTATCAATGATCGATGATACTTCTGATTCTTCATCTCCTGGACATTTTTTTGGTAAGAGGAGGTCCACATAGTTGTGTGTTTCCATCGTATCTTGAAGGATCAAAGGACCGGAGTTGAGTGCTTGTTGGGATTCTCCCTGATAAGTTATTAAATGACACGTCCAGGTCATTCAATGAACTCATTTCAGACATGCTTGATGGCATCCTTCCTGATAAATTGTTTCTCGATAAACCCAAAGATAGAAGTTTTTGCATCTGGCCAATTTTCTGTGGAATCTCTCCAAACAGAGCATTCTTTGATAAGTTGAGGGCAACCAGTTCATGAAGATTGGTGAGTTCATCTGGAATTTGTCCTGTTAAGTTGTTGCTTGACAGGTCAATCATCTTCAACCATCTCAGATTGCTAGAGAATTCACGTTCATCTCCTTGCCACTCGATCATTGCATTGTCAATATACTGATCATTCATCCCATCAAAAGTACCACCTCCTGAAGAGTACCATAGAATTGAATAGAAATGTACATTTTGTGTTAGTAAGATTCCTTGTTGAACCATGCTCATAAGATGATCCAAACACGAGGGAATGGTTCCATGGAGATGGTTCATTGACAAGTCTAGAATTTGAAGATCTTCTAATTGACATAACTGTAAAGGGATGGTTCCGAAAAAGTTGTTTGATCGTAGGATAAGAACATACAACCTCCGTAAGTTGTCCCCAATCCAAACAGGAACAATACCAGAAAACTTGTTGGCCCCCAAAATTAATGAGTTCAAACTCGTGCAATTCTTTAAGGACAAAGGCAATTCTCCAGAGAAGTTGTTATTGTACAAATACGACACCTCCAGTTCTATCAAATATCCAATAGAGAGAGGAAGCCTTCCAGATAGATCGTTGTGTCCTAAATTAAGAACTTTTAGTTCTTTGAAATGCCATAAACAGTCTGGAAGCGGTCCGCTTAGAAAGTTATGGGAGAGATCAAGAAATTGTAAAAACCCATGGACAATTTGGCATAAAAAGGAAATTCCTCCAGAGAATTTGTTTCTGGAAAGATTTAAGGATGCCACAGTGGAAGAGACATTTGTTATTGGACCAGAAAAGCTGTTGGAACTCAAATCTATCACTGAATTGTTTTCAAAATTTGATGATAAATCTGGTACTTTTCCTCTGATGTTGTTGTATGAGACATTCATATATATTAACCGGGAAGGCCACATGTCCCAAAACTTGAGAGGAATGGGTATCCCATCTAACGTGTTGCTAGAGAGATCAAGGGAATGAAGCTTATTGCTGGTTAATAGGAACAACCAACGATACATGGATGAGTTGAGATTGTTGTTAGTGACAGAAAGGTCTTCGATAGATGAAGAAGAGTTGGGAAGTGAAGAATATGGATGCATGACCTTTGACAGCTCACATCCCCCTACACTTAGATATGACAGTTTCTTGAGACTGAGAATAACATCTACCCAATGATTTTGTTTGGCTAGGGAAATCCCATCCATTACAAGAAGCTCCAAATTAGAGAGATGAGACAACCACTCTATGTTTTCAACACTACACCTTCCAACATCTCCAAGGTTAAGCATTTGCAAGTTGGTGAGATTTCCCAACTCTGGAGGAATTGTTCCATAAAGAGAGTTTTCTGAAAGGCCAAGGAACCTTAATTCGGTCAAGAAACCAATGGACCTGGGAATGATTCCATTAAAACCATTTCCACCAAGGTAAAGGGACCTTAATCGAGTCATGGAACCAATGAACGTGGGAATGGTTCCATGAAAAGAATTGAAGGAAAGAGCAAGATAATGTAAGTAGCTCAAATCAAGCAATGAATCGCTAATCTCACCTCCAAGACCACAGTACCTGAGTTGAAGCTCTGTAACATGACCTGTTTGGTTATTGCAGGTGACTCCAAACCATTTACAACAGTCATGTTTATCAGCTGTCCAAGTAGAGAGATTACCATGTGGATCTTGAAGGCGAGCTTTAAAATGAAGGAGAGCATGTCTCTCCTTATCCAAGCACTTACTCGTTATAACACCATTACCACCTCCTTCTCCTCCCAGTGCTACCAATTGGTTGGCAGTTGTGGTCTCAAGGTTTAGTAAGAGAAGTGAGAATATTATATAAACAAAAGGATTCATGTTGTAAATGCAAATATTTGTTGATGCTTTTTTTTTTGATGCATAAATGAACTGTCCAATGACGGTTTATATAGCCTTGAATGTGAAGATGAATGATTCAAGTGAATGGCCTCAAATTGCAGGCCCATCAGTGTAGACTGTAGAGCATTGAATATTTCACTTCCATCAAATATGAACCAAGCTATAAGTCAAACTATTAATTAATGAAGAATTGAAATTGATTGCCCCTAATTAGATCTTCAAAGACTTGGCAATTTGTATTTATTATAGATATTTTTTTCTCATTGTGTGATATTTTTTGGTCCTCAAGTTATGTGAAATATAAATCCCAAAAAACAAACTAATGGAATCAGATACAGGCTATCTACGTTATATGATATGATTTGGGTCTATGAATTTAATCACAATGGCATGAACTTTTCTCACTCAAATAATTAAATTGTGAACTTGTTTTCTTTTACATTGTTGTTACAAATTAGCATTTTGATTAAAAGCCCTACACCAGTTACGGATTCATTTTTTATAAAGGACAAGAAATTTACTCCTAAAGTAATGCATGGACAAATGATGTTTTCCCAAAGTTTCTTTTTTAACTGAGTGAATGTCGGATAAGAGTAAATAACAATTTTACCCTTCTGTCTAAAAGTGATGTTGACTAAAAACTACTATTTATTTTATAATTGTTATATAAAGAAACTACTATTTATTTGATAATTGGTATATCGCCTTTGAAGGAGTTGTCAAAGGAAGCTGTAGAAGGACTTTCGTATAGCTGTTTTAGCTTTAATGGTATTATCTTTGAAAAAAATTCACTAGGCCCCAAATAACGAACAAAGGAAACTCAAAGGAAATATCATCTTCTCAAAACCCTTATCGAACCATTTCCACATACAACAAAATCCGAATGTAAACGCCTTGTTATATTCACACATTGAAATAACCCCCAATTTAACAGCAATTTATGCATCTCATATTCCCCTCCATTATATATCAGCTTTTATTTATTCCCATTTAACACAATTCATTCTATCCTAAACAAACTTTAATGATTAGAGAAGTAGTAATAGGAACATAAACCCACCATTTAACAGAAATATATCTAATAGATGATATCAATTAAAAAATTCCTAATAGAAACATAAACCCATGATTTAACAGAAAAGGATCAAAATCAAACGACCAAAAACAAAACATCCTTCAACAAGAGATAGAGAGCAGATCCTGTTAACAGAAATCAAGAGAACACAGACAGATGTGATGAACACCTGTGATGGTCCGAAAACTTACATGGTTGAAAACCGAGAAGATGAGAACGGTGGGGCAGAGGCGACGGCGATGCGGACGGAAGGACGTTGATGGGAGTTGGAGAACACGAGACCATGAGTGATAGACAGAAGCCACGAGAAAGTAGGACCGTGAAAAGAAAAGTAAGGTTGAAGGAAGGTTCTTGCAAATTGGTAAAAATTAGGGCTTGAATGATACGTTGATGGCAAGATGGTTAAAATTGGGTTGAACCTGGGTATGAAGTATGAACACGTAAAAGATTACCTGATGATATCGTTCAGTTTGATGAATTGATGAATTGATAATGTTGTTCAGTTTGTGTGAATTGTGATATATTCGTCTTCCATCCTCCATGCATCCCCCTGCTTGATTTTCCTGTGTTGGCTAATACGATTTTGATTTTCACTCTCTTGTTGGTAGGGTTTTTGGTGTTAAATATTATCTATCTATTTAATTAGCGTGTTTTTGGATGTTTGTTGTAATGTTTTTTCCTTTGTAACGCGGGTCAGGTGGATCCGTTTACTCCCACCGACCCACATATCCTCGATTCCTCCGCCACCGCTTCCCTCTCTCACCTTTCCATCTTCTTAATCCAGCGTTCTCTCTTCTTCTCTGTTAACTCTACAGACCGCCGTTTCAATCCCGATCATCACGCCTTAAGCCTTCTCGATTTTCCGTCACCGTAGGATCTCCTTCTAAGAAGGAGAGGAAGAGTCGTACGGTTTGGGAATCCCTCTCCATATCTCCTTCTCTGTATCCTTTTCGTCATATTTATGTCGTTTCTTTCGATCTGATTTGCACACGTCCTCCTTTGATCCACGAACTTGATTTCAGTTCTTGATGCTTACCTAACCGCCATGGATTTCCCATGTTGATTTTGAGTCCTCACGCTACGTACGGTATATAAATCCTACTCGGAATCCCTCCCTGGTTTATCGTTTTCTTACTCACAATGTGTGTGTATATATATATATATATATATATATATATATATATATATATATATATATATATATATATATATATATATATATACCAGCTCTGGTTCCTTTGCCTCCACCACCCTCGTCGGAGGTGTTAATGTGCCGCAATCGCAGGAGTTGTACCTACCTTTTTTGGCGCCATAGTTGTTTCTACACACTAATCAAACAAAGGGGAAGGTGGACCGAAGAAGAACACAAAAAATTCCTAGAAGCCCTAAAACTATACAGGCGTGCTTGGAGACGAATCGAAGGTACTTCAATTTCTTTTTCACAACAATTTCAGATCGATTTTAAATACAGAAACTAAAATCAAACACTTTCCCTTTTGCAGAACACGTGGGTTCCAAAACCGCCGTTCAAATTAAAAGCCACGCCCTAAAGTTTTTCTCTAAGGTCGCTTGGTATAATACTCTAATTTAATTTCTACATTTAATATCTTTATAAATGGATACGATATATGTTTATTAACATTCAAAAATGGTCCTACATTTATTTGATTTCCCATTTTGACAAAGGTTCTCATAGGCACTGTTGATGGAAGTATAAAAGCATGGAATGTTGATGCTAATAGAGTTGTTTGTGATCTCAATACAACCGATGCATTTCCAAGGTCTTTTTATCTGTATCTTTTATAACTTTTATTCTTATTTTTATTCCCAAATGCCAATTGAAAGATTAATTTTTTATATATATTTATATTGTAGTGTTGTTGACATAAAATGCAGTACAGTTGAACCTCTTTTTGTGTCTGCAGCATCATCTAGAAGGTACTTCTTACAATTTACGTATTTTATCAACTACTTTCCAGTCATTTAATTGAAGGGTATCTTAGAAATTTGACTAACCTTCTTGATTTTGATGAAATTTATTAATAAAGGTGTCCCGGATTCAAATATAAATGTGGAAGGTGTAGATACAACAAAGCTTAATATATGTCTTATTCTCCATCTCAATTAAATTTTTATTTCTTATTTTGGCATATTTGTTGTATTTTGCCGGAATTTCAACAGTGAGTTCCTGGATGATATACGGATTAGAACCGAGACGACCAATGGAATCTCTCCTTCTAATGATTATGTCATAGGTACTTTAAACTTTTTCATATAAATTTTTATCATGTCATCAATTCCTGCTCCTTTCTTGCCAACTTCAGCGATACGAGATAACTGTAAGAATTCCTGCTCCTTTCTTGCTTCCTCTCCCGTTCACTTCTCGGATTCTTCGCCGGTGATTACGCCCCTGAAGTTTACAAAAGCCTTTTTATATCATATTGCACAAATCAAACCCCCAACTTTCATTTTACTTTTTGATAATTAAATTTGATATCTCTACCGTAGGTGCCAAAGAAGAATGAGAAGAAGCCCGAAAAAGAGCAAAAAAGTACATGTCGGTATTCAAATTTGTTAACGCAGGTGGAGATTGGGAACTATGATTCATTCTATGAAGCAGGTATAGTTTTTTATAGCATCCTGATTACATTTCTCCATTTTATATCGTGTATTTTTTTAAGGAAATGTACATTGAAAAATCTACAGAATTATACCAGTGGAAATTTGCCTTGTATTTGGATGACTTTAATATAATCGGGTAGATTTTTCAAAGTAGATTGCTGTAATTGGAAGAAATGAAAGTATGATGCTATAATAAACAAATTAATGAAAGCATAATGCTATTTATTTCGTTTAATTGTGTTTTTTAGTTTATAGAATATGATATGATTTGTTCCGATCTTATTAGAATATTCAATCAATAGTCATGATTTGTGGAACATCTATTGGATGCACACTTGAATTTTGTTTTCTTTAGAATAAAAAATTTGAGAATATGATTTGAATATAACTTATAATCTTGAGACTTGATGCCTGTTATGTGATTAGGGTTATATGCAAGAATTAGCAACGTACTTTCTTTGATTTGTTTATTATAGCATCTTACTTTCATTTCTGTTTATAAAAAACATTAAAAGTATAACACTATAATTGGGTAAAATTTCAAAGTACAATGCTACAAGAGAAAGAAACGCAATTAGCATGTTATAATACATAAACAAGTAAAAGTACGTTGCTATTTCTTATTTGAGTTCTAATGGTATGTATTTTACAGACATGAGGAATCCAAAATTGACAGCTGAAATTGCAAAACAACTCAATAGTTTCCATCAAGTAAATGTTCCAGGATCCAAAGAACCACAACTATGGAATGACATCTTAAATTTTTTTATAAAAACGGTATTTTAATATGTATATTTTAATTCTGTATTTACTCTTTTTCCTTCTACTGGTAACAGCATTATACTTTAAATAAACTGCTAAGAAATTAAACTTTGTTAATTGCAGCATCCAAACTTACTTTCGATGATTCTGAAAAGCAAGAGAAATACACTCAAATTTCATTTAAAGAAGTTGAAGCCTAGATTTTTAAGCTCAAGGTAACTTCTTTTATGACTATTTATCACATAAAATTGTTAAACATACTTTAAAATTTTTAAAAGAGTTATTTTTTCAGAAATGTTTGGTGATCATGAGACAGGAATCGACAGGTCATCTTAATGCTCCTGTGGTGTTTGCTCATAATGACTTGTTTTCTGGGAATCTTATGTTGAATGATGATGAAGGTATCTTTAAACTATATTATTATTATTGTTATTATTAATAGAGTTAGTTTTAATCATGAAATTCCTTATCAAACCTCATTAAGATGCAGGTTTGGGGATTAAGAAACTTTATATGGATGTATTCGACTGGAAACTAAAACTTTAACGACTGAGGTGGAAAAGCTTTAGGTAATTTTACTTTTAATCATGAAATTCCTTTTATTGTTATAGTCGCAAATCATTTCTCAGAGTTTCAGATGTTCATTGTTATTGTCGCAAAAGTCAGTGGTTATAATTTTTAAACCAGAGTTTTAACACTTAAGAGTCTTAACTGGGATGTTGGTTTTCTCATCTAAAGTCACAACATTTTGCGTTTTCTTTTAGGGCTAAATGCAAGATATACAACGTGCTTTTGATGTTTTCATTATTATAGCATCATACTTCCGTTTATTTATTTTACAACATTGTATGTGTTATGAATTATCTGAAGAGTTTTTTTATTAAAAGTTGAGTTTGCAAATTGATTTTGATATAAACTTTATATATTTTCAGAGGTGACAGGTCGTATAAACCAAATCCAATACATACTAGAGTGGTTGATATTTTTTATATTACATGCTGAACATGAGATGATTTGTTCAATAGCAGTTGCAAGAAACCTGGCATCAAGGTAAGGATTGATTTACTTTGTTTGACAGCTTTATGTAATTTAGAAAATGACCAAAATATTCATCCAGTGGTGTTGATGCATACATGGCTCTTCCTGGCACGGTTGGAGTACTATTAGGGGTGGCAATGGGTTGGGTTGAGCCTTTAACGGGTCGACCTGTTTAATTAAATGGGTTGAAAGTTTGTACCCAACCCAACCTATATACTTAAACAGGTTGAAAATTCTAACCCAACCCAACCTTTTTAGTAAATGGGTTGAAATCAGGTTGACCTCTTTAGTGTTTTTTTCAACCCAACCTGTTTAATAAATGGGTTAAAACTAGGTTGACCTATTTAAAATTTCCAAAAGTACCCCTTAAAAGTTAAACATTGTAATTTATAAATCCATAAGTAACAATAAACCAAGTTCATAACAAAGCTCAAACCAAGTGCTTACAACCATAAAAATTATAAAGTCGTAATTCAAACACGAATTAATATCAAAATTTTATGTAACTTGACTTTCACTTTCACCAACTCGTCCATGACTTCCACTTTCGGTATGATTGCCATCTTGATCATCCATCTTCTCCGTCATGATAGCACAACAAAGCTCCTCAAGTTGGGATTCTATATTTGCTACAAAAATATACAAACTGATTTTAATTATTAGTTATAATGAATATTAAATAATATGTAAGAAGTTAAAGCTAACCTTCTCCAAATACCCAATCTCTTAAACAAATAATAGTCTCAACTATAGAGGGTGTCAAAGAGATTCTATAAGCATCAAGTACCCTACCATCGGTGCTAAAGGCAGATTCTGATGCAACGGTTGAGATAGGAACGGCTAATATGTCCCTAGCCATTCGAGCAACGGTTGGATAACGAATCTCATGAGTTTTCCAATAATCCAAAATGTTGAAAGTTCAAAGAGAAACCGATAGAGGATTAATTAAGGGATAGTCTGATAGTTTGAGAATGAATGAATACTTTGCCGGCAAGAAAAATAAATTCTAAGCTTGTCTACAGTACGACGGGTCATTTCCCCATAAACCAATAAAACTTAATTACCTAATATAAAAATAATTATATATATATATATATATATATATATATATATATATATATATATATATATATATATATATATATATATATATATATATATATATATATATATATAAACGGGTTGACGGGTTGAAATCAGGTTGGGATTTTTAACCCTAACCCAACCTATTTAATTAAACGGGTTACATGGGTCAACCCATTTAATTAAACGGGTTGAGAATATAAACCCAACCTGCAAATTAATGGGTTGGGTTCGGGTGGGTTAGCATGTTCGGGTTAGGATTGCCAGCCCTAAGTACTATATGGTCTTCTCCAAGTTATTACAACATTGTACTTTGAAAAATCTACCTACCAATAGGAATGTACAATGCTATAATTTGGTAAGATTATCAAAGTAGAATGTCTTAATAAGAAAAATATTGTAATAGCAACATACTTTCATGGATTCGTTTAATATAACATCATACTTTCATTTCTCTCTATTACAACATCGTACTTTGAAACATCTACTAAGTTATAAAAGTACAATGCTAAGACTGGCTAAAATTATGAAATTAAAATGTAATAATAACGAGATTATTGTAACTATAATGTTGTGCTGTGATTTTTTTCAGGTCTTTGTTGATAACATTGATTTTCTGAAGGAGGTAGAATGATGTGGTGGGAATTTGATGACAAAAATGTTTTGTAGTGTAGTTAGAGGGTTATGTTTAAGTGCGAGAAATAGCAATGCACTTTCATAGATTTGTTTATTATAGCATCCCACGGGAATTCTAACCCATCGACCTGTGCAACGCACGGGTCACCCGCTAGTTTGGAGTTAAATGTGGAACTTTGATTCACGTTAAATCAATGTTAAAATTGGGGTCGTCTCGGTCGATCGAATCTGTCGGATCATGACCTGGTAAAGAAATTTGATTATTATAATCAGATTTTTGCTAATTTTCGATTCAAATAAAACCAGATGATTGTCCTAAAAAACCGGTTGGACCGGTGATTCGGAACCGAGTTGATCCGACAGTTGAAACAAAAAGTTAAAATTTGAGTTTTAAAAACTTGGTTAAAGAATTTCTAGGTTCAAACTTTTAAAATTAATCTATTATTGCTTCAACAAATTTAATAATTTTTTATATAGAAACTTGAGAAAATATATTTTTTGATACCAAAAAGTTGAAATTACATTTTTATGTTTTATAAAAATATAATCATGCTACAAAATATAAAATATATGAAAATTGTAAAAACTGGGTTGACCCAACGGTTGGCCATTGACCCGGTCACCGTATCAGGTCAACTAAAAACTTAAGCTTTAAAATATTGGGTTACACGCAATTGCAAATGCTTGATTTTGTGATTGGTGACGTACAAATGATTGATAAATGGAATGCATAGCTGCTTCACTTTATTAAGATATTTTCTCAAATTTTTAACATATCTAAAATAACTATAATTTAACAAATAAGATATTGTTTTAGAATTTTTTACGAGGAAAAAGGAATATGGAATAAACCAAAATGTACGTCATGTCTAACATTAGTTTATTATAAAACAAATACCTAACTTTAGAAAACCTGAAATACTATGGTTTCCAAATGTTTGGTTCTTGATTTGGATTTCATAAAGAAAAAAACTATTTTAGTTTTGAAAAGAATCTACTTTCCAAAATGAAATAATTGCCGAAAAAAAAACTATCTTGTGAAAATTAACAAAACTAACAATGTATTTTTATTTTTAACTCAAAACTAAGACTTATTTTATTTTAACCAAAAATACACCATCGGAAAAAAACAAATCGCCACTGCGAAACTATTTACAGAAACAAATTATTTGCACCAACAAATTGTCTTGCAGTTTTCGTCCTAAGAAAGTATGTGTGGTGCTCGCCCACACAAGTTATTAAACACAAGTTATTAAGCTCTACGGGTTTTTTTATTGTTTTAGCGAAACATCGAACCGAACCGTGTGGTGCTCTCCCCTGACGAGTTGTGTACCGCTGCATTGCGCACGTACACAACTAGTATATATAATGACAACTTACATTTAACACCAATATGTCATTGAATTTTTTAACATTTGCAGCAAATCCCAAAGAACTCCGTGCAAAAACTCAACAACAAGTTTAAATACGAAAATAGGAACGATAACCAACTAACAAGGGTCATGGGCTTCTATATCTTGATTTTGCTGCAACCGCTTTCTTCTTCGATTCACATGCGTAAATGTGTAAGAAATCATTAGTAATTGCGATCTGGGAGTGGTTGAAGAAGAAGGATTGACCGAAAGGGGTATGTACATATCTTGGCAAAATATAGAAAAATATAATGTTCTTTTGTCCTTTATTGATTTAGCCACCTAAATATTATGCTTTAATTAATTATAACCCTTGTAGCCTCACCATTTTCTTAGGCCATTGCAAGGAGTTTTTTCCTGTTCTTCCCCATAACATGTGACATTCTTCCTGTAACATGTGGCATAACATATAGCAGGTCATGGAAACACGAAGCATAAAATACGGGGTCCTGCCAATGTAACCAAAAAGAAATATATAAAAGAGAAAAATGAAAAAATTTATAATACAGGAAGTTGAAAGCAATGTTAATTTATGTATATGGTAGCCCATATACATTTCTATCCCTTGTATCACAACAATTTTCATTAGTTGTAACACGCAACAAGGTGTTTAGATATAAATAGCAACCTAATTTACAACTTTTCGGTAAAATAATTTATATTTACTGAAAATACAAAATATTTTTCATGTGTTTACTCACATTGACAACGTACTTGTATTATCTACTGATATTAATAATATGTAACACATAATGACATCCAACTTACATTTCTTATACAAAAACGCAAAGTAAAAAATCGAAAGACATCTAATTACCAACTACGCATAAACGTGCAATTACTCCTGCTGCTACCATCCTGAGAGTTTTGGGGACCATATGTTTGTTATGATTTATGTGCTAGTAAAGCAGCACCTCATTTACCCATAACTAATCCTTCATTCAATCTACCAAAACAAAAACATTTTCTTCATTTAGAAATGTTCCAAAATATGATTAAACATCTAAAAGAGGTTAAAGATTTAGCAAATACCATTAATTGCAGGATTTTTAATGGCACAAAAAACAACCCTAAGTAGCGTTGTATTATGGGTTGTTCTTAATACAATGAGCGTTGCAGCTAGACCACCTTCTTGTATAATATTTCCTTAAAATTTATCTAAAGACGGGGGTTCCTTTGAAAATCGTTTTAGAAAATCCTCAAATCCTTAGTTTGGGTTTGGAGTCACATTCATGTTCATCCAAATCCCTCAAATCAAAGCTCTGATACCAACTTGTAACGTCCCAAATTCCGTAATAAAATTTTCGTTTTAAAAGCGGTTCAAATACATAAAATGGGTTCTGAAATAGAAATCATCCAATTCAAACTCAATAATTAAGACATATAAAATCATGTTTATCAAAAACATTTGCAAACATTATCCAGCGGAAGACTTGAATACCAAAACCTCAAATGCAATACAGTCGGGTCGTGCTCCAAGCTCAAGCCAATCGATACCTGAAAAACATTTAGGATGAAAGAGTAAGCACAAAGCTTAGTGAGTTCCCCAAAATACCACACAATCCATTCCATTCATACACCTAAGTAACAATCGACATTCGGGAACGCCTGGCCTGGTACGACCGATTATGCATCATCGTTTATCATGCAGCAACCCTCGAATTCATCAACTCGTTCTTTTGATCCTCAGGTGCCCAGGTACGACTGGTCATGCACTGTCCTTTATCATGCAGCAACCCTCTAATTGATCAACTCAATCTTCAGTAGCCATAACGAATCCAACGACTAACACATACAAACATAGAAGCCTAAGCATACAGCCTAACCCATCGGGCTCCTAATACCAACCATGCAGTCAAACATCGAAAGGCACACCTAGTTAACACACATTACTACATATAGTAATTAAGGCTACCTAAGCATTCAACTTCATCTATAGTATAGTGAGAAGACTCTCCTGATTCACCAAGCTAGACAACGCTCTTCGCACATGTGCACAGATCCTGACAACACAAACCTTCCAATAAGGATAAACTTTACTTAGTAAATCCTAAACCCAAACAGGATAAACCTCCAAAACCGGTGCCCCAAATCTCTCAAGTTTGACCAAAGTCCAACTAGTCAAAAAAAGCAATGGTCAAATGTCAAATTCAAGGTCAACACAAAAGTCAATCTGCACTTAGCGCTGTTATCACATAAGGATAGCGTCTCTAAGTACAATGGTCGTGAAAACTTCACAGAGATAGCGTCACTATCTCCATAAATAGCGGCGCTGCGCTATCTATGCTGTTTAGCCCACTTCTTTCCAAAACTCTTAATCCGTTAAGTCAACGTCTTAAACTTTCCAGGACCCTTCCAAACAGTCACTAGATCCATAAAAATGCTAACTTTCCCATCCAAACATGACCATGCATGCAAATGGACAAGATCTAGGTCCAAAATGAGTAAAATTCAACTTACACACTCAAGGGAGCTTGGCTTACTCCCATAATTAGTTCAAAACTTCCAAATAAGGCTGAAGGGACATAAAGATCCAACCTTTATCACTCCAATCTTTAAATATCATAACCAAAGGACCAAAAATCCATTCAAACCCCTCATAACTACAAGAGCAACTTTATAAACACTAAAAAGGAGGGACTTTACTCACGAAGGTCCAGAAAATGAAGAACCCAAAGACTCTAATCTTGAGGAAAACCTTATAGCACCACCAAGCACCCTTCTTCTCTTCTAAATCTCTTTTAAAATGGCCAAAACCACCAAAAATCACCCAAGGGAGCTAGAGAGGAGTTGGAGACATTTCTGGAGGCTCAAGGGTGTCAAATGACGGCTACCTAGGATTTTGTGCCCTTAAATACTGGCCAACACTCAAAACCATAGGCTTTGGCCCAAACAGCGACATATAGTGTCGCTATCCTTATGATAGCGGCGTTATCTCAAGAACGTGCAAACCCACATCACTACCACCAACCAATAGTGTTGCTAAGCTCAGATATCTTCGCTATCATCCATAGATAGTGGCATAATCTCCAATCTTTCACAAACTTCATTCCTTTAAAACCTATCATGGACATTTCAGGATTAGGGTCTTACAAAATTAAACAACCCTTATGTTAATAATAAGACCAACCTTCAGCAGAAACGCTTGCCACCACTTTCAGAACGTGTGTTTGGACATTTAAATCATTAGATTGCAATAACACCAATATCGTTTGAAGCCCAACTACAGAAAACAAAACATTTGGTTAAATTTCCCCAATAGCAAATACAGGTTTTCAAAGTTTAATCTTATAACATTATATCCTAAAGCTTTCTTCCTTACATATCTTAGCTATAGTGGTTTGTTGAAAAGAGTTCCATTCTCTTCATTTGTTTGAATTATGTAGGCGTTATGTGGCGATATTTGTTGATCCTCGTGTAATATTTTCTTTCATGGAATTAGGGAAGAATTAAATCAAGCATCCTAAAACTTGTTATTCAAAGAAAATAAATGAATAGTTGGCATATTTATATGATGTTTCGACGAAGTTTTCCTTAAGGAAAATTTGCAGATTTAACTCTCCAAGTTTATGAAGCAATTTCTATAAAGCTATGATACCATGATGATGATTGTACATACCCCATCAACAACCCTTGTGGGTATTTAATCAAGTTTCCTTGTATCCTCACTTGTATCCCCTGCCAATTCACATACAGAGAAACAAAATTAAGATATTAAAAGCAAAAATCAATAAGCCAGTTAGCCAGTTCTAGCAGTAAGACGCCTCTCACCAAAAGCAGCCTTGCAGAAAAATGGAAATAGAAAATCCAAGAGTTACCTTCCAACTATGGTTCTGACTAAAACTTGTGGAATCTCAAGTAAGATCCATTGACAAAAAAAATCATGAAGCTAATTAAACACAAAGAGGCTGAAGAGCATGAGTCCCGAATGTATACATTGCAAATTCATAACTACAAATTAACATAAGTATAACAAAAATGGATCAATCTCAAAAGTGATAAATTGATTTGGTTTATCCAGGTATAAAAGAGTAAAAGAGAGGGAGATACATATCCTATACGAAAAAAATTCACCAGGCAAAGTAGGAAACTGTATCATCAGCATCATAAGTGTCTGTTTCATTTGATTTTACCAATTCATTTTAAGACATGATTTGGAATCCAGGGTGTCGGTCATAATAGTTAACAAACGTAAACACAATAACAAATTGGCAAATCGTCTGTGCTTGATTATGTTGGAATTGATAATAGATTAAATTCACAAACAAAACCATAGGAGCGAATACGAAATCAAGATTATAATTCAAGAATAGTACCTTCTGCCATGAAGCTTGGCAACGAAGGAATTAATGATCATGTGAAAAATTGGGCGATTTGGCATAGAGGAGGCTGCAACAAAGTGAAAGGTTTTCTGCAACTATGAACTAACATTCCTAAGTTCACATGCAACCTATATAGATCTAGGTTTTCTTCTAATTAAACATATAACATATCCTAGAAGGCCAGAAAAAGATTAACTAAAAGAAAGATCAAGAAAACCAACCTTAAAGTGAATCTTGGAAGCAAAGCAACACAAGTCTCTTGCCTCAAATGCAGTCACACCCAGTAGGAGCTCTTGGCCGAAATTTCTAGGGAGAAGGAGTCAAAAAACGTGGTCTAGGGTTTAGGGAAGCCTCCCTATTTATAGCCTCCATGTAGTGATCAGATAATCGTTACAGATAAACCTTTTTGAATTCGAATTAAGATAAACTATTATTTTAATCATTCAAACCACATTTATCTGTAATATATATATATATATATATATATATATATATATATATATATATATATATATATATATATATATATATATATATATATATATATATATATATATATATATATATATATATATATTCGGACACCACATGGTCACTCACACTGCCACTTACTCAACTATTGAATAATTACAGTTTTAGTCCCTGCACCTTAATTAATCAATTTAACTGCCAAATTAATTCCAATTAATTCCAAAAAATTCCTAATTAATTATTATAGTTTCTAATTAATATATTATCACTTAAATATATTAATAAACTATTTATTTAATTTCTATTGATTTATTATTCACATAATAAATCAACCTTTCTCTCTACCGGACTTTCTGCCAATCCTCCAACTATGAGGGCAACCCAAATGGACTATGCTACTATTAATTAGATAAATACTAATTATTAGTCATGGCTTAGACACCAAATCCAACGGTCTCCCACTTGGATAAGTCTACGACTAAAATTACCAATTTACCCTCTAACTAATTAGCAACTGTAGCTTCCTAGAAGCCGATGCCGAACTCTGACATAGTCAGTTCTGTCCAAAGATAAGTGATCAGATGATCCTCCGTCCAACAAGATATTTTTCAGACTCAGGACATGGATTAAGATCAATCCTTGTCTGTTTCTCTGTTCCCGATTTCTGATTTGCATATGACTTTAAGACTACCAATTGACCATGTCAATTTAGTCCTGGTTGGCCAACTCTTTAGTCAACTTCAAAATCATCGAGAGGCCTACAGATATCTGTTTTCCCGACAGGGTCAAGGGACGAATAACTTTTGACTCATATACTTATGTCCTTTACCTGTCAAATCATTCACAACAACATGTTTTATAACACCGTGTTACCGATGCATTTTCGCATTGTCAATGAACGACCGCTTGGTAAAACATAACTCATATGTCTCTACTTAAAGATCAAAAGATATTATCGTCTCAACATTGCTTATGATGAAATCCATGAAGCAATCTATTAAGCGTTGGTTTATCCAATACTCAAATCCCTATTTTCTAAGTACGCATGAATATTGTAGCAATCTTATTGCTATGTCTAACTCATTAGACAATCTACAAAACAATTCATGACAGTCTTCATTCATACTTACTCCCAAAAAAGTATGAGTGACTGTGGATATTTAAATAATAATTAAATTACTCAGGAAGTAAACATGTAAAATTGAAACACAATAATAAACAATCAACAAATTGTAGTATCAAATACTCATCAATAAAACTATATTATTAATTCACCAAACTTAATTACATTTATATTGCAACAAGTTTCAAGTCCTATCTAATTACAAAAACTAATATCATCTGTTAATCCTATGCGCCGTGCATGCTGATAGTGCTTAACCCTACTCAGAGCCTTTGTCAAGGGATCTGCAGGATTATCTTCTGATGATACCCTCTTCACTATGAGGTGACCTTCTTCTACCTTATGTCTTATGTAGTGGTACTTTCTGTCGATATGTATGGACTTTCCATGATCTCTCGGTTCCTTTGTCAAAGCAACCGCTCCTTCATTATCGCAGAACAGTTCCACAGGCTCCTGAATACTCGGGACTACTCCAAGGTCACCGATGAAGTTCTTCAGCCAAGCCGCCTCCTTTGCCGCTTCACTCGCTGCGATGTACTCTGATTCGCACGTTGAATCAGCCACCGTGTCTTGCTTAGAACTTTTCTAAGTCACTGCTCCCCCATTCAGCAGGAATACCCAGCCCGACTGAGACCGACCATTGTCTCTATCTGTTTGAAAGCTGCATCAGTATACCCGTCAACTCTCAAGGTATCACTGCCACCAAGGACTAAAACAAAGTTCTTCATCTTGCGCAGATACTTGAGTATGTTTTTTACCGCTGTCCAATGTGCCCTACTAGGGTTCCCCTGGTATCGACTGACCATGCTCAAGGCAAAGGCCACGTCGGGACGAGTACACGTCATGGCGTACATGATCGACCCTACAGCCGAAGCATAAGGTACTCGACTCATGTCCGCAATTTCCTCGTCTATACTTGGACTCTAAGTCTAACTCAGCTTAGCATTACTTTGCATTGGTAGCTCTCCCTTCTTGGAATTTTCCATACTAAATCTTTTTAGTACCTTGTCTAAGTATGTACTCTGACTAAGTCCAATTAGTCTCTTCTTCCTATCTCTCAATATTCTTATCCCGAGAATATAGGCTGCCTCTCCTAGGTCTTTCATGGCGAAACACTTCCCGAGCCAAGACTTGACATCTTGCAACGTTGGGACGTCGTTTCCCATGAGCAGTATGTCATCTACATATAGCACCAGGAAGGTGACTATACTCCCACTAGCTTTGACATATACGCAAGACTCATCCTCGCTCCTAGAGAAACCAAATTCTTTGACTTTCTCATGGAAACAAAGATTCCAGCTACGAGAAGCTTGTTTTAATCCATAGATGGATTTCTCAAGCTTATACACTTTGTCAGGATACTTTGCATCAACAAAACCCTCTGGCTGATTCATGTAAACATCCTCAGTCAACTTCCCATTAAGGAAAGCGGTTTTGACGTCCATCTGCCAAATTTCATAGTCATGAAATGCAGCTTTGGCCAGCATAATCCTAATTGACTTTATCTTAGCCACTGGTGAGAAGGTCTCATCATAGTCAATCCCTGGGGTTTGAGTAAAGCCCTTCGCAACCAGTCTTGCTTTGAAAGTGTGTACCTTTCCGTCCATGTTGGTCTTCTTCTTGAAGATCCACTTGCACCCGACTGTCTTTCGACCCGGTACATTGTCAACCAAGTTCCAAACTTGATTGTCATACATGGACTTGATCTCGCTGTCCATTGCCTCTTTCCATTTGGCAGACTCAGGGCCCGCCACTGCTTCCCGGTAGTTAGCAGGTTCATCCAAATTTGTCAGAGTCCTATCACTGACAAACGTATCTCCATCCATAATTATATGGAATCCATAAAACTCGGGTGGCATGCTAACTCTACTGGAACGCCTAAGAGGTAAGGATATATCAGTCGGACCAACAGGAACTTCTTCCTCTTGTTGGTTGCTAGTTTCTCCTAAGGTTGCATTATCGGGTGACTCTTGAATTTCTTCAAGGTCAATGGTACTCCCACTATCCTCTTTGGATATGAGATCTCTCTCTCGAAAGACTCCCCGTCTCGCTACAAAGACCACGTCCTCACTCGGTCTGTAGAACAGGTATCCAAAGGACTGTTTGGGATATCCAATGAAAAAACATTTCTCGCTTCTCTCTGCGAGTTTATCGTGAGTCTCTCGTCTAACGTAAACCTCACAACCCCAGACTTTGATATGTGCTAACGATGGAACTTTCCCCGTCCACATCTCATGAGGTGTTTTAGCAACCTTCTTAGTAGGGACAAGATTAAGGATGTGGGCGGCAGTCTCTAAGGCATACCCCCAGAAGTGAACGGGAAGTGAAGCTCGACTCATCATGGAACGAACCATGTCTAACAAGGTTCGGTTACGTCTCTCGGCTACACCGTTTAACTGTGGTGTCCGAGGAGGCGATAACTGTGAAACTATTCCACATTCCTTCAGATAGTCTAGGAACTCGATACTAGGATACTCTCCACCTCTGTCGGACCTGAGCATCTTTATCTTCCTGCCCAATTGATTCTCAACTTCATTTTTGAACTCTTTGAACTTTTCAATGGTGTCTGACTTGTGTTTGATTAAGTAGATATACCCATATCTACTAAAATCGTCAGTGAAGGTCACGTAGAACAGTGTGTCGTCTTTTGTGGTAGATCTGAAGGGACCACACACATCTGTGTGTATGATATCCAAAAGACCTTCACCTCTTTCAAAGGAACCCTTGAAAGGTGATTTTGTCATCTTGCCCAAAAGACAAGATTCGCATACATCATCCGATTTTAGGTTGAATGATTCCAACACTCCATCCTTTTGGAGTTGGGCGATGCGTTTCTTGTTAATGTGCCCAAGACGACAGTGCCACAAGCACGCCTTTTCTACACCACTAGAAGAATCAATAAAGTTTACACTATGACCTAAATTTTCTACACATTGCACAGTTTCATACACACCATCACAATGTAAAGCAGTGAATACAGAATTGCCATTTTGAAAAACAGAAATAGAACCATTACTATTATCAAACGAAAACTGTAAACCTTGTTTAAACAATGCGTGAAATGAAATAATATTCCTTGCCATTTCTAGCGAACAGAAACAATTTAAAAGTTTTAAACAAACACCACTACTGAGCACTAAACTATAAGTCCCGATCTTGGTCACAGGCGACGATATCCTATTCCCCATGATCAGGTTGAGTCTACCATGCTCCACCTCCCTGCTTTCCCTTAGGCCCTGCAAATCAGAAAAAATGTGAAAACCACATCCTGTATTTAGGACCCAAGAACTGGAAGATGGTGAGTTTTTATGGATAGTGTAAATACCTGCTGAGGACGGCTTGACTTTGCCATCCTTTAAATCTTGCAGATATGTAGGGCAGCTTCTCTTCCAATGGCCACGAGCTTTGCAATAGAAGCACTCTGCCTCCCTGGGATTGGCATTGTGAGGAATGCCAGAAGTCTTGGGTTTGGAGCCATTGCTGGACGATCCGACATGCACCTTTTTCCTCCAATTCTGCTTAGGAGGGCCCTTTCTCTTCTTCCCTTTCCACCAGTAATGGCCATGACGACTTCATTTGCTGCGGGTACACTCTTACCCTTCATTCCGTCCTCAGCGGTGCAGAGCATGCGATGCAGTTCGGCCAGAGTGGCCTGGGAGTTGTTCAGATGATACGCCAGTGTGAACTGGTCATATGAACTAGGCAGAGAATTCAGCACTATGTCTACAGCTAAATCGTGTGAACTGGCATCTCAAGCTTCCGGAGCCTTTCCACGTACCCTTGCATTCACTGTACGTGGTTGCAAATGGACTCTCCATCTCTAGGCTTTGCATTGGTGAAAGCTTTGACTACCTCGCGCCTCTCGATGCGCTCCTGCTTGCGAAACTTTTCCGCAAGCTCTTTGAGCATTTCGTAGGCCAGTAGTCTTCATATATTCTTTGCAACTATTGGTTCATTGTAGCTATCATGATGCAAGCCACTTTGGTTGCATCATCAGTATGTTTTGAGTATTGAGCGATTTCTTCAAGAGTGACATTATCAGGGTCAATTTCAACCAGCTCGGTTTCTAGAACATACTCTTTATATTCAAACCTTAGAGCCATCTTGATGTTACGGATCCAATCATTATAATTGGTACCGTCCAACGTGACCTTGGAGCATAATGACAAGATTGAGGTAACATTAGAGTTAGAGTGGGGAGCGGATTGTTCGGCAGAAGACATCTATAAAAGAATATAGTTTTAATTAGACGTATATAATAATCCTTATAACGACCCAATAACAATTATAAGGCTAGGATCCTACAATTACAATTTACAATCTCGAAGAGGGATGCCGTAATCAATATTGTAAATTTTATAAGGTAGGCGAATGACGATTCAGCCAATTCCACCGCGGAAAGATAATCATATTAAAATGGAATTCCTAGATTCTTTGAGATATATTGAACTGTTCAATATCATGTTTTAATCTCGGATGTGCCCCACTGTTTGTGACTGGGATACCGAGGATCACAAACGGGTGTGAATAACCATGCAAATTAGCTTGGTACTCTCGGGGTCAGTTATCATCTCAAATTGATGTGCCGGTAAACCACACACGCTCCATCAATAATGACAACATCCGAGAAACCCATTGCAACTCTTTATGAACCCCAATTGGCGTGCCGGTAAACCACACACGCTCCACTAATGTTTCATAAAGTGCAATGTGCAATTTCATGGGTTAGCACCAATTCACATTTTTCCTAAAGTAGCTAGATTGGGGTTTTATTTAAAAGGTTCTAGTACTTTGAATAATAACAATATACTTTTAATGAGATTAGGCGGTCCTATCAAACCTGTTCGGCTAACGACCCTCCACTGATCAAGCGAGCGGTGGGTGAGAGTGTTCACCCATTAGACCGCCATTTTATAGGCAGTCTCCTTATACCCACTTTATAGACCAGCTTCGTGAATGAGGCTTACTAATGATTTGACTAACCATTTTAATCTTATACATATAATAATAACTCCCTAATTATAAAATATATAAGATGTAATGTTTTAAACCTTTTAAAAAAAATGTTTCAGGTTTATCTTTTAATTTATTGTCAATTTAAACTATTAAATTTCAAATTAAATTAAACCTTAAAATCGATTTTAATTAACCAATTAATTAAATTAATTAAATTTGATGTTTTAAACCTTTTAAAATATTTCTAGATTTTATCCATTAATTTTCACAATTTAAAACAATTAAATCGAAATTAATTAAATCCTAGTAATTATCTTTTAATTAAACAATTAATTAAATTAATTAATTTTGCAGATAGGTATCATAAAATAATCAAATTAATTTAAACCTACCATGGTCCCCTAATTTTCGAATTTTAGGATAGGAGGTTTAAGGTTTTATCTATTTAAACAATTAAAGTTACTAAAAATAGAAAGCCTATTAAACCAGTCCCTTTTTCACGCTAAGCAGGTGGGAGGGGCCAGGGTTTTTCGAAACCCTAACCGTAATATACAAAACAGCCACATTAGGGTTTAGAAAAAATAAACCCTAATTTACTGGATATAGTTATAACAATTTAACAAGAAAACACACCAAATAACTCTAATACCACTAAAAGGTTTGCAACTATGAACTAACATTCATAAGTTCACATGCAACCTATATAGATCTAGATTTTCTTCTAATTAAACATATAACATATCCTAGAAGGCCAGAAAAAGATTAACTAAAAGAATGATCAAGAAAACCAACTTTAAAGTGAATCTTGGAAGCAAAGCAACAGAAGTCTCTTGCCTCAAATGCAGTCACACCCAGTAGGAGCTCTTGGCCGAAATTTCTAGGGAGAGAGTGAGAGTCAAAAAACGTGGTCTAGGGTTTAGGGGAGCCTCCCTATTTATAGCCTCCATGTGGTGATCATATAATCGTTACAGATAAACCTTTTTGAATTCGAATTAAGATAAACTATTATTTTATTCATTCAAACCACATTTATCTGTAATATATATATATATATATATATATATATATATATATATATATATATATATATATATATATATATATATTCGGCCACCACATGGTCACTCACACTGCCACTTACTCAACTATCGAATAATTACAGTTTTAGTCCCTACACCTTAATTAATCAATTTAACTGCCAAATTAATTCCAATTAATTCCAGAAAAATTCCTAATTAATTATTATAGTTTCTAATTAATATATTATCACTTAAATATATTAATAAACTATTTATTTAATTTCTATTGATATATTATTCACATAATAAATCAACCTTTCTCTCTACCGGACTTTCTGCCAATCCTCCAACTATGAGGGCAACCCAAATGGACTATGCTATTATTAATTAGATAAATACTAATTATTAGTCGTGGCTTAGACACCTAATCCAACACAAAGTCCAGCAATGAGGTGGAGGTGAGCAACAACGTACAGGGTGGTGGTGGTGAGAAGTGTCGTTTCTATTGAGAGAAAGAAATGTGGTACTGAGAAGAAATCGATTAATTATTAAAACCCAGAATTCATATGCCAAGATGTTGGTTGTATGTCCATGATTATAACAAGTTGGTAATATTACTATAAAACATACGTCCCAATTCATTCTTTTAACTAAACCATTCATTCAGTTCATCAAAAGATAAATAAGTGGTTTCATAATCCATAGTCAAATAGCATCATTACGGAAGTCAACAAAATAGATGCCAATGTCCGCGATCACGCTGTGCCCGAGCCTCCCGTGCCATGAGAACCTGAAACATTTTAAACTTAAAACCGTAAGCACATTGCTTAGTGAGTTCCCCATATTTTTCCAATAATTTATAAACATCATATAACAATCATCACTCGACTCTTAAGGTTGCCTCGATCCATCAGAAATCATCGTATGACTCTCGGGCTTGCCTAGATAAGTCGGAAATCATCGTGTGACTCTCGGGCTTGCCCCGATCCGTCGGAATCATCGTATGAATATCGGGCTTGCCCCAATCCATCGGAAATCATCGTGTGACTCTCGGACTTGCCCCGATCTGTCCCGGCTCTCGAGCTTGCCCCGATCTACCGATAAACATCATCATCATCGTAATCAAGAAAGTGAGGAGACTCACCTGATTTGTTGCTAAGCTAAAGTAAGGAAATGCCAGTGAAATCCCCCGAGCTTCCTATTATACAAACATCCTATTAATACACGATTTTTCATCTAAAAATCCGTAACCCAAAATTAGCACTAGGGTTTTCTTAGGGTTTTTGACTCAAAAGTCCACTAACCAAGAAGTCAAAGTCAACCGGTCAACAAAAAGTCGACAAATGTCAAGCAGATGAATTAGCGCTGCTAATGGCTCTGTTCAGCTCTTTTCTCAATTAAGTACTTAATTTGTTAAGTCAAAAGCCACAACTTCCAAGGGTTGTCACAAATAGTCCCTTAACTTATAAAAGCATAATTTTAACTACCAATCCTAGCCAAACAAGCTCATGGTGACAATTCTAGCTCTAAAAATGAATATTAACAACTTAAAACTTCATCCAAAGCCACATTAAGACTAGGCTTGGATTTTTCTCAAGGATTCAAAGACTAAAAGGAAGAACAAGGTTCTAAACACTTACAATTGTCCAGGGACAGCAAGAACTTGACTCTTTCTAAGAACCACTCTCTCTTGAGCACCTTGCTACCGTCTTCTTCCTCCAAGATCCTTCACAAACCCATAAATGAAGCTCAAACAAGCATGAAAGCTTGGGAGAGAGTTTACAAGTGTTTTCTGGAGTTCTAGAGGCAAAATGATGGACTTGGGGGTGTTATGTGACTTAAAAATTGGCCCAGATCATGAAATTGTGGACTTTTTCCCACTCAGGCGAAGTTAGTGCCGCCAACTTGAAAGTTAGCGTTACTAACTGCAAGTCCATGCAAGGTGAACATCGCATTTCAGACCGGCTCGCGACTGATACGGGATTATGCAAAGTTAGTGCCGCTAACCTCCATTTTCCCCCAAATTCATTATTTTGTCTTTATTTTAACAGTTAGATGCTATTTTTCGATACTTGGTTCCGGGCTTTATAAGTCTTCCCCCCCACTTGACGGGATTTCGTCCGAGAAATCCACTTCGTCAAATAACTCCAGATGATTCTTCCTCATTTCCTCCTCTGGTTCCCAAGTCCATTCCGAGTTACCATACAAATTACCTTCCTACGAAGAGCCTTAGTCTTTCTTTCCAAAACTTCAATAGGTCGCTCTGCGTAATTCAAGCGCTTGTCAACTTGAATGTCTTCTGATGGAATTACAGCATACTCATCGGCGATACATTTCCTCAGCTGAGTCACGTGAAATGTGTCGTGAATCTGGTTGAGTTGCTCCTAAAACTCCAAACGATAGGCCACCTACCCAACCTGAGCCACAATCCGGTATGGTCCGATATACCTCAGTCCTAACTTCCCTCACTTACGGAACCAAATAATGCCTTTCCACGGCTACACTTTCAATAGCATAAAGTCTCCCACTTGGAACTCAAGACTAGATCGACGCTTATCAGTGTAACTCTTCTGCCGACTCTATGCTGTGCGTAATCTCTTTGGAACCTGCTGAATTAGTTCTGTCGTCTTGAGTACTATTTCAGTACTCCCCAAAACCCACTGGCCAATCTCTCCCCAACATATTGGCATTTCCTACCATACAATGCATCGAAAGGAGGCATCCCAATGCTTGCATGATAATTATTGTTGGAAGAGAACTCTGCCAACGATAAGTACAAATCCCACTTCCCACTAAAGTCAATCACACAAGCCTTCAACATATCCTCGAGTGTCTATATCGTTCTTTCACTTTGACCATCCATCTGAGGGTGATATGCAATACTAAAATGAAGTCGTGTTCCCAATCCTTCGTGGAATTTCTTGCAAATGTGTGAAGTAAATCGTACATCCCTATCTGAAACTAACGACACTGGGATCCCATGGCGAGATACCACCTCATCTACATATGCCTTGGCCAATTGCTGGGCTAAAAAAGTCTCCAGAATCAATATAAAGTAAGCACTCTTGGTCAGCCGATCTACAACAACCCAAATAGTATCCACATTTCGCGGCATCCGCGGCAACTTGGTGATGAAATCCATAGTAATGTGCTCCCATTTCCACTCGGGTATCTCCAAAGGTTGCAATTTACCATGTGGTCTTTGATGCTCACCCTTCACCTTTCTACACGTTAAACACTTCTCCACATGCCACGTTATATCGTGCTTCATCCCCGGCCACCAATAATCTTCCCAGAGATCTCGACTTATGTGCTTTATCTAACAAAACTTGGCATGCATCGCCCGCCTTCGGAACCCATACATGACCCAAATGAGTTAACAACTCCCGACTATCCCACACCATACCCGGCAAGACACGCACTACTAGCTCCTTGTTTATGTTTTCCTCTCGACTTGCCATGACTTGCGACTCACGAATCTTCTCCAATAAGGAAGTAACCACAGTCATCCTCAAACACACACCCTTCAAAGTCGGACCAGATACCTTCCTACTAAGTGCGTCGGCTACCACATTGGCTTTCCCCGGATGGTATAGAATCTCACAGTCATAGTCCTTGACTACATCCAACCACCTCCTCTGTCGCATGTTCAGGTTGAGTTGACCCATCAGGCTCTTATGATCCGTATAAATGCTACATCATACATGCTACATCGTACTCCATACAGGGAGTGTCTCAATATCTTGAGGGCGAAAACAACCGCCCTAGCTCCAAATCATGAGTCGGATAATTGGCTTCATTGGGCTTTAACTGTCTTGACCCATAAGCAATTACCCAGCCTCGCTGCATAAGAAACGGCCCCCAATCTAGTGATCCATTCATCGTAATAAACCACCAAGTCTTCCATGCCATCAGGTAGTGTTAGGACTGGAGCCTCGTACAATCTCTGTCTCAAAACCTCGAATGTCGCTTGCTAATCTTTGCCCCAGCTAAATACCACGTTCTTCCTTGTTAATCGCATCAAAGGCACCGCTACCTTAGAGAAATCATGTATAAATTTGTTGTAGTACCCTGCCAATCCCAAGAAACTACGAATCTCCGATGGGTTCCTTGGAACTTCCGATTTCATGACAACCTCCACTTTAGCTGGATCCACCATGATACAGTTCTCATTAACCAGATGCCCGAGGAATTGAACCTCCCTTAACCAGAATTCACACTTCGAAAACTTCGCATACAATTTTTCCTCCTTAGGGTCTCGAGAACTTCCCTCAAATGCTCCTCATGAAGCTCCTTGCTTTGGGAGTAGATCAATATGTGATCGATAAATACAATCACTGAACGATCCAGCATAGGTCTGCAAACACGATTCTATTGAATAGGTATCTAAGCCATGACTAATAATTTGTATTTACCTAATTGATAGTAGAAAAGTCCATTTGGGTTGCCCTCATAGCTAGAGGTTGAACAGGAAAACCGGAAGAAATAAAGGTTGATTTATTATGTGATTAATAAATCAATATAAATAAAATAAATAGTTTATTAATATATTGTAGTGATAATATATTAATTATAGACTATATTAATTAATTAGAAATTAATATGGAATTAATTGGAATTAATTTGGTGATTAATTTGATTAATTGGTATATCACCTTTGAAGGAGTTGTCAAAGGAAGCTGTAGAAGGACTTTCGTATAGCTGTTTTAGCTTTAGTGGTATTATCTTTGAAAAAAATTCACTAGGCCCCAAATAAAGAACAAAGGAAACTCAAAGGAAATATCATCTTCTCAAAACCTTTATCGAACCATTTCCACATACAACAAAATCCGAATGTAAAAGCCTTGTTATATTCACACATTGAAATAATCCCCAATTTAACAGCAATTTATGCATCTCATATTCCCCTCCATTATATATCAGCTTTTATTTATTCCCAGTTAACACAATTCATTATATCCTAAACAAACTTTGATGATTAGAGAAGTAGTAATAGGAACATAAACCCACCATTTAACAGAAACATATCTAATAGATGATATCAATTAAAAAATTCCTAATAGAAACATAAACCCATGATTTAACAGAAAAGGATCAAAATCAAACGACCAAAAACAAAACATCCTTCAACAAGAGATAGAGAGCAGATCCTGTTAACAGAAATCAAGAGAACACAGACAGATGTGATGAACACCTGTGATGGTCCGAAAACTTACATGGTTGAAAACCGAGAAGATGAGAACGGTGGGGCAGAGGCGACGGCGATGCGGACGGAAGGACGTTGATGGGAGTTGGAGAATACGAGACCATGAATGATAGACAGAAGCCACGAGAAAGTAGGACCGTGAAAAGAAAAGTAAGGTTGAAGGAAGGTTCTTGCAAATTGGAAAAAAATTAGGGCTTGAATGATACGTTCCGGCAAGATGGTTAAAATTGGGTTGAACCTGGGTATGAAGTATGAACACGTAAAGGATTACGTGATGATATCGTTCAGTTTGATGAATTGATGAATTGATAATGTTGTTCAGTTTGTGTGATATATTCGTCTTCCGTCCTCCATGCACCTCCATGCCACTGCGAAACTATTTACAGAAACAAATTATTTGCACCAACAAATTGTCTTGCAGTTTTCGTCCTAAGAAAGTATGTGTGGTGCTCGCCCACACAATTTATTAAGCTCTACGGGTTTTTTATTGTTTTAGCGAAACATCGAACCGAACAGTGTGGTGCTCTCCCCTGACGAGTTGTGTACCGCTGCATTGCGCACGTACATAACTAGTATATATAATGACAACTTACATTTAACAACAATATGGCATTGAATTTTTTAACATTTGCAGCAAATCCCAAAGAACTCCATGCAAAAACTCAACAACAAGGTTAAATACGAAAATAGGAACGTTAACCAACTACCAAGGGTCATGGGCTTCTATCTCTTGATTTTGCTGCAACCGCTTTCTTCTTCGATTCACATGCGTAAATGTGTAAGAAATCGTTAGTAATTGCGATCTGGCAGTGGTTGCAGAAGAAGGATTGACTGAAAGGGGTATGTACATATCTTGGCAAAAAACAGAAAAATATAATGTTCTTTTGTCCTTTATTGATTTAGCCACCTAAAGATTATGCTTTAATTAATTATAACCCTTGTAGCCTCACCATTTTATTAGGACATTGCAAGGAGTTCTTTCATGTTCTTCCCCATAACATGTGACATTCTTCCTGTAACATGTGGCATGTCATGGAAACACGAAGCATAAAATACGGGATCCTGCCAATATAACCAAAAAGAAATATATAAAAGAGAAAAATGAAAAATTTTATAATACAAGAAGTTGAAAGCAATGTTAATTTATGTATATGGTAGCCCATATACATTTCTATCCCTTGTATCACAACAATTTTCATTAGTTGTAACACGCAACAAGGTGTTAGATATAAATAGCAACCTAATTTACAACTTTTCGGTAAAATAATTTATATTTACTGAAAATACAAAATATTTTTCATATGTTTACTCACATTGACAACGTACTAGTATTATCTACTGATATTAATAATATGTAACACATAATGACATCCAACTTACATTTCTTTTACAAAAACGCAAAGTAGAAAATAGAAATACATCTAATTACCAACTACGCATAAACTTGCAATTGCTTCGGCTGCTACCATCCTGAGAGTTTTGGGGACCATATGTTTGTTATGATATATGTGCTAGTAAAGTAGCACCTCATTTACCCATAACTAATCCTTCATTCAATCTACCAAAACAAAAACATTTTCTTCATTTAGAAATGTTCCAAAATATGATTAAACATCTAAAAGAGGTTAAAGATTTAGCAAATACCATTCATTGTAAGATTTGTAATGGCTCCAAAAACAACCCTAAGTAGCGTTGTATTATGGGTTGTTCTTAATACAATGAGCGTTGCAGGTAGACCACCTTCTTGTATAATATTTCCTTAAAATTTATCTAAAGACGGGGTTTCCTTTGAAAATCGTTTTAGAAAATCCTCAAATCCTTAGTTTGGGTTTGGAATCACATTCATGTTCATCCAAATCCCTCAAACTAAGGCTCTGATACCAACTTGTAACGTCCCAAAATCCGTAATAAAATATTTGTTTTAAAAGCGGTTCAAATACATAAAATGGGTTTTGAAATAGAAATCATCCAATTCAAACTCAATAATTAAAACATATAAAATCATGTTTATCAAAAACATTTGAAAACATTATCCAGCGGAAGACTTGAATACCAAAACCTCAAATGCAATACAGTCGGGTCGTGCTCCAAGCTCAAGCCAATCGATACCTGAAAAACATTTAGGATGAAAGTGTAAGCACAAAGCTTAGTGAGTTCCCCAAAATACCACAAAATCCACTTCATTCATACACCTAAGTCACAATCGACATTCGGGAACGCCTGGCCTGGTACGACCGATTATGCATCATCCTTTATCATGCAGCAACCCTCGAATTCATCAACTCGTTCTTTGATCCTCAGGTGCCCAGGTACGACTGCTCATACAGTGTCCTTTATCATGCAGCAACCCTCTAATTGATCAACTCAATCTTTAGTAGCCCGAACGAATCTAACGACTAACACATACAAACATAGAAGTCTAAGCATACAGCCTAATCCATCGGACTCCTAATACCAACCTTACAGTCAAAAATCGAAAGGCACACTTAGTTAACACACATTACTACACATAGTAATTAAGGCTACCTAAGCATTCAACTTCATCCATAGTATAGTGAGAAGACTCTCCTGATTCACCAAGCTAGACAGCGCTCTTCACACATGTCCTCGGATCCTGACAACACGAACCTTCCAATAAGGATAAACTTCAGTTAGTAAATCCTAAACCCAAACTGGATAAACCTCCAAAACCGGTACCCCAAATCTCTGAAGTTTGACCAAAGTCCAACCGGTCAAAAAAATCAACGGTCAAATGTCAAAGTCAAGGTCAACACACAAGTCAATCTGCACTTAGCGCTGTTATCACATAAGGATAGCGTCTCTAAGTACAATGGTCGTGAAAAACTTCACAGAGATAGCGTCAATATCTCCATAGATAGCGGCGCTGCGCTATCTACGCTGTTCAACCCACTTCTAACCAAAACTCTTAATCCGTTAATTCAACGTCTTAAACTTTCCAGGACCCTTCGAAACAGTCACTAGATCCATAAAAATGCTAACTTTCCCATCCAAACATGACCATGCATGCAAATGGACAAGATCTAGGTCCAAAATGAGTAAAATTCAACTTAAACACTCAAGGGAGCTTGACTTACTCCCATAATCAGTTGAAAACTTCCAAATAAGGCTGAAGGGACATAAAGATCCAACCTTTATCACTCTAATCTTTAAAACTAAAATCATAGAGAAAAAAGCATTTTAAAATCACAAATCAAGTAGTGGTTTTAAAATCATGCCAAAGATGATGTTTTATAATACTCTTCTGGTCTACTGAAATGGACGGGGGGAAGTAAATACAAATTAATTGAAAAAAAATCACTAATATTTAGAAAACTCTTCACTTTAACCATTATGTTAAAGACACGTAACCAGTTTGGTCATTGTGTTGTAATGTTTGTTTAAGACATGGTCCAAAAACGAATTCTGTAGCTATTTAGATCATTGTGGTTTTTTTATAGATTTGAACCCTCACAAATTTTCACCCCACCATAGAGCCCTTACCACACTCTTTACATGGAAAATATCTGAAAAAGGCATTTTGTCAAAGTATGATGATATTAATAAACTTTTTTGGCAAAATTCAATGCTAAGAACGATATTTTTTTCTTGAAAGTTGGCATATAAATGAGATTCCATGTACAAAAAAATAAAAGTTTTCCAGATCATCTAAAAGAATTCAAAAAAATCATTTTTGTCAAAGTAGGATGCTAGTAATAATAATTTTTTTTGCCAAGTTCAATGCTAAAAACAATATTTTTCCAAAAAAACTATCATGTAAATGAGTTTCATTGTACAAAAATAAAACTTATCCGGATCATCAAAAAATATTTTGAAAAAAAGTCATTTTTTGAAAGTACGATGCTATTAATAGTGTTTTTTGGGGTATAGTTTTTTTTCGAAAACATGTCATACTTCAAAGAACACGTTGTGCATCAACATGTAACATTTACCATTATAACATATGTATAATGTATATTGTTTGTTTTGGGATAAAAAAATTAAGTAAGTTTTTGTTTTGGAATAAAAAATAAATCGATGTTGTTTTGCATTAAAAATAAAAATATGTTGTTATTTTGGTTTAAAAATACATTCACATTGTTTTAGGTAAATTATAAAAGTGTGCATATATTTTTATTTTAAAATAGAAGTTCTTTTCGATTTAAAAATTAAAGTATATTGATGTTATGTATTAAATATAAAAGTATATTGTTTTGGGTTAAAAAAATAGAAGTTCATTTCAATTTTTGATTAAAAATAAAAATACACATGTTTTTTAAAAGATAAGCATATAACTATTTTCGTTTAAAATTAAAAGATAAATATTATTTTTAATTAAAGAGACAAGTACATTGTATATCTTAGAAATAAAAATATGTGTCTGTTTTTTAGTTAAAAATAAAAAAGCAAATTATAGAAATAGTCCTTGTGGTTATGCGGTGGTTTTGGATTTTGTTTCCTACATTTTTCAATTTGAAAGTTGACCATTCGAGTGTTCTATTTAACTCGATTTTTGTTCCCTAACAACCGTGAAAATAAAACATTTTTCTTTGAAAAATGGTACGACGATATTCGGCGATTATTTAATCTATTTTTTAGTATCAGTATGATTTTTTTCGTAAGTTGTTTTAAAATGAAAGAACGAAAATTTTCCGCATTTGGTATTGTTTAGTTGAGAAACCAAAAAAGAAAAATGAATCAACATAATAGAAAATTGAACTACACAAATATAAACCACAACTGAACGTAGATAACCTAAAGGCTAGTCACAATTAAATAAACTGTTCAACAAAAACATGATTATAAACCTAAAGCAACAAAATTCATGATGGAACTAAGATTAAGAAGCAAATCGATCACAGGCACTTACAAGATTGAAATAAATTACAAAATCTTTTATAAGAGAGAACCACAAACTCCAAAACTCCAAAATGAAATACATCAGCATAGGTTGAAATTTATAATATAGAGTATAATCATTACATGAGATAAAATAGTTAAATTAACCAAACTATAGTACTTAACATTAGTGATTGGTATCGCCTGTTGCTTTAAAACATAGATTACATCCATGGTAGTAACAGATTTTAAGCAAGCTAGTGACATTCTCTAGAAAGAACTTGAGAACGCCACCCCATATGCAAATCATTCTCTAGAAAGATTTTCAAGTTATGATCATTCTGTCTTGGAAATTTAATATATTTTTAAGTTGCTTCTCAACCTGAGTTGGTTCTAATCAAAGTCACAATTGAGATTTTCAATTCCCACAGGCCACATATGCCTGGCGTTCATAGTTAGTTGCTATTATTGGGAATTAATTAAAAGTTCATTGCTATTAAATAGATTTGGGGAGGCCTTATTCTACATTCAAAGTCAGTTGCTATTATTGGGTGGTCCTCAAAAGTACGTTGTTATTAAATAGAATTAGGGATACATTTTTCTGTCTAACTTTGACCAGTTCTTACCAGATTTATGTTTAGGTGACAGTTGTCTCTGGCGAGTTCCTTCACTTCTGTTTAGAACTGCCAAAAACCAAATCAGTTTCATCAATTCTATAACACACGCACACACATACACACACTCTTAAATACATCTACAGATAAAAAGTTAAACACAGATACACAAAACAGATACTTACCTTGCCATCCATCAGAGAAAAAAATATTAATGCTCCATCTCCATAATCAGGAACCTACTAAAAAATCACAAATATTTAACCAAATACATAGACAGGGGAATGGAAGTTCATACCAGATCAAGAGACGATAGTTGATAACTTACATCAAACGTTGTTTGAGACAATTCATAAGCAACTAGGATGCATGTTCTAAATTTCATTTTTTAATTTTCATTTTCTTTAAAGTCTTATCATATGTATTGAGTGTGAAGGAAAATCACGCATTTTGACCTAAATTGGTCAAAATTGGGAAAATCACCTAATTGATGAGATATATATATATATATATATATATATATATATATATAATTCAAGTAATTTATCTGGATATCAATGTGTTGATATGTATTATATTGTTAACGCTTTAGACTATAACTTGGAAGTTGATATTAATCAATTACCGAAGTTAGAATATGTGTTGTGGTTGGGACAAGTTGATTGAATAAAGGTCTGTCTTATAAAAGGCAAGGCAGGGGCTCTTCTGAAGGCATTTCAAACGGAGTAGGATCATTTACATTAGTTCTAGGTGAACAAAAAAAATGAAAAGTATATTGTAGAAGACACGGTAAATACTACCAAACAAAAGGTACATAAAAGAAACACGAAACTCAATACATTAATGGCTACATATTTGCACTGAGAACCACCAGCCTTACATAACTTTAATCTTTCAAGTTGTCCAACAAGCTAAAAAGAGGCATGTCTTTCAAGGGTTGCTTCATAATAAGTTACCAATAAAATCAGTAATGAAGTCGTCCAGGAGATGAGATTTTTCTTGATAAGTTACTTCATAATAAGTATGCACTTTTCAGGATGTGTTATTTCATACAGCACAAGAAAAAGGCCACCCATGGTGTTAGTGGCAATTTTATTGATATTAGGGACTTAAAAACCCATGCCAAATTACAATATTATACCTCTAGCCCTAAATAAGAACAGTAATAGGTCTGTTCAAGATAAGATACATACTAAAAGATTAAGTAAAATAAGAAAATTTTGATGAGAAACTATCTACGTTCAACCCTTTGCAACTTTGCAATGAACACCACCACCTTCACATAAACCCAGTCGCTAACGCAATCATAAAAGTGAAAAAATATACGTCTCCCACGACGATTGAGAAGCAAAACACCGCATGCTATCCAAAATCCAGTAACAAAACCAGTGCCACCACCAATATAAAACCATCCCCAATCTTCATCTATTTCTTCCTCATCAGCCTTGCTTTTATCAATGATTGATGGTACTTCTGATTCTTCATCTCCTGGACATTTTTTGGTAAGAGGAGGTCCACATAGTTGTGCGTTTCCATCGTATCTTGAAGGATCAAAGGACTGGAGTTGAGTGCTTGTTGGGATTCTCCCAGACAAGTTATTAAATGACACATCAAGGTCATTCAATAAACTCATTTCAGACATGCTTGACGGCATCCTTCCTGATAAATTGTTTTTCGATAAACCCAAAGATAGAAGTTTTTGCATCTGGCCAATTTTCTGTGGAATCTCTCCAAACAAAGCATTCTTTGATAAGTTGAGGGCAACCAGTTCATGAAGATTGGTGAGTTCATCTGGAATTTGTCCTGTTAAGTTGTTGCTTGACAGGTCAATCATCTTCAACCATCTCAGATTGCTAGAGAATTCACGTTCATATCCTTGCCACTCGATCATTGCATGATCAATATACTCATCATATAAGGATTCATAATTATCATCTCCTGGAATGTTCCATTTAATGAAACAGGAATGTACATTTTGTATCGGCAATAATCCTTGTTGAACTATGCTCATAAGATGATCCAAACACGAGGGGATGCTTCCATGGAGATGGTTCATTGACAAGTCTAGAATTTGAAGATCTGCTAATTGACATAACTGCAAAGGGATGGTTCCGAAAAAGTTGTTTGATCTTAGGAGAAGAACATACAACCTCGGTAAGTTGTCCCCAATCCAGACAGGCACGTCACCAGAAAACTTGTTGGCCCCCAAAATTAATGAGTTCAGACTCGTACAATTCTTCAAGGACAAAGGCAATTCTCCAGAGAAGTTGTTATTGTACAAATACAACACCTCCAGTTTTATCAAATATCCAATAGAGGGAGGAAGCCTTCCAGAGAGATGGTTGTGTCCTAGATTAAGAACTTTTTGTTCTTTGAAATGCCATAAACAGTCTGGAAGTTGTCCGCTTAGAAAGTTATGGGAGAGGTCAAGAAATTCTAAAAACCCGCTGACAACTTGGCATAAAAAGGAAATTCCTCCAGAGAATTTGTTTCTGGAAAGATTTAATGATGCCACAGTGGAAGACACATTTGTTATTGGACCATAAAAGCTGTTGGAACTCAAATCTATCATTGATTTGTTGTCAAAATTGGATGATAAATCTGGTACTTTTCCGCTGATGTTGTTGGAAGAGAGATTCATATATTTTAATTGAGAAGGCCACGTGTCCCAAAAATCGAGAGGAATGGTGTCTGAAATTCCATTATTGGCAATATTAAAGTAATCCAGATTTTTGAGTGTTTGGATCTTATCGAACAATAGGCATGTAAATTGGCTATCAGAAGCCTCCAACCTTTGTAATGCAACCAATGTGCATGCAGTCAGGTTGTTGAGAAAATCAGGAAAATTGATTACAGCAGAGTTGTTCTTCAGATGTATAAACTTCAAACTACAGAGGCTACCAAGGTATTTGGGAATCCCATCTAACATGTTGCTAGAGAGATCAAGAGTATGGAGCTTGTTGCTGGTTAATGTGAACAACCAACGATACATTGATGAGTTGAGATTGTTTCTAGAGAGAGAAAGGGCTTCAATAGATGAAGAAGAGTTGATAAACGAAGAATATGGATACATGACCTTTGACAGCTCACATCCCCCTAAACTTAAAATTGACAGTTTCCGGAGTCTGAGAATAACATCTACCCAATGATTTTGTTTGGCTAGGGAAATCCCATCCATTTCAAGAGCCTCCAAATGGGAAAGATGAGACAACCACTCTATGTTTTCAACTCTACACCTACCAACATTTGAAAGGTAAAGTACTTGCAAGTTGGTGAGGTTTCCCAACTCTAAAGGAATGATTCCACTGAGATTATTGCTGTAGAGGGAGAGGTACCTTAATTTGGCCAAGGAAAAAACTGACCTGGGAATGGTTCCATTAAAGCTATTTAGAGCAACGTCAAGGTACCTTAATTGAGTCATGGAACCAATGAAAGTGGGAATGGTTCCTTTAAAAGAATTTCTGGAAAGATCAAGATAATCTAAGTAGCTCAAATCAAGCAATGAATGGCTAATCTCACCTCCAAGACCGCAGTTTCTGAGTTGAAGCTCTGTAACATGACCTGTTTGGTTGTTGCAGGTGACTCCAAACCATTTACAGCAGTCATGTTTATCAGCTGTCCAAGTAAAGAGATTACCATGTGGATCTTGAATGCGAGATTTAAAATGAAGGAGAGCATGTCTCTCCTTATCCAAGCACTTACTCATTATAACACCATTACCACCTTCATCTCCTCCCAGTGCTACCAATTGGTTGGCAGTTGTACTTTCAAGGTTTAGTAAAAGAAGTGAGAATATTATAAAAACACAAGGATTCATATTACAAATGCAAATGTTAGCTGATTTTTTTTATTGATGCATATATGAACTGTCCCATGACGGTTTATATAGCCTTGAATGTGAAGATGAAGGATTCAAGTGAATGGCCTCAAATTGCAGGCCCATCGGTGTAGAGCATAGAATACTTCACTTCCATGGAATTTGAACCAAGCTATAAGTCAAACTAATGATGTAGAACTGAAATTGATTGCCCCAAATTAGACGTTCCAAGACTTACAAGTCTTGGCAATTTGTATTTATTATATCTTTTTTCTCATTGTGTGATATTTATTTGGTCCTCAGGTTATGTGAAATATAAATCCCGAAAAACAAACTATTGGAATCAAATACAGACTATCCACGTGATATGATATTCTTTGGGACTATGAATTTAATCACAATGGCATGATCTTTTCTCACTCAAAATAATTAAACGGTGAACTTGTTTTCTTTTACATTGTTGTTAAATTAATATTTTGATTAAAAGCCTTACACTAGTTACGAATTCAAATATTTTTTAAAAAGGAGAAGAGTAAATGACAATTTTACCCGTCTGTCTAAAAGTGATGTTGAATAAAAATTACTATTTATTTGATAATTGTAATATAAAGAAACTACAATTCACTACTATAAGACTAAATGTATGATGGTTCACAACTACCATATGTATATAGCCTTTGAAGGAGTTGTAAAATTATGACCATATATTGTCAAGGAAGCTGTAGAAACTATAGTATTATCTTGGAAAAAAGTTCACCAGGCCCCAAATAACCAACAAATGATACCTAAAGAAAATTTCATATTCTCAAAACCTTTATTGAACCATTTCCACATACAGCAAAATCTAAAATGTAAACGACTTGTTATATTCACAAACATGGAAATAACCCCCAATTTAACAGCAATTTATGCATCATTATTAAACAGCTTTTATTTATTCCCAATTAACACAATTCATTCTATCCTAAACAAAATTTGATAATTAGAGAAGTTATAATAGGAACATAAACCCACCATTCAACAGAAACATATCTAATTGATGATATCGATTAAAAAATTCCTAAGAGAAACATAAACCCATGATTTACAGAAAACGATCATTATCAAAACATCTTTCAACAGGAAATAGAGAGCAGATCCGGTTAACAGAAATCGACAGAACACATACAGATGCGATGAGTACCTGTGATGGTCCGAAAACTTACATGGTGGAATATAGTCTTTTCATATCTACGAGGGATGAAAACGGCAACAAAATCATACCATAAGGACTGTCCGATTGCAAAATAAAAGTTAGTGACCACACATGCAATTTTACCTGAACCACATGGACGGTTTCGGTAATTTACTCTTTTCTTAACATGTAGATGTTGAAAAATAACATATAAATGTTCGTAAAAACACATTTACAAATTCATTTTTACAAAAATAAATATATGAAAAAGAACAAAAGGATTCATACCGTTAACGCAAAGTCTCAAACCTTGGGGATTTTTGGATTGTATTGACGCATCTATGAAATTTCCTATGAGGGTTTACTTGACTGTGAAGATGATGGATTTAACGGATAGCCTTAAATTGGTGGCCCATTTGTGTAGATCATAAGATACTTCATTTCCATAGAATTTGAACCAAGCTATAAGACAAACTAATGGTGAAGAATTGAAATGAATTGCCCCAACCAAGCTGTAAGACAAAATACTAATGTTGACGAATAGTAATAGATTGCACAAAATTAGAAGTTCAAAGACTTACAAGTCTTGAAAATTTGTATTTATTATATATAATAAGTTTTCCCATTGTGATACTTTTTAGGTCCTCAAGCTATGTGATATGAATCCCAAAAAACAAACTTATGGTGTCAAATAAACCATCCATTCATGAAAATAGTGATATGATATTATTTGGGTCTACGCATTTAATCACCATGAAACGAATTTTTCTCATTTAGATTAATCAAAATTTGAACTTGTTTGAATGAAGCCAAGTCGGCCCACCAGGGTTTAATCCATGGTCTATTACATTGTGGACTTGTGGTTACAAATAAATATTTTGATTAAAAGCGCTACACTAGTTACGACTAGAGGTGTACATAAACAATCAGTTTTTTTATAAAAACCGGAACCGGTTTTCTAATAAGTTTTTTTTTTAAATGAACCGGTTTTTGTTCCGGTTAACCGAACTAAACCGGTTTAAAAACCGAAAAAAAATCGATCTAAAACTCAATTTCATTTCAAAACAAACAGGCCAAAAACGGACCGGTTGGACCCAAACCGGTTTTTTTAAAACCCGGTTCTTAAAGAAACCAAACCGGTTAAAAACCGGCTTTTGTGCTCCTCTAGTTACGACTTATAAAATATTAAAAAAAGTACAAGAAAATTACAAACTTATTATAACTTTTTAAAAACAACATAATTCTTTTAAGGCAAAATTACATTGTAGCCCCATAAAGTATTGTTTGTTGGTCGATTTGATCCTTAATGTTTTTTTTTTTTTTTTGCGTTAAAGGGGTATAAACTAAAAGAAAACCGATTGAAGAGTCCCCGACCCGGTACAACCGTTGGCCACAAATCCACTTAGGCGAAGAGTGATGGCGTGGCAACTACATGATGACCTCAGCTACGACACGTCATCGATTACAGGTAACCGACTACTGTTTGCCTTGGAGAGCAAGGGCCACCGGGTGTTTGCGGTGTAAAATTAAAGCACCGGATCGATCAAATACTCACACTTTGTGACCCAAATTGCTCAAAATTGTTAGATCCGGTGACATACTTTGCTTGATCGTTATTTACCTTTCTGATGGATCCCTCAATCGAGTTTACGTTCGGTGAATTTTCGGTCCACAACATCATACCGACCACTCTCACACCCCAGGAAAACCTTAACATCCAGATGCAGCTAGAGCTGGCACTCATACGTGAAGAGGTGGACGCCGGAATGCACCGGCCGGAGGCAGAAAATGCAGCTCTTTAGCGTGAGGTCGTGAAGCTCAAGAAAACCCTGAAGTCCGTCCTGTGGAGTTGGGTACTAGGTTTGGTGGCAATCGGTTTAACCTACGCGCTTAGTAAGTGACGATGGCATGTGGTAAGTTGTAGCTTGGAGGTGGCGGTGGAAGCTGAAGTTATGGTATTTTGGTTAGTCTTAGTAGTTAGGTAAGTTAAGTTTGGAATGGAAGTCAGTTAGGTAAGTTAAGTTTGGAATGGAAGTCCTGCTGTAGCAGGCATTTTGGTTTGTCTTAAATCCTTGAACAGATGTAATTTTTTATTGGTATTAAGTCGTGATATCTAATCGACGTTTAACTATATTTTGTGTTGTTTCATTTGTGACGTTTAACTATCTTTTGTGTTGCTTCGTTTGACTAGATCTATGCAAAACAAATAGATAGGCGATGGGTTTGTTGTGTTGTGAATCCAAGAAAATGTTTGTAAGTTTCATTGTTAGAGTAATAAATAGCAACGTACTTCAAATGTTTTTTTGCAATTTTGGTCCTTTACGTTAATGCCAAGAATTATGTTTGCAGTTTAGTCCATTTAACAAAGCTGCAGATGATGTTATTTACAAAAACCCAAATTATATCGCTTTTGTGGAAACAATTTGAAAACACAGATAATCCTTTTTTTCTTATCTATTTTTTGTCGATGTTAACATTGTACTTTGGATTTATCTTTTCAAATGACATTGTACTTCTGTTAATCCCTCAAAAACCATATTCACGAATGTAAATTCTTTTAAAAATAGATTAAACGCATTATATGTTGGTTAATCCTTCAAAAACCAGATTTACCAACCAAGTGCTATATTTTAAAACTAATTTTCAAAGTGCATGGCTTTTATCGAAACAAAATGGAAAAAGAGATGTTTTTTAACATATCTGTTTTTTATCCGTAATGACATTGTACTCTAGGTTTTTGTTCTATATATAGCATTGTACATTGGTTTTGTTGACTTCATGAAAAAATGGCTGATAAATTACATTGCCATTCTTGACTATAAAACCATTACATAATAACATAATGTAATTAGCAATCAAGTATCAAACCACAAGAACCAAATGAAGGGTTTTAAGCAATCAATGAACAAACAAAATTCTTATGGTTCACATGCAACCCTAAAAGATCTATGTTTTCTTCTATGGAGATAATAAACTAATAGCTAAGGCCAACATTTAAATTCTAAAGATCAAATAAGAATAACCAACCTTTTCTTGATCTTGTTCTTGAAGCTAGCAGCAAATTATCCTGCCTCAAATGCAAGTCACACCCAAAGCAATGGAGAAGACAGTTCAACAGAGTTCCTCTGGTTCTAGTTGGCGCAGGAAATAAGGGAGCCAGGAGGTTCCTTTTATAGCCTCCAAGGGTTACACCTGAAACCCTAAGGAGCCTCCTTAGTGGGCAAGCCTGTTGACCACTTGGACCAGGCTTCTAAACCCTAACTAGGGTTTTTCGCCAAACCCTAGAGGAGCCTCCAGGTTGGCGCCATTTTGGTCCCTGGTTTTATCTCTGCCAGTTATTCAACTATTGAATAAATACAAACCAGTCCCTGCACCTTTAATTAATTTATTTAATCACTAAATTAAATCCAATTAATTCTAGATTAAATCTTAATTAATTATTATAGTTTCCAATTAATATATTAACACTTAAATATATTAATAAAGCATTTATTTATTTTCAATTAATAAATCAACCTTTCTCTCTATTGAACCATACATTAATCCTCCAGCTATGAGGGCAACCCAAATGGACTTTGCTTCTATTAACAAGATAAATACAATTATAAGTCATGGCTTAGACACCTAATCTAACAGTCTCCCACTTGGATAAGTCTATGACTTTAATTGTCCTTTTACCTTCTGATTAATATCAGTTTCCTAGAAACTATTTCTGTACTCTGACATAGTCAGTTCTGTCCAAAGATAAGTGATCAGATGATCCTCCGTCCAACAGGATATTTTCTGACTCAAGACATGGATTAAGATCAATATCGGTCTGATACTTTGTTTCTCGATTTCTGATTTGCATATGACTTTTGAGACTACTAATTGAACACATCAATTTGGTCCCGGTTGGCCAACACTTTCAGTCAACTTCAAATCATCGAGAGGCCTACAGATATCTGTTTCCCATCGGGTTGAGGACGGATAAGTTTCGACTTATATGTCTATACCTTTTGCCAGTTAGAATACTCACAACAATGCATTTTATAACATCGAGTTACCGACGCGTTTTTGCATTATCAATGAGCAACTGACTTGCAAATTACATATCATATCTCTTCACGTAAAGATCAAATGATATTATCGTCTTGACATTGCTCGTGATGTAATCCATGAAGCAATCTGTTAAGCGCGGGTTTATCCAATACTCAAATCTTTATTTTCTAAGTACTCATGAACGTTGTATTAGTCTTACTGCAATGTCTAACTTCTTACACAGTCTACAACCGATTCATGACAGTCTTCGTTCATACTTACTCCCTAACAGTATGATCAACTGTGGAATTTCAAATAATCTAATTATTTAGGAAGTTAAACATGCAAATATAGAAACACAATAATAAACAATTGACAAAGGCAGTAACAATACTCATTTATAAATCTCCATTATAAAATCACCAAGTCAATTACATTTATACTGTTACAAGTTTCAAAATTCTATCTAATTACTAAAACTAATATCATTTACATGGAAAATATCCAAAAAAATTTGTAGTTTTTTATATAGATTTGTTCCCTCACGATTTTTCACCCCACCATAGAGCCCTTACCACACCCTTTACATGGAAAATATCCAAAAAAATTTGTCAAAGTATGATGATATTAATAAACTTTTTGGCAAAATTCAATGCTAAGAACGATATTTTTTTTTCTAGAAAATTGGCTTATAAATGAGCTTCCATGTACAAAAAAATATAACTTTTTCCGATCATCTAAAAGAATCCAAAAAAGTCATTTTTGTCAAAGTACGATGCTATTAATTTTTTTATTTTTTTTGCAAAGTTCAATGCTAAAAACGATTTTTTTTTTCAAATACAATGGTTATGTAAATGAGTTTCATTGTACAAAAATGAAAGTTTTCCGAATTATCAGAAAAGATTTTGAAAAAAGTCATTTTTTGAAAGTACGATGATATTAATAGTTTTTTTTTGGGCATATAGTTTTTTTTTTTCAAAGAACATTTTGTGCATCAATAGATAACATTTACCATTATAATATATGTATAATGTATATTGTTTGTTTGGGATAAAAAGTTAAGTAAGTTTTTGTTTTGGAATAAAAAATAAATGGATGTTGTCGTGGATTAAAAATAAAAATATGTTGTTACTTTGGTTTAAAAGTACATACACATTGTTTTAGGTAAATTATAAAAGTGTGCATAAGTTTTTGTTTTAAAATATAAGTTCTTTTCGATTAAACATTAAAGTATATTGATATTATATATTAAAAATAAAAATATCTTGTTTTGGGTTAAAAATAAGAAGTTCATTTTGATTTTGGGTTAAAAATAAAAATACGTATTTTTTTAAAAGATAAGTATATAATTATTTTTATTTAAAATTAAAAGATAATTATTATTTTTAATTTAAGATACAACTACATTGTATATCTAAGAAATAAAAATATGTGTGTTTTTTAGTTAAAAATAAAAAAGAAAATTATAGAAACTCCCCTTGAGGTTATGTGGTGGTTTTGGATTTTGTTTCCTATCTTCAATTTGAAAGTTGACCATTCGTGTGTTCTATTTAACACGATTTTTGTTTCCTAACAACTGTAAAAATAAAACATTTTTTCTTTGAAAAATGGTAAGACGATATTCGGCGATTGTTTAATCTATTTTTCAGTACCGGTACGAATTTTTTTCTTAAGTCGACTTAAAAATGAAAGAAAGAAATTTTCCGCATTTGGTATTGCTTAGTTGAGAAACCAAAAAAGAACAATGAAACTACATAATAGAAAACTGAACTACACAAACATAAACCACATCCAAATGATTAACGTAGATAACCTAAAGGCTAGTCACAAGTAAATAAATTGTTCAACAAAAACTTGATTGTAAACCTAAAGCAACACAATTCATAATGGAACTAAGACTAAGAAACAAATCGATCACAGGCACTTACAGGATTGAAATAAATTACAAAATCTTTTATAACAGAGAACCACAAACTCCAAAATGAAGTACATCGGCAGAGACTGAAATTTATAATATAGAGTATAATCATTGCATGAGATAAAATAGTTAAATTAACCTAACTATAGTACTTAACATTAGTGATTGGTATGGCTTGCTGCTTTAAAACATAAATTACATTGATGGTAGTAACAAATTTTAAGCAAGCTAGTGACATTCCCTAGAAAGAACTTGAGAAGGCCACCCCATATACAAATCATTCTCAGCAAATAAGATGTCACTGTCTAGAGATTAACATGGTTTTGAAAAACGGAGACCGGCCGGTTAAACCGGAACCGGTCTACTTAGCTTACCATATCCTTGCTTCTCGTTGCTCCAATTTACCAAATTGTCCTCTCCAAGCACATTTTTTTTTCATATAAGTTGGCAACCAAGAACCTAAAATTACCTTCTAGTGAAGACATGATTATGATAGAATAAAATAGTCACCTAAAGAATCAAGATCCATCCATTTCATATTAAGACATAAGTTATGAAAGTGAATCAAGATCTTACGTAAAAGTTCAACAAAAACTTGATTATAAACCTAAAGCAACAAAATTCGTAATAGAACTAAGACTAAGAAACAAATTGATCACAGGCACTTACAGGATTGAAATGAATTACAAAATCTTTTAAAACAGAAAACCACAAAACTCCAAAGTGGAGTATATCGGCATAGATTGAAATTTATAATAAAGTATAATCATTACTTGAGATAAATTAGCTAAATTAACCAAACTCTAGTCCTTAACATTAGTGATTGGTAAGGCCTGTTGCTTTAAAAAATAAATTACATCCCTTGGTTTGATCAGTTGTAGTTTCTACTGGAGTTAAATTTGTGTTGCCCCAATGGATGTATTAGTCACCTTCTCAAAGTAATGATGACTTTAATTAAAGTCGAAATGAAGATTTTCAAGTTATGATCTTTCTGTCTTGGGAATTTTTCATGTCTCAATCTTGATGGATTGGAAATTTAATTTAATTTCAAGTTCCTTCTCAACCTGGGATAGTTCTAATCAAAGTCACAATCGGGATTTTCAAGTCCCACATATGCCTGGCATTCAAAGTTAGTTGCTATTATTGAAGATTAATTAAAAGTTCAGTACTGTTAAATAGATTTGGGGAAGCCTTATTCTACATTCAAAGTCAGTTGCTATTATTGGGTGGTTCCCAAAAGTAGGTTGTTATTAAATAGAATTAGGGATACATTTTTCTGCCCAACTTGGAGCGGTTCTTGCCAGATTTATGTTTAATTGGCAGTTTTCTTTGGCGCGTTCCTTCACTTCTATTTAGAACTGCCAAAAACCAAATCAGTTTCATCAAATCTATAACACACGCACACACATACACTCTTAAATACACACACAGATAAAAAGTTAAACACAGATAAACAAAAATAGATACTTACCTTGCCATCCATCACAATAAAAAAATAGTAATGATCCATCTCCATAATCAGGAACCTACTAAAACAAAAACACAAATATTTAACCAAAGATATAGAAAAGTGAAGGAAATTTCATACCAGATCAAGAGACGATAGTCGATAACTTGCATCAAACATTTTTTGAGACAATTCATGAACGACTGGGGTGCATGTTCTAATTTTCATTTTATATTGAGTGTGGAAGAAAAATCACGCATTTTGACCTAAATTGGTCAAGATTGGGAAGATCACCTAATTGATGAGATATATACGATTCAAGTAATTTATCTGGATATCAATGTGTTGATATGGATTATATTGTTAACACTTTAGGCTATAACTTGGAGGTTGATATTAATCAATTACCAAATTTAGAATATGTGTTGCGGTTGGGTCAAGTTGATTGAATAAAGGCTTGTCTTATAAAAAGGCAGGGGCTCTTTTGTAGGCACTTCAAGGGGAGCAGGATTTGCCACATGAAACACAACACATTAATGGCTACAGATTTGCACTGAGAACCACCAGCCTTACATAGATTTAAACTTTCAAGTTGTCCAACAAGATAAAGAGAGAGGTCTTTCAAGGGTTACTTCTTAATAAGTTACGAATAAAATCAGTAATGAAGTCGTCCAAGAGATGAGATTCTTCTTAATAAGTTACTAAAGAAGTCGTCCAAGAGATGGTTGATGGTATTTCTCCTTTGACCCAGTGGCTTCAGGTGTATTTGAAAGGTGCCCTCAACCAATAAGTTGAGAGTTCAAGTCCTATGGTGGACAAATGTGTAGAATTAGAAATATGATCAAGGATGTATACCAATCAAACAAATGGGATAACATGGTATCTGATAACAGACTTTTGGGAATTAAAAATTTTGCCATATCCAAATCTCAGACTCAAGGAATTGCAATATTTAGTTTATTCATAGAACAATCTAGTATTAAATCCTAATGTATACCAATCAAACAAAACCCAAAAACATACATGCATAAACCCAGGAGAGATCTAGCACACATGCATTATTCTTGTATAGCACCAAAATTTTGCTTCTATAGAAAAATTCTCAAGTAAATATGTGTTGAAGGGACTATTCTTAGTTCGTCGATCTACTTCATCATTTTTGGCCAGCTGTGCAAATAACCTACGAACAGAATCTAGCATTGTAGCATAAAGCATATATGGCTGTATTTCCTGTTAAGTACAAATTCTAAAACCAATCTACATGGAGGATTGTACTATAAAAATATATAGTTCAATAAAATATACAACTTTAACTACATTTTCATCTTGGGTTTATATGCTACTAAAGTATGAAGTTTTCAGGATGCCTTATTTCATACAACACAAGAAAAAGGCCACCCATGGTGTTAGTGGCAATTTTATTGATATTGGGGACTTAAAAACCCATGCCAAATTACAATACTATACATCTAGCCCTAAATAAGAACAGTAACAGGTCTGTTCAAGATAAGATACATACTACAACATTAAGTCAAAAAAAAAAAAAAAAAATTAGATGAGAAACTATATACGTTCAACCCTTTGCAACTTTGCAATGAACACCACCACCTTCACATAAACCCAGTCCTTGAAGTCGTCAAAAAAGTGAAAAAATGCACGTCTCCCACGACGGTTGAGAAGCAAAAAGCCGCATGCTATCCAAAATCCAGTAACAAAACCCATGCTCCCACCAATATAAAACCATCCCCAAACTTCATCTATGTCTTCCTCATCACCCTTGCCTTCATAAATGATCGATGGTACTTCTGATTCTTCATCTCCCGGACATTTTTTGGTAAGGGGAGGTCCACATAGTTGTACATTTCCAGCGTATCTTGAAGAATTAAAGGACTGGAGTTGAGTGCTTGTTGGGATTCTCCCTGATAAGTTATTAAATGACACGTCCAGGTCATTCAATGAACTCATTTCAGACATGCTTGATGGCATCCTTCCTGATAAATTGTTTCTCGATAAACCCAAAGATAGAAGTTTTTGCATCTGGCCAATTTTCTGTGGAATCTCCCCATACAGGGCGTTCTTCGATAAGTTGAGGGCAACCAGTTCATGAAGGTTGGTGAGTTCATGTGGAATTTGTCCTGTTAAGTTGTTGCTTGACAGGTCAATCATCTTCACAAATCTCAGATTGCTAAAGAATTCACGTTCATCTCCTTGCCACTGGACCATTGCATGGTCAACATACTCATTAGCAAGGCTTACATAATAATCACCACTTGGAAAATTCCATCCAAATGAATAGGAATGTACGTTTTCTGTCGTTAAGATTCCTTGTTGAACCATTCTCGTAAGATTACTCAAACATGAGGGAATGGTTCCATGGAGATGGTTCATTGACAAGTCTAGAATTTGAAGATGTGGTAATTGACATAACTGCAAAGGGATGGTTCCGGAAAAGTTGTTTGATCTTAGGATAAGAACATACAACCTCTGTAAGTTGTCCCCAATCCAGACAGGCACATTACCAGAAAACTTGTTCCCCTCCAAAGTTAATGAGTTCAAACTCGTGCAATTCTTTAAGGACAAAGGCAATTCTCCAGATAAGTTGTTATTGTCCAAATACAACACCTCTAGTTCTATCAAATATCCAATAGATGGAGGAAGTCTTCCAGAGAAATCGTTGTATCCTAGATTAAGAACTTTTAGTTCTTTGAGATGCCATAAACAGTCTGGAAGTTGTCCACTTAGAAGGTTATGGGAGAGGTCAAGAAATTTTAAAAACCCATGGACAAGTTGGCATAAAAAGGAAATTCCTCCAGAGAATTTGTTTCTGGAAAGATTTAAAGATGCCACAGTAGAAGAGACATTTGTTATTGGACCATAAAAGTCGTTGGAACTCAAATCTATCACTGAATGGTTGTCAAAACTTGATGATAAATCTGGTACTTTCCCGCTGATGTTGTTGGAAGAGAGATTCATATATATTAATTGAGAAGGCCACATGTCCCAAAAATCGAGAGGAATGGTCTCTGAAATTCCATTATTGGCAATATCAAGATAAGTCAGATTTTTGAGTGTTTGGATCTTATTGGACAATGGGCCTGTAAATTGGTAATGAGAAGCATGCAATCCTTGTAATGCAAGCGATGTGCATCCCGTCAAGTTGTTGAGAAAATCAGGAAGATTGACCAAGGCAGAGTTGTTATACAGATATAAAAACTTCAAACCACAGAGGTTACCAAAGTATTTGGGTATCCCATCTACCATGTTTCTAGAGAAAGAAAGTTCACGAAGGTTATTGCTGGTTAATGGGAACAACCAACGATACATGGATGAGTTGAGATTGTTGTTTCCGAGATAAAGGTATTCGATAGATGAAGAAGAGTTGATAAACGAAGAATATGGATACATGACCTGTGACAGCTCACATTCCCATAAATATAAAGATGACAGTTTCCTGAGACTGAGAATGACATCTACCCAATGATTTGCTTTGGCTAGGGAAATCCCATCCATGTTAAGAGCCTCCAAATGAGAGAGATGAGACAACCACTCTATGTTTTCAACTCTACACCTTCCAACCTCTTCAAGGAGAAGCATTTGCAAGTTGGTGAGGTTTCCCAACTCTGGAGGAATGGTTCCATAAAGAGAGTTCAAGGAAAGGTCAAGGATCCTTAATTCGGTCAAGGAACCAATGGAGCTCGGAATGATTCCATTGAGATTATTGCTGCTGAGGTCGAGTTGCCTTAATTTGGTTAAGGAACCAACTGACCTGGGAATGGTTCCATTAAAACCATTCCAACCAAGGTCAAGGTGGCTTAACCGAGTCATGGAACCAATGAAAGTGGGAATGGTTCCTTTAAAAGAATTTCTGGAAATATTAAGATAATTTAAGTAGCTCAAATTAAGCAACGAATTGCTAATCTCACCTGCAAGACCACAAAAGGGAATATCAAGTCCTGTCACATGACCTGTTTGGTTGTTGCAAGTGACTCCAAACCATTTACAGCAGTCATGTTCCTCATCTTTCCATGTAGAGAGAATGTCATCAGAGTCTTGAAGGGGAGCTTTAAAGCGAAGGAGAGCATGTCTCTCCTTATCCAAACACTTATTGGTAACACCATTAGTATCATCTCCTCCCCCAACTGCTGCCAATTGGTTGGCAGTTGTAGTTTCAAGGTTTAGTAAGAGAAGTGAGAATATTATAAAAACACAAGGATTCATATTGTAAATGCAAATCTCTGGTGATGTTTTTTTTTATTGATGCATATATGAACTGTCACATGACAGTTTATATAGACTTGAATATTAAGATGAAAGATTCAAGTGAATGGCCTCAAATTGCAGGCCCATCAGTGTAGGGCATAGAATATTTCACTTCCATGGAATTTGAACCAAGCTATAAGTCAAACTATTAATGAAGAATTGAAATTGATTGCCCCAAATTAGACGTTCAAAGACTCGCAAGTCTTGGCAATTTGTATTTATTATAGATATTTTTTCTCATTGTGTGATATTTTTTGGTCCTCAAGTTATGTGAAATATAAATCCCAAAAAACAAACTAATGGAATCAAATACAGACTATCCATGTGATATGATATTATTTGGGTCTTGTGAATTTAATCACAATATCATGAATTGTTCTCACTCAGAATAATTAAACTGTGAACTTGTTTTCTTTTACATTGTTGTTAGAAATCAATACTTTGATTGAAAGCCCTACACCAGTTACGAAGTCAAATATTTTTTAAAAAGGATAAGAAATTTACTCCTAAAGTAATGCATGGACAAATGATATTTGCTTTAAATGTACAAAAAAATACATTTCTTTTTTAACTGAGTGAATGTCGGATGAGAGTAAATGACAATTTTACCCGTCTGTCTAAAAGTGATGTTGAATAAGAATTATTTGATAATTGTTATATAAAGAAACTACAATTCACTACTATAAGACTAAGGTGATGTTTGTTTTTGAAGAGGTAAAATGTCTTTTGTCTTTTTCCAGGTCTACGGAAGAAGATGTGGACCAAAAGTCTTTTCCATGTTTTTGCTCTTCATAAAAAAAGTTGTTTGTTTTTAATGTCTTTTCGGAATTATTCATTCTAACATCAAATTTTAGTTAAAATAAACCCGGGTGGGATGAGAGTGGGGTGGGTAGATAGTGGTGGGTGGGGGTGGTAGGTGGGGGTTGGTGGTATGAGTAAGGGGTGGGGTGGGGGTGGGGGTGGGGGTAGGGGTGGGTGGGCGGGCGTGGGGGTAGGGGTAGGGGTGTGTAGGGTGGGGTGGGGTGGGGTTAGGATGGAATGAGGTAAAGTGTAGTTGAAAAGTTTCAAAAAGAGGTTCAAAAAGCTAAAAAATATGTCTTTTTGAAAAAGAGATGAAAAAGTATTTTTTAGATATTTTGTCTTCTAAAAAACAAACGGTCTTTTTGAAAAACATCTACCCTCCCGCAGATGTTTTAGAGGAAAAAGACTTTTGGGGAAAAAACAAACACCACCTAAATGTATGTTGGTCCACAACTACCATATGTATATAGCCTTTGAAGGAGTTGTAAATTTATGGCCATATATTTGTCAAGAAAGCTGTAGAAGAATATTCCTAGAGCTGTTTTAGCTTGAATAGTATTATCTTTGAAAAAAGTTCACTAGGCCCCAAATAACGAGCAAAGGAAACTCAAAGGAAATTTCATCTTCTCAGAACCTTTATTGAACCATTTCCACATACAACAAAATCCGAATGCAATTTATGCATCTCATATTCCCCTCTATATTTATACCCAGTTAACACAATTCATTCTATCCTAAACAAATTTGATGATTAGAGAATTGTAATAGGAACATAAACCCACCATTCAACAGAAGCATATCTAATTGATAATATCAATTAAAAATTTCCTAATAGAAACATAAACCCATGATTTAACAGAGAAGGATCAAAATCAAACAACCAAAAATAAAACATCCTTCAACAGGAAATAGTGAGCAGACCCGTTTAACAGAAATCGAGAGAATACGGACAGATGCGATGAGTACCTGTGATGATCCCAAAACATACATGATGGAAAACAGAGAAGATGAGAACGGTGGGGCAGCGGCGACGGCGACGGTGACGGCGGGACGCTGATGGGAGATGGAGAAGATGAGACCAGATAGACAGAAGCCATGTCAAAGTAGGTAGTAAAAAGAAAAGTGGGTGAAGGAAGGTTGGTGTAAAGTGGTAAAAATTAGGGCTTGAACACGTTGATGGGAAGATGGTTAATGGCAAGATCATTAAAATTAGGTTGAACTTGAACACCTATAAAAATTATGTAAGAAGAAATGTATTTCTAAAAAACATCGAAAAATAAAATTAAAAGAAATTGGGGAAAATCTGTAAATAAAGTATGGTTGACTTGTATAAAAATATAATATTATGTTTTACAAACAATATTTTTAAAAAGATAAGTTCTAAATAATATAAAAAAACAAGTTGTAAATAAAAGTTAAGAAAAAAATATTAAAGAAGCTTATATCAAATTCATAAAAATAATGTATAAATCGGAAAATCATAAAAATTCATATATAAAAATGAAATGTAAAAAAATTGAAAAATGAGTCTGTAAAAAGTATTTATGTCAAAAAAGTTATTTTTTAAAAACGATTTCTTAAGAAGAAACACATCAAAAGAACAAATTTATAAAAACATTTTGAATTTTTAAAAACAAAGTTTCGATGAATTCATAAAAAAACTTGTAAAAATGTAAAATAAGTTTTACAAACAAAATTTACTTATAAAATAAGTTATAAATAACATAGAAAACAAAGTTGTAAATAAAAGTCGGGAATAATTTGTAAAAACAATGATTGTACCAAATACATAACGCATGGAGAGGGATCGCACACATGTCATCAACTCAACATGATGGTATAACTACTATTAACCAAGGTAGACCATGTGTTTCAAATGGGCATGCAATTCTTATAACAATTAAAATACAATAATAAAATATTTTAAAGGTTACTATTCATCATGTTAGTTTTAAAAAAAAATACTGAAAGTGCATTACTATAATAGGATAGATATTTTTAAAGTAGAAACGACTTAATAAAAAAAATTGTAAACATAATGTTATAACGAACAACCAACTTTAATCTCTTTATATTAGTAATTGTCTGTGAGTACTAACTCAATATTGAGTACTAACTCAATATAACAATACGATCCACAAAAAGAAATTAATGATCTAACCAAAGTATAATGTCATAGTAAAAAAATTAAAAGTATACCGATATAAAGAAGTATACTTTTCTCATCATACGTGTTGACGTAGGAAATTTGTGTATATATAATATGCACGCCATAATCTACATTATAAATATAATTAATTATGCACAAAAGTACAATTCAGTTAGTAAAAATAAAAATTTTAAAAGCAGAGAAAAAAGGTCTTAGAAAGCATGTTTTAAAAAAATTACTAAAAAGGTTGTAAAACAATTTGGAGAAAATTGTAAAAAAATTTAAAAATTAAGTTAAAAAATATAAAAATTATGAACTAAATTTGTAAAAACAATCAGAAATTGAGCTAAACAATAAAAAAATTTATTTGACAGTTTAATATCTTAAAAGCTAACCAACTATAAAGAAGTTGTGCAAAGCACGTAAAGATTGGAAAAAAAAAAACATGTAAAACTTCGTAAAAAACATGCAGAAATTCATCGATTGAAGCAAAGATTGTTTTTGGGTGCATACTTTGATCACTTGCAACTTCCATTTGTAAATTGTTTTAAACATTCAAATCTTTTGATCTCTAGATGTTGTCTTGCATATGGTTCTTTCTTTTATAAAACAATTGAAGAAATTGTAATCCCATGCTCTTCTGCCACATGTGATTGAATGCGTTTCGTGGTTGACACGTCGTTGTCGTTGATACGGTCTAAAATACAAGATTTAATATTACCGGTCTACTAGCTAGTAGTAAGTAAGGGTCGAACCGTGGAGTCAGTTGATGACAATCTGTGTTAAAACTCGACCAATCTATAGGGTCACTCAATAGACGATTTTTGTCCATACACGCTAAAGAACCGAAAAGCGCAAAAATGCAAAACAATAATTATTATTCTAAACTTGATTCCAAATAACATTCAATCACATCAACCAATCTGATTCCAAAGTTCAACTCAGGAATCAAAAACCAAATACTTCAAGCAATCAATTTCAACAAAAACAATTATCGAACCGAAACTATAATTGAACACGAAAATAACTTTAAATCGAAGTTGCATTAAAACTAAAACAGAAATAAGAGCCGAATGCTTCTAAAATCAGAGATAACGTCGAGATCCTGGTGGTCAACGGTATTCTACGATCAGAATCCTTGATCGCACGAAAGAACGAAAACCGAAAATGATACGAAATAATAACTAAAACTATCAAACTACCAATTGCAAATCACTAGGCTACGAAATCTGAGTCAAAGATATCTGAGTTCCACTCAAATGTCGAATCTTTGCTCCCGAATCACGAACCAGGACCCTCTATTTATAGTTGCTGAATTTGCCTGTCCGCGGCGTGGCAAGCTCTTATCCGCGGCGCGACTTATCCCCAATGCATGTTTCTTCACACTTTGAAATTTAAATTCTCACATGGTGTCACAGCTCACCACGTCGCGTAGCTCCTCGGGGCACGCGGCGTGCATGTTACTTTGATTCTTTCCAACTTTGCCAATTTTTACGCTTTTTATCCTGTAGTTCCTGTAATTTGCACAAAGTACTCTTGGCACGAAACGTGAGTAATATCGTATTTTCAAAAGTATATTTTATTCAAAACAAAGCTCAATAACATCTATAATACTTGATATTACTAGGCGTTATCAAACATCCTACACTTGTACCTTGCTTGTCCCCAAGCAAGTAAAGTTTTTAACAAATTCTAACAAAGACTCAAACAATTTTGAATGCCTTCAGTTTCAAAGTTTATTGTATTCGAAAAGTTAGATAAAAATGATTTTTGAGAAAAGTGACAACAATACGCTTTGGGAATCACGACTTTCTAAAGAACCCTTGATTACAAAATTTCAGTTCACAACAATGCACTTACTCATTCAGATTCTAAAGGCCGTTAAGTGATTATCCATGACTTTCGATGTTGTTCGTGTAACGAGCTTTCAAAAACACTATCCCAGACCAGACGATTTTAGGTAGTGAGGTGCATAAATGCCCTATTGGCCACCCTTTTCAGACTTACCGGCTCAAACAACAAAGGTCACTGATTGATATTTCCCTCCTGAATCCCAAACTTAAGATATTCTAAATCCATGATTTTCTAACTTCCAAGCACTCAACTTATTTTAACTCAAAACTAGCATATTAAAAACTAAACAATATCTCTTGAAAAATACCATAATGCTATAACCTTCAAAATCTATTTGTTTCCACGTTACAATTTCTTAAAAATTTTGAAAATTGCTAAAAAAATTGAAAATTGTGTCTTTTTATGCAAAAGTTCAAAAATCTTTTCGACCATCCCCACCCCAGACTTTAAACCGTACAACGTCCCCGTTGTACATAGAATAACAGAGTATCAATTGTGTGTCTTGGTAAATTATCCGGAGTTGGGCGCAACATTGAACATGCCTGGTATAACACAAATGTCGGGGTACGGTGACCCCACACATAGCGTTGTGCAACTCTTCGGTAGATTTCATTGGTAGCTTGCATACAAAACATACTTAATCAAACATTAAAAGCAATTACTGAATGTAAAAGTTTATATACAAAGGTGTTCAAAATAACAAAAAGAAGCAAAATACTATCAATCATCATCCTGGTGCGTCCCAGATGGACCGGCCTCCTCATGATTTGTGGCTAGGAAGGGTGATGGCTCTAGTCCTGCTCGGAGAAGGAGTGCCCGCTGAGACCCTGCGATCCATCGCATCTATGCCTGAATATCCGCCAACGAGGCTGTCAAATCACGCAATGCAGCCTGGACGTCTACAGGCTGCTGCTCCGGCTGTGGTGGTGGCTGGACAGCTGGTGCCACTCTCCTCCTCCTCACGGGTCTCTCCTCGACCTCCTCAACCCGTGGCGCTGCCTCTGGTTGTGCTTGCTGGTCTCCGGGATGACGGGCCGGAATCTCGGGTGTTATCACATACTCACCCTGTCTCGTCTGATGTACCACTCCCATATTCTCCAACTGCTGTCCCTGCATGAGGCGGGGTGGCATCGGCCTCAAGTGGGTCAAAACATCACCGATGATATAATGCCCACATCGGGCTCCCCTCCCTATTCCTCATGGCCTTGGTTGTCAAAAAGACAGCCAAAGTATGAGGCAGGTTGAGGAACCTGCTCGGATCAGAGAGGACCCACATATAGAACATGTCCTCACGTGGCACCTTCCCCTTTCCGATGTGCAATTGTAGAGGAAATGATACGGTGCATAATACAGTGCAGCAGGGAGCGGAACTGGCTCTCCATGGCCCTCCGGCCTCGAATCGGTCTTTAGATATCTGTTCCCAAATGACCTCGTCTGACTCTCTCTGAGGCAGCTCAATCATGCAAGCAGCTGGAAGTGGACGCTCTCAGTCTCTGCCCGGGTGTATATCCTCGTACGTCATGCAAACTGACGTACGATGCACTGTCAGCTCTGCCCTCCTAGTCTGAACGTAATGAGGTGAGCAGTGGGCTCACCGGATCCAGGCTCGAAACGGCAAGTGGCAAAGAACTCTACCATGAGCTCTTTGTGCACCCTCCGGGTGCGTCCAGGTGCGGTGGAGGAAGGGTAGCAGTCGATCCCATAGTCCCACTGCTGTCAAGAACTCCCGATCAAAATGCAATGCTCGCTGGAGCACCCGTGTGCTCACGGACTGCAGTCACGCCCTATATCTGAACGTCTCCTCCAGAACATCTGGAAATGTTTGGAAAGGGTGCTCGGGCACGTATGGTACTCTGGCTGGGCTTGGTCGGGCCATCTGCATGAATTGCATCACAGAAACAAAATTTTGCAAAATTAGTCCTTTACGCGTCGTAGGGAGAAACCCCGCGTTCGTTCAAATGTCGCGTCGCGGCGAATGAAGCTGTCGCGGCGTGGCATATGACTGATTCGAAAAATTCCATCTTTTTCACATGTTTCCACTTATTATATATATATATATATATATATATATATATATATATATATATATATATATATATATATATATATATATATATATATATATATATATATATATATATATATATATATATACTAGATGCTCGACTATGCTCCTTAGGGTGTGAGTTTTGCAAAATCAACACCCGAGAGGTCAGCATTGATGATTTTCTAAGTTTTCCACAAAAACCCTATTTGATCAAAATTCGAAGCCTAAATGCGTGCATTAACTTGGTTGAACTAGTTCAGATGAACTTACCTCAATAGTGGAACAAAGAAATGCAAGAAGATCACAAGAATCACCAAGTGCAATCGGTGCTCTATTCGTCCGCATCGTGGGTGAGTAAGGGTTGTGTGAAAGTGAAAATACGTACCTAGTAAAAACCTTTTAACCGATCAGAATCCGCGGCGTGGTGAGAGGTAATATGTTAAGCGCACTTATGAGAACCCTTGCGCATCGGGTTCTCCCAATTCCACGCGTCGTGTGCTAGCACCTCCCGCGATGCGAGGCCTAAACTTCACTTTGTTCTTGACAGTTTCACCCCACACTTTCTCTGTGCCCTGTCTTCCAAGATGATGATAGTACTCAGATCCTAATTGCTACTAAAACACATCCTAACCTACCACGAATGGGTTGCCTCCCACCAAGCACTAAGTTTAACAGCTTCAGCCAGACTGTGATGTCTTTATCTTTCTCTAGACACAAGCTTATCCATCCTAGGAGTAATGTCATGAATTAATGTTGCCATTAGAGCTGTTAAATGCGTGATCCGGTCCCCCAGTTGGCTTATCGTTTGCTGTTGTGCTTCTTGGACTTGCGTTACTTTCGCTTCATGACACCTCACACTCCTTGCGAATGCCTGATTCTTCCTTTCCATCATCTTAATTAAGGCTAAAAGCTGACTGTAACATCCCGAAATTTATGGGTAAATTTAATTTTTTAAAACCACATTAATATAAGAAAAAGCCACTTGATTCAATTTTCATAAAACACCCAACAACTTATAAGTTTAGTGTAAACATCCCATAATCAAAAATAGTTAACAAAATCAAAAGACAGCGGAACATCAACTTAAAATAAATCCCAAATGAAGCAGCACAATGTACACACGTCACACCTTGCCATCTTTGGTACCTGATGTACCTGAACAAAAGTTAAATAGGGAAAGGTAAGCACAGAGCTTAGTGAATTTCAACAGGTACATAATATATCAATCAAACATGCCTTGCTAACAAACACAGATCACCACATAACGCACCCAGTAGTGGTATCGCCACATAATGCACCCAGCACCACCCACATAATGCACCCAGCATTGGTATGGTCAAACAAATGGGTTTAAGGTTATCCATTTAATTAAACAATTAAAGTTACCAAAAATAGAAAACCTCCTAAGACCCTAATGGCTTTTTCGAAAATCACAAGGGGGGATTAGGGTTTCCAAAACCCTAATCCTTATAATCGATCCAAACATATATTAGGGTTTATAAGCTTTAAACCCTAATTTTAGGAAAAACAGTTATAACTATTCAACAAGAAAACAAGTAACAGGCTCTGATACCACTGAAAGGTTTTCTGCAACCAATGAATTAATAACCTAAGTTCACATGCAACCTATGAGGATCTATGTTTTCTTCTAACTGAACATATAACAAGTTCCTAAAAGGCCAACAAAAATTTCTAAAGAATAAAACTAGAAAGCTAACCTTTAGGTTTCTTGGAAGCAAAGCAGCAAAATTATCCTGCCTCAAATGAAGTCACACCCAGGGAGCTGAGGTATATGGATCGAAAATTTCAGAGAGTAGGGATATCAAAAATGGCACAGAAAATAGGGTGTCCAGGGACCCCTATTTATAGTTTTCCAGATGACCAGCTGATAAGCCTTAGAGATAAACCTATTTGAATTCGAATAAGATAAACCTTTTATCTTACAATTCAAACTCTATTTATCTATAATTATCAAAATACATTTATATATATCCATATATTAAAATCGATTGCCACTGGACTCACTCACACTGCCACTTACTCAACTATTGACCAATTACAGTTTCAGTCCCTGCACCTTTAATTAATTAAATTAATCACCAAATTAAATCCAATTAATTCCAGATTAATTTCTAATTAATTAATATCGTTTCTAATTAATATATTATCACTTTAATATATTAACAAACCATATATTTAATTCATGTTGATTTATTAATCACATAATAAATCAACATTTCTCTCTACCGAACTTTCTACCAAACCTCCAGCTATGAGGGCAACCCAAATGGACTATGCTACTATTAATTAGGTAAATACTAATTATTAGTCATGGTTTAGACACCTAATCCAACAGTCTCCCACTTGGATAAGTCTATGACTATAATTACCAATTTAACCTCTAATTAATCAGCATCTGTAGCTTCCTAGAAACCGCTGCCGAACTCTGACCCAGTCAGTTCTGTCCATAGATAAGTGATCAGATGATCCTCCGTCCAACAAGATATTTTCAGACTCAAGACATGGATTAAAATCAATCCTGGTCTGATTCACTGTATCTCGATTTCCGATTTGCATATGACTCTTAGACTACCAATTAACCATGTCAATTTAGTCCCGGTTGGCCAACCCTTTTAGTCAACCTCAAATTCATCAAGAGGCACCTACAGATATCTGTTCCCCGTTAGGGTCAAGGGACGAATAAGCTTCGACTCATATACTTATGTCTTTTACCAGACAAATCACTCACAACAATACGTTTTATAACACCGCGTTACCGATGCGTTTTCATATTATCAATGAACAACCGCCTTGTAAATCATAACTCATATGTCTTGGCTTAAAGATCAAAAGATATTGTCGTCTCAACATTGCTCGTGATGTAATCCATGAAGCAATCCATTGAGCGTGGGTTTATCCAATGCTCAAATCTCCATTTCTAAGTACTCATGAATGTTGCAGCAATCTTATTGCAATGTCTAACTCCTTAGACAATCTACAAACCAATTCATGATAGTCTTCCTTTATACTTACTCCCTAAGAGTATTAGCGACTGTGGATATTTGAATAATCCAATTATTCAGGAAGTAAACATGCAAAATGAAACACAATGACAAAGTATTGACAAAAGTAGTAAACCATTACTCATTAATAAATCTCCATTATTAAATCACAAAAGTCAAATACAATTACATTGTTACAAGTTTCAAAACCTATCTAATTACAAAAACTTATATCATCTCTTAATCCAATGCTCCTAGCATGATGATAATGCTTAATCCTACTCAGAGCCTTTGTCAAGGGATCTGCAGGATTATCTTCCGATGATACCCTCTTTACAAGGAGGTGACCTTCTTCTACTATATGTCGTATGTAGTGGTACTTTCTGTCGATATGCATGGACTTTCCATGGTCTCGTGGTTCCTTTGTCAAGGCAACCGCTCCTTTGTTATCGCAGAACAGTTCCATGAGCTCCTGAATACTCGGGACAACTCCAAGGTCACCGATAAAGTTCTTCAGCCAAGCCGCTTCCTTTGACGCTTCACTTGCTGCTATGTAGTATGATTCGCACGTAGAATCAGCCACCGTCTCTTGCTTGGAACTCTTCCAAGTTACTGCTCCCCCATTCAAAAGGAATACCCAGCCTGACTGAGACCGACCATTATCTCTATCCGTCTGAAAGCTGGCATCTGTATATCCTTCAACTCTCAAGGTATCACTGCCACCAAGGACTAACACCATGTTCTTTGTCCTTCGCAGGTACTTGAGTATATTTTTGACAGCTATCCAATGCGCCCTTCCAAGGTTTCCCTGGTACCAACTAACCATGCTCAGAGCAAAGGCCACGTCAGGGCGAGTACACGTCATAGCGTACATGATCGACCCCACAACCGAAGCGTAAGGTACCCGACTCATGTCAGTTATCTCCTCGTCTGTACTCGGACTTTGAGTCTTACTCAACTTTGCATTACTCTGGATAGGTAGCTCTCCCTTCTTGGAATTTTCCATACTAAACCTCTTTAGTACCTTTTCCAAGTATGTACCCTGACTAAGTCCAATCAGTCTCTTCTTCCTATCTCTCAATATTCTTATCCCGAGAATATAGGCAGCTTCTCCTAGATCCTTCATGGCGAAACACTTCCCAAGCCAAGACTTGACATCTTGCAAGGTTGGAATGTCATTTCCCATGAGCAGTATGTCATCAACATACAACACCAGAAAAGTGACTATACTCCCACTAGCCTTGACATATACGCAGGACTCATCCTCGCTCCTAGAGAAGCCAAACTCTTTGACTTTCTCATGGAAACAAAGATTCCAGCTGCGAGAAGCTTGTTTCAATTCGTATATCGATTTCTCAAGCTTACACACCTTATTAGGATACATTGCATCGACAAACCCCTCTGGCTGATTCATGTAAACATCCTCAGTCAACTTCCCATTAAGGAAAGCGGTTTTGACGTCCATCTACCAAATTTCATAGTCATGAAACGCAGCTATGGCCAGCATTATCCTAATAGACTTTATCTTGGCTACTGGTGAGAAGGTCTCGTCATAGTCAACCCCCGGGGTTTGAGTAAAGCCCTTCGCAACCAGTCTTGCCTTGAAAGTGTGTACCTTTCCATCCATGTCGGTCTTCTTCTTGAAGATCCACTTGCACCCGACTGTCTTTCGACCCTTTACATTGTCAACCAAGTTCCAAACTTGATTGTCATACATGGACTTGATCTTGCTATGCATTGCCTCTTTCCACTTGGTAGACTCAGGGCCCGCCACTGCTTCCTGGTAGTTAGTTGGCTCATCCAAATTTATCAGTGTCCTATCACTGAAAAACGTGTCCCCATCCGAAGTTATATGGAAACCATAAAACTCGGGTGGCATGCTAACTCTACCGGAGCACCTAAGAGGTAAGGATACTTCAGTCGGACCAACAAGAACTTCTTCCTTATGTTGGTTGCTAGTTTCTCCTAAGGTTGTGTCATCTGATGACTCTTGAATTTCTTCAAGATCAATGGTACTCCCACTGTCCTCTTTGAATATGAGCTCTCTCTCTCTCGAAAGACCACTCGTCTAGCTACAAAGACCACGTCCTCGCTCGGTCTGTAGAATAAATATACAAATGACTGTTTGGGGTAACCAATGAAGAAACACCTTTTGCTTCTTTCTGCGAGTTTGTCTTGAGTCTCTCGTCTAACGAAAGCCTCACAACCCTAGACTTTGATATGTGCCAACGAGGGAACTTTCCCTGTCGACATCTCATGAGGTGTTTTAGCAACATTTTTAGTTGGGACAAGATTGAGGATATGGGTGGCAGTCTCTAAGGCATACCCCCAGAAGTGAATGGGAAGTGAAGCTCGACTCATCATGGAACGAACCATGTCTAACAGGGTTTGGTTACGCCTCTCGGCAACACCGTTCAACTGTGGTGTTCTGGGAGGTGTCAACTGCGAAACTATTCCACATTCCTTTAGATAGTCTAGGAACTCGATACTAAGATACTCTCCGCCTCTGTCGGACCTGAGCATCTTTATCTTCCTGCCTAACTGATTCTCTACTTCGTTCTTAAACTCTTTGAACTTTTCAAAGGTTTCAGACTTGTGCTTGATTAAGTAGATATAACCGTATCTACTAAAATCGTCAGTAAAGGTCACGTAGAACCGCGTGCCATCCTTTGTGGTTGATCTGAAGCGACCACACACATCCGTGTGTATGATGTCCAACAGACCTTCACCTCTTTCAAAAGAACCTTTGAAATGTGATTTAGTCATCTTGCCCAATAGACAAGATTCGCATACATCATCCGACTTGAGGTCGAATGATTCCAACACTCCATCCTTTTGGAGTCGGGCGATGCGTTTCTTGCTGATGTGCCCAAGCCGACTATGCCACAGGCATGCCTTTTCTACATCACTAGTAGAATCAATATAATTAACACTATGTCCTAAATTGTCAACACATTCCACAGTTTCATACACACCATCACAAGGAAAAGCAGTAAAAATAAAAGTATCATTTTTGAAAACAGAAATTGAACCAATTTTATTATCAAAAGAAAACTGAAATCCTTGTCTAAACAATGCGTGAAATGAAATAATGTTTCTTGCCATTTCTGGCGAATAGCAACAATTTAACAACTCTAAACTAACATCACTACTAAGCACTAAACTATAGGCACCGATCTTGGTAACAGGGTATGATCTCATATTTCCCATGATCAGGTTCAGTCTACCATGCTCCACCTCCCTGCTTTCCTTTAGGCCCTGTAAATCAGAACATATGTGAAAACCACATCCTGTATCAAGGACCCAAGAACTAGAAGATGGTGAGTTTTTAGAGATAGTGTATATACCTGCTGTCGATGGCTTTACTTTCCCATCATTGACGTCTTGCAAGTACTTTGGGCAGCTTCTCTTCCAATGGCCCTTCTCTTTGCAATAGAAACAGTTGGCTTCATTAGGGTTGGCCATACAAGGAATGTGGGAAGACTTGGTTCTCGGGCCATTGCTGGACAACCCGACCTGAACCTTTTCCCTCCAATTTTGTTTAGGAGGCCCTTCCGTTTCTTTCCTTTGCCACTTCCAATGGCCAAGACGGGCTGACTAACTGAGGGTACACTTTTACCCTTTATCCCGTCTTCAGCAGTCCTAAGCATGCGATGCAATTCAGCCAGGGTAGACTGATTGTTGTTCAAATGGTAAGCCAGCCTGAACTGGTCATAAGAACTCGGCAAGGAGTTAAGCACTATGTCAACGGCCAACTCCTCATGTACAGGCATCACAAGCTTCCTAAGCCGCTCCACGTAACCTTGCATCCTTTGCACGTGAGTGCAGATGGACTCTCCATCTCTAGGCTTGCCGTTCGTGAAGTCCTTGACCACCTCACACCTCTCTATGTGCTCTTGCTTGCGGAACTTTTCCGCAAGCTCCTTATGCATCTCATAGGGCCAGTAGTCTTCATATATTCTTTGCAATTCGGGGTTCATTGTGGCGATCATGATGCAGGACACTTTGGTTGAATCATCAGAATGTTTTTGGTACGTGGCAAGTTCCTCGGGAGTAGCAGTTTCAGGGTCAATATCGACAAGCTCAGTCTCGAGTACATACTCTTTGTTCTCGAACCTCAGAGCCATCTTGATATTTATTATCCAGTCGTTGTAGTTCGTGCCATTCAATTGAACCTTTGAACATAACGAGAGGATTGAGGTAACATTGGAGTTTGAGTGGGGGGCATATTGATCAGCAGAAGATATCTATAAAAGAAGGTAAGTTTAATTAGATACTTGTCCGATCCTTATAATTAACCCAATATAAAAATAAGGCTAGGATCCAACTATAACAATTTACAACATAGAAGAGGGATGTTGTAATCTATTTGCAAATTTTATAAGGGTAGGCGAATGACGATTCAGCCAATTCCAGCACGGAAAATAATCTTATTATAATGGAATTCCTAGTTTCTTTTGAGATTTATTGAACTGTTCAATAACATGTTTAATCTCAGATATGCCCCACCGTTTGTGACTGGGATGTCGAGGATCACAAACCAGGTGTGAATAACCATGCAAATTAGCTTGGTACTCTCGGGATCAATTACCATCTCAAATTGATGTGCCGGTAAACCACACACGCTCCATCAACAATGATAACACCCGAGAAACCCATTGCCACTCTTTATGAACCCCTATTGGTGTGCCGGTAAACCACACACGCTCCACCAACGTTTCATAAAGTGCAATGTGCAATTTCATGGATTAGCATCAAATTCACATTTTTCCTAAAGTAACTAGATTGGGATTTTGTAAAGTGTTCTAGTAGTTTGATCATTATACTTTTAATGATTAAGCGGTCCTATCAAACCCGTTCAGCTAACGACCCTCCACTGATCAGGCGAGCGGTGGGTGAGAGTGGACACCCATTAGACTGCCATTTTATAGGCAGTCTCCTTATACCCACTTTATAGATCAGCTTCGTGAATGAGGCCTACTATTGATTTGACTTACCAATTTATCTTATACATATAGTATTAACCTTTAATAATATATATAAGATTTATTTTAAACCTTTTAAAATATTCCAGGTTTATCTTTTAATTTTTCCAAATTTAACTATTAAATTTAAAATTAAATTAAACCTTTTAAATTCGATTTAATTATCCTTTAATTAAACAATTAATTAAATTAATTAAATCTAGATATTTTAAACCTTTTAAAATATTTTAGGATTTATCCTTTAATTTTCGAAATTTAACCATTAAATTAAAATTAAATTAAACCATTGAATTATCTTTTAATTAAACAATTAATTAAATTAATTCAAATGTAGATATGTTTCACAAATTAATCAAATTAATTTAAACCTATCTTAAACCCCTAATTTTCGAATTCAAACAAATGGGTTTAAGGTTATCCATTTAATTAAACAATTAAAGTTACCAAAAATAGAAAACCTCCTAAGACCCTAATGGCTTTTTCGAAAATCACAAGGGGGGATTAGGGTTTCCAAAACCCTAATCCTTATAATCGATCCAAACATATATTAGGGTTTATAAGCTTTAAACCCTAATTTTAGGAAAAACAGTTATAACTATTCAACAAGAAAACAAGTAACAGGCTCTGATACCACTGAAAGGTTTTCTACAACCAATGAACTAATAACCTAAGTTCACATGCAACCTATGAGGATCTATGTTTTCTTCTAACTGAACATATAACAAGTTCCTAAAAGGCCAACAAAAATTTCTAAAGAATAAAACTAGAAAGCTAACCTTTAGGTTTCTTGGAAGCAAAGCAGCAAAATTATCCTGCCTCAAATGAAGTCACACCCAGGGAGCTGAGGTATATGGATCGAAAATTCCAGAGAGTAGGGATATCAAAAATGGCACAGAAAATAGGGTGTCCAGGGACCCCTATTTATAGTTTTCCAGATGACCAGCTGATAAGCCTTAGAGATAAACCTATTTGAATTCAAATAAGATAAACCTTTTATCTTACAATTCAAACTCTATTTATCTATAATTATCAAAATCGATTTATATATATCCATATATTAAAATCGATTGCCACTGGACTCACTCACACTGCCACTTACTCAACTATTGACTAATTACAGTTTCAGTCCCTACACCTTTAATTAATTAAATTAATCACCAAATTAAATCCAATTAATTCTAGATTAATTTCTAATTAATTAATATAGTTTCTAATTAATATATTATCACTTTAATATATTAACAAACCATATATTTAATTCATGTTGATTTATTAATCACATAATAAATCAACATTTCTCTCTACCGAACTTTCTACCAAACCTCCAGCTATGAGGGAAACCCAAATGGACTATGCTACTATTAATTAGGTAAATACTAATTATTAGTCATGGCTTAGACACCTAATCCAACATTTTCTTCCTCTTTTTTTCAGACATCTATCAGCTGCATCATTGGAAACCGAACTGTCCTATGTGGTTCCTCATATCCTGGTGGAAGAGATAGTGGACATCCAAACATATTTAATCTTCTTTTCCATGTGACGAACATGATATCCACATCACCAGTCTTGCAATCCATGATTGCTCCTGCCGTAGCTAAAAATGGTCGTCCTAAAATCAAAGCAGGTGGTGAATCCTGATGGCTCTTGTACTCTATCACTAAGAAATCCACTAGATAGAAGAAATCTCCAACTTTTACGATTACGTTGGTCAGCTTACCCCTCGAAACCTTAATTGATTGGTCGGTCAATTGTAGAACTGTTTTGGCGGGTTCTAACTCCTCGTTTTTGTATTGGTCATACAAGTGACTAGGTAAAATATTTACATTAGCTCCTAAATCCAACAAGGCTTCTCTTATGGTCACATCACCCACAGTAACAGTGATGTCGGGTGTACATGGGTCTTTTTCCTTTTTGGGTAACTTTCCCAACAATGCTTCACTAGCCTTGATAGTGATACAAGCTTTCTCAGGTATCAGGGCCTTTGTCTTTTCTTTTTCCTCACAAATTTCTTTTAATATTTTGGAGTCATCAGGTGTGTGCTTCAGTTGATCCAGTAGAGGCTGATTGATGGAAGGTTTTTCCGATGTATTTTGTTTCTTTGCCTTGGCAGCCTTCTTCTTCCTGATGGCAGTTACTACTGGCTTCTCGTCTTCACATGTAACTTCATCCTTGTCTTCCGAATTGAGGAAATCTTCTATCTTCACACTCCTACATACTTTTTCTTCTTCAACACTCTCCACAGCATTGACATGTTCTTTTCCTGCTCGCTGGGTGTGGTTAGGATTAACCTCCGTACTACTGGGGAGTTTCCCATCATTTTTTTCCTCATGTCTTCAGCCACCTGAGCAACTTGACATTCTATGTTGGTAATGGATTTATTAGTAATTATATCTCCCAAAACTTATAAAAATACGCAAAATGTTTTACCGCTTTTTATAAAAAGCACCAAGGTATAAATAATACATGTGTATTATTTATAAAAGGCTAGAACCTCACCCCACCCCCTCTCTTTGGCCGGCCATGAGGCCACCCTAGAGACACCCTCACATCTTGCCCTTAGGATAAAAATCTTATATGTTAATATAAGTTGTACACTTAAAATCTTTAAAGTAGATTTGTGTATCTTGTAGTTTCCAATGCAAGATCATCCAACTCTCCTCACCACCCTTATAAATTCGGCCCTTATGAGTCCATTTGCACCCTCCACTTGATCTTCCACAAACTTGCTTCCATACTCTCCAAAATCTCCAACAAGTTCCAAGTGTTTCTAAGCCTTTCCAAGGGTTTTTTCACAAAGATCTTGGTAAGTTCATGTTCATTCCAAGCTTCCAACATCATTTCTATCATCATTCTTTGTTGATCTTCTACTCACACTCTTGATCTTGAACTATAGATCATCTTGAAGATCAAGCCACCTCCAAGTTGCTAAACTTTGATCATTTCTTCTTCAAAACTCAAGATTTGCTTCGAGGGTGAGTTCATACCTCACTTTTCTACTCTTTTTAAGTGTTTTATGGGGGAGAATACAAGTCTTAAAAATATATGTTTTGTTCCTGAAATATGATGTGTTCATATGTTTTGTTCTTGAAATATGACTTGTTCATATGTTTGGTCATATTACTATAAAAGTGTTTGGCATAAAAATGTGTTAAAATAAACTAAAATACATATTTAGTTGAAGGAACTAACATGCAAGACTTTTACACACCTTTGTCACCAACGAAACTTCATGTTTTACTTTGTTGGTGAAATGGTCATAAATATGGTATACTATATGATCTTTTGACAAAAGACATAAAAATACATTTTTTTTTACTAAAATAGTCATAAAACACTTTTGTCATATGATGTTGTACAACAATCAAATGTAAATATTTATGTAACTAAAATGGTCTAAATAAATATGTCGTTATTATCTTCACATAAAAATACCCATTTATAAAAAGAACGTTATTTTGACGTAATGACGAGTATTTGAACTTATAACGTAATAATAAACTTGGGAAATGAGATTTTTACAAGGAAGTTGGTATTTTAAACAAAGATGACTATTTTCATAGTATAGTGTATGATAAATGACTATTTGGAAAGATTACCATCATTTTGACAAAATGACAAGAATTAAAATGCTGTCATCACTTATGTAAAATGACCAAAACTAACTACTTGTCATAACATGTTTGATAAACTTAAACTTATCTTGTTAGTATATTTAGTGTCATAGATGTAAGAAATTACTCATTTCAACTCCTTAACATCTTTTAGGCTTAAATACTTAAATACGATGAAAACATTTATATAAATTATAATGGGTATAATTTATGGAACGAACGACGAAGATACGTCAAAAATACGAAAGATAATTATATAAATATATAACTATTACATAATATAATTATCATGAGTATATTTTGAGAATTACAATTACAAAAAGGGTTGCAATACATTTACAAGTGAAGTTTTACGTTATAATTATCATTGGTACATTTTGATAATTGCAAATACAAAGGAGTTTTCAATACATATACAAATAAAGTTTTACACTATAATTATGTATTGATACATTTTGATAATTACAAATAAAAAGGAATCATTTCAGTACAAACTAGGATAAAACATTCACGTTGGGTACGTAGTTTTGTGAGACATTGCTTCACAGTACTAAAAGGAGTACACATTAAGTTCTGGATTATAACCTTAATCATTCATGAGCGAGATAGTTGTATATAGATCTATATGGGACTGGCAGTCCCCACTTATGGTTGTTAGCTACAACTACGACCCACGGGTCAAGGGTGACAAATGTCTTAACACTGCGACGCCCGAAGAACGTCGTGCCAGGCCATCAGGTCATAGCGAGGTTATAATAACTCACATGAACAACAACGAATATCCTGTGTTTGGAGAAAAATATCTTCAAATGGTTTTATGTAAATATATAAAACTACATGTTGCTTTACATAAAATATAAGTATGGTTTTACTTATACATATGAGCTTATGGGATTAAAACTACAATTCTGTAAAATACAATTATAAGTACGCTTTTATTTATACGTATGAGTTTTAAAGTATTAAAACTACATTTGATCAAGTTACGAATATAAGAACAATTTTACTTATACATACGAGTTGTATGAAATTAAAACTACATTTTATCAAGATACAAATAACTGTGGTTTTACTTACACAAGGGTTTTATGGATTTAAAACTACAATAACGTTAAAGAAAACACTGTTTTCCTTGGTACATACACTACAAGTTTTCACGAAGAAATCACTATGTTTCTCATTACAAAAATCTTATGAACTCACCAACGTAATGTTGATACTTGCAAAATTACTTGTATTCTGAGGTAACAATTAGTCAGGAACGATTAATCCTTTTGGGACCGGACGTGAAGACGTCTCTTTTGAATATTTTGTTATCATATTTTGTTATCATACTGTAATTGGTTTCAAACAATATCATTGAACAATGTAACTTTCTGGTTATAATGTGTGATGGTTATTATTTACTTATGTTTGATTGTATGCAACGGTTGTGATACTATGATTCGTTCCGCCCTCCAACGATTCCGCCATTGTGGTTTGAGGGTGTGACACATATTTACAACTACGAAAAGGTTTAAGTGTACCAACCTTTAGCAAAACCGATTTGCTTGAAGAATACTTTGAGAAAGTCAAAATCCCCAAATGCTAAGGAAGGTAGTATACAAAAGATAATACCTCTAATGGATCACACCCAATAAGTCCAAACAATTAGGTTAATTAGGTTATTAAGAAAACCTCGCTATAAAACCTTAGACAAGGATTATAGATTCTGCTTGAGAGAGAAGAGAAAAACTCCAGAGGAATATCACTCTGAAGTTGGTGCAAAAAATAAGGAGCCACAGAGGGGTTTTTATAGCTTCCAAGGGTGATTAAGGATAAACCTTAGAAATAAACCTTATTTGAATTCAAACCAGATAAACCTTTTATCTTTAAATTCAAAAACCCTGTAACTACCATATATGGTGGACGATTTTGAAGGATAAATCCTTCCAAAAATCGTGCCCTATATTATCCCCAACATTATCCTTTGCTCAACTATTTAACAATTACAATTCAGCCATTGCACTTTTAATTAATCCCAAATTAATTCAAGTTAATTCCAATTAATTCTAATTAATTCCAAACTAGTTTCTAATTAATTTATTATCACATAATAAACTAACAAACTATTTAGTTTGCTCTCTCTATTAACCTTAATACCATTTGGACTACTGAAGACAACCCAAAAAGGACCCTGCTATTAATGTAAAGTCCTTAATAATTTAGCTATGACCTTGGACACTATTCCAACACTTGGTTGTCTTGGGGTTGTCCCCACACCCCATAGCCTTAGGAACCAAATTCCCTTTAACCTATGCAATTACAACTAACCCCATATCTGAACTTCCAGGTACCATTACCCTTTTACACAATAAGACCTCTTTTGGAACACCTACAACTGCACAACAACCGAGTCGTATAAACTCACATGAAGACGCAACTGTCTTTTCAATATCTGACGAGTATATATTTCTTCCGGAAATAATGATCAGATCCTTAATCCTCCGTGTAATGAACAGCTTCCCATCAATAATCCTACCAAAGTCACCACTCCGTCTGTACATTTTCTCAAAATTCCCTTCAAGTTGGTTGTTAAAAGTCTTGTGGCTTAGAACCTTCATAGCCACCCGCACTCAGTGGCGGAACCACTATGGTTCCCATAGTTGCACGGGCCACCACTCAAGAAGTCCATAGAAGTAGCCCAATAAGCCCAAATCTGATGCAAATCATAGTGCCCTAACCGGAAGAGAATAAAGGCAAAAAAGGCTCGTTAAAATCTGAGTATTGCTGATCATAATTCGGAAGAGAGCGACAAAAAGAAAAGGTTCGCTACACTTTCGTTGTCTCTATCGATCAACAAAAAGAAGGGACTGGAATCTCCTTTCTTTTTTTTTAATCTTATTATATTGCACAAATTTTTTTTTTGGTGTCACTACTGCTCCTAATTCCTAGTTCCGCCACTGCCCGCACTTAAACTACTCACCCGAATCTCCTTTCTTTCCCATTTTATTTATGCTCTTCACCTGTATCAGGATCAAGATCAACTATTCTGATGTCCATGTCAGCGTCCAGGTTAGCATCATTCATTTTAACATACCCACAACAAATCCTTCCTTGCCAATCTTGAAAAATCGGTTCCCCATTTCCATATCCTGTTCTCATCTTCCTCGGCTACAAAATCAAAAGGATTAATCAACGGAACCTTAGTTGGTTAGAAGTGGTACAAATTGGCAAACAAACCAACTACTTTTGAAGACAATCTATAGGTCTTTCCACTGTTTATAGAAAACGAACCAGAGAAAATGAGTTTATCGAACTCCGTATGTTGCTTTTCACCATCGACGAATTTGGCTTTTTTGATGGTGTCGCCATCGCGATTGACTGTTAATGCTTGCGTATTGCAATGAACTTGTGCTGGGAGTTGTATGCGTATCTTATAACAAATGCTTGTATAGCCACCTTTGAAACACCTAATTTTTCCCTCCATTGAAGTCTGGATGAATTCATCAACATAAATGAATGGAATATCCTATACAAATCCATAATCTGAAGCTATGAATCCATAGGCCACAGATTGGGGACTGATTTGATTCCGTTAGATTTGAGAAACGTAGGAGTTGGTTCCGAACTGACATCGCTAATTGCATGCACCCCGATTCGACCTATGGTATCGATGGTGGCAAACTTATAAATCCTCTGTTTTAACACCGATTACTTTTGCTAGATGAGGGATGGTTAGAGCGTCCATTTACGACTAGGGCTTGACCTCCCAGATAATAGTTTTTATAAGCAATCTCAAACAACCTCTAAGAAAAATTTTAGGGTGATTATCTATACAACTATCTACTTTAATGAACAAGCTAATACATAAAATTATTTCCTATAGCAAGTTTATTAATCTTATATTTCTGATTGAATAAACTAATACATAAAATTATTTCCTATAAAGTGTAAGGACATAGAGACCATTTACGTAATTTTATTGTTATATAGCCGCCATTTCAATAATAATGTTTTACACTAATACATATGGGCCATTTTTGTAAATTTTTCTAAAAATTGTTATTTCTATATTTTTATGAAACATAGTAATGATTTCTGTAAATTTGCGATCAGGCAAGGACCATTTTCTATTTGTGAAACATAGGGGACCATTTTTGTAATTCTGTTACTAACACAAAGACCATTCCACTAAAAATTTTGGACCTTTTCTAAAAATTAAAGGGACCATTGTTGTAATTTTTTTTACATAGGGATTATTTTCTTAAATTTTCTATTAATATATGGACCATTTCTATAAGTTATAGGGACCATTTCTGTAAAAAAAATTCATAGTAACCATATCTGTAAACTAGGACCATTTTTGTACTTTTGTGAAAGATGGGGTCCATTTTTGTAATTTTGCTATTAACACAAGGACCATTTTAGTAAAAAATCTACATAGGGACATTTTCTAAAAGTTAAAGGGACTATTGTTGTAATTCTTTTTACATAGAAATCATTTTCGTAGTTTTTCTATAATACTTGACCACTTCTATAAATTACAGACTATTTCAGTTAAAAAAACTATGAATAGGGACTATTTATGTAATATCCCCATAAATGTAAGGGTATATATAATACATCTTCAGAGAATGTTCAAAATTTAGGGATGGTGTTGGGCCCGAACCAGAACCAACCCCACCCAAAACGGTTTGGAACCGGGACCGAAATCGCAAGCTTAAAGGTCTAAGAACCGGACCGAAAAGTGTTAAGCGGTGTCGTTGCCGGTTTTTCGGTTATGTTTAGATTGGATGCAGGTTTTCATTTTTCATTGAATAGCAGCATATTTTGCATTCTTTATAACAAACAATCTACATTGCATGCTTTACAATGAATAACAAACCGCTCCTGCCCCAGGCTTAAAAAATCGTTAGGTCTGTTGTCACAAAAGCTGTTGCAAAAGAGGCTCGCATGGCTGCTTCTTTGCTCTGACTCCATTTCCATGAGTGTTTCGTCAAGGTTTGCATGAAAAAACTAAAATGAAAGTCGTCATGTCTTTTTTACATCGATCATAAACTAACTTACTTTAGTTTGCAATGAAATGATTACTTAGGCTTGTGATGCTTCGATACTTCTGGATAGAAGTGGAAGCAAATCAAACGTTGTACATAGAATTTCATGAAAGATTAGGTTACAGCAGGGATTTATATACACATTACAATGTTACATCTAAGTACCTCTATTTATATAACTTATATTATATTACATAACATAGTCTAACATTCCCCCGCAAGTTGAGGGCGGGGAACGACCTGCAGCTTGGACCGTAAAAACTCAAATCTTTGAGAGGGTAAAGGTTTAGTAAAGACATCGGCAATCTGATCGTCAGTAGAGATAAACTGAACTTTTAGCTGGCCATTTGCAACTCGCTCTCGTACAAAGTGAAAATCAACCTCAACGTGTTTAGTACGCGCATGAAACACCGGATTGGCAGAAAGATACGTGGCTCCCAGATTGTCACACCAAAGAACCGGCGGAGAAGTTACTGAAACACCAAGTTCATGTAATAGCGCGTTAGGAGTAAAGGGGGTAATAGCAGCCATGTTGATTGATCGACAGAGTTTGAGGATTGATCAGAGAAGTTTGAGAATGATGGGAATAGGCGGCACAGAGGTTAGGTTTAGGGCTTGGTGCCGTCAATTTGCTCTGATACCAAATCAAACGTTGTACATAGAATTTCATGAAAGATTAGGTTACAGCAGGGATTTATATACACATTACAATGTTACATCTAAGTACCTCTATTTATATAACTTATATTATATTACATAACATTAGGAATGGCAACGGGTCGGGTTCGGGTCGGGGCGGGGAGACCCATACCCGACCCTAAAAGTTTCGGGTCGGGTTCGGGGCGATGCCCTATCGGGTTTCGGGTTTTCGGGTCGGGTTTCGGGTCATTGAATATATATATATATATATATATATATAAACTAAACACACACATACATACACACACACACACACACACATATATATATATATATATATATATATATATATATATATATATATATATATATATATATATATATATATATATATATATATATATATATATATCGGGTCGGGTCGGGGCAGGGAGACCCAAACCCGACCCTATACCCTAAATTTTCGGGTTTCGGGTCTCGGGTTTTTTTGCTCGGGTTCGGGTTTTTTTGCCATCCCTACATAACATAGTCTAACAAAGCATAACTAACGAATTACATGTCCATCATCCTAATCCTATCAAGTTCAGGTCCTCCACAACAATTGACAAAATCTGAAAAGTATAGAACATGTTGACAAATACATTAGATCTTTCAGGGCTCCCTGTCCTACCTGGAATATAAGGGGGATTCTTAGTACAAAGCCTCATATAATCATCTAAGAAGAAAAGATAGGTAACTTGAGTTCTCCACGAACAAGGTTTCACTCAGGCATTTTATCAAACACATAGTTCACATATAAATCTACTACACAATGCCTCATTTATCGTGAATAGCTATGCATAACAAAGACACTTAAATTAATTGTTGTGACAAGATAGGCATAACAGAGTAGAGAATACAATACATACCTTTGATTAAAAACGAGCTTCAGTTTGAAACCAGTTTACCAGCGATCAATAAGCTTGTTTGAAGCCATGCATAAACGACCTTATAAGATGCACTTTGTTATGTTGCATCTGCTTGACTTCCTATCGTTTTATAAACACCCCCCCCCCCAATTAAATGCTGTTTCAAACCGTATTGTATTTGGTGTTTTGTATCTGTCATTTTCCAGTAGTGATATTATGTAAGTTTCCCCAAAATTCTAACGTTCTACTGGGTTTTTATCATAATTACCAATTTAATTTTCATTAACATATCCACCCAATAGATTAAATCATCGTCAATATAATTTTCGTATTTCCCCAATTAGGATTTCCTATAGTATATTACTGTACTTTCACACCTCTTTTGATTACACACAGCAAAATTTATCTTTTAAACACATAATTTTACCATTATAATCATAAAAATTACACCATGTTAGAATGGTGGCTTTAGACATGTACTTTTCCTAGATAGAAGATATAAAGTTTTATGTTATGTGATAATGTGAATAAGTAAATATGAATACCATTTTTATTAGACCTCAACACTTGATTTATGTATGTTATCATATTGCTCTTTTCAGATGTCTATTTGGCGTTGTAAATGTAGTGGCAAACTTTGTGTTTGAGAAGAACAAATGTATAGATCAACAATGACAGATGTGAAGCGGTACATAAGGTTTAGTTTTAATTATTCTTTTTATTTACAATGTCAAAATACAATAAAACACCTTGAAAACTTTCTCACATTTTTTGGTTTTATCTTCTACAGAGTTTTTGAAACAGGTTTCTAAGACATGAATCATCCAAATCTTTTAAATGATCACATTTGCAATGATGGGAGCAATGCAAACATAATCTATTCCTGGATGACTATTTATTTTCTTTCAGTATTTCATGTATTTCTATTCCAACAATATTGTACTTTCAGTACTTTCCTTACTAATGTATTGTACTTTGAAAATTTTACCAAAATAAAAATTAGTTCTTAATAAGTTACCAATAAAATCAATAATAAAGTCGTCTAAGAGATGGGATTCTTCTTGATGAGTTACATATGAAGTCATCCAAGAGATGGTTAATGGTCTTCATTATTTGTAATAGTTCTTTACTTAGGGGTTGGAATCTTTCTATTCCGTCCCGAGATTTTTGAAATTACTAAAAGGGGTCGAGTCTTTGGAACAATAATTGGTATCTTTATTACATTAGCTAAAACTTATTTGTTCCTATTCATTCCTATCGCAGCAAGATGGACTTTACGAAGGCTGAGAATGGACCAATATTAAATCCTAGATGGAAATTTCTTTTACCTATTTCTCTATTTCTATATGTAATCTATTATTAACAACTGCTTCCCAACTTCTTTTAGTGTAAAAAAATACTTCTATATTCACGACTTGTCTCAAACAAGAGAAAGAAACAAGTATCCTATTTTTTATAGATATTTACGATATGTTCCCTATGGTAACTGAGTTCATGAATTATGCCCAACAAACAGTACGAGCCGCAAGGTATATTAGTCAAGGTTTCATGATTACCTTATCACACGCGAATTGTTTACCTGTAACTATTCAATACCCCTACGAAAACTGATCACATCCAAGTATTTTCGCGGCCGAATCCACTTTGAATTTGATAAATGCATTGCTTGTGAAGTATGTGTTCATTCGACACGATAGGGTAGGGTGGGGTGGGGTGGGTGGGGTTGGTGTTAAGTAGGGTAGGGTGGGGGTGCAGGTTGGGTGGGTGGGGTCGGGGTGGGATGAGGTTAGGGTGGGGTGGGGTGGGTTTGGGGGTGGGTGTGTAAGGGGTTGGTGGGGTGGGTAGGTGGATGGGGTGGTGGGGTTTGGGTAAGGGTAGGGGTGGGATGGGGTGGGTAGGGTGGGATAGGGTAGGGGTAGGGTGGGTGAGGTTGGGATGGGGTGGGTAGGGTTGGGGTTGGGGTGTGGTGTGTGGGGTGGGTAGGGTAGGGGTTGGGTTAAGGGTGGGTGGTGGGTTAGATAGGGGTTGGGGGTGTGGGGTAGGGTGTGTTTGGGACTTGGGGGTGGCAAAGCATGTCCATGTATAGTGGATGTATAGTGGATGCAGAGAGTTAAATAAGATACTTAAGGTAAATCAATTCTAGTTACATTAAAGTTTTAAGCATTAAGTTACATTAGAGTAACCAAGTTTGTATAATGCATACCCACTCGAACCCGCCTTAATAATCCCAATCCTTGTGTCTATATGAAATCAAGGATTTAAGTTTGAGACTCTGAGTAGTAGCCCAGTGAACTCCAGATGTTCATATTATATAATTTTTTTTTTGTAAAACCAAATATCCCAGAACCATATATTGTCCAAAATAAAGAATATAATTTCAAGACATCAATAAATCCAACGCAAGTACATTGTTTACAAATTGTTCAACGTACACAAGTCCACTGAATTACATGTCCATCATTCTAACCCTATCAAGTTCAGGTTCTCGATAAAAGTAAAAAGAAATTAAGGGTGCGTTTAGTTGCGGAAAACTGCTCTGTTTTCCGGAAAAATTTTCCAAAAAAAATGAGAATTCGGAAAACGCGTTTAGTTCGTCAATTTTTCCAAAGTTTTCCAAGAAAATGAAAATTTTTCATTTTTCCAAAATCACAAAGAATTTGGAAAATTTTGGAAAACCCAAAATTATTGTTTTCTAAATTTTTATATTTCCAAAATTTTTCTAAAACATACAAAAAAACACACACACACACACACACACTCATTCTCACCTACACCCCACAATTACACCTACACCCACGCTACCATCTACCCACCCCCACCCCCACCCACCCACCCCACACACCCCACCTACCTCCACCCCACCCACCACCACCCCACCCCACCCACCTCCACCTACCCCCACCCACCAGCACCCACCCCCACCCACCGCATCCCCACCCACCCCACCCACCCGTCCCACACTCCACCCACCCCACCCTACCCCCACCCCACCCTACCATCCCCACCACCCACCCACCCCACCATACCCTACCCCCACCCCACCCAGCAAAGGCAAGAGCTTTGATTTGAAACCATCAACAGTTAACTCCTGAATTTTAATTTTTTTTCATGACAGTCACCAATACAAATATATAAAGAATTTTCCATGATTATTGTTTATTAACATAATATAGAGAAACATATTGAACTTCATTTTCATACCTTAAGCCCTCTATAGGCTCCTATGTATCTTCCTTAGGCTCATACCTTCCACATGATCTAATAAAACAAACCAAAAACAACAGAGTCGCATCATGAAAATACAATCGCCTATTTTTTAAAAGATACCACCCAAAAACCAACTATAAGAATAACAATCTCAACTAGCTAGTAATGGTAAAAAAGATTAAGTATGGTCAACAACCTGTACCTCTAAATCTGGATGGGTCAGCTTCAAGATTTCACATGCATATTTATTCAATTCAACAGCCCTCCTCTGTAATACGAAATTTATAAAAAAACCAAGAGCTTTGAAATTGAAAGGAAAAAGTTACAACAAAATGCATATATGATATACCGATTACAGAAGCTGTCTCTGTAGAACATGTTGATGAATATATTAGATCTCAAAGGGCTCCCTGTCCTACCTCTAATATAAGGGGGATTCTTACTACAGAGCCTCATGTAATCATCTAAGAAGAAAATATAGGTAATTTGAGTTCTCAGCCTACAGGCATTTTATCAAACACATAATTCACATATAAATCTACTACACAATGCCTCATTCATCGTGAACAACTATACATAACCAAGACACTTAATTTGATTGTTGTGACAAGATATGCATAACAGAGTAGAGGATACAATACATACCTTATTGTATTTGGTGTTTTGTATCTGTCATTTTCCAATTTTCCAGGTACTGATATTATCAAAGTCTCCTCAATTACCAAATTAATCTACAAAATCCTATTTTCATCAACATATCCATCCAATAGAACTAATTCATCGTCAAAATAATTTTCTTTTTCCCCAAATTTGATTTCCTATAGTATATCACTTCCTTTCTAAGACATGATTAATCATCCAAATCTTTTAAACAATCACCTTTGCAATGATGAGAGCAATGCAAACATAGTCCATTCCCGGATGACTATTTATTTTCTCTCAGTATTTCCTTTATTTCTATTCCAACAATATTGTACTTTCGGTCCTTTCCTTATTAATGTATTGAACTTTGAAAATTTTACCAAAATAAAAAAAATTACTTCTGAATAAGGTACCAATAGAATGAGTAATGAAGTCGTCTAAGAGATGAGATTCTTCTTGATAAGTTACTAATTAAGTCACCCCACATATTTTCTTGGGCTCTTGGCAACCACTCGTCGCGAATAGCCAACATACTCAATATATAGGTTCATTACACGAGCTATGCTAATGTATCTTTTACTTCGGCGAGAATCCTTTCCGAACCATTGATGAGATTAAAAAGAATACAAATACATATACAAATTAATTACCAAAAGGCTTGTGTCCTAGTGGCTTCAGGTGTATTCAAAAGGTGCACTCAACCCTATAAGTTGAGGGTTTAACTCTCATTGTGGAAAAATGTGTAAAATTAGAAACATGATTCGGGACGTGTGAGTTAGCCATTTTAAAAGAAAAAAATATCTATACAAATTAAAGAAAATTATAAACCCGGATTAAATATATTATCAAACAAGGAAAAACGCGAACATTTAATCACTGTAGTTACACATTCTATTTATTTGTTTGTTTAAATGAATCATTGTAAAAAAAATAAAACTATTATGCATTGCATTATGGGGTGGAGACGCACTGCAAAGGGCAAAGGGGGTTGGTTCATGGATATGATAACATGGTATCTGGTAAAAGATTTTTAGGAATCATAAAAATTGTCATATCTTATTCACAGACTAATTGAAATCTTGTTGAAGATTGAATATTTTAAGGAATCATAAAAAAAGTCATATCTTGTTCACAAACTAATTGAAATCTTTAGTTTATTAGTTTATTCATAGAATAATCTGGTATTAAATCTAATGTATACAAATCCAACAAAACTGTTGGAGTTGATATCAAATAAAGAGAAAACTGTATGAACATTCTTCATATTCTGAAAGAACGAGTGTGTGCAGGAAATACAGAAACATTTCATTTCACATGAACATTTGTTTTCACACAGTAACACACACACTTTATTAATTAACTCCACAAATTTACACCGATACACACACATATATATAGACATCACATGAACATGGCAACCCTTCATGACCATCGTGACTGTTTAACCCAACCGTTGCACCCATTCATTGACAACAGTTAACTAAAAAACTTCCAGAATTAACTACGTATAAACTAACCTATTAAATTACTAAACTAACCCCAAGTCTAGATTAATTTTCTAACAAAAACCCAAAAGAAATCCAACAGACAAGCATAAACCCAGAAGAGATCTAGTGCACATGCATTATTCTTGTCTATCTATAGAAAAATTCTCTAGTGAAATCCAGGAATTTAGAGCTTTTGGATTGCAGGTAAATATGTGTTGAAGGGACTATTCTTAGTTTGTCTATCTGCTTCATCATTTTTGGCCAATTGTGCAATAACTTACAAACAGAAGCATTGTAGTATAAAGTATATATGATTGTATTTCCTGTTAAGTACTAATTCTACAAATAATCTACATTGAGAACTGTACTTGAAAGATAGTCAAACAATATGTACAACATTAACTACATTTTCATCTTGTGTTTATATGCTACAAAAGTATGACTTTTCACGATGCCTTATTTCATACAGCACGAGAAAAAGGCCACCCATGGTGTTAGTGGCAATTTTATTGATATTGGGGACTTAAAAACCCTTGCCAAATTACAATACTATACCTATATCCCTAAATAAGAACAGTAATAAGTCTGTTCAAGATAAGACACATACTAGAAAATTAAGTCAAAGAAAATTAGATGAGAAACTATGCATGTTCAACCCTTTGCAACTTTGCAATGAACACCACACCACCTTCACATAAACCTAGTAGTTGAAGTCATCATAAAAGTTAAAAAATGCACGTCTCCCACGACGATTGAGAAGAAAAAAGCCGCATGCTATCCAAAATCCAGTAATAAAACCACTGCCCCCACCAATATAAAACCATCCCCAGAGTTCATCATCACCTTCACTGACCATTGGTACTTCTGATTCTTCATCTCCTGGACATTTTCTGGTAAGAGGAGGTCCACATAGTTGTGTGTTTCCATCGTATCTTGAAGGATCAAAGGATTGGAGTTGAGTGCTTGTTGGGATTCTCCCCGACAAGTTATTACATGACACGTCCAGGTCATTCAAAAAATTCATTTCAGACATGCTTGATGGCATCCTTCCTGATAAATTGTTTCTCGATAAACCCAAAGATAGAAGTTTTTGCATCTGGCCAATTTTCTGTGGAATCTCTCCAAACAGAGCGTTCTTTGATAAGTTGAGGGCAACCAGTTCATGAAGATTGGTGAGTTCATCTGGAATTTGTCCTGTTAAGTTGTTGCTGGAAAGGTCAACCATCTCAGATTGCTAGTGAATTCACGTTCATCTCCTTGCCACTCAATCATTGCATGGTCAACATACTCATCATCAAGGCTCTGAGAATAACCACTACTTGAATAATACAATTGGATTGAATAGAAATGTACATTTTGTGTTGGTAAGGATCCTTGTTGAACCATGCTCATAATTTGATCCAAGCACAAGGGGATGGTTCCATGGAGAAGGTTCATTGACAAGTCTAGAATTTGAAGATCTACTAATTGACATAACTGCAAAGGGACGGTACCGGATAAGTTGTTTGATCTTAGGATAAGAACATACAACCTCTGTAAGTTGTCCCCAATCCAGACAGGCACATTACCAGAAAACTTGTTGGCCCCCAAAATTAATGAGTTCAAACTCGTGCAATTCTTTAAGGACAAAGGCAATTCTCCAGAGAAGTTGTTATTGTACAAATACAACACCTCTAGTTCTATCAGATATCCAATAGAGGGAGGAAGCCTTCCAGCTAGATTGTTGTGTCCAAGATTAAGAACTCTTAGTTCTTTGAAATGCCATAAACAGTCTGGAAGTGGTCCGCTTAGAAAGTTATGGGAGAGGTCAAGAAATTCTAAAACCCCATGGACAAGTTGGCATAAAAAGGAAATTCCTCCAGAGAACTTGTTTCTGGAAAGATTTAATGATGCCAGAGTGGAAGAGACATTTGTTATTGGACCATAAAAGTTGTTGGAACTCAAATCTATCATTGCATTGCTGTAAAAATTTGATGATAAATCTGGTGCTTTCCCACTGATGTTGTTGGAAGAGAGATTCATATATTCCAATTGAAAAGGCCACATGTCCCAAAAATCAAGAGGAATGGGTATCCCATCTAACATGTTGCTAGAGAGATTAAGGGAAAAAAGCTTATTGCTGGTTAATGGGAACAACCAACGATACATGGATGAGTTGAGATTGTTGCCTCCAAGATGAAGGGCTTCGATAGATGAAGAAGAGTTGATAAACGAAGAATATGGATACATGACCTGTGACAGCTCACATCCCTCTAAACTTAGATATGACAGTTTCCTGAGACTCAGAATGACATCTACCCAATGATTTGCTTTGGCTAGGGAAATCCCGTCCATTGCAAGAGCCTCCAATTGAGAGAGATGAGACAACCACTCTATGTTTACAACTCTACATCTTCCAACATCTCCAAGCCAAAGCACTTGCAAGTTGGTGAGGTTTCCCAACTCTGGAGGAATGGTTCCATAATGAGAGTTATCGTAAAGGGAAAGGATCCTTAATTCGGTCAAGGAACCAATGGAGCTCGGAATGATTCCATTGAGATTATTTTTTTTTGAGGTCGAGGTAACTTAATTTGGTCAAGGAACCAACTGACCTTGGAATGGTTCCATTAAAATGATTCGATCCAAGGTCAAGGTGCCTTAATCGAGTCATGGAACCAATGAATGTGGGAATGGTTCCTTGAAAAGAATTGAAGGAAAGATCAAGAAAATCTAAGTAGCTCAAATCAAGCAATGAATCGTTAATCTCACCTCCAAGACCACAGTTGTAAAGATCCAGTTCAACAACATGACCTGTTAGGCTGTTGCATGTGACTCCAAACCATTCACAGCAGTCATGTTCCTCATCTTTCCATGTAGAGAGATTACCATGCGTGTCTTGAAGGGGAGCTTTAAAATGAAGGAGAGCATGTCTCTCCTTATCCAAACACTTATTACCACGTCCTTCTCCTCTCAGTGCTACCAATTGCTTGGCAGTTGTAGTTTCAAGGTTTAGTAAAAGAAGTGAGAATATTATAAAAACACAAGGATTCATATTGTAAATGCAAATCTCTAGTGATGTTTTTTTATTGATGCATAAATGAACTGTCCCATGATGGTTTATATAGCCTTGAATGTGAAGATGAAGGATTGAAGTGAATGGCCTCAAATTGCAGGGCCATCAGTGTAGAGCATAGAATACTTCACTTGCATGGAATTCCAACCAAGCTATAAGACAAACTAATGATGAAGAAGTAAAACTGATTGCCCCAAATTATACGTCCAAAGACTTGCAAGTCTTGGCAATTTCTATTTATCATATATATTTTTTCTCATTGTGTGATATTTTTTGGTCCTCAAGTTATGTGAAATAAAATCCCAAAAAACAAACTAATGGAATCAAATACAGAATATCCACGTGATATAATATTATTTGGTTCTATGAATTTAATCTCAATGTCATGAACTTTTCTCACTCAGAATAATTAAACTGTGAACTTGTTTTCTTTTACTTTGTTGTTAAAAATTTAGTATTTTGATTAATAGCCAACACCATTTACGAACTCAAACTTTTTTTAAAAAGGATAAGAAATTTATCTTAAAGTAATGCATGGACAAATGATGCTTTCTTGAAAAGTGCTAAATGTACAAAAAAATCATTTTTTTAACTGAGAGTAAATGACAAATTTACCCATCTGTCTAAAAGTGATGTTGAATAAAATTTATTTGATAATTGTTATATAAAGAAACTACAATTCACTATCATAAAACTAGATGTATGTTGGTCAACAACTACCATAGGTATATAGCCTTTGAAATTATGACCACATATTTGTCAAGGAAGCTGGAGAAGAACTTTCGTATAGCTGTTTTAGCTTTAATAGTATTATCTTTGAGAAAAGTTCAATTGGCCCCAAAATAACCAACAAAGGAAACTCAAAGGAAATTTCATCTTCTCAAAACCTTTATTGAACCATTTCCACATACAACAAAATCTGAATGCAAATGACTTGTTACATTCACAAACATTGAAATAACCCCCAATTTAACAGCAATTTATGCATCTCATAGTCCCCTCTATTATTTAACAGCTTTTATTTATACCCAGTTAACACAATTCATTCTATCCGAAGCAAATTTTGATGATTAGAGAAGTTGTAATAGGAACATAAACTCACCATTCAACAGAAACATATTTAATTGATGATATCAATTAAAAATTTTCTAACATAAACATAAACCCATGATTTAACAGAAAAGGATCAAAATCAAACAACCAAAAACAAAACATCCTTCAACAGGAAATAGAGGGCAGATCGGGTTAACAGAAATCGAGAGAACACAGACAGATGCGATGAGTACCTGTGATGGTCCAAAAACTTACATGGTAGAAAATCGAGAAGATGCGAACGGTGGGGCAGCGGCGGCGGCGGCGGACGGTGGACGTTGATGGGAGTCGGAGAAGATGAGACCACGAGTGTAGGACAGTTCAAGTTTGGTGTATAGCGGTAAAAGTTAGGGCTCGATATTAAGTAAAAATTGTAAATAAAGTTTGGCTGCCGTTCTAAAAAAATAAAAATAAAAAATAAAGTTTGGCTGACTTGTAAAAAATATAAAAAATATGTTTTACAAATAATATTTAAGAAAAAAAAAAGATAGCCTCTAGATAATATAAAAAAATAAGTTATATATAGAAGTTAAGCAGAAATTATGAAATAAAATTGTATCGAATTCTTTAAATGGCAAAATCATAAAAAAGCATATATAAAAATGAAATGTGAAAAAAGTTGAAAAATGAGTCTGAAAAAAATTATTTATGTCAAAAGAATTATTTTTTTTTTAAAAACTGATTTTGTTAGAGGAAATTTAATTTTACAGATCATAAAAAATAAATTTATAAAAACAGTTTAAAAAATATTTTTTTTGATGAATTCATAAAATATGTAACGGAAGTTTACAAACAAAATTTTCAAAAAAGAAGTTTTAAAATATATAAAAAACAAACTATAAATAAAATTTGGGATAACTTGTAAAAAAACTGCTTTTACCGAATACGTAAAAAGATGTATAAACAATAAAACGTTAATAATAATTTTATTAATTGAGTTATTTCATTTTCATGAACTTTTTTATTTTTTCAATAGTTTTATATAACAATAATTTATACGATCTAATAAAAAATTATTTTATATGGAGGAGAACTTGTATTAAAATTTTACCAAGATAAAATTTGAAACAAGTAATGAGATAAAACTGCATAAATAAAACTAATATATATATATATATATATATATATATATATATATATATATATATATATATATATATATATATATATATATATATATATATATATATATATATATATATATATATATATATATATATATATATATATATATATATATGTTCAAATGAGAACCATTAAAAAATTGAGAACCAATGAGAACCAATCTTAGCCCTTGATATTTTTAAGTTCTGATCAATGGTCAAAAACAAAGAGGGGCACAATGGTCATTTTAGTATTTTAACATAAAAACTTATACAATAGATCAGAAAATCAGATTGAATCTTCTTCCACTCAAAATCTCTCTCAAACCTCCAAGAACACACATTCAAACTTAAGCACCACAGCCACCATCGGCCGCCACCTGTCGCCACCTCTGCCACCACCGGCCGACGCCTGCCGCCACCTGCCGCCGTCGCTGCCATCATTGAAATCAACTCCTCCACCTTCTCCTCCCTGATGCAGCATCGTCATCTTCATCTCACTCTACTCTAAAGTTCAGATCTGCAATTTTCGACACCAGATCTGTGATTTCCTCCTTTAGATCTAGGATTTTTGCCACCAGATCTGCAATCTCCGCCTCCAGATCTACGATTTTTACTACCACCATTCTTACATACGATCAAAGAAGTAGTTTCCGACGAGATAAAAGGAGTTCCGACAAGAAAATCACAAAAGCACCGCTACTTAGCCCCAAATCTGCCACCGGAGATGTAAAAACTTTAGTGAAAAAAAGTTTAGGAGGTCGATTTACACCACCGTCGTCGTCCGGTGCACCACCGCCGTCTCCTCCCTCCCCCGTCAATGGCGGAACCCATAACTACATCAGATTTATTCAAGCACCTGCATATGAGATCTGTTCCAGAACCGCACACCAGGTGTTTGATGAAATGCCTCTATGAATTTCTATACTTTGAATATCTGTATTAAACTGAATGTGTATTTTAATCTGTGAATATATGTATAAACTGTGAATGTGTGTATACAATTTGAAGGTTTTGCTATGTTAAACTGTGAATGTGTGCATTAAACTTGCCGCCATCACCGTCACCACCACTGACGGTAGCTCCACCACCAGCTCCTCCCTTCCCCTGTTGCTTCCTCCTATCTTCTTTAGAAATTATGAAATATTGTATAAGTATATTAAACTGTGAATCAATGTATGAATGAGTGTTTAAACTGTGAATGGATGTATGAATGAATTGTATTAGGTTGTGAAAATGACGATTTTGCCCTTTTTTACCCAAAATGCAAAAAAAGGGGATTTTCACCAAATTAATCTGATCCGTCCATTTTTTTAATGATAAGCTAAGATTAGTTCCTTTGGTTCTCAACTTTTTAATGGTTCTTATTTGAACCTTTCCATATATATATATATATATATATATATATATATATATATATATATATATATATATATATATATATATATATATATATATATAGGGTCCGGTTCTGGTGATGACTCTTTTTTCTGTGAGGACTCGCGAGGACACTTTAAAAAATTTGAAAAAAAAATATTAAAAAAATACAAATAATAAAATCTAGAATAGTACTATCTCATTATCAAAAAAAAATTTAAAATTTTTTTTGCATCATTGCAAAACGTAATGATCCAATTTTTCTGTTTTTATTTTGGATCATTATTTCATTATTAAAAAAAAATAATGATCCAAACGTTTTTTTTTTAATCTTTTTTTTTCTCCGATATAGTACTATGATCCATTATTTTATTTATATATTTTTATTTTTTTTCAATTTTTTAAGGTGTCCTCGCAAGTCCTCACTTTAAGAAGAGTCCTCACCCTATCCTGATTATATATATATATATATATATATATATATATATATATATATATATATATATATATATATATATATATATATATATATATATATATATATATATATATATATATATATATATATATATATATAGAATTTTAAATATCTAAAATTTGAGGAGCGAAATTCAAAAATATATCTAATAAGTATCAGGATTGATTTTCAAATATCCTAAAAGCTAGTTATTTTAAAAGGGGGGAACAAAAGTCGCAAACAAAGTAATGCATGGAGACTTATCGAATACATATCATCTACTCAACATGATGACATAACTATTATTAAGCAAAGGTGGACCATGTGTTTCAAATTGGCATTAATTCTTATAACAATTCAAATAAATTAATAAAATATTTTAAAAGTTACTATGCATCATGTTAGTTTTAAAAAATATTGAAATTACATTACTATAATAGGATAGATTTGTTCAAAGTAGAAACAGGCTTATAAAAAATTAAAAAAAATAATGTTATAACGAACAACCAACATTAGTATAACGCATGCAGAGTATGGCTAATAGCAGCGCTATCAGCCATACTTATGCTTACCGACACGACATATCGTAAGTGCAAAACCCTAGATCTTGAGTATTAGTCCCTATTTAAAGGCACCTAGCTTCTAGAGCAGCCTCTGCTACCCGCCTCTTAGCCTCATAGAAACCCTAACTCGAGTTGTAATCCCTTCATTGTTTTATAGAAGGTTTATTGAAGAAGAAGAAGAAGAAGAAGAAGAAGAAGAAGAAGAAGAAGAAGAAGAAGAAGAAGAAGAAGAAGAAGAAGAAGAAGAGTGTTGGTGTCAAGCCTAAGATCCGGCTTGTTCTACATCTTTTGGACATTGTAAGTAAGAAAGTTCCCTGCTTGATGGTTCTTTTGCATAGATCTAGGAGCTAGAGGTAGTTTGTGGTTGATGTGATATATTTTTGTTATGTTTTTGGAGTTTGGGGACTCCGGGTCACTAAGTTGGTTTCTAGACGTTCTAGACTTTGAAAGAGAGGATGCACAAGATCTATTGATGCCATCCAAGGTTTTTGTTGTGGTTTTGAACCTTTTTTAACCAAGAGATTGGGATTATACATGAATGTCAATAAAGTTCAAATTTTTATCAATCTACAGACACAATAGATGGTCTTTGGAAAACCATAGCCCCTAACTTAACATATTAAGAGCTAAATATGACAGATTAGTATATTCAGAGATAGCACCACTAACACCAAGGGATAGCGACGCTACCTTTGGAGGGAACCCAATTCTGATAGCTTCCCTTAGCGATGTATGGGTCATAGGTTGCGAAGTGATGTGCGTGTGTTGACTTTGACCGTTGACTTTCTGACCAGTTTGACTTTTGGTCAAATTTGGTTGGATTTAAGATATGGATCAAGGGGTCAAGGGGTTGACCCTTGAGTGGTTTGGGTCATTAAGTAATGTTCAATGATGATCTAGGAGGTCGGTGTTGATTATTCAAGGATCGGGTTGCGTGTGTGGTTCGGCTTCGTAGATCAGGTGAGTCTTCTCAATATACTATGTGTGATGTTGCATGTATAGGTAACTTGAGGACCGTAGGGTAGGATTGCATGATCGGACTAGTATAGTCTTTCTTTCTGTTTACTAAGTCGTATGATTTGTTCTTATTATTGTGATTGAGTAGGATAGGATTGCATGATAGGACTAGTATAGTCTTTCTTTCTGTTTACTAAGTCGTATGATTTGTTCTTATGATTGTGATTGACTGGTATCTCGTACGGGTAGGAAAGTGCTACGTCTAAGAGTAGTACCATGCCGAGGCCCGATGGGGTATATTGTATATGCAGGGAAACGTTCCTCCTTGCCAGGGGCAGTACTGCACCGAGTGCCGATGAGTTAGTCGTATAGGTAGGAAAGTGTCGCGTGCCGTGAGCGTTATGGGTAGGACTGCGCCGAGACCCATTATGTAGTATGTTTGTGATGTGATGAAATATATAGTATGTTGGGGAACTCACTAAGTTTTGTGTCTAGTCTCTCAAACTAAATATTTTTCGGGTACTTCTTCAAATGTAAGGAAGGGCACAGCCTGATTGTACTAGCATCCGGAATGATCATGATTTCAGACTTCCGCTGTCATACGTTAATCAATTTGGATTTTATTATTATGGAGTTTAGGAAAATTGTTTTCTTTAAAATGAACGAATGGGTTTACGATGTTTAAATGGTTCATACGACGATCGAAATCGCTTTGATAACTTCACTTTATTTTAAAAATGAAAATTTTTGTTGTGAAATTTGGAACGTTACAAGTTGGTATTAGAGCCTAGGTTTGAGGGATTTTGACTTACTATTCTCAATGGTTTTCAAATAAGTCATAAAATATGGAAATATTGTAACACATAGTTTCTTATCTCCGAAATACACCAATAATTACTCACATAACCACAAGGGTTTAAGATGTAATCAAAGCTAAGCAACATAAGTACAAGCAGTTATCCAAAAGAACAAGTATTTAATATATACATGTCTTAGAAAATGAGTTATAAAAGAGCATATTTCAAACCATTCACAAGTTTCAAAAGAATGTAACTTAGTTCACAAAAACCCTAAAGTCAAGTCTTTTATCCCTCTGCAACTTTCTTGTCCCTGTCATCTATAACACATAACACATATAACACAAACAATTGTTTTATGAGCTAAATAAGCTCAGTGAGAAAACACTTAAAACTTAATAATCGTTCCATCATTTCTCAATAAATACCATATTACTCAATAACTACTAAAATATAAGATTTGAAAATCTCATACCCTTTGACTATCTCAGTCATTTAGTGTGCGCATTCACACCAAGTACTCATTTACAACAAGGAATTCTCAACCTTCTCAATCATAATTTACAATTAACACAATTATATCGTAGTCTAATCATGAATAATGAATTAGAACTTCTCACCTGATGTCTGTTCAGCTCGTGGTCCACCCGGGCCTCGTGTATCTTCTTCCCTCCAATGAGTAGCAGCTGTAAAATGACATCACATATCATATCTCAAACATCCTCAGACATCTCAATAATATCCAACTCAAAGGATCAAGAAATTAGTAGACAATAAAGATCACAAACTGTAAATAACGCATGCTATCAAACCGAAACCCTCGATTTCGCGGTTTTACTTATTCAACCGTTAAAACATCACAATAATCGCAACAAATACTCAATAAAACATATGTTAACAACCTACTAACAACACATAAAGAAATTCATAGTAGATTTTCATATTTTGACATCTAGGGTTTGGAACCCTAAAACTCGAAATCCCTAACCTCGTTGATTTAGAAATCGGGAATATGTTTTGGGTATTGAATCCGACTCCCCCAAGCTTCTCTACGCAAAAACCTTTTTAGTTTGACCTAATTTCGCAGCTTGAGCTCTAAAAATCGACTGCTGAGTTTTTGTTCGTAATGTCAATAAATGGGGATTGCTGTCAACATATAACCCACTGAGCAAGTTAGCAGCGCTAACTTGCTATGTTAACGTCGCTAACTTTTAAAACATGCCCCGTGTTCGCGTACGCGACCCGTGTAAAGCTACTGGATGCTCACTGTAATAAGTACACGACCCGTGTACTTAGACACGACCCGTGTTAGTCCTGCAGAGGTCAAAACAGTTTCCAAAAGTTATCTACACGACCCGTGTACTCTATTTTTGACACTTTTAAGGTTTAAACTCCTTCTAAATGGATTTCTAATCATCCTAACTCATATAACAACCTAGTAAATCTTACTTACACTAAAATTAACTCAAATTTACTTACCGAAAGTATTACGACATTACAAGTTATCTCCCCCTTCAAAAGATTCTGTCCTCAGAATCTCTTGAAATAAAAAAAGGTATTTAGACCGCATCTATTCCTCAGGTTTCCATGTGACATCTGTACCTCGGTGATGTCTCCATTTCCCTTTCACAATCACAATCTCCTTGTTCCACAACTTCTTAATCTTTCTGTCTAGAATTTTCTCCGGTTGTTCTCGATATTGTAGCTTTTTATCTAATTGAACCTCGGTCAAAGAAACTCGTGCAGTCTCATCATATAAAGTCTTACGAAGATGTGATATATGAAACACATTATGAATTCCTCATAACTCATCAGGAAGCTCGAGTCTATAAGCTACAGCTCTCACTCGTTGTATTACACGAAAAGGTTCGATAAATCGTGGACTCAACTTGCCACGTATACAAAAATGAATAATTCCCTTCCAGGGAGATACCTTCAACATCACCATGTCTCCAACTTGAAATTCCGATGGTTTCTTTCGTTTATCCGCATACTGCTTTTGACGTTGCTAAGCAACTCTCATATGTTTACAAATGCTATTAATCTTCGCCTCAGTCTCTGTTATTATTTCAGGACCCGCTAGTGGCTTTTCTCCCGCCTCTGACCAACATGTCAGTGTTCTACACATTGATCCATATATCGCCTCGAAGGGTGCCATCTGAATGCTGGAATGATATGAATTATTATACGTAAATTCAGCCAAAGGCAAATGATTGTCCCAGCTACCTCCAAAATCAATCAATGGACCTCTAAGCATATCCTCCAACGTCTGTATAGTTCTCTCGGTTTGACCATCGGTCTGCGGATGATAAGTCGTACTCATCAAGGCTTTGGTTCCCAAGTGTTTTTGAAAACTTTGTCAAAAATGTTAAGTAAAACTACTATCACGATCGAAGACTATCGAGGTAGGTACCCCGTGTCGTCTCATCACTTCTCTAATATAGATCTTTGCTAGTTTGGACGCTTGATAATCTTCTCGTATGGGAATGAATTGTGCTGATTTGGTCACCCTTTCAACAATCACCCAAATAGAATCGAACCCATAGAAATCTCATCCCATTTTTTCATCGGTACTGGAAGTAGCTGCACTAATCTGTATGGTCTCTGATGATTTGCCTTGACTTGTAAACAAGTCGGACACTTCTCCACATATCTCCCAACATCACGTTTCATTACCGGCCACCAGTAAAACGACTTTAAACTTCTATACATTTTCGTACTACCTGGATGGATTGAGTATCGCGTATAATGAGCATCTTCAAGTAATAGTTGTCTCGTTTCTCCGTGCCTTGTGACCCACACTCGTCCCAGAAAACTCTTCATTCCTTGTGTATTTTCAACTAGTTTATCTACATAGCCCATCATTCTCTTAGTTTTCATGTCATTGGCTTCTTTCTGGGCACGTTGAATCATTTCTGTTAATTTACTAACCCCATTTGAGCTTAAACGACTCGAATAGATGGCTCTTTTCGACTTAGCGCATCTGCTACTACATTTGCTTTACTAGGATGTTAAAGTATTTCACAATCATAATCTTTCAAAAGATCCATCCATCTTCGCTGTCTCATATTCAACTCTTTTTGGTCAAACATATACTTTAGACTCTTGTGATCTGAATACACCTGGAACTTCACACCATAGAGATAATGTCGCCAAATCTTCAATAAAAAAACAATGGCGGCTAACTCCAAATCATGTATAGGATACGCTTGTTCATGAGACTTCAGTTGTCGAGATGCATACGCAATCACTCGCCCCCTCTGCATTAGTACATATCCAAGACTAATTTGTGAAGCATCGGTAAAAAGGACAAAATCTTCTCCACCTTGAGGCAATGCCAACACCGGGGCTTCACATAATGCGCATCTCAGTCTCTCAAAGGCTGCTTGTTATAATTCAATCTAGATGAATTTCTCTGTCTTTCTGGTTAGCTTCGTTAAGGGCAACGCAATGCTCGAAAATTTCTCAACAAACCGCCGATAATAACCGGCTAATCCCAAGAAGCTCCGAACCTAAGTCGGACTCTTGGGTGGTGCCCAACTCATCACCGCTTCTATTTTGGCAGGATCTACTTTTACGCCTTCTCGGTTTATCACATGACCAAGAAACTGAATCTCTTGCAACCAAAACTCGTATTTAGAAAATTTTGCATACAATTTCTCTTTGCGAAGAAGATCAAGGATTAATTGCAAGTGCTGTTTATGCTCGCTCCAACTCTTGGAATAAATCAAAATGTCATCAATGAACACTATTACAAACTTATCCAAAAAGGGATGACAAACTTGGTTCATCAAATCCATAAGGGCCGCTGGGGCATTTGTCAAACCGAACGGCATTACTAAAAAGTCGTAGTGAACGTATCGGGTGCGAAATGTCGTTTTTGGGACGTCAGATTCTCTTACTCTTAACTGATGGTATCCCGACCTCAAGTCAATCTTCTAAAAATAAAAAAGAAGAGAAAATAGAATCTCGGTTTTTTACATACTTTGTATAATAAACTCTATAAACTCTTTACCCATCTGTAAAAATCAAATGGATGGGTTATATCTCTAAAGAACGAAATTGAAAATATGTATTATTGTCTAGACTCTTAATGAATATGTATTCATATCAATTAATTGGTAAAATAGAGACTCATACAAACTAATCATGTGTCAGGAATTGGATTTGAACCGGTGACACAACGATTTCAGTCCTCTGCTCTACTGAGTTATCACGACTATTCTTCATGTCTCATACTCATTTTTATTTTACTAGAGAACTTCGATCTATGTCAATTGAAAGGGTATTACAAAGCCTCATCCCGGGTCTATAATTTGTCAAAAGAACAACTTTGTAAGTTTCAATATGAATAAAAATCTCGATCATGAATCATTCAAATGGGGATTCCTTGCTCAAATATGTTCATTTGTACATGTATCCTATATTTCACATGTGATAAGAGAACAAAATTTCCACACGGATCCATTTGTATAAAGAGTAGTGAATGCGAAAGATAAGGAGTTGTGAGCCGCTAACGAAAAAGGATAAAAAAGGATACCATAAATAATTAGGGAGCCAAATGGTCTTTTTGGGGATAGAGGGACTTGAACCCTCACGATTTTTGAAATCGACGAATTTTCCTCTTACTATAAATTTCATTGTTGCCGGTATTGACATGTAGAACGGGACTCTATCTTTATTCTCGTCCGATTAATCAGTTCTTCAAAAGATCTATCAGATTATGGAGTGAATGGTTTGATCCATGAATATTCGATTCTTTCTTCAATATGGAATCGATTGACAACAATTCTTCTGTATTATGTATACAGGTTTATCCTTCATCTTTTTTGAAGTTTCGATAGAAGGATTCCTCTACTAATGTAAGACAATCAACTCCATTCGTTAGAACAGCTTCCATCGAGTCTCTGCACATATCTTGTTTGATTTTCACTTTTTGAACCTTTGTTTGTTTTCGGAAAACGTGATTTGGCTCAGGATTGCCCATTTTTATTAATTCCAAGGTTTCTATGAATTTGAAAGTTATCACTTAGTATGTTTCCATACCAAGGCTCAATCCAATTAAGTTTGTAGCGTCTACTGATTTCACCATAGCCCCCTTTTTGAGATGAAAATATCATTGTGATCTCGGACACTTTTTTCTTTCATTTATAACGGAACCGTTGAATTCATCATATAGATGTCGATCCTATCTCGAAAAAGTGTTTTCTCCTCTTTGTGTTTGTATCTTCTATCATCTTCTATTCTATATCTATAGGAGGCTCATATTCGATCCATCAAAAACGATTTTATCATTTCTGTATCGGCAATTCAATATAGGTGGATACATACGTTATACATCTATCTCTCTTCAACTCATTTCCCCATGAAATTTTGAATACTTGAACGGTCGATTCTTCTTTTTTTAATATCATTTGATTTTTGAATTCAAAAATCAAATCATGTTAAAATAAAATAGAAATTCTATATCGCTAGATTAATCGATATCTTCTATAATATTTAACAGTTATTTGAAATTGTATATTCTATTCTCTAATATATTCATATTCGCTATTCATAATGAATATTAATAGCTAAGAATGAAAATAGTATAACAGTGAATAGCAAAGATTCTAAGAGTTTATTGAATTCCTATCCATGTCAAATTTATGTTATGTGAGCCTACTTAGCTCAGAGGTTAGAGCATCGCATTTGTAATGCGATGGTCATCGGTTCGATTCCGATAGTCGACTTTTCTCTATTTATTTCATTTGATGTTTTACATGATTGATAATTCATCCTTGAATCAAAGAATATTGAAAAAAAATGTCTTCCTCTTTTGGCAAAAGCCATTGATTTATTATGTGATAGGAATTTTCAACTATCTCACGAAAAGAATCATTTTTTCAAATAGTAAGCCCCAAGGGCGCCATATTCTAGGAGCCCAAAGTATGTGATTGAATAATTCCTCCTCTATCTGTTGTCGGTTGAGGGCCCCTTCTCCTTCCTCCTCTTCAAACTATGATTCGTCCTTTTCATAGAGAAATCTCTGATTAAGGATAAAATAAGATCCATTTTTCATTAGTGACCCTTTCAGGGCTTGAGTACTGCATCTTTAAAATTGTAACCTTCCCTTGGCATATAAGCTACTAATACGTTTTTCCCCGAAGTGAGTTTGCCACTAACTGTAGCAGCACCATACGCTAAAATTTGTCCATTTTTAATGCATTTACCGTGCTGAACCTGAACCTAGAGTTTTGATGCATACAAGTATTTTTGTTGGAACGTTGATACATAACTAATGAAATCCTTAGAGTATCCCCGTTACCTGATAAAAGGATAGCTAGGAACACTAAGGTACACAAAGGATTCGTAAAGGAGATTATGTAAGTCTATTTTTCTCTAGATAAAAAGAATTCTAATTGGGGCTTTAAATTGGTAGAAATGATCAAGGAGTAATTCCCACGATTATGATCCAGAGTATATTTTTATTCACCAATTAAGTAAATAACTATCAAGAACGAAGTAATCCTTTAACTTTGTTTAACGTCCCCCTTTTTTAGAAAGGAGAATAGGAACGAAAAAAACTCGAAAGACCGAATGAAGTTGCACTAGAAAAAAATATATTTTTTTATCTCTATATAGAGATAGAATTCTTGTCATGATTTGTGAACTAATGCAACGTCTAATTTGATATTGTAATTAAAAACGTTAGGTTGAAATATCTATTGATATTGCTACAAGAAACATTTTATTCAAGGATTAAATTATTACTCAACAAAGAAGAATTTAAATTATCAAAAGATAAGATGAAGTCAAAAGCGCTTTATTATAAATATAATAGACATAATCCCCGTGTCTAATGGGGACCTTACAATAGATTTTGTTTTCTCTCTATCTATCCTACAAACATATCAAGAAAAATAATAAAGGATGAGTCCTTAGATTTGTTTGTGACATTTGAGGAGCCGTATGAGATGAAAATCTCATGTACGGTTCTGGAATAAGGATGGTAATAGTGATGTTCTTATGATTATTTGTGGCCTCAACCTATAGGCTTTATAGTTTTTCTAATTTCTTCCCTAGTCGAGTGTGAACGATTACCTTTTGATTTACAGGAAGCAGAATAAGAATTAGTAGCAGGTTACCAAACCGAATATTCCAGTATCAAATTTAGTTTATTTTACATTGCTTCATATTTAAATCTACTAGTTTCTTCATTATTTGTAATAGTTCTTTACTTGGGGGGTTGGAATCTTTCTATTCCGTACATATTTGTTCCCGAGCGTTTTGAAATTACTAAAAGGGGTCGAGTCTTTAGAATAATAATCGGTATCTTTATTACATTAGCTAAAACTTATTTGTTCTTTTTCGTTCCTATCGCAACAAGATGGACTTTGCCGAGGCTGAGAATGGACCAATTATTAAATCTTGGATGGAAATTTCTTTTACCCATTTCTCTATTTCTCTAGGTAATATATTATTAACAACTTCTTCCCAACTTCTTTCACTGTAAAAAACTACTTCTATATTCACGACTTGTCTCAAACAAGAGAAAGAAACAAGTATCTTATTTTTATAGATATTTATGATATGTTCCCTATGGTAACTGACTTCATGAATTATGGTCAACAAACAGTACAAGTGGCAAGGTATATTGGTCAAGGTTTCATGATTACCTTACCACATGCGAATCGTTTACATGTAACTATTCAATACCCCTACGGAAAACTGATCACATTCGAGCGTTTCCGCGGCCGGATCCACTTTGAATTTGATAAATGCATTGTTTGTGAAGTATGTGTTCGTTGGACAGGGTAGGGTAGGGTGGGGGTGGGTAGGGTTGGTGTTAGGTAGGGTAGGGTGGGGGTGGGTGGGATGGGTTTGGGGGTGGGTGTTAAGGGGGTTGGGGGTGGGTAGGTGGATGGGGTAGGGTAGGGTAGGGGTAGGGTGGGTGAGGTTTAGATGGGGTGGGTAGGGTTGGGGTTGGGGTTGGGGTAGTAGTGTGTGAGGTGGTTGTGGGGTGGGGTATGGTGGGGGTAGGTAAGGTAGGGTAGGGTGGGGTTGGGGTGGGGTGGGTAGGGGTTGGGTAAGGTAAGGGTTGGGTTAAGGGTGGGTGGTGGGTGGGATAGGGGTTGGGGGTGTTTGGGACTTGGGGTGGCAAAGCATGTCCATGCATTGTGGATGCAGAGAGTTAAATAAGATACATAAGGTAAATCAATTCTAGTTACATTAAAGTTTTAAACATTAAGTTACATTAGAGTAACCAAGTTTGTATAATGCATATCCCCACTCGAACCCGCCCTAATAATCTCAATCCTTGTGTCTGTATGAAATCAAGGTCTTAAGTTTGAGACTCTGAGTAGTAGCCCAATGATACTCCATATGTTCATATTATATAATTTTTTTTTGTAAAACCAATTATCCCAGGACCATATATTGTCCAAAATAAAGAATATAATTTCAAGACATCAATAAATCCAATGCAAGTACATTGTTTATAAATTGTTCAACATACACAAGTCCACTGAATTACATGTCCATCATCCTAACCCTATCAACTTCAGGTTCTTGATAAAAGTAAAAAGAAATTAAGTATTGCTGAACTTACATGCAAAGACAAAAGCTTTGATTTGAAACCATTAACAGTTAACTCCTTAATTTTAATTTTTTCATGACATTCATTGATACAAATAAATAAAGAATTTGCCATGAATATTGTTTATCAACATGAAATAAAGAAAGATATTGAACTTTATTTGCATACCTTACGCCCTCTATAGGCTCCTATGTGTCTTCCTTAGGCTCATACCTTCCACATGATCTAATAAAACAAACCAAAAACAACAGAGTCGCATCACGAAAATACACTCACCTATTTTTTAAAAGATACCACCCAAAAACCAACTATAAGAATAACAATCTCAACTAGCTATTAATGATAAAAAAAGATTAAGTACCTCTAAATCTGGATGGGTCAGCTTCAAGATTTCACATGCATATTTATTCAATTCAACAGCCCTCCTCTGTAATACAAAATTTATAAAAAAAATCCAAGAGCTTTGAAATTGAAAGGAAAAAGTTACAACAAAATGCATATACCGATTACTGAAGCTGTCTCTGTACAATTTTTAGCAGCACAGGCCAAGTATAAAGTGTGGTACCTCCACAACAGTTGACAAAATCTGAAAAGTATAGAACATGTTGACGAATACATTAGATCTCAAATATAAGGGGATTCTTACTACAGAGCCTCTAATCATCTAAGAAGAAAAGATAGATAAATTGAGTTCTCAGTGAACAATGTTTCACTCAGGCATTTTATCAAACACATAGTGTTGGATCTAGCAGCTACCCAACTCAACTAAAACCAATTGGCGATAGAAGAGGCGCATACCCGCACCATATAGTGCATTCAGCCCTCTAGTGCCTGCAGCAACTCCACGAGCGCCTACGGCATTCGACTGCGACTTGGCACATGCCTACATCTCCGCGGGGCTGAGCATTTCTGCCCCAACACATAGTTCACATATAAATCTACTACACAATGCCTCGTTCATCGTGAACAACTATACATAACAAATACACTTAAATTGATTGGTATGACAAGATATGCATAACAGAGTAGAGAATACAATGCATACCTTTGATTAAAAACAAGCTTCAGTTTGAAACGAGTTTACTAGCAATCAATAAGCTTGTTTGAAGCCAGGCATAAACAACCTTATAAGATGCACTTTGTTACCTTGCATCTGCCTGGCTCGATATTTTTTTATAAACCACCCATTATGTACCACGGAATTTTTGAAAACAATATTGTATTTGGTGTTTTATATGTGTCATTTTCCAATAGTGATATTATCAACGTCTCCCCAAAAATGTAATGTACTGCTCGGTTTTAATTACCAATGTAATCTACAAAATCCTATTTTCATCATCATATCTATCTCATAGAACTAATTCATCGTAAAAACAATTTTCTATTTCCCCAAATAGGATTTCATATACGTACTTTCACACCTCTTTCGATGACACAACAAAAAGTAGTTTTTAAACACAAATTCTACTATTTTAATCATAAAAATTAGACCACATTCGTCCAATTTTCATTAAATTTACTAATATTAATCATCAATAATGACTTAGATACTTAATGTTATTTACATCACAGTCTTCTTGTCTCGTGCCTATTATGTAAAGTATATTGTCTTGATAAGAAAAAATGGAAAGTAAAATACTATAATTGGGTATACTTTTAGAGTTCAATGCCTTAATAAATAAAGAAAATGTTACAAGTGGGATGCCATAAAAAAAATAAGCGAAATTCGGATGTAATAATATGCAAACAAATGAAAGTGCATTGCTATTTGGTACAAAGGGTAACCCCTGAGGTTTACTTGCTAGAAGGGTGGCGTTAGACATGTACTTTTCCTAGATAGAAGATAAAAAGTTTTATGTTATGTGATAATGTGAATAAGTAAATATGAATACCATTTTTATTAGACCTCAACACTTGATTTATGTATGTTATCATATTGCTCTTTTCAGATGCCTGTTTGGCATTGTAGTGACAAACTTCGTGTTTGAGAATTGTACTAGAAAAATAGTCCATTAAAACATACAACATTAACTACATTTTCATCTTGAGTTTATATGCTACTAAAGTGAGAAGTTTTCAAGATGCCTTATTTCATACAGCACAAGAAAAAGGCCACCCATGGTGTTAGTGGCAATTTTATTGATATTGGGGACTTAAAAACCCCTGCCAAATTACAATACTATACCTCTAGCCCTAAATAAGAACATTAATTAGATACATACTAGAAAAATAAGTCAAAAAGAAAAATTAGATGAGAAACTATGTACGTTCAACCCTTTGCAACTTTGCAATGAACACCACCACCTTCACATAAACCCAGTCCTTGAAGTCGTCATAAAAGTGAAAAAATTCACGTCTCCCACGACGGTTGAGAAGCAAAAAGCCGCATGCAATCCAAAATCCAGTAACAAAACCACTGCCCCCACCAATATAAAACCATCCCCAAACTTCATCTACGTCTTCCTCATCACCCTTGCCTTTATCAATGATCGATGATACTTCTGATTCTTCATCTCCTGGACATTTTTTGGTAAGAGGAGGTCCACATAGTTGTGTGTTTCCATCGTATCTTGAAGGATCAAAGGACTGGAGTTGAGTGCTTGTTGGGATTCTTCCAGACAAGTTATTAAATGACACGTCCAGGTCATTCAATGAACTCATTTCAGACATGCTTGATGGCATCCTTCCTGATAAATTGTTTCTCGATAAACCCAAAGATAAAAGTTTTTGCATCTGGCCAATTTTCTGTGGAATCTCTCCAAACAGAGCATTCTTTGATAAGTTGAGGGCAACCAGTTCATGAAGATTGGTGAGTTCATCTGGAATTTGTCCTGTTAAGTTGTTGCTTGACAGGTCAATCATCTTCAACCATCTCAGATTGCTAGAGAATTCACGTTCATCTCCTTGCCACTCGATCATTGCATTGTCAATATACTGATCATTCATCCCATCAAAAGTACCACCTCCTGAAGAGTACCATAGAATTGAATAGAAATGTACATTTTGTGTTAGTAAGATTCCTTGTTGAACCATGCTCATAAGATGATCCAAACACGAGGGAATGGTACCATGGAGATGGTTCATTGACAAGTCTAAAATTTGAAGATCTTCTAATTGGCATAACTGCAAAGGGATGGTTCCGAAAAAGTTGTTTGATCGTAGGATAAGAACATACAACCTCTGTAAGTTGTCCCCAATCCAGAAAGGCACATTACCAGAAAACTTGTTGGCCCCCAAAATTAATGAGTTCAAACTCGTGCAATTCTTTAAGGACAAAGGCAATTCTCCAGAGAAGTTGTTATTGTACAAATACAACACCTCCAGTTCTATCAGATATCCAATAGAGGGAGGAAGCCTTCCAGATAGATCGTTGTGTCCTAAATTAAGAACTTTTAGTTCTTTGAAATGCCATAAACAGTCTGGAAGTGGTCCGCTTAGAAAGTTATGGGAGAGGTCAAGAAATTGTAAAAACCCATGGACAATTTGGCATAAAAAGGAAATTCCTCCAGAGAATTTGTTTCTGGAAAGATTTAAGGATGCCACAGTGGAAGAGACATTTGTTATTGGACCAGAAAAGCTGTTGGAACTCAAATCTATCACTGAATTGTTTTCAAAATTTGATGATAAATCTGGTACTTTTCCTCTGATGTTGTTGTATGAGACATTCATATATATTAACTGGGAAGGCCACATGTCCCAAAACTTGAGAGGAATGGGTATCCCATCTAACGTGTTGCTAGAGAGATCAAGGGAATGAAGCTTATTGCTGGTTAATAGGAACAACCAACGATACATGGATGAGTTGAGATTGTTGTTAGTGACAGAAAGGTCTTCGATAGATGAAGAAGAGTTGGGAAGTGAAGAATATGGATGCATGACCTGTGACAGCTCACATCCCCCTACACTTATATATGACAGTTTCTTGAGACTGAGAATAACATCTACCCAATGATTTTGTTTGGCTAGGGAAATCCCATCCATTACAAGAAGCTCCAAATTAGAGAGATGAGACAACCACTCAATGTTTTCAACTCTACACCTTCCAACATCTCCAAGGTTAAGCATTTGCAAGTTGGTGAGATTTCCCAACTCTGGAGGAATTGTTCCATAAAGAGAGTTTTCAGAAAGGCCAAGGAACCTTAATTCGGTCAAGAAACCAATGGACCTGGGAATGATTCCATTAAAACCATTTCCACCAAGGTAAAGGGACCTTAATCGAGTCATGGAACCAATGAACGTGGGAATGGTTCCATGAAAAGAATTGAAGGAAAGAGCAAGATAATCTAAGTAGCTCAAATCAAGCAATGAATCGCTAATCTCACCTCCAAGACCACAGTACCTGAGTTGAAGCTCTATAACATGACCTGTTTGGTTATTGCAGGTGACTCCAAACCATTTACAACAGTCATGTTTATCAGCTGTCCAAGTAGAGAGATTACCATGTGGATCTTGAAGGCGAGCTTTAAAATGAAGGAGAGCATGTCTCTCCTTATCCAAGCACTTACTCATTATAACACCATTACCACCTCCTTCTCCTCCCAGTGCTACCAATTGGTTGGCAGTTGTGGTCTCAAGGTTTAGTAAGAGAAGTGAGAATATTATATAAACAAAAGAGTTCATGTTGTAAATGCAAATATTTGTTGATGCTTTTTTTTTATGCATAAATGAACTGTCCAATGACGGTTTATATAGCCTTGAATGTGAAGATGAAGGATTCAAGTGAATGGCCTCAAATTGCAGGCCCATCAGTGTAGACTGTAGAGCATTGAATATTTCACTTCCATCAAATATGAACCAAGCTATAAGTCAAACTATTAATTAATGAAGAATTGAAATTGATTGCCCCTAATTAGATCTTCAAAGACTTGGCAATTTGTATTTATTATAGATATTTTTTTCTCATTGTGTGATATTTTTTGGTCCTCAAGTTATGTGAAATATAAATCCCAAAAAACAAACTAATGGAATCAGATACAGGCTATCTACGTTATATGATATGATTTGGGTCTATGAATTTAATCACAATGGCATGAACTTTTCTCACTCAGAATAATTAAATTGTGAACTTGTTTTCTTTTACATTGTTGTTACAAATTAGCATTTTGATTAAAAGCCCTACACCAGTTACGGATTCATTTTTTATAAAGGACAAGAAATTTACTCCTAAAGTAATGCATGGACAAATGATGTTTTCCCAAAGTTTCTTTTTTAACTAAGTGAATGTCGGATAAGAGTAAATAACAATTTTACCCTTCTGTCTAAAAGTGATGTTGACTAAAAACTACTATTTATTTGATAATTGTTATATAAAGAAACTACTATTTATTTGATAATTGGTATATCGCCTTTGAAGGAGTTGTCAAAGGAAGCTGTAGAAGGACTTTCGTATAGCTGTTTTAGCTTTAATGGTATTATCTTTGAAAAAAATTCACTAGGCCCCAAATAACGAACAAAGGAAACTCAAAAGAAATATCATCTTCTCAAAACCTTTATCGAACCATTTCCACATACAACAAAATCCGAATGTAAACGCCTTGTTATATTCACACATTGAAATAATCCCCAATTTAACAGCAATTTATGCATCTCATATTCCCCTCCATTATATATCAGCTTTTATTAATACCCAGTTAACACAATTCATTCTATCCTAAACAAACTTTGATGATTAGAGAAGTAGTAATAGGAACATAAACCCACCATTTAACAGAAACATATCTAATAGATGATATCAATTAAAAAATTCCTAATAGAAACATAAACCCATGATTTAACAGAAAAGGATCAAAATCAAACGACCAAAAACAAAACATCCTTCAACAAGAGATAGAGAGCAGATCCTGTTAACAGAAATCAAGAGAACACAGACAGATGTGATGAACACCTGTGATGGTCCGAAAACTTACATGGTTGAAAACCGAGAAGATGAGAACGGTGGGGCAGAGGCGACGGCGATGCGGACGGAAGGACGTTGATGGGAGTTGGAGAATACGAGACCATGAGTGATAGACAGAAGCCACGAGAAAGTAGGACCGTGAAAAGAAAAGTAGGGTTGAAGGAAGGTTCTTGCAAATTGGAAAAAATTAGGGCTTGAATGATACGTTGATGGCAAGATGGTTAAAATTGGGTTGAACCTGGGTATGAAGTATGAACACGTAAAAGATTACCTGATGATATCGTTCAGTTTGATGAATTGATGAATTGATAATTTTGTTCAGTTTGTGTGATATATTCGTCTTCCATCCTCCATGCATCCCCTGCTTGATTTTCCTGTGTTGGCTAATACGATTTTGATTTTCAGTCTCTTGTTGGTAGGGTTTTTGGTGTTAAATATTTGGAGTTAAATGTGGAACTTTGATTCACGTTAAATCAATGTTAAAATTAGGGTCGTCTCGGTCGATCGAATATGTTGCATCGTGACCTGGTAAAGAAATTTGATTATTATAATCAGATTTTTGCTAATTTCGACTCAAATAAAACCGGACGATTGTCTCAAAAAACCGGTTGGACCGGTGATTCGGAATCGAGTTGACCCGACAGTTGAAACAAAAAGTTCAAATTTGAGTTTTAAAAACTTGGTTAAAGAATTTATGGGTTCAAACCTTTAAAATTAATCTATTATTGCTTCAACAAATTTAATAATTTTTTATATAGAAACTTGAGAAAATATATTTTTTGATACTACAAAAGTTGAAATTACATTTTTATGTTTTATAAAAATATAATTATGCTACAAAATATAAAATATATGAAAATTGTAAAAACTGTGTTGACCCAACGGTTGACCCGTGACCCGGTCACCGCATCAGGTCAACTAAAAACTGAGGCTTTAAAATATTCGGTTAAACACAGTTTTTTTTTTGAACGACAAATCTATCCTACTCCTACTCCTAAACTACTCATTGTTATGTTAGTGTCAGGGTTTGAACCCATGACCTCTTTATTAGTAATCACCTTGTTAGCCAAGTGGGCTAGCCCCAACTTGTGGTTAAACACAATTGCAAATGCTTGTTTTGTGATTGGTGACGTAAAAATGGTTGATAAATGGAATGCATAGCTGCTTCACTTTATTAAGATATTTTCTCAAATTTTTAACATATCTAAAATAACTATAATTTAACAAATAAGAGTTTTGGTTTAATCTCCTTTTTGTTATTCAGTTTGATTAAGTGGATAAATCAAATAAAAATTATTGTTCTAGAATTTTTTACGAGGAAAAAGGAATGTGGAATAAACCAAAATGTACGTCATGTCTAACATTAGTTTATTATAAAACAAATATCTAACTTTAGAAAACCTGAAATACTATGGTTTCCAAATGTTTGGTTCTTGATTTGGATTTCATAAAGAAAAAAACTATTTTAGTTTTGAAAAGAATCTACTTTCCAAAATGAAATAATTGCCGAAAAAAAACTATCTTGTGAAAATTAACAAAACTAACAATGTATTTTTATTTTTAACTCAAAACTAAAACTTATTTTATTTTAACCAAAAATACACCATCGGAAAAAAACAAATCGCCACCGCGAAACTATTTACAGAAGCAAATTATTTGCACCAACAAATTGTCTTGCAGTTTTGGTCCTAAGAAAGTACGTGTGGTGCTCGCCCACACAAGTTATTAAGTTCTATGTGTTTTTTATTGTTTTAGCGAAACATCGAACCGAACCGTGTGGTGCTCTCCCCTAACGAGTTGTGTACCGCTGCATTGTGCAGGTACACAACTAGTATATATAATGACAACTTACATTTAACACCAATATGGCATTGAATTTTTTAACATTTGCAGCAAATCCCAAAGAACTCCGTGCAAAAACTCAACAACAAGGTTAAATACGAAAATAGGAACGATAACCAACTACCAAGGGTCATGGGCTTCTATCTCTTGATTTTACTGCAACCGCTTTCTTCTTCGATTCACATGTGTAAATGTGTAAGAAATTGTTAGTAATTGCGATCTGGCAGTGGTTGCAGAAGAAGGATTAACTGAAAGGGGTATGTACATATCTTGGCAAAATATAGAAAAATATAATGTTCTTTTGTCCTTTATTGATTTAGCCACCTAAATATTATGCTTTAATTAATTATAACCCTTGTAGCCTCACCATTTTCTTAGGACATTGCAAGGAGTTCTTTCCTGTTCTTCCTCATAACATGTGACATTCTTCCTGTAACATGTGGCACGTCATGGAAACATGAAGCATAAAATACGGGATCCTGCCAATGTAACCAAAAAGAAATATATAAAAGAGAAAAATGAAAAATTTTATAATACAGGAAGTTGAAAGCAATGTTAATTTATGTATATGGTAGCCCATATACATTTCTATCCCTTGTATCACAAAAATTTTCATTAGTTGTAACACGCAACAAGGTGTTAGATATAAATAGCAACCTAATTTACAACTTTTCGGTAAAATAATTTATATTTACTGAAAATACAAAATATTTTTCATATGTTTACTCACATTGACAACGTACTTGTATTATCTACTGATATTAATAATATGTAACACATAATGACATCCAACTTACATTTCTTTTACAAAAACGCAAAGTAAAAAATAGAAAGACATCTAATTACCAACTACGCATAAACTTGCAATTGCTCCAGCTGCTACCATCCTGAGAGTTTTGGGGACCATATGTTTGTTATGATTTATGTGCTAGTAAAGCAGCACCTCATTTACCCATAACTAATCCTTCATTCAATCTACCAAAACAAAAACATTTTCTTCATTTAGAAATGTTCCAAAATATGATTAAACATCTAAAAGAGGTTAAAGATTTAGCAAATACCATTCATTACAAGATTTGTAATGGCTCCAAAAACAACCCTAAGTAGCGTTGTATTATGGGTTGTTCTTAATACAATGAGCGTTGCAGCTAGACCACCTTCTTGTATAATATTTCCTTAAAATTTATCTAAAGACGGGGTTTCCTTTGAAAATCGTTTTAGAAAATCCTCAAATCCTTAGTTTGGGTTTGGAGTCACATTCATGTTCATCCAAATCCCTCAAACTAAGGCTCTGATACCAACTTGTAACGTCCCAAAATCCGTAATAAAATTTTCGTTTTAAAAGCGGTTCAAATACATAAAATGGGTTCTGAAATAGAAATCATCCCATTCAAACTCAATAATTAAAACATATAAAATCATGTTTATCAAAAACATTTGCAAACATTATCCAGCGGAAGACTTGAATACCAAAACCTCAAATGCAATACAGTCGGGTCGTGCTCCAAGCTCAAGCCAATAGATACCTGAAAAACATTTAGGATGAAAGAGTAAGCACAAAGCTTAGTAAGTTCCCCAAAATACCACACAATCCATTCCATTCATACACCTAAGTCACAATCGACATTCGGGAACGCCTGGCCTGGTACGACCGATTATGCATCATCCTTTATCATGCAGCAACCCTCGAATTCATCAACTCGTTCTTTGATCCTCAGGTGCCCAGGTACGACTGGTCATGTACTGTCCTTTATCATGCAGCAACCCTCTAATTGATCAACTCAATCTTCAGTAGCCAGAACGAATCCAACGACTAACACATACAAACATAGAAGTCTAAGAATACAGCCTAACCCATCGGGCTCCTAATACCAACCATACAGTCAAAAATCGAAAGGCACACCTAGTTAACACACATTACTACACATAGTAATTAAGGCTACCTAAGCATTCAACTTCATCCATAATATAGTGAGAAGGCTCTCCTGATTCACCAAGCTAGACAGTGCTCTTCGCACATGTTCTCAGATCCTGACAACACGAACCTTCCAATAAGGATAAACTTTAGTTAGTAAATCCTAAACCCAAACAGGATAAACCTCCAAAACCGGTACCCCAAATCTCTCAAGTTTGACCAAAGTCCAACTGGTCAAAAAAAATCAATGGTCAAATGTCAAAGTCAAGGTCAACACAAAAGTCAATATGCACTTAGCGCTGCTATTACATAAGGATAGCGTCGCTAAGTACAATGGTCGTGAAAAACTTCACAGAGATAGCGTCACTATCTCCATAGATAGCGGCGCTGTGCTACCTACGCTGTTCAGCCCATTTCTTTCAAAAACTCTTAATCCATTAAGTCAACGTCTTAAACTTTCCAGGACCCTTCGAAACAGTCACTAGATCCATAAAAATGCTAACTTTCCCATCCAAACATGACCATGCATGCAAATGGACAAGATCTAGGTCCAAAATGAGTAAAATTCAACTTAAACACTCAAGGGAGCTTGACTTACTCCCATAATCAGTTCAAAACTTCCAAATAAGGCTGAAGGGACATAAAGATCCAACATTTATCACTCTAATCTTTAAAACTAAAATCATAGAGAAAAAAGCATTTTAAAATCACAAGTCAAGTAGTGGTTTTAAAATCATGCCAAAGATGATGTTATACTATTCTGGTCTACTGAAATGGACGGGGGGAAGTAAATACAAATTAATTGAAAAAAAAAATCACTAATCTTTAGAAAACTCTCCACTTTAACCATTATGTTAAAGACTGGTCGTTGTGCTGTAATGTTTGTTTAAGACATGGTCCAAAAACGAATTCTGTAGCTATTTAGATCATTGTGGTTTTTTTTTTATAGATTTGAACCCTCACAAATTTTCACCCCACCATAGAGCCCTTACCACACCCTTTACATGGAAAATATCCGAAAAAGGCATTTTGTCAAAGTATGATGATATTAATAAACTTTTTTGGCAAAATTCAATGCTAAGAACGATATTTTTTTTCTTTAAAATTGGCATATAAATGAGATTCCATGTACAAAAAAATAAAAGTTTTCCTGATCATCTAAAAGAATTCAAAAAAATCATTTTTGTCAAAGTAGGATGCTAGTAATAATAATTTTTTTTGCCAAGTTCAATGCTAAAAACAATATTTTTCCAAAAAACTATCATGTAAATGAGTTTCATTGTACAAAAATAAAACTTATCCGGATCATCAAAAAATATTTTGAAAAAAGTCATTTTTTTTAAGTACGATGCTATTAATAGTATTTTTGGGCGTATAGTTTTTTTTCGAAAACATGTCATACTTCAAAGAACACGTTGTGCATCAACATGTAACATTTACCATTATAACATATGTATAATGTATATTGTTTGTTTTGGGATAAAAAAAATTAAGAAAGTTTTTGTTTTGGAATAAAAAATAAATCGATGTTGTTTTGCATTAAAAATAAAAATATGTTGTTATTTTGATTTAAAAATACATTCACATTGTTTTAGGTAAATTATAAAAGTGTGCATATGTTTTTATTTTAAAATAGAAGTTCTTTCCGAGTTAAAAATTAAAGTATATTGATGTTATGTATTAAATATAAAAGTATATTGTTTTGGGTTAAAAAATAGAAGTTCATTTCAATTTTCGATTAAAAATAAAAATACGCATGCTTTTTAAAAGATAAGTATATAACTATTTTCGTTTAAAATTAAAAGATAAATATTATTTTTAATTAAAGATACAAGTACATTGTATATCTTAGAAATAAAAATATGTATCTGTTTTTTAGTTAAAAATAAAAAAGCAAATTATAGAAATAGTCCTTGTGGTTATGCGGTGGTTTTGGATTTTGTTTCATACTTTTTTCAATTTGAAAGTTGACCATTCGAGTGTTCTATTTAACTCGATTTTTGTTCCCTAACAACCGTGAAAATAAAACATTTTTCTTTGAAAAATGGTAAGACGATATTCGGTGATTATTTAATCTATTTTTTAGTATCAGTATGATTTTTTTTCGTAAGTCGTTTTAAAATGAAAGAACGAAAATTTTCCGCATTTGGTATTTGTTTAGTTGAGAAAACAAAAAAGAAAAATGAATCAACATAATAGAAAATTGAACTACACAAATATAAACCACAACCAACTGAACGTAGATAACCTAAAGGCTAGTCACAATTAAATAAACTGTTCAACAAAAACATGATTATAAACCTAAAGCAACAAAATTCATGATGGAACTAAGATTAAGAAGCAAATCGATCACAGGCACTTACAAGATTGAAATGAATTACAAAATCTTTTATAACAGAGAACCACAAACTCCAAAACTCCAAAATGAAATACATCAGCATAGGTTGAAATTTATAATATAGAGTATAATCATTGCATGAGATAAAATAGCTAAATTAACCTAACTATAGTACTTAACATTAGTGATTGGTATCGCCTGTTGCTTTAAAACATAGATTACATCCATGGTAGTAACAGATTTTAAGCAAGCTAGTGACATTCTCTAGAAAGAACTTGAGAACGCCACCCCATATGCAAATCATTCTCTAGAAAGATTTTCAAGTTATGATCATTCTGTCTTGGAAATTTAATATATTTTTAAGTTGGTTCTAATCAAAGTCACAATCGAGATTTTCAATTCCCACAGGCCACATATGCCTGGCGTTCAAAGTTAGTTGCTATTATTGGGAATTAATTAAAAGTTCATTGCTATTAAATAGATTTGGGGAGGCCTTATTCTACATTCAAAGTCAGTTGCTATTATTGGGTGGTCCTCAAAAGTACGTTGTTATTAAATAGAATTAGGGATACATTTTTCTGTCTAACTTTGACCAGTTTTTACAAGATTTATGTTTAAGTGACAGTTTTCTCTGGCGAGTTCCTTTACTTCTGTTTAGAACTGCCAAAAACCAAATCAGTTTCATCAATTCTATAATACACGCACACACATACACACACTCTTAGATACACATACAGATAAAAAGTTAAACACAGATACACAAAACAGATACTTACCTTGCCATCCATCAGAGAAAAAAATATTAATGCTCCATCTCCATAATCAGGAGCCTACTAAAAAAACACAAATATTTAACCAAATACATAGACAGGGGAATGGAAGTTCATACCAGATCAAGAGACGATAGTTGATAACTTACATCAAACGTTGTTTGAGACAATTCATGAAGTTCTAAATTTCATTTTCTTTAAAGTGTTATCATATGTATTGAGTGTGGAAGGAAAATCACGCATTTTGACCTAAATTGGTCAAAATTGGGAAAATCGCGTAATTGATGAGATATATATGATTCAAGTAATTTATCTGGATATCAATGTGTTGAAATGTATTATATTGTTAACACTTTAGGCTATAACTTGGAAGTTGATATTAATCAATTACCGAATTTAGAATATGTGTTGCGGTTGGGACAAGTTGATTGAATAAAGGTCTGTCTTATAAAAGGCTGGGGCTCTTCTGTAGGCACTTAAAAGGGAGTGGGATCGTTTACATTAGTTCTAGGTGAAAAAAAAAAAAAAAGATGAAAAGTATGTTGTAGAAGACACGGTAAATACTACCAAACAAGAAGGTACATAGAAGAAACATGAAACACGAGACATTAATGGCTACATATTTGCACTGGGAACCACTAGCCTTACATAAAAATAATCTTTCAAGTTGTCCAACAAGCTAAAAAGAGGCATGTCTTTCAAGGGTTACTTCTTAATAAGTTACGAATAAAATCAGTAATAAAGTCGTCCAAGATATGAGATTCTTCTTGATAAGTTACTAATGAAGTCATCCAAGAGATGGTTGATGGTATTTCTCTTTAAAAATGTCTCCTTTGACCCAGTGGCTTCAGGTGTATTCGAAAGGTGCCCTTAACCAATAAGTTGAGGGTTCAAGTCCCATGATGGACAAATGTGTAAAATTAGAAATATGATCAAGGATGCATACCAATCAAACAAATGGGAATAAATGGTATCTGATGATAACAGACTTTTGGGAATTATAAAAATTGCCATATCCAAATCTCAGACTCAAGGAATTGCAATCTTTAGTTTATTCATAGAACAATCTAGTATTAAACCCTATGTATACCAATCAAACAAAACCCAAAAACATACATGCATAAACCCAGGAGAGATCTAGCACACATGCATTATTCTTGTATATATAGCACCAAAATTTTGCTTCTATAGAAAAATTTAGAGCTTAACAGGTATCTAGCACACATGCAATATTCTTAGTTTGTCTATCTACTTCATCATTTTTGGCCAATTGTGCAAATAACCTACAAACAGAAGCATTGTAGCATAAAGCATATATGGCTGTATTTCCTGTTAAGTACTAATTCTAAAACCAATCTACATTGAGAATCATACTATAAAAATATATAGTCCAATAACATATACAGAATTAACTACATGTTCATCTTGTGTTTATATGCTACAAAGTATGCACTTTTCAGGATGTCTTATTTCATACAACACAAGAAAAAGGCCACCCATGGTGTTAGTGGCAATTTTATTGATATTAGGGACTTAAAAACCCATGCCAAATTACAATATTATACCTCTAGCCATAAATAAGAACAGTAATAGGTCTGTTCAAGATAAGATACATACTAAAAGATTAAGTAAAATAAGAAAATTTTGATGAGAAACTATCTACGTTCAACCCTTTGCAACTTTGCAATGAACACCACCACCTTCACATAAACCCAGTCGCTAAAGCAATCATAAAATTGAAAAAATATACGTCTCCCACGACGATTGAGAAGCAAAACACCGCATGCTATCCAAAATCCAGTAACAAAACCAGTACCACCACCAATATAAAACCATCCCCAAACTTCATCCATGTCTTCCTCATCACTCTCGCTTTTATCAAGGACCGATGGTATTTCTAATTCTTCATATCCTGGACATTTTTTGGTAAGAGGAGGTCCACATAGTTGTGCGTTTCCATCGTATCTTGAAGGATCAAAGGACTGGAGTTGAGTGCTTGTTGGGATTCTTCCAGACAAGTTATTAAATGACACGTCCAGGTCATTCAATGAACTCATTTCAGACATGCTTGATGGCATCCTTCCTGATAAATTGTTTCTCGATAAACCCAAAGATAGAAGTTTTTGCATCTGGCCAATTTTCTGTGGAATCTCTCCATACAGGGCGTTCTTCGATAAGTTGAGGGCAACCAGTTCATGAAGATTGGTGAGTTCATCTGGAATTTGTCCTGTTAAGTTGTTGCTTGACAAATCAATCATCTTCACAAATCTCAGATTGCTAAAGAATTCACGTTCATATCCTTGCCACTGAATCATTGCATGGTCAATATAACTATAACCAATGGAGCCAAAAAGATTACCTCCTAAAGAGTACCATTCAATCAAATAGGAATGTACATTTTGTGTCGGTGAGAATCCTTGTTGAACCATGCTTGTAAGATTATCCAAACACGAGGGGATGGTTCCATGGAGATGGTTCATTGACAAGTCTAGAATTTGAAGCTCTACTAATTGACATAACTGCAAAGGGATGGTTCCGGAAAACTTGTTTGATCTTAGGATAAGAACATACAACCTCTGTAAGTTGTCCCCAATCCAGACAGGCACATTACCAGAAAACTTGTTCCCCTCCAAAGTTAGTGAGTTCAGACTCGTGCAATTCTTTAAGGACAAAGGCAATTCTCCAGATAAGTTGTTATTGTCCAAATACAACACCTCTAGTTCTATCAAATATCCAATAGATGGAGGAAGTCTTCCAGAGAAATCGTTATATCCTAGATTAAGAACTTTTAGTTCTTTGAGATGCCATAAACAGTCTGGAAGTTGTCCACTTAGAAGGTTATGGGAGAGGTCAAGAAATTTTAAAAACCCATGGACAAGTTGGCATAAAAAGGAAATTCCTCCAGAGAATTTGTTTCTGGAAAGATTTAATGATGCCAAGGTGGAAGAGACATTTGTTATTGGACCATAAAAGTCGTTGGAACTCAAATCTATCACTGAATGGTTGTCAAAATTTGATGATAAGTCCGGTACTTTCCCGCTGATGTTGTTGGAAGAGAGATTCAGATATTGTAATTGAGAAGGCCACATGTCCCAAAAATCGAGAGGAATGGTCTCTGAAATTCCATTATTGGCAATATGAAGATAACTCAGATTTTTGCGTGTTTGGATCTTATTGGACAATGGGCCTATAAATTGGCTATGATGAGCAGACAACGTTTGTAATGCAAGCGATGTGCATCCAGTCAAGTTGTTGAGAAAATCAGGAAAATAGACCAAAGCAGAGTTGTTATTCAGATATAAAAACCTCAAACTACAGAGGTTACCAAGGTATTTTGGTATCCCATCTAACATGTTGCTGGAGAGATGAAGAAAGGAAAGGCTGTTGCTGGTTAATGGGAGCAACCAACGATACATGGATGAGTTGAGATTGTTGTTTCCGAGATCAAGGATTTCAATAGATGAAGAAGAGTTGATAAACGAAGAATATGGATACATGACGTGTGACAGCTCACATCTCCTAAAACTTAAAATTGACAGTTTCCTGAGACTGAGAACGACATCTACCCAATGATTTTGTTTGGCTAGGGAAATCCCATCCATTCTAAGAGTCTCCAAATGAGAGAGATGAGACAACCACTCTATGTTTTCAATGCTACACCTTCCAACATCTCCAAGCCAAAGCATTTGCAAGTTGGTGAGGTTTCCCAACTCTGGAGGAATGGTTCCATAAAGAGAGTTATAGTAAAGGGAAAGGTACCTTAATTCGGTCAAGGAACCAATTGAGCTGGGAATGATTCCATTGAGATTATTGAGGTGGAGGTCGAGGTGCCTTAATTTAGTCAAGGAAACAACTGCCCTGGGAATGGTTCCATTAAAACCATTTCCACCAAGGTCAAGGTGGTTTAATAGAGTCAATGAACCAATGAATGTGGGAATGGTTCCATTAAAACCATTTCCACCAAGGTCAAGGTGGTTTAATAGAGTCAATGAACCAATGAATGTGGGAATGGTTCCTTGAAAATAATTGAAGGAAAGATCAAGAGTATCTAAGTAGCTCAAATTAAGCAACGAATTGCTAATCTCACCTCCAATATTGCAGCTGCTGAGTTGAAGCTTTGTAACATGACCTGTTTGGTTGTTGCAGGTGACTCCAAACCATTTACAGCAGTCATGTTCCTCATCTTTCCATGTAGAGAGAATGTCATCAGAGTCTTGAAGGGGAGCTTTAAAGCGAAGGAGAGCATGTCTCTCCTTATCCAAACACTTATTGGTAACACCATTAGTATCATCTCCTCCCCCCACTGCTGCCAATTGGTTGGCAGTTGTAGCCTCAAGATTTATCAAGAGAAGTGAGAATATTATATAAACAAAAGGATTCATGTTGTAAATGCAAATATTTGGTGATGCTTTTTTTTTATTGATGCATAAATGAACTGTCCCATGACGGTTTATATAGCCTTGAATGTGAAGATGAAGGATTCAAGTGAATTGCCTCAAATTGCAGGCCCATCAGTGTAGAGCATAGAATACTTCACTTGCATGGAATTCCAACCAAGCTATAAGACAAACTAATGATGAAGAATTGAAACTGATTGCCCCAAATTAGACGTCCAAAGACTTACAAGTCTTGCCAATTTGTATTTATTATAGATATTTTTTCTCATTGTGTGATATTTTTTGGTCCTCAACTTATGTGAAATATAAATCCCAAAAAACAAACTAATGGAATCAAATACAGACTATCCACGTCATATGATATTATTTGGGTCTATGAATTTAAACTGGGAACTCGTTTTCTTTTAACATTGTTGTTAAAATTAACATTTTGATTAAAAGCCATACACCAGTTCGAATTCAACTTTTTTTTAAAAAAGATAAGAAATTTACTCCTAAAGTAATGCATGGACAAATGATGCTTTCTTGAAAAGTGCTAAATGTACCCAAAAAAAAAAACATTTCGTTTTTAACTGAGTGAACATCGGATGAGAGTAAATGACAATTTTACCCGTCTGTCTAAAAGTGATGTTGAATAAAATTTATTTGATAATTGTTATATACAGAAACTACAATTCACTATCATAAAACTAGATGTATGTTGGTCAACAACTACCATAGGTATATAGCCTTTGAAATTATGACCACATATTTGTCAAGGAAGCAGGAGAAGAACTTTTGTATAGCCGTTTTAGCTTTAATAGTATTATCTTTGAGAAAAGTTCAATTGGCCCCAAATAACCAACAAAGGAAACTCAAAGGAAATTTCATCTTCTCAAAACCTTTGTTGAACCATTTCCACATACAGCAAAATCTGAATGTAAACGACTTGTTACATTCACAAACATGGAAATAACCCCCAATTTAACAGCAATTTATGCATCTCATATTCCCCTCCATTATTAAACAGCTTTTATTTATACCCAGTTAACACAATTCATTCTATCCTAAACAAATTTGATGATTAGAGAAGTTGTAATAGGAACATAAACCCACCGTTCAACAGAAACATATCTAATTGATTATATCAATTAAACATTTCCTAACAGAAACATAAACCCATGATTTAACAGAAAAGGATCAAAATCAAACAACCAAAAGCAAAATATCCTTCAACAGGAAACAGAGAGCAGATCGGGTTAACAGAAATCGAGAGAACACAGACAGATGTGATGAGTACCTGTGATGGTCCGAAAACTTACATGGTTGAAAACCGAGAAGATGAGAACGGTGGGGCAGAGGCGACGGCGACGGCGGACGCAGGGACGTTGATGGGAGTTGGAGAAGATGAGACCATGAGAGACAGACAGAAGCCACGACAAAAAGTAGGACCGTAAAAAGAAAGTAAGGTTGAAGGAAGGTTCGTGCAAATTGGTAAAAATTTGGGCTTGAATACGTTGATGGCAAGATGGTTAAAATTAGGTTAAACTTGGGTATGAAGTATGAACAGATTAGTTCCCCCTGATGATATTGTTCAGTTTGATTAATAAATAGAATTGATGTTATTAATGATATTGTTCATTTTCACTGTGTTGGCTAATATGATTTTGATTTTCATTCCGTTGTTGGTAGGCTTTTTGGTGTTAACTATTTGGAGGTAAATGTGGAACCAGTCGAATCGGTTGACCCGTGACCCCGTCACTGTATCGGGTCAACTAAAAACTCAGGTTTTAAAAAATTGGGTTAAACGCAATTGCAAATGCTTGATTTCATGATTGGTGACATACAATGGTTGTTAAATGGAATGCATTGTTGCTTCACTTTATTCGGATATTTTAACAGCCGAAACATTTTATAGCACAAATAGAACAGAAGGGTAAAATGGTTATATTTTAACACACTCAGTCAGAGGCGTAATCAAACAACATGATTTCAGTTATCAGCTTCAGACTCGGTCAAGCCTCTGGCTCCGTTAGTAATTATCAAACAGCCTCTAAGTTTAAACTTATTTTTTTAAAACATAAAAAGACAAAATTAAAAGAAAGGAAAATTTGTAAACAAACTTTGGTTAGACTTGTAAACAAAATAAAAATATGTTTTACAAACAACATTATCTAAAAAAAATAGGTCTAAATAACATAAAAACAGGTTGTAAATAAAAGTTAAGCAAAAATTATAAAATAAATTTGTATGAAATTCATAAAAAACAATGTTTTTCTATGTTCAAAAAAGTTATTATTGTGAGCTACAGCAATTGCATCGATTAATGCAACTAAAAGAATTATTGAAATGAATTTGTAACGTCTTAAATTCCATAATAAAATTTTCGTTTTTAAAAGCAGTTTAAATACATAAAACAAGTTGGAAATAAAATCATCTAATCCAATTACAATAATTAAAATATCTAAAACCTGGTTATTAAAGCAGTTTCAAACATTATACAGCGGAAGACTTGAGTGCCAAAATCTCAGATGTGATATAGTTGCGCCGTGCTCCAAGCTCAAACTAGAAAATACCTGAAAAACATTTAGGGTGAAACTTGAAAGAGTAAGCACAAAGCTTAGTGAGTTTCCCAAAATACCACACGATCCAGCACATAAAGCACAATCATTATTGGGCTCTCAGGCTCACTCCGATCCACCTCGGCTAAGGACTCGCAAACTCACCCCGTTCCGTCGGTTGTCGAATCAACTCATTCTTTTGGACTATTGGGCTCTCTCCAATTCGTCTGGCTCTCGAGCTCACCCCATGAAGATCTTGCTGACTCAAACTTGTAGCACAACTTCTATGGTTTTGGTGAAAACAGCGGTGGATAGCGTCGCTATCCTTATGATAGGAAAGGGGTTTGAGATCTTGCTGACTCAAACTTGTAGCACACCTTCTAGCACCACCATGCACATTCCTTTCTTCAAGAAATCTTCCAAAAATCACCCTAAGAGGCTAGGAAAGGGGTTTGAGACATTTTTGGGAGCTGAAGGGTGACAAATGAAGGCTACCTAGGGTTTTCTGCCCTTAAATACAACCCAAATATCAAAATCTAGGGTTTTTGTGAAAACAGCGGTGGATAGCGTCGCTATCCTTATGATAGCATCGATATCCCCTCAACGTGCAAAGCCACTAACTCGCATGCATAGCATTGCTAACACATTCACCATAGCGTTGCTAAAACCTTCTGCATAACGTTGCTAACTTCTCAAAACTTAGTTCTTTTTAAATCCAAGCTTGGCCATTTCCAGAACAGGGTCTTACAAAATTCAAACGGAAGAAAAAAACTTGTGAATATGTAAAGAAGTTTTACATAACATAATTTAAAGTTATAGAAATCCATGTTAGCAATTATATATACGTGGCACATGACAAGCCATGAAACTCCACACAAAGGTAACGGGTTGAAACGGCCTCCGATTGCTATAACTTATAGGTAAGGGTTTATTATAAGCTTTTATCTTATTCTTACTTAAAATTCAATCTGCTTTTTATTTATTTTGAACTCTTTATACTTGTAGAATTCATAAATGTGTACTCAAATCCAAATGTTCAATCAATGAAGTTAATTAAATTGCACAGGTAAGCCAAGAATTGGTTTATGTACAGTTTGGTTGCTTAAATTTTAATTTTTTAACATGCTTTTTGCATGTGGTTAACAGTTGAGGATTATTATTAAACCTAAGTCTTGAGTTGTTTATGTTCAAACCAAGGTTATCAAACTCCCGAGTTTACTCTTAAACTCTTACGAGTTTACGTTCCCAAATTCCAAAAACGATCCCGATTCCGTATACGGTCCGAGTCTACTAAGTTTAATAAAAATATGATTTTTCACTTTATCTGACATTTTGATTGAAAATTTAAATTCTAACTTATAAGACTTGTAACCCTAAATTTCCTTCCGTCTTTCATTATACTCCAGAATCCAGACCAATTTAGTTTTATGTCATTGCAGTTGGTGGACTAAACTTGGAAGAAGAAAGTGTGGATGTAGAAGAGATAAATGATATGATGGATGATTCATTTGTTTTTTTTTGTAACTTGTAAACTTATGGTATAATATGTATTTCTTTATTTTTTGTGCTTTTGGTAGAATCTTACGATCCGATCCGATCCTACGATCCCGATTTTGCAAAACAAAAAACGATCCTAGGTAGGATCTCGAGTTTAATAACCTTGGTTCAAACCATTTCATTTGGTCCTAAAAAAAGAAACGGTCTTTGTTTATACAACACCTACTCTAGAAGGGTAAAATGGTTATTTACTCATTTATCCATTCAACACCTTCACCATATAAGATTCAAATGAGGAAAAAGTGGTATTGTAAGTCAAATTGACCAAGATATGCTTAACAAGGGAACTGACACACATAAACACTTCACCAAAATTCACACGCTTTATGACAATAACAAGGTACTTCCATTTTCTCTGTGTTTGTGTGTTTATTTACTGTAAATCATCATCCAATCATAAATTTTTTAGCTTACCTCTTTCAATTTTCCAATATCAAACTTGGTGCCTTCAAACTCTTCGCTTTATGAATCGTTTACGATGCTTGACTCCTAGGATTGGCCTTCTCTGTATAATCATCCTAGGACCTAGATGTTATCCAATTGTTGGAATACCACCAACTATAATGAAAAACTTTCCCATAAACATATAAACCCTAAGATCCCAAATATAAATCAACAAAACGTATGTCAAATAAAGAAAAACATGAAATGTTTTCAAAGTATCGGTCACTTGAGATAATTTCAATCCTACCATATGAGCAACCGAAGCTGCCAACGACTCTGGTGGATTCTGTATCTAATGTACAGGTCTGATCATACAATTGAAATTAGTAGACAAGAGATTCAATTTATTTGTTTATTCCAACAAAATAAGAAACTTAGGTAAGGTTTGACATTGTCTGAGATCTTTTGATTGTCGAGACACACTCCTCGTTATCTGTTTTATGTAGACATTGCGTCTTTCTTTTATGTGGGATGGCGCCAGGCTACAGGAGTGGCGATGGCGCCCAACTTTTCCCCTTACTGTGCTAGTGTGCTCCGTAAAGATAAAAACAAAAGGCATAACTAAATATTAACCTCAATAGGTTATAAGCTCGTGATAATCACGGATTGACAATTTAAAATGACTTATGTAATAAAAAAAATTTATTTGATAATATAATTTCATATATAATGGATGTGACAACAATAATGATATATATGTATTGCACGGGTTAGTATATATCTAAAATTAGATTCATTAATTTATATACTTTTGGTATTATATTAGTTTGCAATTTGGATATTCTTGTAATCGTTATGTATTACTAAAATAAAATAAATAAATAATATAGTGTAAACAACGAATATTTGTTAATATAAAAAACATTAAAAAATAAGTACGTTAGATATAAAATTAATATATAAATATTTTTGAATATTGGAAATTTGGAAACAAAATAACATTTCGATTCCCAAACACCATATGTCTTTGATGATTCAACAAACCAAAGAACAATGAGCTTTTGAGTGAATGGGAATTTGAAAACAAAATAAATACAATCTGTACACAAAATCAATGATTTCTGAACTATCTATAAGATTCTATTAGATATCTATATTATATTAGTAATAATACGAAGAACATAAATGAAAAAATAAAATAAAACATTAAGTATTATAAAGTTTCTATTCTATTAGATATCTATATTATATTAGTAATAATACGAAGAACATAAATGAAAAAATAAAATAAAACATTAAGTATTATAAAGTTTCTATACATATATCTAGACAATTGCACTTTATTCAAATAATATGGTTCATTGAAGCGATTGACAAAATGTTTTTTGAAACCTGAAATTTAGCTAATTACCTACATTTTGGCAAAGTATACTCAAAACTCGATGAAATGGTTTAGTTGTATAAGTTAAAGTAAATCAAATATGTCTTTTTACAAAACACATGATTGTTTCTTGATAATTTTCAAAATAAATTGTCATCTAGTCACAAAGAACCTCTTTAGAGTTTGTATTTTGTTTCTTAGTGTAAAAAAATGGTTAAAATGTCAATTTTATTTTTTCCTCTAACGATAAGTTATTTTTAATTGGTTCCTCATATGACTCTGTCACAAATAATCAAATAAATTATAATCATAATAACTTCACTCAAATACTAAAACTACTTGATTGTTTTCAACCTAAAAATTACGTTATCAAATACCTAACGTCTAAATTGTTGGTGTTCCATTTTCTTGAAAATAGGTGCTGTTTTCCATTAACAATCTTATGAACAATTTAAAGTAATAACTAATAAGTTGCAATAAACACGAACTTTATAAAAAAACAAAAGCACAATCGACCAATAAACATGAAATAAAGTGGGATGAGTATACTTGAAAGAAATCCAACATCCTCTGTGGGTGCTAGTAACAATTGGGGTGTTAACTTTATAAAAAAATCTAAATTTGTGGCTTGTGTACTTATATCAAACATGTCGAATCCTGATAAATCTTTTATGTTTAGCTGCTACATCTAACCTCACCTCATTATCACCTTATATATAAAAGTAAAAAACACCCCAAGATGCTATAAACCTTAAAAAAGTTTTAATAATTTTAATAAAATCAAAATTTTCCTGGATTCTTATCACACCCATTCATACAGTTGAAATTTTCAACTAAATATTGACATTGTGGAGTCGTCCGCCAAAGACAAAACAAAAGGAAATACAATGTTAGATTGTGAGGAAATCCATAAATGTTTTTACTGAGAGCAATCTACAAGAAATTGAGAGACTTGCGACACCAAAACAGTAGATGTGAAACATCCTTTTGTAGAAGAACATCCTTTTGTAGAAGAACCGATAGTTGGTATCAAATCTACTTTTAGACTCATTCATTCAATGAAGTGGTCAAATCCTCTTGTGTGTATCTTATATGATCTAAATTTTCCTGAAAGTCATATTCTACATAGTTGTACATAAAATTAGATTATAACTATTTTAAAAGCATATGCATAGGATGATATTATTCAAACACATAGTACACTGTAAAACACCACAAACAATTTAACCAATTGGAATAAGAAACAGATGTGTGCGAAAAAAGGGTTGGAGTTTATGAAACCTCGATTAAAATAACGGAGACTCCCACTGTCTTTATCAGCCAAATGCCTATTCGTGAACTCATTGATGTATGTGCAGTGTCCTTCATACTCTCCGTAGACAAAATCATCCTACACCAACACCAAGATTCGTTAATGAATAACACCACAGACAACCAAATAAAGAGTAATCAGAGCCGATTGCACAATAAACCTGATGGGAGGGATGAAAGGTTGGGCGTCACAAGACTTGGAAAGAAAAGGACGACTGGAAATAAGAAATACAAAAAAAAGAACCTAACATTATCAATTTTACTGTTGAAGCTTCTGGTATACCAAAGAAAGAACCCACATAGAAAAAACACCATACAACATAAACAATCGAATAAAATTATCAAATATGTGGAAATAAAAAATGATCAAAATTACGTTTACCTGGAATTATAAAGCGAGGGCAGTTTATAAAGTTCATAGGGAGAAAAAGAATCATGTTATATATACCGAAAAAAGAAGCTTGAACAAACTGACCTTCAAACTCCATATTCATGATGATTTACTTCTAAACACAACAAATTGAAGCCATTAAAATTTGCTTAAAAGCTGAAATTAGAGAACGAATTGAAGGACAGAAGCATACTTGCACTTAGGGATGAGCTTTTGACCCAGAGAACCGGACCGGACCGGGAACCGAATAGGAACCAGAACCGTGTATTTGGTTCGGTTCTCGGTTCTCTATTTTCCACAAAATCGGTTCTCGGTCCGGGCCGAGTCTGGAACCGAACACATTTCTTAATAGCACACTACCTTGTATAACCGAACCGGAACCGGGGTATTCGGTTCGGTTCCCGGTTCTTCGTTTCCTATAAAACCGGTTCTCGGTTCTTCGGTTCTTGGTCCGGTCCGGTCTGGTCCGGGTCCGGACCGATTCTCATCCCTACTTGCACTCCTGATTCATATAAGCATTTCATCGAACATATGTCGTGCACTTACTATATGTCAAATTCCTAACACAAAGAAATGAAAACTGTTAGATTTATGCCCAAATTAGTACAAAATTGAATTAAAAAGACTTGATTGAACGAACTTGTTAATGGCTGTAAACCTTATAAACCTTGTTTATTGTGTCACTAATCGCCACCTCTTGCCGGTGAACCCTAATTCTATTCCACCATTAATCGTAATTCTTTCCAAAACTATCCTTAATTCAAAACCACCAGTCTCTTCCACCCTCAATCAGAAAAAAATGGAATCAGTTCCATACATGTAATTGATATGGATCCCAATAAAGATCGTACGTTTTTTTATTAGGAAAGGAGTAATTGTTGTGAGCAAGAGGTAGAAATAGAGTCGTAGTAAAAGTCTATATGAGCAGGAAAAAAAGACGTGGTGTGAATAAGAGATGGATATGTGGACACGTGGCAACAAAAAAGACGTGGTGTGAATAAAAGATGGACATGTGGCAAGTGAATTACTTTTTTATTAGAAGAGAAGATTTCATTAGAAATACACATTTATATAAAGTCAATGTTTTTTTATTTGTTAAAATTGTATTGTTTTCCGGAATAAATTAGATATGATTTGTTGAAAACAGTTTGATTTTTGTTTAGGTTGTATATGGAGTGTATATCTAATAGCACCCAAAAAAAACTTTTCACCTTTTTTATGAAAACGGATGGGTGCTATACGGGTTCATTTTTATTTTCCCTTTTTCTTAAAAATTTACAATAAATAAATTTGTTGAATATAAGTAGGTTAAAATCGGATGGGTGCTATACGGGTTGGGATAAAAATAGTAAAAATAAACGACATAATATAATTCTAATTTTTTAATTACTAGATGTTAAATCCAAAAACAAAAAAAATTAAGATTGTAATTTTGACATTTTATTGAAAGACTCAAGTTTGAAAAATTGAACATACAATATACAACATACAACAATTAAGACAATACGTTTATGTCGGTTTAAATAAGCAAGTTTTTCATAATGATGATGTACTTTCTCAAAGTTAAACGACACTCGATACAATAAGTTAGCTATATGTTGTATTTGCAATCACCCACCACCATTACTATTTTACATATGTCTCTATTCTCGTTGCTAAAAGGACCACCAACCATCGACCACCACCACTTTTATGCTTTTTATTCACTTAGTATATCTTCACAATCCATACAAAAGTTTAACTCAAATATGAAAGTTGCTTACATTTATCTCAATAATCAATGTCGTGTGACTTAATTTAAATAAATCTCACCTTTAGTTTCCGTGTAATAACAAAATTAAGTTCACAATCACAATCACAAATGGGTATGGTTATCGCAGTACCAGCTTCCCAAACCTACAGAAATTACAATAATGGTAAATAAAATTAAAACCAAAATCAAACAAATTCAAAATTTAAAATTAAAACCAAAATCATAGGGAAAAAAGCATTTTAAGATCACAAACCAAGTAGTGGTTTCAAAATCATGCTAAAGATGATGTTATACTCTTTTGATCTGTTGAAATGTACGGAGAAAAGTAAATACAAATTAATAGAAAAAAAATCACTGATCTTTAGAAAACTCTTCACTTTAACCATTATGTTAAAGACATAATGTTTGTTCAAGACATGGTGTCTTATAATGTTTGTTTAAGACATGGTCCAAAAACGAATTTTGTAGCTATTTAGATCATTGTAGTTTTTTATATAGATTTGCTCCCTCACGATTTTTCACCCCACCATAGAGCCCTTACCACACCCTTTACATGGAAAATATCCAAAAAAATTTTGTCAAAGTATGATGATATTAATAAACTTTTTGGCAAAATTCAATGTTAAGAACGATATTTTTTTTCTAGAAAATTGGCTTATAAACGAGCTTCCATGTACAAAAAATAAAACTTTTTCTGATCATCTAAAAGAATAAAAAAAAATCATTTTTGTCAAAGTACGATGCTATTAATTTTTTTTTTGCAAAGTTCAATGCTAAAAACAATTTTTTTTCAAAAACAACGGTCATGTAAATGAGTTTCATTGTACAAAAATGAAAGTTTTCTGGATTATCAGAAAAGATTTTGAAAAAAGTCATTTTTTGAAAGTACGATAGTATTAATAGTTTTTTTTGGATGTATAGTTTTTTTTTTCAAAGAACATGTTGTGCATCAATAGATAACATTTACCATTATAATATATGTATAATGTATATTGTTTGTTTGGGATAAAAAGTTAAGTAAGTTTTTGTTTTGGAATAAATAATAAATGGATGTTGTTGTGGATTAAAAATAAAAATATGTTGTTACTTTGGTTTAAAAGTAAATACACATTGTTTTAGGTAAATTATAAAAGTGTGCATATGTTTTTGTTTTAAAATATAAGTTCTTTTCGATTAAACATTAAAGTATATTGATATTATGTATTAAAAATAAAATTATATTGTTTTGGGTTAAAAATAAGAAGTTCATTTTGATTTTGGGTTAAAAATACAAATACATATTTTTTTAAAAGATAAGTATATAATTATTTTTATTTAAAATTAAAAAATAATTATTATTTTTAATTAAAGATACAACTACATTGTATATCTAAGAAATAAAAAAATGTCTGTTTTTAGTTAAAAAATAAAAAAGAAAATTATAGAAATTCTCTTTGAGGTTATGTGGTGGTTTTGGATTTTGTTTCCTATCTTCAATTTGAAAGTTGACCATTCGTGTGTTCTATTTAACTCTATTTTTGTTTCCTAACAACTATAAAAATAAAACATTTTTTCTTTGGAAAATGGTTAGACGATATTCGGCGATTGTTTAATCTATTTTTCAGTACCGGTATGAATTTTTTTTCTTAAGCCGACTTAAAAATGAAAGAAGGAAATTTTCCGCATTTAGTATTGCTTAGTTGAGAAACCAAAAAAGAACAATGAAACTACATAATAGAAAACTGAACTACACAAACATAAACCACAACCAAATGATTAACATAGATAACCTAAAGGCTAGTCACAAGTAAATAAATTGTTCAACAAAAACTTGATTGTAAACCTAAAGACACACAATTCATAATGGAACTAAGACTAAGAAACAAATCGATCACAGACACTTACAGGATTGAATTAAATTACAAAATCTTTTATAACAGAGAACCACAAACTCCAAAATGAAGTACATCGGCAGAGACTGAAATTTATAATATAGAGTATAATCATTGCATGAGATAAAATAGTTAAATTAACCTAACTATAGTACTTTTTGAAAGGGTAATCTAGTCTTTAATGTATATTAGTTATATTTTGTATTTAATAGGGTTACTTTAGTAATTAAAGATTGGTAACAGTTATTAACCGTTACAAATTGAAAGGGTGTAGCGTTTAGGATGAAGGGGTGTGTTGCTTTGGTTGGAAAGTCACGATGGTTAAGCCTTATATATAGGCATGTACAATATGATGTAACTGTTGTAATTATTAATAAAGACCACTTTACGTTTTCTGCACAAATAATTTCTTTCTTCTATCTATATGTCTTCAATGATTCTCCAACAAAGTGGTATCAGAGCCAAGTTGGTTCAAGATTGAAAGATGAAGAAATGGAGAAAGCATTGAAGACTATAACAGATATAGGAGGAGAAGAACAAGATAAGAACAAGAAGATGAAGAGAACTGCATGTGGTATCACAGATTCGTCTCCATTTGTTGATGATGTTATGTTTGAATGGTGTTGAACCGCCTTTTTACAGAGAGAAAAGGAAAAAAGGTTCATGAATGATGATAGACAAGTTTGTTTATGATGTTGATGTTTGTATGGTTATTAATCTGGATGAAAAGATTCCAGAAAATAATGATTTTGATTGGTGAAACAATCAAAAAAAGAGAATGATGTGTGTGTGGTTCTGTAATTAACCAAGTTTTAGAAGTAATATTGCAGAAACAGGAAAATCAGGCCAAGATGATGGTGAAATCCAGGACCGGGTAATGGATGTCAAGGTTGCTGTTGGCCGTGTACTTTTTTTTTCACGTTTGGATTGGCTGATTTCCAGAAGGATAAAGTTCAAGAAAAATGTTAAAGTCTAGATTACGGGGGAGTGTTGAAAGGGTAATCTAGTCTTTAATGTATATTAGTTATATTTTGTATTTAATAGGGTTACTTTAGTAATTAAAGATTGGTAACAGTTATTAACCGTTACAAATTGAAAGGGTGTAGCGTTTAGGATGAAGGGGTGTGTTGCTTTGGTTGGAAAGTCACGATGGTTAAGCCTTATATATAGGCATGTACAATATGATGTAACTGTTGTAATTATTAATAAAGACCACTTTACGTTTTCTGCACAAATAATTTCTTTCTTCTATCTATATGTCTTCAATGATTCTCCAACAGTACTTAACATTAGTGATTGGTATGGCTTGCTGCTTTAAAACATAAATTACATTGATGGTAGTAACAAATTTTAAGCAAGCTAGTGACATTCCCTAGAAAGAACTTGAGAAGGCCACCCCATATACAAATCATTCTCAGCAAATAAGATGTCACTGTCTAGAGATTAACATGGTTTTGAAAAACGGAGACCGGCCGGTTAAACCGGAACCGGTCTACTTAGCTTACCATATCCTTGCTTCTCGTTGCTCCAATTTACCAAATTGTCCTCTCCAAGCACATTTTTTTTCATATAAGTTGGCAACCAAGAACCTAAAATTACCTTCTAGTGAAGACATGATTATGATAGAATAAAATAGTCACCTAAAGAATCAAGATCCATCCATTTCATATTAAGACATAAGTTATGAAAGTGAATCAAGATCTTACGTAAAAGTTCAATAAAAACTTGATTATAAACCTAAAGCAACAAAATTCGTAATAGAACTAAGACTAAGAAACAAATTGATCACAGGCACTTACAGGATTGAAATGAATTACAAAATCTTTTAAAACAGAAAACCACAAAACTCCAAAGTGGAGTATATCGGCATAGATTGAAATTTATAATAAAGTATAATCATTACTTGAGATAAATTAGCTAAATTAACCAAACTCTAGTCCTTAACATTAGTGATTGGTAAGGCCTGTTGCTTTAAAAAATAAATTACATCCCTTGGTTTGATCAGTTGTAGTTTCTACTGGAGTTAAATTTGTGTTGCCCCAATCGATGTATTAGTCACCTTCTCAAAGTAATGATGACTTTAATTAAAGTCGAAATGAAGATTTTCAAGTTATGATATTTCTGTCTTGGGAATTTTTCATGTCTCAATCTTGATGGATTGGAAATTTAATTTAATTTCAAGTTCCTTCTCAACCTGGGATAGTTCTAATCAAACTGACAATCGAGATTTTCAAGCCCCACATATGCCTGACGTTCAAAGTTAGTTGCTATTATTAGGAATTAATTAAAAGTTCATTGCTATTAAATAGATTTGGGGAAGCCTTATTATACATTAAAAGTCAATTGCCTTATTCTACATTAGGGATACATTTTTCTGTCCAACTTGGAGCAGTTCTTACCAGATTTATGTTTAATTGGCAGTTTTCTCTGGCGAGTTCCTTCACTTCTATTTAGAACTGCCAAAAACCAAATCAGTTTCATCAAATCTATAACACACATACACTCTTAAATACACACACAGATAAAAAGTTAAACACAGATTACACAAAAATAGATACCTACCTTGCCATCCATCAGAGGAAAAAAATAGTAATGATCCATCTCCATAATCAGGAACCTACTAAAACAAAAACACAAATATTTAACCAAAGATATAGAAAAGTGAATGGAATTTCATACCAGATCAAGAGACGATAGTCGATAACTTACATCAAACATTGTTTGAGACAATTCATGAACGACTGGGGTGCATGTTCTAAATTTCATATTCTAATTTTCATTTTATATTGAGTTTGGAAGGAAAATCACGCATTTTGACCTAAATTGGTCAAGATTGGGAAGATCACCTAATTGATGAGATATATACGATTCAAGTAATTTATCTGGATATCAATGTGTTGATATGGATTATATTGTTAACACTTTAGGCTATAACTTGGAGGTTGATATTAATCAATTACCAAATTTAGAATATGTGTTGCGGTTGGGTCAAGTTGATTGAATAAAGGCTTGTCTTATAAAAAGGCAGGGGCTCTTTTGTAGGCACTTCAAGGGGAGTAGGATTTGCAACATGAAACACAAGACATTAATGGCTGCATATTTGCCCTGAGAACCACCAGCCTTACATAGATTTAAACTTTCAAGTTGTCCAACAAGATAAAGAGAGAGGTCTTTCAAGGGTTACTTCTTAATAAGTTACCAATAAAATCAGTAATGAAGTCGTCCAAGAGATGAGATTCTTCTTAATAAGTTACTAAAGAAGTCGTCCAAGAGATGGTTGATGGTATTTCTCTTTAAAAACTGTCTCCTTTGACCCAGTGGCTTCAGGTGTATTTGAAAGGTGCCCTCAACCAATAAGTTGAGAGTTCAAGTCCTATGGTGGACAAATGTGTAGAATTAGAAATATGATCAAGGATGTATACCAATCAAACAAATGGGATAACATGGTATCTGATAACAATAACAGACTTTTGGGAATTAAAAAAATTGCCATATCCAAATCTCAGACTCAAGGAATTGCAATCTTTAGTTTATTCATAGAACAATCTAGTATTAACCCTAATATATACCAACCAAACAAAACCCAAAAACATACATGCATAAACCTAGGAGAGATCTAGCACACATGCATTATTCTTGTATAGCACCAAAATTTTGCTTCTACAGAAAAATTCTCAAGTAAATATGTGTTGAAGGGACTATTCTTAGTTTGTCGATCTACTTCATCATTTTTGGCCAACTATGCAAATAACCTACGAACAGAATCTAGCATTGTAGCATAAAGCATACCTGAGACCACATCGTGCGTCTCCCTTGCTTCTTCCCTGGTGATCTGGAAAGCTCTGGTCTTCACTTTCTGAGGTTCGGTCTTCTTCTGGGCTGTTGACACCATGGTTTCTCCTCCCTTATTTGGGCAGTTGAAACTGTAGTGTCCCATCTGATGGCATGAGAAACACTCCACTTCGCTGGCTTTCTTGGCTTTACAATCTTTCGCTTTGTGACCGAATCCGCCACAATTAAAGCAGGCATTTGATCCCGCTCGGCACTCGCCACCGTGTTCTTTTCCACATTTCTCGCACTTTTTCACACTTCCCTGTCGGCTCTGACTTGTACTCATTTTCCCTTTCTTCTTTATGTTTCCACTGATACTACTAACTGCCTTCCTTTTGTCACCAAACCCAGGTCCTTCTTCCTTCCTTCGTTTTTCAATATCTTCCACGGTTCGGGCAGCATTGATCGCCCCATCTAGTGTTTCAGCTTTCTTTACTTCTAACTCATAGTTCCACGGCAAACCCCGGACATAGCGGTTAATTCGGGACCGCTCAGTAGGGTAGGATTCTCCCACAAAAGGCAGCATGTCACAGAACTTCTTTGTATACTCATCCACCGTCATATCTCCTTTCTTTATCGTTAGAAAATCTTCATTCAACTTTTCCAGATCTCGCGTGGGACAGTATTTATCTTTAAGACACATGACAAACTCTGCCCATGACCAACCATATACCACATCTTTTCCCAAACTTTCGTATTTAGTGTTCCACCATACCAAAGCGTCATCCTTCAGTTGCCGAGAAGCAAAAGTGACTTGGTCTTTTTCTGCACATTTACTCGCTTGTATCACTTGTTCAATTTCTCTGACCCATCGCATTGTCACTTTAGGCTCAAAACTGCCATGGTATTCGGGCGGTTTGCAAGCCATAAAGGACTTAAAAGAACAGCCCTTCTCTTTCCTTCTGTTTTCTCCACTACCTTCTTCCTCAGTCGCCTTTTTAGAGACTTCTTGTGAAGATTGGGCTCTGGGTTCACCCATTCGACCATCGATTATGTTATGTACATCTTGTCTCAACTCAGTTCGTAAGTTATCGATTAAAGACTGAATTGCCTCCATCGTGACAGGTTGTGGTGGTGGTGGGTTTGGCTCAGCCTCATCGTTTCGAATAACATGTGGTTCACTTCCTCTTGAGGAAGTGTGACTGCCCTCACCCCTGTCAGCTTGTCTTCTGCCTTCCATTACTATATAGATAAACAAATTATCGGTTTAATGCACAATTCTTTATAATATTTCGTAAGCGGTAGCATGTTATCTCCTTATATGGACTGCACTTTTATAACAGTCATACCCACTCTATGCCTCCTATATTACTAAGGCAACTTACTACTACTCTTGCTAGTTTAAGCCTAGGATGGTATTCCAACCTAATTCGCTTAAACTATGGCTCTGATACCAAAACTGTAACACCCCTTTTCTTGTACCATATTTAAATTACAAATATAGTTTTCAAACATATTTTACAACTCGTGACTATAAAATAGCCACTTAAATTTTTTGTTTTATTTTACAAACTTAAACTCGAGGGGTATTACAGACTTAATACAGATAACCATATTTTAAACTTACAATACAATAACCGGTCCCGACTGCAACCTTCGCTCCTTTCACCTAAGTACATAGCATTTCAAAAACATAGTATACGTGAGACATAAAGTCTCGTGAGTAATATAGGTTTAGACCCAAAACTTGAAATATCAAAAGTACATTGCTAAAAAAACTGATTGTTTCATAAACCTCAAAATAACTTTTTCTTCTTTATTTTCAATCTTTAAAACGACTTTCTTTCTTAAAACTGCTTTTCTTTCTCATTTCTCGTTACCAACTGAAACTTATGAATTAAGTTAATTAATTCATTCAACTAGCTCCCCTCGCGGGACAGAACAGATCTGCCCACTCGGTTTGCTCATTCTGTCTCCCCTTTTTGACTTGGAACGAATTCAAGCACAAGGGGATACTAAGCTAGACAACTACTTCGCGACGGGAGGAACCATCCCAGTAGTGTCTTCTGATCTCCCAATTATGTGGGTGATCCTAGTCCGGACAACTGGCTCATACTTCTTTAATTCTTACTTCATTTCATCTCAAATTGGTCAAAATGGGACACAATTTGTAATAAACTAAAACTCATAAACTTTGTAACTCTTTATCAAAAATATTATCAAAACTACTTTTGACATCTTAGTTCTCATAAGGAACTTCTTTCAAAATACTTTGCAAACCATACTTTAAAAATCTGCTCAAAATACTAAGCCCTCATATAGAGCTTCTTTTAATACTATTTTCCAAACTTTAGTATTTATAAACATTTGGAATTCTTACTTTTCTGAAAATAACATTTTGCTATGTACTAGAAAATCCTCATAAAACTCACCTTGACGTTGCTACAAGTCTCTACGCTTCTCGTATTCCTTTCCCCTTTCCGTGCTCAACCACGTTTGAAGCACCATCTATACATGTATTATATATATAAATACTCAATAAATACATACTATAACTGACTCTACAGTGTTAAGGCCTCATACGTCTCAACTTTAGGTTATAACAAATGTATAACCATTAATAAACTCATTTTACGGTTTCTCCGATATACGTGTATATTGCTACAGTACCCCCGAGGGGTCGTATTTCAGTTCCGACTCTTTTCCATGAAATCTTATCCCATATTAGACTTGTGTTTCAAATTTGGAGTTCATTAGACAAGTCTAGCTCAAATTCCAAAAATTAAGTTTTAACGTGAATAGTGAATTTAGCCTCTGCCGCTACAGTGATTTTTCCGCAAGGTCGAATTACGGATTTGACCATTCCCGACCTATGTAGTCAATCTCGGGAGATAGCGCCGAGATAGCGCCGAGATAGCGTTTCTCGGGCTTAGGCCGAGATAAAAATCAAAATCTCGCTCAGTAATCTCGCCAGCGAGAATCTCGCCGAGATTTGCCGAGATTTGCCGAGATTTTGTCCGAGATAGCGCCGAGATTTGCCGAGATTTACTTTTCAGAAGATGTGAATGCATTAAACGATGTTGAATCGGATGCCGAACCCATGGATTGCGATTAGATTTATGTTTGACACGTTGACACATTTCATATTAGAATATTATCTATGTTTTATGTGATATTTTTATGCAACTTTTTGTGATATTAATTCTACGTAGTATTAATAGTCTAAAAGTAACAAAAAAAAACCCCGCTATACCACCGCTATACCACCGCGATAAACGCTAAATCAAATCTCGCTAGGTGACCGCTATAAGGTTTATGACCGAGATAACTGCATAGTTCCCGACATGTTCTTATACCATGTTAAGGTTATGTCTGAAATTTCAGGTCAATCGGACATGTCTAGCTATAGTTTCTAGCGTTTGGAGTTATTTAAAAATTCTAACATTTTTGGTCCCTGACTGGAGCACTGTAGCACGCAGTTCACCCATTAAGCACTTATTTCAGTTCTTAATCATTTTACTATCATTCCATGACTAAAACCCTTGTTTTACATCAGGTTTTAAGCCATGGAATCACTAATTCCAATTCCATTTCTTCAAAATCCCGTTTTTGATATTTTGCACCAAAAATCCATCTTTTTGAAATTAGTCACTTAGGAGTGTCTTAATACATCCTAAGTGATCATTTGGACCCAACAAAACCATAAAAACCAGCTTTGATCTTACAAACCCGTTTTTAGGGTTCTTGAGCACAAATTCCCATTTCTTGATTTCTAACATATAGCAACCTACTTCCATGTTTTTGAGTTAAGTTCTTAACTAATGGCTTATTGGAAGCATTAGCTACTTAACCCACATGATTTATTACTGAAATTGCAGTTTCCACTCAACCCAAAAAAACCCAAATCAAGAACACACACAAAACCTAGGTTAAAACTAAGGAATTCTTACCTTGGAATCACTAATTCCAAAGTTGAAGTGTTTGATTCTTAGCAATTCCTTTGAACTTCTCTTCTTCCTTGCTCCTTCCCGCTGCCTCTCGTGCTCTCTGGAATTCTCTGGAGACTTTCTCACATAATGAAGAAATAACTCTATTTTAGAGTTATATAATTAACTTATAAAGTATTTACATTTTTGGTCCTTTGGTTTCTAATTTTTATACAAAGATGATCCTAATACCATAACTTGCAACCAAAGTTCCATTAATTTCTAACTTTACAATTTCTTGACATTTTGGTCATTTTCATGTCAAATGACCAATTTGCCCTTTTTGGCCATTTTTCACTATTCACGCGTCAAATCTCCAAATTTCTCATAAACTTTTATTTCTCATATATTAATACATATTATTACACATAATAGTCGTACAATATGACAAAAGACGATTTTACCCTTTTTGACTTTTTCGCGGGTTCTTATAGTCACCCCTCCTTAAGCGGATTCCGTCCTCGGAATCTTTTCGTAATCCGTGAAATTCAGATATCTTCTCTTCATTTCTGCTAACGTTTCCCAAGTTAGGTTTGACCCTAACGGGTGCTTCCACTTGACTAGTACAAGGTCAATCTCCTTGTTCCTTAGCTTCTTAGTTTGCATTTCCAGTATGGCTTCGGGTTCTTCAATCAATTTGCTAGGAGTCTCCACCCTCAAATCCGTATACGGTATGACTAGCTCTTCCTTACCAAAGTACTTCTTTAAGTAGCATACATGAAAAGTATCATGTATTCCACTAAGTTCGGGTGGTAATTCTAGCTTGAATGCTTGTAACCCAACTCTCTTCAAGATTTTAAAAGGTCCAATGTATCTTGGACTCAGCTTTCCTCTTTTGCCAAATCTGACCACTCCTTTCCATGGCGACACTTTTATCATCACCAAATCTCCTTCTTGCAAGTCATATGGTCTTTTCTTTAGATTCAAATAACTCCTTTGCCTATCTTGTGCTGCTTTCATGTTGGCTTGAATTATTCCGATCTTCTCATTAGTCACTCTAACAATCTCTGGCCCTGTAAGCTTCGTCTCACCCGCTTCAGACCAACATAAAGGAGTTCTACACTTTCTACCATACAATGCCTCAAAAGGTGGCATTTTAATGCTAGAATGGTAGCTATTGTTGTATGCAAACTCCACTAATGGCAGGTGTTCGTCCCAACTTCCTCCAAAATCCATCACGCATGACCGTAGCATGTCTTCCAATGTCTGGATCGTTCGTTCACTTTGACCATCCGTTTGAGGATGATACGCTGTACTTAACTGAATTCTTGTCTCCATTTTATCTTGCAATGCTCTCCAGAAGTTAGAGGTAAATCTAGGGTCTCTGTCTGACACGATAGACAACGGTGCACCATATCTTCTAAATACTTCATCTACATACAACTGGGCTAACTGCTCCAATGGAGTAGTTTCTTTTATGGCTAGAAACAGTGCACTCTTGGTCAACCGGTCCACTATGACCCATATACTATCATGACCTCTTCTTGTTCTCGGTAACCCGACAATCAAGTCCATGGTTACATCTTCCCATTTTCCGGCTGGAATGTGCAATGACTGAGCATCTCCATGCGGGACCTGATGTTCCGCTTTAACTTGCGCACAAATGACACACTTGGAGATGTACTTAGCTATTCTTTTCTTCATTCCAGGCCACCAATAATGTCTTTTCAGATCTTGATAAGTCTTGGTACTCCCTAGGTGTATGGAATACTTTGACTTATGCGATTCTTCTAAAATCAACTTTCTCAATCCTCCTGTCTTCGGTACCCATATGCGATTTCTGAAGGTCTTCAAGCCTTGACTATTGGTCTCAAACTGGGTTTCTTTTCCTAGCTTTTCATCTTTTAAGTCTCCACTTTCTTCAACTTTTTGCTGAGCTGCTTTAATCTGTTCTATAATGCTGGACACTAGTTCTATTCGCATTGATCTTGCCTTGATTCTTTTCTCAGGAACTTTTCTACTCAGTGCATCTGCTACTACATTCGCTTTACCCGGATGATACACAATTTCGCAATCATAATCACTGATCAGTTCTAACCATCTGCTCTGTCTCATGTTCAACTCTTTTTGAGTGAACACATACTGCAAACTCTTGTGATCGGTGAACAGCTTGCACTTTGTACCATACAAGTAATGTCTCCAAATCTTCAAGGCAAATACGATCGCTGCAAGTTCTAAATCGTGAGTGGTATACTTTTTCTCTGGATCTTTCAACTGTCTGGAAGCGTATGCTATAACTTTTCCTCTTTGCATCAACACACAGCCAAGCCCCCGATGAGAGGCATCGCTGTACACTTCAAAGTCTTCTGTCCCATCTGGCAATGTAAGGACAGGCGCGTTACACAACTTCTCTTTCAATGTAGCGAAAGCTCTTTCTTGTTCTTCTTGCCAACTAAATTTTTCTTCCTTCCTGGTTAGTCGTGTAAGTGGCACTGCTATACGGGAGAAATCTTGAATAAATCTCCTGTAGTACCCGGCAAGACCGAGGAAACTTCTAACTTCTGTTGGCGTCTTAGGTGGCTCCCATTTCATCACTGCTTCAACTTTCGCTGGATCAACTTTTATACCTTGGATAGAAACAACGTGTCCAAGGAACTGCACCTCTCTCATCCAAAACTCGCACTTAGAGAACTTTGCATATAGTTGTTCTCGCTTCAACGTCTCGAGTACTAACCGCAGATGACTCGCATGCTCTTCTTTATTCTTTGAGTAGATCAGAATGTCATCTATGAACACTATCACAAACCGGTCCAGAAATGGTTTACAGACCCGATTCATTAAGTCCATAAAGATCGCTGGTGCATTCGTAAGACCAAATGGCATTACTAGAAACTCGTAATGCCCGTATCGTGTACGAAACGCCGTCTTCTCTACATCACTTTCCTTTACCCTGACTTGATGATACCCAGATCTCAAATCAATTTTTGAGAAATAATCTGCTCCTTGCAACTGGTCGAACAAATCGTCTATTCTGGGCAACGGGTAACGGTTCTTTATGGTAATCTTGTTCAATTCTCTATAATCAATGCACATCCGCATTGATCCATCCTTCTTCTTCACAAACAGAACTGGAGCACCCCACGGAGAAGAACTAGGCCTGATAAAGCCTTTATCTAGTAACTCCTGCAACTGGGACATTAATTCCCTCATCTCTGTTGGTGCTAGTCTGTACGGTGCTCGTGCTATTAGGGAAGCTCCTGGAACAAGATCTATTCTGAATTCAACCTGCCTTTCTGGTGGCAAGCCTGGTAATTCATCTGGAAAAACTTCTGGGAACTCTTTTACCACTTCTATGTCTTTGTATGTCTGTTTCACTTTGTCTTCAGTCATTACATAGGTCAGGAAAGATACACATCCTTTCCTGATACATCTTCGAGCTTTAGCTACACTGATGATACTTGGCACGTGCGTTCTTCTTTCCCCATATACGTACACCTTGGCTCCTAGGGTTTTAACAGACACCCTCTTTTGTCCACAAGCTATCTTCGCATCATTTGCACCAAGCCAATCCATCCCAATTATTACATCAAAGGACTTAATTCCAATAGGAAGGAGATTAAGTCGAAACTTCTTTCCGTTGATGTCGAGTTCACAGTCTCGATACATATGCTGAACTTCCACAAATTTCCCGTCCGCCACTTCTACCTCAAAGACTAGGTCTAACAATTCTAATGGGACATTTAATCTAGCTCCAAATCCATGGGACACAAATGAATAAGTAGACCCGGAATCAAACAAGACATATGCAGGTGTCGAGTTGATCAGTAGTATACCGGAGACCACATCGTGCGTCTCCCTTACTTCTTCCCTGGTGATCTGGAAAGCTCTGGTCTTCACTTTCTGAGGTTCGGTCTTCTTCTGGGCTGTTGACACCATGGTTTCTCCTCCCTTATTTGGGCAGTTGAAACTGTAGTGTCCCATCTGATGGCATGAGAAACACTCCACTTCGCTGGCTTTCTTGGCTTTACAATCTTTCGCTTTGTGACCGAATCCGCCACAATTAAAGCAGGCATTTGATCCCGCTCGGCACTCGCCACCGTGTTCTTTTCCACATTTCTCGCACTTTTTCACACTTCCCTGTCGGCTCTGACTTGTACTCATTTTCCCTTTCTTCTTTATGTTTCCACTGATACTACTAACTGCCTTCCTTTTGTCACCAAACCCAGGTCCTTCTTCCTTCCTTCGTTTTCCAATATCTTCCACGGTTCGGGCAGCATTGATCGCCCCATCTAGTGTTTCAGCTTTCTTTACTTCTAACTCATAGTTCCACGGCAAACCCCGGACATAGCGGTTAATTCGGGACCGCTCAGTAGGGTAGGATTCTCCCACAAAAGGCAGCATGTCACAGAACTTCTTTGTATACTCATCCACCGTCATATCTCCTTTCTTTATCGTTAGAAAATCTTCATTCAACTTTTCCAGATCTCGCGTGGGACAGTATTTATCTTTAAGACACATGACAAACTCTTCCCATGACCAACCATATACCACATCTTTTCCCAAACTTTCGTATTTGGTGTTCCACCATACCAAAGCGTCATCCTTCAGTTGCCGAGAAGCAAAAGTGACTTGGTCTTTTTCTGCACATTTACTCGCTTGTATCACTTGTTCAATTTCTCTGACCCATCGCATTGTCACTTTAGGCTCAAAACTGCCATGGTATTCGGGCGGTTTGCAAGCCATAAAGGACTTAAAAGAACAGCCCTTCTCTTTCCTTCTGTTTTCTCCACTACCTTCTTCCTCAGTCGCCTTTTTAGAGACTTCTTGTGAAGATTGGGCTCTGGGTTCACCCATTCGACCATCGATTATGTTATGTACATCTTGTCTCAACTCAGTTCGTAAGTTATCGATTAAAGACTGAATTGCCTCCATCGTGACAGGTTGTGGTGGTGGTGGGTTTGGCTCAGCCTCATCGTTTCGAATAACATGTGGTTCACTTCCTCTTGAGGAAGTGTGACTGCCCTCACCCCTGTCAGCTTGTCTTCTGCCTTCCATTACTATATAGATAAACAAATTATCGGTTTAATGCACAATTCTTTATAATATTTCGTAAGCGGTAGCATGTTATCTCCTTATATGGACTGCACTTTTATAACAGTCATACCCACTCTATGCCTCCTATATTACTAAGGCAACTTACTACTACTCTTGCTAGTTTAAGCCTAGGATGGTATTCCAACCTAATTCGCTTAAACTATGGCTCTGATACCAAAACTGTAACACCCCTTTTCTTGTACCATATTTAAATTACAAATATAGTTTTCAAACATATTTTACAACTCGTGACTATAAAATAGCCACTTAAATTTTTTGTTTTATTTTACAAACTTAAACTCGAGGGGTATTACAGACTTAATACAGATAACCATAATTTAAACTTACAATACAATAACCGGTCCCGACTGCAACCTTCGCTCCTTTCACCTAAGTACATAGCATTTCAAAAACATAGTATACGTGAGACATAAAGTCTCGTGAGTAATATAGGTTTAGACCCAAAACTTGAAATATCAAAAGTACATTGCTAAAAAAACTGATTGTTTCATAAACCTCAAAATAACTTTTTCTTCTTTATTTTCAATCTTTAAAACGACTTTCTTTCTTAAAACTGCTTTTCTTTCTCATTTCTCGTGACCAACTGAAACTTATGAATTAAGTTAATTAATTCATTCAACTAGCTCCCCTCGCGGGACAGAACAGATCTGCCCACTCGGTTTGCTCATTCTGTCTCCCCTTTTTGACTTGGAACGAATTCAAGCACAAGGGGATACTAAGCTAGACAACTACTTCGCGACGGGAGGTACCATCCCAGTAGTGTCTTCTGATCTCCCAATTATGTGGGTGATCCTAGTCCGGACAACTGGCTCATACTTCTTTAATTCTTACTTCATTTCATCTCAAATTGGTCAAAATGGGACACAATTTGTAATAAACTAAAACTCATAAACTTTGTAACTCTTTATCAAAAATATTATCAAAACTACTTTTGACATCTTAGTTCTCATAAGGAACTTCTTTCAAAATACTTTGCAAACCATACTTTAAAAATCTGCTCAAAATACTAAGCCCTCATATAGAGCTTCTTTTAGTACTATTTTCCAAACTTTAGTATTTATAAACATTTGGAATTCTTACTTTTCTGAAAATAACATTTTGCTATGTACTAGAAAATCCTCATAAAACTCACCTTGACGTTGCTACAAGTCTCTACGCTTCTCGTATTCCTTTCCCCTTTCCGTGCTCAACCACGTTTGAAGCACCATCTATACATGTATTATATATATAAATACTCAATAAATACATACTATAACTGACTCTACAGTGTTAAGGCCTCATACGTCTCAACTTTAGGTTATAACAAATGTATAACCATTAATAAACTCATTTTACGGTTTCTCCGATATACGTGTATATTGCTACAGTACCCCCGAGGGGTCGTATTTCAGTTCCGACTCTTTTCCATGAAATCTTATCCCATATTAGACTTGTGTTTCAAATTTGGAGTTCATTAGACAAGTCTAGCTCAAATTCCAAAAATTAAGTTTTAACGTGAATAGTGAATTTAGCCTCTGCCGCTACAGTGATTTTTCCGCAAGGTCGAATTACGGATTTGACCATTCCCGACATGTTCTTATACCATGTTAAGGTTATGTCTGAAATTTCAGGTCAATCGGACATGTCTAGCTATAGTTTCTAGCGTTTGAGTTATTTAAAAATTCTAACATTTTTGGTCCCTGTCACCCATTAAGCACTTATTTCAGTTCTTAATCATTTTACTATCATTCCATGACTAAAACCCTTGTTTTACATCAGGTTTTAAGCCATGGAATCACTAATTCCAATTCCATTTCTTCAAAATCCCGTTTTTGATATTTTGCACCAAAAATCCATCTTTTTGAAATTAGTCACTTAGGAGTGTCTTAATACATCCTAAGTGATCATTTGGACCCAACAAAACCATAAAAACCAGCTTTGATCTTACAAACCCGTTTTTAGGGTTCTTGAGCACAAATTCCCATTTCTTGATTTCTAACATATAGCAACCTACTTCCATGTTTTTGAGTTAAGTTCTTAACTAATGGCTTATTGGAAGCATTAGCTACTTAACCCACATGATTTATTACTGAAATTGCAGTTTCCACTCAACCCAAAAAAACCCAAATCAAGAACACACACAAAACCTAGGTTAAAACTAAGGAATTCTTACCTTGGAATCACTAATTCCAAAGTTGAAGTGTTTGATTCTTAGCAATTCCTTTGAACTTCTCTTCTTCCTTGCTCCTTCCCGCTGCCTCTCGTGCTCTCTGGAATTCTCTGGAGACTTTCTCACATAATGAAGAAATAACTCTATTTTAGAGTTATATAATTAACTTATAAAGTATTTACATTTTTGGTCCTTTGGTTTCTAATTTTTATACAAAGATGATCCTAATACCATAACTTGCAACCAAAGTTCCATTAATTTCTAACTTTACAATTTCTTGACATTTTTGGTCATTTTCATGTCAAATGACCAATTTGCCCTTTTTGGCCATTTTTCACTATTCACGCGTCAAATCTCCAAATTTCTCATAAACTTTTATTTCTCATATATTAATACATATTATTACACATAATAGTCGTACAATATGACAAAAGACGATTTTACCCTTTTTGACTTTTTCGCGGGTTCTTACAGTACATCTGCCCTCACCAACAATAACTTATGACCTTCATTAGCCTCCTTCAGCTTCTAGGTTTTAAAAAACTCTGGTTTATCAGGAGGAAGGGAATGTCGGAGAAAGGGGTGAACGGTGACATTCATCCCTCCAATTAGCTACTCTCGACAGGTATAAACCATAATTCGTGTTGAATCACATCATCTTCTCGGGATCCCTTGTATGATAATCCTTTTTTGCCTCTGTATCCTGCTCGTGAAACTCTCGCACCACCTTCAGCATTTCTTCTAGCACATTCACGGGTATCCCATGATTAACCACCTGGAAAATTCCCCATGTTTCTGAAGCATGTTTAACTTGTTCAACAATGTTTTCCTTCTCGGGCTTCCCTTATCGCCAACACCATTGAAATATATGGCATGAACTCGTAAACTAGTACAAATGAGTTCAAGATCTTCCACGAGTTCATCCGGTGGTTGCAAAAACAATTAAGAAGAAAGCATGGTGGGGGTAGTGGTGGATGGTGGGGTAGGGTATTTTTTTTAATTAACAAAACAATTAAAATTGATATTATAAAATGAAAAAGAAAAGTAAAAGGGCAAAATAGTCTTTCTAAGTTTTCTAGTGACCAATTCCACATATAAAGTTGCTGAAAAGGACTTTTTCTACAACTTTTCAGAGGTTTGGACCAAAATCCGAAAAAATTGCAAACCACGGGGACCATTTTGCAGTTTTGTCTTTTCTTTATTTTCATTAGGTCCTCTCACTTAATATTTGAATATTGATCCATTAATTAAAATTTTAATACGTGTTCTATATGAAACAATGGTCGGAGCTTAACTTCATTAATCTTAATAGATTGCTTAGACGCTTTCTTCTTGCCTCGGCTATAAGTGTTAATCTTGATAAGAGTAAGGTGTATGGCATTGGAGTGAACAATCTTTAGGTGATTCGGCTTGCAACTTGTTTGAATTGTGAGCCCACTTCTCTTCCCTTTATTTACTCGGGCCTTCCGTTTGGTGCTAATATGATGTTGGAAAGAAATTGGAACCCCATTATTGATAATTCAATAAAGAGCTTTCGGCTTGGAAAGCTAAGAATCTTTCTTTTGGTGGTAGGCTTACCTTAATTAATTCGGTTTTGAATAACATTCCGCTTTATTACTTTTCGTTATTTAAAGCTCCTTACAAGGTGATCGGCAAACTTGAAGGTATTAGAAGGAGATTTCTTTTGGGGGGATTTTGGATTGGACGAAATCAATTGTGCAAGAACCCGAAAATAGTGGTAAAAGTTATAAAATAAACTTATGTGAAGTTTGGATTTGAATTATGTCTTAATAGTAGAATTTTATAAAAAGGGGCAACATGGTCAAGGAAAGAATATGTCCAAATGGAAAGAAAGAAGTAACGGAATAATTAATAAGTAATTATTCATAGTTTGAGCAAAAGTATCAATATAAAAGGAAAATAGCCATATTTTCATTAAGGATGAAGTATATGAACTATATTATAGTTATAAGTATGGAGTATGAATACTGAAAAGATAAAAGTGAGTCAAAAGTACAAAATGACCAAAAAGGGCATTTCCGTCATTTTGAAATAATTAACCTCATAACGAGATTTTTATGTGTTAGAATGTTCTTAATGTGTAAAATAAGTTTATAAGTGGGCTAAAACTCTAAGACTTAAAAGTTCTAAGAAATAAAGAGAGTTTTATACCTTATGTGAAAAATATGAAAGTAGAGGGACCAAAGTGTCATTCCTTGAAACTAAAGTAGAGGGACCAAAGGATGACGGGTCTTGATGAATTTGTGATGGTTTTGTAGCTAGCTACATGATATGATCGAATTACTAGCATCTCCAACTCAATCAAGGTAAGAATTCATCATCCCTAGCTAAAAAATCCATTTATGGTTGATGGCTGAAAATTATATGATGGAGGAGGAGTAAATTATTATGATTCCAAGTAATTAGTTTATGGTTCTAGTCACCTCTGGATCATTATCCAACATATGGATAACTTAAAATCATGTCTAGTGAGTTCATGTTCGTATGAACCCTAGAAATTGGGGTTTATGATCAAAGTGTTAATTTGATACAATTAGTTGGTTAGAATGAGTCATAAATGATGTTTATGTATGAAGAAACCATTGGAATTGGTTTCCTAAGAATTTCAATTAATAAAATGGAAGTTTGAATAAAAACTAAAATTTGAAGGGTGGAATGGAATTGGTGATTCCATGAATGAAACCCATGGAAATGGTTAATGGAAATCATGAATTAGTAATTAAGAAAGTATGTTTTGTGTTGTAAAAACCTTAAATTAAGTCATCTATTGGTTATATAAGTGTATGGATAAAAATGGACAAAACTGGACTTTAAAATTTGAGTTGATGTGCATATGAGCTTCCTTAGAGCTCTTGTGACATCCTATGGTCTTAACCATTAAGTCATGGACTAAATAAGACTTAATAGAAGTAAAAATATGTTCTTGACATAATAGAAGGTCAATAGAACCTATTGGCAAAATTTAGTGAAGTTTGGAAACAAAATGAGCTCTATACATGACTTTTAGTGCAAAATTCGAAGTTTGAAGGGTCTGGGAGAGTTACACGACCGTGTAACTATTATGGGTGAAGTTACACGACTGTGTAACCCTCTGGTGAGGGGTAAAGAGCCTATTTTGCCCCTAGCCTTGTAGCCTTGGTCTCCAATTGATCCCATAAGTGTTATAGAGCATGAAAACATGAAAAATGAGTCTAAAGTGTGTATGTGACTTTCCAATGGTATAATGGTCAATAAAGTGTCATTTAAATGATAATAAGAACAAGTAAAAGGGTATGCTAAGGGATGAATATTACAAGAATATTGTGATAAGAGTCTAGTAGGACATAGCAAAGTGGTCCTTACATGTTGTTAAAGTATAACATGTTATTAATAAAATGTTGAATAAGGGATGGGGTGTTACAAATTGGGTGGCTTGGGAAGTGGTCACCAAGCCTAAGGCTTTTGGGGGGCTTGGAGTAAGTACTATTGGCTTGGCTAACTTAGCGCTTCTTGCTAAGTGGTGGTGGAGGTTAAAAGTGGAAGTTGACTCTTTTTGGGTGTCATGTATTAAAGCTTGTCACAATTTTAGCCTTGTTGACGGTGAGCCGATAGTAAAAAAATCAATTAAAGGCATTTGGTTTGATATTTCTTCTTTTCTATAGATTTTGGAAAAAGGGGTGTTGACTTGGGTTCTTTGTTTATTAGAAAGTTTGGCTCGGGAAACAATACGCATTTTTGGAAAGATGTGTGGTGTGGAGATTTGGAATTAAAAGATTGCTTTCCTAATATTTACTTGTTAGAGGCGTGTAAAAACTGTTATGTTAGCGATAGAATCACTTTCAGATTTAATGATAATTTGGTGTTCAATTGGTGTTCGAAAAGATCTTTAAGAAATGGTAGAGAAACTTCTCAATTTTAAGACATTTGTGAGGTTTTGAAAGATGTTTGTTTTAAGAAGGAGAAAGATAGGTGCTGTGGAAGGATGGCAACCATGGGGATTTTTTTGTTAACGCCTTGCGTCATCTTGTGATTATTCATTTGGAGATTCAGAAGTCGGCTTTCAAGCGGGTCAAATGAATTCCTTTAAAAATCAATTGTTTTGTGTGGCTGCTTTTTCAAAATCTTATTTCGCTGCTTGTTAATCTGCTCAAACTGAACATTGTTGTCTCTTCCTCCTCTTGTGTTTTTTGTGGCGCTGCTGATGATGAGGTGGATCACGTCTTCTTCTTGTGTTAGTTTTCTTCGGTTATTTGGCGCAGTCTGTCGAGTTGTCGAGTTGTCTGGTTTTTTAGCCCTGCTCTGCTGTCTTGCAAGGCTTTGTCAGATATGCTTTTGGGTTTCAAGGGAAGTCAGGCAAATTTCAGATTATTTCTCTGTGGCTTATGGTGCTCTGTGTTTGATTTGGAAAGAAATGAATGCTAGATTGTTTTGAAAGGAAAGAAAATCTAAGAAAAATTGCTCTGGTTGTCTTTGATGATTTGTGTCTCTTAGTCTTTAATTATGTGATCTAAGTTTGCTAGTCTTGGCACTTGTGGTGTATCTCTTGTGTTAAATGCTTGTGACTCTTGTTTGTTGTGCTTGAGCTTCTCGCTTGAGATTTTTCTTTCTTTTCTAATAAATTTTTCGCTGTTAAAAATAATAATAATAAAGGTAGCTTTTTTTAGACAATTCTTGTTTTATCAAGATTTTTATATCTTTGTTTTTATGTATTTATTTTAAAATTTCTACTTAAATTCATGAAATTAGATTATTTAATTTTTTATTTTTTACATATTCATTTTCATGTGTGTATAGTTGTAAACATATGTAAACCTCATGCAACATTCTTTTTCTGAAAAATTTTCGAATTTAAAATAAATAACTTGTTTTATTATAAAATTCCAATAAAAAAATTTCAAATACCAAATAATTTAAATAAATAATTTATTTTATCAACAAAGTCCACCCAAAATAAGAATAGATTAATAATAATAAGTTGTTCCATTGTCTAATTGATTTTATTGATTGATTCCTTGTGTTATTACAACAATATTTGTTGAATCAATTGAATCATAAAAAATGCATTCATCATCTTGTCTAACGAGTGGAAATGAGGTATTTTCAATACTTTCAAGCATTTGATTATATGTTTATAAGATTAATTTTTAATTAGGTACGTTGCAAATGCCTTTAAACATTCACACTATGAATATTTGGAACGCCTGGATGGTTTTTTTAAAGTTACAAAGGAAAATCGGGTGAATAAAGGAGAAAGCTACATATTGTGTCCTTGTATTAATTGCCAGAATTGTCGTATGCACACCGATTATAACAAAATAGAAGAACACTTAATAATTTGTGGGTTTATGAAAGATTATACTTCACTGGGTAAATCAATTAAAATATTGAGGTAAATCATCTCAGATTGGGTCAAAATGGTAATAACTAACTTCATTTACTTTTTGACATTGAGTTTAGTTGCAAACCTGACTTCTTAAGTAATGAAGATCCATCCTTAAAACGACAAGGAGACTAGGAGACTGTGATAGTTCTACTGAATTACATGCTCCCTTCCTCTATAGAAAAATGAAAGTTCATCCTTGAGCTTTTCCCTTTCCAATTCATAGCCCCGGGAATTGCAAACATTTTTTTTGAAAAAGTTTAGGAAGATTGGTTATACCAATTATTACATGTTCTTTTGTAAAAATACTTTTTATTTATCTACTTAATTGTTCATTGGCTATAATTGAGAAGTACTTTCATTGCTTGGTTTCTTATAGCAAGCTACTTTCATTTTTCCTGTTACAGCGATGTACTTTACAAAAACTAGTAAACTGTACCATCATCATCCAAATACAAAACAGTTTGGTGTTTCTTAAATTAAAATGTCTTAATAAGCAAAAAGAAAAAAAAAGAAATGTAACTAGAATGCTCCAATGGAGAGAAATGAAAGTAGGATGCTACTATACAAAAATTAAAAAGTAAAAATAAAGCAAGTATTGTTGAACTTACATGCAAAGGCAAAAGCTTTAAGGGTACTTACTACCTCCACAACAATTGACAAAATCTAAAAACTATAGAACATATTGATGAATACATTAGATGTCATAGGGCTCCCAGTCCTGCCTCGAATATAAGGGCGATTCTTACTACAGAGCCTCTGAGTGAAACATGCATTTTATCAAACACATAATTGACATATAAATCGACTACACAATGCCTCATTCATCATGAACAACTATACATAACCAAGACACTTAATTTGATTGTTGTGACAAGATATGCATAACAGAGTAGAGAATACAATACAATACATACCTATGATTAAAAACGAGCTTGAGTTTGAAACCAGTTTACCGGTGATCAATAAGCTTGTTGGAAGCCATGCATGAACGACCTTATAAGATGCACTTTGTTACGTTGCATCAACAATGACAGATGTGAAGCACTACATGAGTTTTCTTTTTATTTACGATGTCCAAATACAGGAAAACACCTTGGACCTTTCTCACATTTTTTGGTTTTATCTTCTACAGAGTTCTCAAAACAGAGGTTTCTAAGATAGTCTATTCCCTGATCACTATTTATTTTCTCGCAGTATTTTATTTATCTCTATTCCAACAATGTACTTTCAGTCCTTTCCTTATTAATGTATTGTACTTTGAAAAATTTACCAACAAAAAAAAATTGTTGTTTGATATATAGATCAATGCCCTTCCACAGTCCCACATTGCTGCAAACTTTCCAGCCACTTCTCGCAAATAGCCAACATACTCAATCTATAGGTTCACAACACAAGTTAAGATAATGTATCAAATTAATAAAAACCTATAAAACCGGATTTAATATATTATCAAACAAAGAAAAACACTAACATTGAATCACTGTAGTTACACATTCTGTTTATTTATTTATTTAAACGAATCATTGTAATAAATAAATAAAATTATTATGCATTGCATAATGGGGTGGAGACGCCCTGCAACATGCAAAGGGGGTTGGTTCATGGATATGATAGCATGGTATCTGGTAAAGATTTTTACGTATTATAAAATTTTCCTTGTCTTGGTCACAAACTAATTCTACAAATAATTTTCTCTGTGAATTGCACTAGAAAAAATTGTCCATTAGAAAATACAACATTAACTACATGGTGTTAGTGGCAATTTTATTGATATTATAAAAATTTCCTTGTCTTGTGTTTATATACTACAAAGTATGCACTTTTCAGGATGTCTTATTTCATACAACACGAGAAAAAAGCCACCCATGGTGTTAGTGGCAATTTTATTGATATTGGGGACTTAAAAACCCATGCCAAATTACATTACTATACATCTTGCCCTAAATAAGAACAATAATACGTCTATTCAAGATAAGGTACATACTAGAAAATGAAGTCAAAAAGAAAAATTAGATGAGAAATTATGTATGTTCAACCCTTTGTAAATTTGAAATGAACACCACCAAAAATTAGATGGGAAATTATGTATTTTCAACCCTTTGTAAATTTGAAATGAACACCACCACCTTCACATAAACCCAGTCGCTAAAGTCATCATAAAAGTGAAAAAAATGCACGTCTCCCACGACGATTGAGAAGCAAAACACCACATGCTATCCAAAATCCAGTAGCAAAACCAGTGTCCCCACCAATATAAAACCATCCCCAACCTTCATCTGTGTCTTCCTCATCACCTTCTCTTTTATCAAGGACCGATGGTACCTCTGATTCTTCATCTCCTAGGCATTTCTTGGTAAGAGGAAGTCCACATAGTTGTGTGTTTCCATCGTATCTTGAAGGATCAAAGGATTGGAGTTGGGTGCTAGATGGGATTCTCCCTGACAAGTTATTAAATGACACATCCAGGTCATTCAATGAACTCATTTCAGACATGCTTGTTGGCATCCTTCCTGATAAATTGTTTCTAGATAAACCCAAAGATAAAAGTTTTTTCATCTGACCAATTTTCCGTGGAATCTCTCCGGACAAAGCGTTCTTTGATAAGTTCAGGGCATTTAATTCATGAAGATTCGTGAGTTCATATGGAATTTTCCCTGTTAAGTTGTTGCTTGACAGGTCAATCATCTTCAACAATCTCAGATTGCTAAAGAATTCACGTTCATCTCCTTGCCACTCAATCATTGCATGGTCAACATACTCATCAACAAGGTTCTGAGTATAACCACTACTTGGATAATACAATTGGATAAAATAAGAATGTACATTTTGTGTCGGTAAGGATCTTTGTTGAACCATGCTCATAAGATGATCCAAGCACGAGGGGATGGTTCCATGGAGATGGTTCATTGACAAGTCTAGAATTTGAAGATGTGGTAATTGACATAACTGCAAAGAGATGGTTCCGGAAAAGTTGTTTGATCTTAGGATAAGAACATACAACCTCTGTAAGTTGTCCCCAATCCAGACAGGCACATTACCAGAAAACTTGTTGGCCCCTAAAATTAATGAGTTCAAACTCGTGCAATTCTTCAAGGACAAAGGCAATTCTCCAGAGAAGTTGTTATTGTACAAATACAACACCTCTAATTCTATCAAATATCCAATAGAGGGAGGAAGCATTCCAGATAGAAGGTTGTGTCCTAGATTAAGAACTTTTAGTTCTTTGAAATGACATAAACAGTCTGGAAGTGGTCCGCTTAGAAAGTTATGGGAGAGGTCGAGAAATTGTAAAAACCCATGGACAAGTTGGCATAAAAAGGAAATTCCTCCAGAGAATTTGTTTCTGGAAAGATTTAATGATGCCAGAGTGGAAGAGACATTTGTTATTGGACCATAAAAGTTGTTGGAACTCAAATCTATTATTGCATTGCTGTAAAATTTTGATGATAAATCTGGTGCTTTCCCACTGATGTTGTTGGAAGAGAGATTCATATATTCCAATTGAAAATGCCACATGTCCCAAAAATCAAGAGGAATGGTGTCTGACATTCCATTATTGGCAATATCAAGATAACTTAGATTTTTTAATGTTTGGATCTTATTGGAAAATGGGCCCGTAAACCGGCTATTAGAAGCATCCAAGCGTTGTAATGCAAGCGATGTGCATCCAGTCAAGTTGGTGAGAAAATCAGGAAAATTGACAATAGCAGAGTTGTTATTCAGATGTAAAGAATTCAAACTACAGAGGTTACCAAAGTATTTGGGTATCCCATCTAACATGTTGCTGGAGAGATGAAGAAAGGAAAGGTTGTTGCTGGTTAATGGGAGCAACCAACGATACATGGATGAGTTGAGATTGTTGCTTCCGAGATCAAGGATTTCAATAGATGAAGAAGAGTTGATAAACGAAGAATATGGATACATGACCTGTGACAGCTCACATCCTCCTAAATTTAAATATGACAGATTCCTGAGACTGAGAATGACATCTACCCAATGATTTTGTTTGGATAGGGAAATCCCATCCATTTCAAGAGACTCCAAATGAGAGAGACGAGACAACCACTCTATGTTTTCAACGCTACACCTTCCAACATCTCCAAGGTAAAGAGTTTGCAAGTTGGTGAGGTTTCCCAACTCTGGAGGAATGGTTCCATAAAGAGAGTTAGAGGAAAGGTCAAGGAACCTTAATTCGGTCAAGGAACCAATGGAGCTGGGAATGATTCCATTGAGATTATTGTTGCGGAGGTTGAGGTGCCTTAATTTGGTCAAGGAAACAACCGACCTGGGAATGGTTCCATTAAAACCAAGGCCAAGGTACTTTAACCGAGTCATGGAACCAATGAATGTGGGAATGGTTCCTTGAAAAGAATTGTAGGAAAGATCAAGAAAATCTAAGTAGCTCAAATCAAGCAATGAATGACTAATCTCACCTCCAAGACCACAGTTTCTGAGCTTAAGCTCTGTAACATGACCTGTTTGGTTGTTGCAGGTGACTCCAAACCATCTACAACAGTAGTCATGTCTGTCAGCTGTCCAAGTAGAGAGATTACCATGTGGATCTTGAAGGCGAGATTTAAAATGAAGGAGAGCATTTCTCTCCTTATCCAAGCACTTACTCATTATAACACCATTACCACCTCCTTCTCCACCCAGTGCCACCAATTGGTTGGCAGTTGTACTTTCAAGGTTTCGTAAGAGAAGTGAGAATATTATAAAAACACAAGGATTCATATTGTAGTGCAAATCTCTGGTGATGTTTTTTTTATTGATGCATATATGAACAGTTTATATAGACTTGAATATGAAGATGAAAGATTCAAGTGAATGGCCTCAAACTGGGGGCCCATCTGTGTGGAGCATAGAATACTTCACTTCCATGAAATTTGACCAAGCTATAAGACAAAGTACTATTGATCAAGTACTGGAATTGATTGCCCCATATTAGACATTTTAGCTTTAATGGTACTATCTTTGAAAAAAGTTCACACATTGAACCATTTCCACATACAACAAAATCCGAATGTAAACGGCTTGTTATATTCACACATTGAAATAACCCCCAATTTAACAGCAATTTATGCATCTCATATATTCCCCTGCATTATTAAACAGCTTGTATTTATACCCATTTCACACAGTTCATTCTATTATAAAAAAATTGTGATAATTACAGAAATTTTAACAGAAACATAAACCCACCATTCAACGTAAACATATCTAATTGATGATATCAACTAAAAATTTCCTAACAGAAACATAAACTCATCATTTTACAGAAAAGAATCAAAATCAAACAGTAAAAATTAAAAAAGCATTCAACAGGAAATAGAGAGCAGATCAAAATAACAGAGGTCGAGAGTACACAGACAGACGTGTTCAGTACCTCTAATGGTCCGACAACTTACATGGTGGAAAACCGAGAAGATGGAACGGCAGGGCGGGGCGGGGCGGCGCGTCTCGGTATGGGACGGTGGACATTGATGGGAAATGGAGAAGATGAGACAGTTACAGAAGCCATGACCAAGGAAAGATCGTATAAAGAAAAGTGAGTTGAAGGAAGGACGGTGGTAAAGCGGTAAAAATTAGGTTAGGAATACTTAACAGTTAACAATACTTTGATGGCCAGACAGTTAAATGGTAAACGAGCTTTTTAGTTTTTAGTTTTTACTATCAAAACCTCTACCAATAAATATCAGCTAATATCCTTTAATATTTTTATTATATTATAAGTTTTATTTATTTTGATTGTTATAGTTTATAACAATTTATTTTATAAACTAATTATTTTTAGAAATTGATTTTTTTTGTTTTTTATTAGTTAATCTATTTAATTAAAATATTCAAAATAAATATAAATATATTGTATAGAAATCCATAATATAGAAAAAACAATTGTCAAAAGTTTCTAATTAATACATATATCAAATATTAAAAAACATTACCGTTACATATTATTTAATGGTTTTTTATATATTAAAATATTAATCAACTAATGTTATTTTCAAAAACACGATAGTAGACTTAAAAATGTAAAAAATCATATTAGGATAGTCTATATAACATATGAGAAAAATAAAGTTAGATTTTAAAAAGGGAAACATTTGATTGAGTTTATTTAAAAAAATCGTTTTAATCAATAATTACGGATGGAAACATTCACTAATTGCCAACTTTCATAAACTTGTCAATAATTTAGAATAGCTTCAATTCCTTTAATTCCAAAAATTCAGTTAGTTTTTGGTATTGTTGGGATGCTATTATGCTAAAGCTATTGACAGTGCAGATGACCATCTTTGTTTTAAGACTTTGAATCATTTTAACTTATGAACGGTTTGTTATGCTTTCAGGATCGGTTTGTTATGCTTTCAGGATCGTATTTATTAATTATTATAGACCATAAATATGTTAGAACTAGAATCCAACATCCGTTCATAAAAGTTTTGTCACTGAAAATTTTCCCAATATGTTACAGCTAACATGTCTCTTAATACCATATATTATTATTTGTTTAAATCACTTGATAAGATGGTCAAATGGAAGGCCAACCCTGCACACTCCCTTTGTTTTCCAAGTGATTGGTATGGACTCTAATATTATTTTCACATCTTTCATCAGGGTTTTTTTTCTTACATATAACTTTTTAATAGTTTTGCACATGTGTTAGTGGCCAAAAATAGTTTATGATGTCTCTTTAGGTTGCATGTGTTTGGAATTAGGAAGTATTCAGTTGGATTCAACATACGGGTGAAGTCAAAACGATGTCTAAATTCTCTATAACTAGTATGTGGTTTTCTTATAGTCTTCCACATAACTATGGATCCATATATTCATACATTCTTCCCGGAAATTATATCTTTTTATTCCAAGACATGTATTGTAGGTGCAAAATTTATATTAAACACCAAGGACCGATAATTGGCCCGAGGAAAGGAAACCGGTCGGTTCCAAGTCCGGTTCGGTCCTCGACACCAAACGCTCATCCCTAGTTCAAATAGCTAAGGTTGCGTTTGGTTGCGCAAAACTGCTTTCAGTTATCTAGAAAACATTTTTGGAGAATGGAGTTCAGTTTTCATATTCATTTTCAGTAGAAAACGTGTTTGGTTGACTTTTCGTTTTCCGTTTTAAAAAATTAGAAAACACGTTTGGATGTGTATTTTCTGTAAGCTTTCATATTCGATTTTTTATTTCAAATAACACAATATATAACATATTTGAACACCTATACCCACACACCATCCACACTCACCCCCTACCTACCCCCACCCTACCCTCTACACTCATTTTCAGTAGAAAACATGTTTGGTTGAGTTTTCGTTTTCCGTTTTAGAAAATCAAAAAACATGTTTGGATGTGTATTTTCTATAAGATTTCATATTCTATTTTTTATTTCAAATACCCAATATATAACATATTTGAACATATACACCCACCCACCATCCACAGTTACCGCTGCCTACCCCCCACCCTACCCTCACACTCACCTCCACACCCACCCCTACCTACCCTTACCCCTACACAACCTTCGCCCTACCTACTCACCCGTACACCCTACCTACCTACCTACCCCTACCCCACCCTTCATACTCACCTCCACACCCCACCCCTGACCTACCCCTACCCACCCCACCCCACACTACCCTTACCCACCCACAGACCTCCCAGTTCCAAGGAAAATCTCGAATTTGATCCTAAATTGACGGGTTAGTGTGAGCTTATCCATTCGATTATGCACTCTTCGAATATGAATTCATTTTGTGAAAGATCCTGGCTTTCGTGCTTTGGTGGGTCTCCGAGATCCTTTCAATGACCTATGTTGTGTTTAAGGGATATCTATATAATACGATCGATTGTATAATCCCAGTTTTTATGAAATACAAGATGCTCATTGAATGATAAAAAAACAAATCTTCACTTATACAATTATATAGATTCCAGGTTCAATTCTATATTAAACAGAGTAATTGAAGTCTTCTTTATGGTTTGCATTTTTATTATGTATAGAATAAAAAAATACAATAAATTTATAGATTCATTGGGATTCTCAAATTTGTAAAATACTTATTTAGGATGAGCGAGGTCGATAGAAGGAGCCAAACGAATTCTGTAGCATCAACATTGGAATACACACATCACTTAGAGGAATCTATAAAGTCATGTAATGTAGGAGGAAATTCAAAATAGAGTATAAAAATACAAAATTGAATCTTCTTTATTCGCATCCTTCAACTACTCTATTGAATCTTTCAACCTTAACCATCGAATATGTATGTGTATGAAGTATTCACATTCTTTTCTTTTTGAACCAGAGGAGAAATAAAAAAGAAGAGAAAATAGAATCTCAGTTTTTTACATACTTTGTATAATAAACTCTTTACCCTTTATAAAAATCAAATGGATGGGTTATATCTCTAAAGAAAGAGATTGAGAATATGTATTATTATCTAGACTCTTAATGAATATATATTCATATCAAATACTTGGTAGAATAGAGACTCACACAAATAAATCATGTGTCAGCAACCAGGTTCATTGAACCGTTGACACAAGGATTTTCAGTCCTTGCTCTACCAACTGAGTTATCCCGATTATTCTTCATGTCTCATCCTCATTTTTTATTTTACTAGAGAACTTGGGTCTATGTCAATTGAAAGGATATCACAAAGCCTCATCTCGCATCTATAATTTGTCAAAAGAACAACTTTGTAAGTTTCAATATGAATAAAAATCTCGATCATGAATCATTCAAATAAGGATTCCTTGCTCAAAGATGTTCATGTGTACATGTATCGTATATTTCACATGTGATAAGAGAACAACGTTTCCGCGCGGATCCATTTGTATAAAGAGTAGTGAATGAGAAAGATAAGGAGTTTTGAGCCGCTAACGAAAAAGGATAAAAAGGATACTATAAAGAATTAGGGAGCCAAATGGTCTTTTTTGGGGATAGAGGGAATTGAACCCTCACGACTTTTGAAATCGACGAATTTTCCTCTTAATATAAATTTCATTGTTGCCGGTATTGACATGTAGAACGGGACTCTATCTTTATCCTCACCCAATTAATCAGTTCTTCAAAAGATCTATCAGATTATGGAGTGAATGGTTTCATCAGTGAATATTCGATTCTTTCTTCAATATGGAATCAATTGACAACAATTCTTCAGTATATAATACTGGTTTATCCTTCATCTTTTTTAAGTTCCGATAGAAGGATTCCTCTACTAATGTAAGACAATCAACTCCATTCGTTAGAACAACTTCCATCGAATCTCTGCACCTATCCTGTTTGATTTTCGCATTCTGAACCTTTGTTTGTTTTCGGAAAACGTGATTTGGCTAAGGATTGCCCATTTTTATTAATTCCATCGTTTCTCTGAATTTGAAAGTTATCACTTAGTAAGTTTCCATAACAAGTCTCAATCCAATTAAGTCCGTAGCATCTACTGATTTCGCCGTATCCCCCTTTTTTAGATGAAAATCTCATTGTGATCTCGTTGACTTTTATCTTTCATTTATACTGGAAGTGTTGAATTCATTAGATAGATGTCGATTCTTATCTCGAAAAAGTGTTTTCTTCTCTTTGTCTTTGTATCTTCTTTCATCTTCTATTCTATATATATATATATATATATATATATATATATATATATATATATATATATATATATATATATATATATATATATATATATATATATATATATAGAGGAGGCTGATATTCGGTCCATCAAAAACGATTTTATCATTTCTGTATCGACAATTCAATATAGGTGGGTACACACGCTATACATCTGTCTCTCGTCCACTCATTTCCGCATGAAATTTTGAATACTTGAATCCTGTTTGATTTTCGCTCTCTAAACCCTTTGTTTGTTTTTGGAAAACGTGATTTGGCTAACGATTGCCCATTTTTATTAATTCCATGGTTTCTCTGAATTTGAAAGTTATCACTTAGTAAGTTTCCATACCAAGGCTCAATCCAATTAAGTCCCTAGCATCTACTGATTTCACTGTATCCCCTTTTTTAGATGAAAATCTATTTGTGATCTCGTTCACTTTTTTCTTTCATTTACACCGGAAACGTTGAATTCATTAGATAGATGTCGATTCCTATCTCGAAAAAGTGTTTTCTTCTCTTTGTCTTTATGTCTTCTTTCATCTTCTATTCTATATCTATAGGAGGCTCATATTCGGTCCATCAAAAACGATTTTATCATTTCTGTATCGGCAATTCAATATAGGTGCGTACATACGCTATACATCTGTCTCTTGTCCACTCATTTTCCCATGAAATTTTGAATACTTGAACGGTCGATTCTTTTTTTTAATATGATTTGATTTTTGAATTCAAAAATCAAATCATGTTAAAATAAAATAGAAATTCTATATCGCTAGATTAATCGTTATCTTCTATAATATTTAACAATTATTTGAATTCTATATTCTATTCTTTAGTGTATTCATATTCGCTATTCATAATGAATATTAATAGCTAAGAATGAAAATAGTATAACAGTCGATAGCAAAGATTCTAAGAGTTTATTGAATTCCTATGCATGTCAAATTTATGTTATGTGAGCCTGCTTAGCTCAGAGGTTAGAGCATCGCATTTGTAATGTGATGGTCATCGGCTCGATTCCGATAGTCGGCTTTGTTAGATTTATATGTATAGTTTAGTGCTCTTATTGTATTCTCGTATAGTATAGGGACCCTGATGTAATTGTATTGTTTATTTATACCGGTAATGCATACGTAAACCCTAACGGGGATTCTACAATATCACACATGGTATCAGAGCCATAAACCCTAAATTAATTTTCGGTCGCATATCATCCCTTTTGCGCCGTCTTCATAATACCTTTTCTTTTTCCGATCGATAGCCTTACTTTTGTACGCATCCATCTATTGTGGCCTAAGGAGTTATTGCTTCCAATCATTCCACTTTGCTTTTGCAGTACAAAGCCTGGTGTTCTTTTTGACTAAAAGAAATGGAGTTGCTATGCATTTAATGCTGGGTTCCACCTCCTTTTTCTTTTTAGTCTAAAACACGTTTAATTGATTATCGAATTCTTCTGCAACGTCAAATTCTTCTGTGTTTTTTTTTGACGTGTGCGCTACCACCAGAAGACCACCGCCGGTTGTTTCCTCTTCACGCCTCCAGCCGATCGCTCCTGGTGATCCTTCTCTCGCTTCCGCTCCCACACTGCTCCTCCTGTTCCGCCGCTGCTGCTGGAACTGTTCTTGCCGGTTGTCTTTCTTACCGGGCATCCAGTTCCGTCGATTATTGCTGCTGCCTCTTCCCGCCAGCACTCCAGTCTTCAGCAATCAGGAACTTGAGACAGGATCTGATTTTGCATTGCTTCGTTCTCCCACTGTGAGTATCCTTGTTCCATTGTTTTATTTTTTGTTTGTCTCGTTGATGGGTTCGTTCGGGTTGTTATAATGACCGGTGCTCCTTCAACACCACCACCACAACCCTCACCCACACCGACCCAACTTGTTTTTGCCACTACAAATGTTTTTCATCAGTTTAGCTTCAAACTTACAAATATTTATTGATGTGTGCAAAGCAGCCAAAGTTTATGGCTTTATCACAGGCACTTCTAAACGCTCGGGTGACACTGATGAGGACTGGGATGCTATTGACTCTCGCATCAAGTCCTGGTTCTACTCAACTTGTGAACCCAATCTTCTTCAAATCATCTCTGCTGACTCGTGCACTGCCAAAGACCTTTGGGACAAATTAGAAGAATTTTTTCTAAACAACAAAATGTCCCGTATGCTTCAGCTTCAGGAGCAATTCCGGAACACCAAGAAAGGCATGCTCACGATCACTAATTTCTGCCACACCTTGAAAAACCTCGCCGATGCGCTACATGACGTTGACTGTGAGATCACTGAAGTTGAGCTCGTTATGCAAATCATCCGCCAACTACCTCCTTCCTACCAAAGCATCGTCAATGTTATTACACACAAGACTCCGTTTCCCTCGTTTCTAGAAGCCAAGAATATGCTCCTGCTCCATGAATCCCGGGAATCTGCAAGTGACACCACTGATGAACCTCAACCTTCTCCCACCCAATCTGCCCTTTATACGCAACCTGTTCGTGCTCAAAAGCGTTCAAATAAAAATAAAAACAATGGTCGGGGTGCGAACAAAGGGGGGTCGGGTACTGCTAATCATTTTGTGTCCCCTAGTTCTTTTACAGGTACACCGTCTGGACAGTCTAATGTTCAAGCTCACTTTGGCTCCACCGCCCCTCCCGGGATCCTTGGACCTGCTCCTGCTGCTTTATCACCGTTACAACCACTTCCGACGCCACAAGGTTATGGGTATCCACCGATGCTGGCCCCAACATGTCTGCCACCTTTTCAGCCGCACCTGCCCCAGCAGCCCGGCCCGCAGCAATTACCGCCACCGCCAGCCGTTGGTCAGCAGCCGCAGCAGCTCATGCTGCCATCTCATGCTGCTGCCGGTAGCCCGTTCCCGTCTCCCGCAGCTCTCTTTGGTCAATCGTACGCTACACCTCCATCTTGGCCATCTCCTTACTACTCTCCGCAATTGCAACCTTCTACTAACGCGCAACCAACCGATTTAGCTTCACTTTTTCAAGCTATGTCTGTTTCATCGGCGCCCGACAACAATCACTATATGGACACTGGTGCTACCTCGCACATGACAAACAATCAAGGTATGATTCGTTCTTTAACACCGTGTACTTCTAAATTCATTATGGTTGGTAATGGTGCCATCATACCGGTTTCTTACACTGGCAACTATTTTTTACCTTTTTCAAACAATCGTTTTTTATTAAAAAATGCTCTTGTTTCAAAACAAATAGTTAAAAACCTTGTGTCAGTTCGACGTCTTGTCACTGATAATTGGATTTCAATTGAATTTGACCCGTTTGGTTTTACTGTCAAGGATTTTAAAACAGGTACTCCGCTTCAGCGCTTTGACAGTCCTCAATCTGAGCTCTATCCCGTCACTCCCTCCTCCTCCATTCCTTCCACTGCCTTCGTTGCTGTTTCTGCAGACACGTGGCATCGTCGTCTTGGACATCCGGGTCCTTCGATTTTGAATTTTTTACAGTCGCGTCATTTTATTTCTAGTACCAATGGCATGTCTGAGTTGTGTCATGCGTGTCAATTAGGAAAACACTGTCGTTTACCTTTTACTTCTTCTAGTACTAAAACTTCTCGTGTGTTTGAATTGATACATTCTGACCTCTGGACCTCACCGGTTACAAGTCTCAGTGGTTTTAAATTCAGACTTTCGTGCCCGTACACCTCACAACAGAATGGAAAGGCTGAGCGCACCATTCGCTCACTCAATAAAATTCTCCGCACTTCTCTCCTTCAAGCGTCTCTTCCTCCTACTTTCTGGGTTGAAGCTGCTCTCTGTGCTGCTCACACTTTCAACTTGCTGCCCACTACCGTCTTGGATTATAAATCTTCGTTTGAGATTTTATTTGGCCTTCCTCCTACCTACTCTCATCTTCGTGTCTTTGGGTGCCTCTGCTACCCTAACACCTCCTCCACGACTCCTCACAAACTAGCTCCTCGATCCACTGCGTGTCTCCATCTAGGTCCCTCATCGGATCATCGCGACTATCATTGTTTAGATCTCATCACTCAACGTGTCATCATCTCCCGGCATGTCGTCTTTGATGAAAGTCACTTTCCTTACCGTGACTTCCACCCATCCCCCGACACTTCTGATTATCCCTCATTTGCACCCGATGATGAGTTGCGTCCCCTTCCCCTTGAGTCTGTTCCGACTGTCACCTCTCCCCTTCCTCCCTCGGCCATTCCAGCCTCTACGGCTGCTTCCTCTCCGTCTTCGGTTGTGACATCGTCGGCTGCCTCCTCCCCTCCTCCTCGGGACCCACCCCCTACCCCGTCTCATCCTATGGTTACTAGATCTCGCACGGGATCTCTCAAGCCCAAACAAATCTTCAATCTATCTGTCTCCTCTGTTGTCTCTCCTATTCCCAAATCTACAGCTCAGGCTATGTGTGATCCACATTGGCGGTCTGCCATGGATGATGAGATGTCTGCCCTCATATCTAATCACACTTGGGATCTCGTTCCTAAACCTCTTACTGCTAACATTGTTGGATGTCGGTGGCTTTATCGTCACAAGTTTGACAGCTGTGGCAGACTGGATCGTTATAAGGGTCGGCTTGTTGCTCAGGGTTTCTCCCAGCAACCTGGCCTCGACTTTGATGACACCTTCAGCCCTGTGGTCAAACCAGCAACCATCCGCACTGTTCTTAGCATTGCTGTTTCCAGGCATTGGCCGATCCACCAACTTGATGTCAAAAATGCATTTCTTCATGGCGATCTTGCTAAAACCGTGTACATGCGTCAGCCTCCTGGCTACGTCAACCCACAGTTTCCCGATCATGTCTGTCGTCTCAAAAAGGCTCTGTATGGTCTTAAACAAGCTCCTCGTGCCTGGTATCAACGCTTTGCTGTCTACATCTCTTCCCTCGGTTTCCGCAGTAGCAAATCTGATACATCGCTCTTCATCTATCATCACGGCTCTGATGTTATCTATCTCCTCCTCTATGTTGATGATATCATTCTCACGGCCTCGTCTCCCGCTCTTGTTACTCGTGTTATTTCTCGTCTCTCCTCCGAGTTTCCCATGTCGGATCTTGGTCCCCTATCGTTTTTTCTTGGCATCTCTGCCACCCGCAGCTCCTCTGGGCTCTTCCTTGCCCAGGCTGCCTTTACTCAGGAGATTCTTGCTCGTGCTGATATGGTATCTTGCAATCCCTGTAGTACTCCGACTGACACCAAACCTAAGCTTTCCAGTGATGGGGAGCCGTTTGATGATCCCACTCTATACCGTAGTCTCGCTGGTGCTCTCCAATATCTGACTTTCACTCGTCCTGATATTGCTTATGCGGTTCAGCAAATTTGCTTGTTTATGCATGATCCGCGCGTTTCACATTTTTTGGCCCTCAAGCGTATTCTCCGGTACCTCAAAGGTACTCTCACCTACGGTATTCACATACGTCCGTCAGTCGTTGATCGCTTGGTCTCTTATTTTGATGCTGATTGGGCCGGCTGTTCTATGACACGTCGATCCACTTCTGGGTTTTGTGTTTATCTCGGTGACAATCTTGTCTCTTGGTCCTCCAAAAGACAGCATGTTGTGTCTCGTTCTAGCGCCGAAGCGGAGTATCGGGGGGTAGCTAATGTCGTTGCTGAAGCGGCTTGGCTACGCAACCTCCTTTTAGAGTTACATTGTCCTTTAACACATGCAACAGTTGTTTTTTGTGATAATGTAAGTGCCATGTACTTAGCTTCTAACCCAGTTTAGCACCAACGTACCAAGCATGTGGAAATTGATTTACACTTTGTTAGGGAACGAGTCGCGATTGGTCATGTGCGTGTGCTACATGTTCCATCCGCTCACCAGTATGCAAATATTTTTACAAAGGGTCTACCTACTCAGTTATTTTTGGATTTTAGAGATAGTTTGAGCATTCGTGAACCTCCCGCTCCAACTACGGGGGTGTGTTAGATTTATATGTATAGTTTAGTGCTCTTATTGTATTCTCGTATAGTATAGGGACCTGATGTAATTGTATTGTTTATTTATACCGGTAATGCATACGTAAACCCTAACGGGGATTCCACAATATCACACAGGCTTTTCTCTATTTATTTTATTCGATGTTTTACATGATTGATAATTCATCTTTGAATCAAAGAATATTGAAAAAATGTCTTCCACTTTTGGAAAAAGCCATTGATTTATTATGTGATAGGAATTTTCAACTATCTCACGAAAAAAATCCTTTTTCAAATAGAAAGCCCCAAGGGCGCCATATTCTAGGAGCCCAAACTATGTGATTGAATAAACCTTCCTCTATTTGTTGCCGGTTGAGGGCTCCTTCTCCTTCCCCCTCTTCAAACTCTGATTCGTCCTTTTCATAGAGAAATCTCTGATCAAGGATAGAACTATATCCATTTTTCATTAGTGACCCTTTCAGGCTTGGTTAATCTGAATTTCATATTTATGTGTGTGAAAAGAAGTATAAATATCTTCATATACTAAGCGTTCGCTAATGAGTATCGCATCTTCAAAATTGTAACATTCCCATGGCATATAAGCTACTAATACGTTTTCCCCCAAAGCGAGTTCGCCACCAACTGTAGCAGCAACATATGCTAAAATTTGTCCCTTTTTAATGCATTTACCCTGCTGAACCTGAGTTTTTGATGCATACAAGTATTTTTGTTGGAACGTTGATACATAACTAATGGAACCCTTAGAGTATCCCCATTACCTGATAAAAGGATCTTTTCAGCATCGGTATAAATAATCTTTTCCTCGTGTTCGGCTATAGCAAGAGCTCTTGAATCTAGAGTCGCTTGGCTATCCAATCCGGTTCCAACAATGCACTTCTCGGATTGAGAAAGAGGGATTGATAAAGATGAGTGGATAGCTAGGAACACTAAGGTACACAAAGGATTCGTAATGGAGATTATGTAAGTCTATTTTTCTCTAGATAAAATGAATTCTAATTGGGGGCTTTAAATTGGTAGAAATTATCAAGGAGTAATTCCCACGATTCTATCCGGAGTATACTTCTATTCACCAATTAAGTAAATAACTATCAAGAACGAAGTAATCCTTTAAGTTTGTTTAACATCCCCTTTTTTTAGAAAGTAGAATAGAAACGAAAAAAACTCGAAAGACTGAATGGAATTGCACTAGAAAAAATATTTTTTCTATCTCTATATTGAGATAGAACTCTAGTCATGATTTGTGAACTAATGCAACGTCTAATTTGATTTCGTAATTAAAAACGTTAGGTTGAAATATCTATTGATATTGCTAAAAGAAACATTTTATTCAATGATTAAATTATTACTCAACAAAGAAGAATTTAAATTATTAAAAGATAAGATGAATTCAAAAGCACTTTATTATAAATATAACAGATTCCAGTGTCTAACGGGGACCTTACAATAGATTTCGTTTTCTCTCTATCTATCCTACAAACATATCAAGAAAAATAATAATGGATGGGTCCTTAGATTTATTTGTGACCTTTGAGGAGCCGTATAAGATGAAAATCTCATGTACGGTTCTGAATAACGATGGTAACAATGATGTTCTCATCCACTATGATTATCTAACAGTTCAAGTACAGTTGATATAGTTGAAGTGCAGTCAAAATATGGTTTTTAGAGATGGAATTTGTGGCGTCAACCTATAGGTTTTCTAGTTTTTCTAATTTCTTCCCTAACCGGGTGTGAACGATTACCTTTTGATTTACCTGAAGTAGAAGAAGAATTAGTAGCAGGTTGTCAAACCGAATATTCCGGTATCAATTTTGGTTTATTTTACGTTCCTTCATATTTAAATCTACTAGTTTCTTCGTTATTTGTAATAATTCTTTATTTGGGGGTTGGAATCTTTCTATTTCGTACATATTTGTTCCCGAGCTTTTTGAAATTACTAAAAGGGGTCGAGTCTTTGGAACAATAATTGGTATCTTTATTACATTAGCTAAAACTTACTTGTTCTTGTTGATTCCTATCGCAACAAGATGGACTTTACCGAGGCTGAGAATGGACCAATTATTAAATCTTGGATGGAAATTTATTTTACCTATTTCTCTATTTCTCTAGGTAATCTATTATTAACAACTTCTTTCACTGTAAAAAAATACTTCTATATTCACGACTTGTCTCAAACAAGAGAAAGAAACAAGTATCCTATTTTTATAGATATTTATGATATGTTCCTTATGGTAACTGGTAACTGAGTTCATGAATTATGGCCAACAAACAGTACGAGCTGTAAGGTATATTGGTCAAGGTTTCATGATTACCTTATCACACTTGAATTGTTTACATGTAACTATTCAATACCCTTACGAAAAATTGATCACATTCGAGCGTTTCCACAGCCGGATCCACTTTAAATTTGATAAATGCATTGCTTGTGAAGTATGTGTTCGTAGGACAGCATAGGGTAGGGTGGGGTGTGGTGGGGGTCGGTGGGGTTGGTGTTACGTAGGGTAGGGTGGCGGTGCGGGTTGGGTGGGTGGGGTCGGGGTTGGGTGTGGGTGGGGTCGGGGTTGGTTGAGGGTAGGGTGGGGTGGGTTTGGGGGTGGGTGTGTAAGGGGGTTGGTGGGGTTTGGGTAGGGGTAGGGTGGGATAGGGTGGGTAGGGTTGGAGTTGGGGTAGTGGTGTGTGGGGTGGGGTATGGTGGGGTGAGTAGGGTGGGGTGGGTTGGGTTGGGTAGGGTAGGGGTTGGGTTAAGGGTGGTGGGTGGGATAGGGGTTGGGGTGTGGGGTTGGGTGTGTTTGGGACTTGGGGGTGGCAAAGCATGTCCATGCATAGTGGATGCAGAGAGTTAAATAAGATACTTAAGGTAAATCAATTCTAGTTACATTAAAGTTTTAAGCATTAAGTTACATTAGAGTAACCAAGTTTGTATAATGCATATGCAGCTCATAATCCACTCGAACCCGCCCTAATAATCCCATTCCTTGTGTCTGTATGAAATCAAGGATTAAAGTTGGAGACTCTGAGTAGTTCATATTATATAATTTTTTTTTGTAAAACCAAATATCACAGAACCATATATTGTCCAAAATAAAGAATATAATTTCAAGACATCAATAAATACAACGCAAGTACATTGTTTATAAAGTGTTCAACATACACAAGTCCACTGAATTACATGTCCATCATCCTAACCCTATCAAGTTCAGGTTCTCGATAAAAGTAAAAAGAAATTAAGTATTTCTGAACTTACATGCAAAGATAAAAGTAAAAAGAAATTAAGTACTTATTTCCATACCTTAAGCCCTCTATAGGCTCCTATGTGTCTTCCTTAGGCTCATACCTTCCACATGATCTAATAAAACAAACCAAAAACAACAGAGTCGCATCACGAAAATACACTCACCTATTTTTGAAAAGATACCACCCAAAAACCACCATAAGAATAACAAGTTCAACTAGCTAGTAATGATAAAAAAAATTAAGTATGGTCAACAACCTGTACCTCTAAATCTGAATGGGTCAGCTTCAAGATTTCACATGCATATTTATTCAGTTCAACAGCCCTCCTCTATAATACAAAATTTATATAAAAAAAAAAAAACAAGAGCTTTGAAATTGAAAAGAAAAAGTTACAACAAAATGCATATACCGATTACTGAAACTGTCTCTGTACAATTTTTAGCAGCACATGCCAAGTATAAAGTGTAGTACCTCCACAACAGTTGACAAAATCTGAAAAGTATAGAACATGTTGACGAATACATTAGATCTCGAATATAAGGGGATTCTTACTACAGAGCCTCTAATCATCTAAGAAGAAAAGATAGATAAATTGAGTTCTCAGTGAACAATGTTTCACTCAGGCATTTTATCAAACACATAGTGTTGGATCTAGCAGCTACCCAACTCAACTAAAACCAATTGGCGATAGAAGAGGCGCATACCCGCACCATATAGTGCATTCAGCCCTCTAGTGCCTGCAGCAACTCCACGAGCGCCTACGGCATTCGACTGCGACTTGGCACATGCCTACATCGCCGCGGGGCTGAGCATTTCTGCCCCAACACATAGTTCACATATAAATCTACTACACAATGCCTCGTTCATCGTGAACAACTATACATAACAAATACACTTAAATTGATTGGTATGACAAGATATGCATAACAGAGTAGAGAATACAATGCATACCTTTGATTAAAAACAAGCTTCAGTTTGAAACGAGTTTACTAGCAATCAATAAGCTTGTTTGAAGCCAGGCATAAACAACCTTATAAGATGCACTTTGTTACCTTGCATCTGCCTGGCTCGATATTTTTTTATAAACCACCCATTATGTACCACGGAATTTTTGAAAACCATATTGTATTTGGTGTTTTATATGTGTCATTTTCCAATAGTGATATTATCAACGTCTCCCCAAAAATGTAATGTACTGCTCAATTTAATTACCAATGTAATCTACAAAATCCTATTTTCATCAGCATATCTATCTCATAGAACTAATTCATCGTCAAAATAATTTTCTATTTCCCTAAATAGGATTTCATATACGTACTTTCACACCTCTTTCGATGACACAACAAAAAGTAGTTTTTAAACACAAATTCTACTATTTTAATCATAAAAATTAGACCACATTCGTCCAATTTTCATTAAATTTACTAATATTAATCATCAATAATGACTTAGATACTTAATGTTATTTACATCACAATCTTCTTGTCTCGTGCCTATTATGTAAAGTATATTGTCTTGATAAGAAAAAATGGAAAGTAAAATGCTATAATTGGGTATACTTTTAGAGTTCAATGCCTTAATAAATAAAGAAAATGTTACAAGTGGGATGCCATAAAAAAATAAGCGAAATTCGGATGTAATAATATGCAAACAAATGAAAGTGCATTGCTATTTGGTACAAAGGGTAACCCCTGAGGTTTACTTGCTAGAAGGGTGGCGTTAGACATGTACTTTTCCTAGATAGAAGATAAAAAGTTTTATGTTATGTGATAATGTGAATAAGTAAATATGAATACCATTTTTATTAGACCTCAACACTTGATTTATGTATGTTATCATATTGCTCTTTTCAGATGCCTGTTTGGCATTGTAGTGACAAACTTCGTGTTTGAGAATTGTACTAGAAAAATAGTCCATTAAAACATACAACATTAACTACATTTTCATCTTGAGTTTATATGCTACTAAAGTGAGAAGTTTTCAAGATGCCTTATTTCATACAGCACAAGAAAAAGGCCACCCATGGTGTTAGTGGCAATTTTATTGATATTGGGGACTTAAAAACCCCTGCCAAATTACAATACTATACCTCTAGCCCTAAATAAGAACATTAATTAGATACATACTAGAAAAATAAGTCAAAAAGAAAAATTAGATGAGAAACTATGTACGTTCAACCCTTTGCAACTTTGCAATGAACACCACCACCTTCACATAAACCCGGTCCTTGAAGTCGTCATAAAAGTGAAAAAATGCACGTCTCCCACGACGGTTGAGAAGCAAAAAGCCGCATGCTATCCAAAATCCAGTAACAAAACCACTGCCCCCACCAATATAAAACCATCCCCAAACTTCATCTACGTCTTCCTCATCACCCTTGCCTTTATCAATGATCGATGATACTTCTGATTCTTCATCGCCTGGACATTTTTTGGTAAGAGGAAGTCCACATAGTTGTGTGTTTCCATCGTATCTTGAAGGATCAAAGGACTGGAGTTGAGTGCTTGTTGGGATTCTTCCAGACAAGTTATTAAATGACACGTCCAGGTCATTCAATGAACTCATTTCAGACATGCTTGTTGGCATCCTTCCTGATAAATTGTTTCTAGATAAACCCAAAGATAGAAGTTTTTGCATCTGGCCAATTTTCTATGGAATCTCTCCAAACAGAGCGTTCTTTGATAAGTTGAGGGCAACCGGTTCATGAAGATTCGTGAGTTCATCTGGAATTTGTCCTGTTAAGTTGTTGCTTGACAGGTCAATCATCTTCAACCATCTCAGATTGCTAGAGAATTCACGTTCATCTCCTTGCCACTCGATCATTGCATTGTCAATATACTGATCATTCATCCCATCAAAAGTACCACCTCCTGAAGAGTACCATAGAATTGAATAGAAATGTACATTTTGTGTTAGTAAGATTCCTTGTTGAACCATGCTCATAAGATGATCCAAACACGAGGGAATGGTACCATGGAGATGGTTCATTGACAAGTCTAAAATTTGAAGATCTTCTAATTGGCATAACTGCAAAGGGATGGTTCCGAAAAAGTTGTTTGATCGTAGGATAAGAACATACAACCTCTGTAAGTTGTCCCCAATCCAGAAAGGCACATTACCAGAAAACTTGTTGGCCCCCAAAATTAATGAGTTCAAACTCGTGCAATTCTTTAAGGACAAAGGCAATTCTCCAGAGAAGTTGTTATTGTACAAATACAACACCTCCAGTTCTATCAGATATCCAATAGAGGGAGGAAGCCTTCCAGATAGATCGTTGTGTCCTAAATTAAGAACTTTTAGTTCTTTGAAATGCCATAAACAGTCTGGAAGTGGTCCGCTTAGAAAGTTATGGGAGAGGTCAAGAAATTGTAAAAACCCATGGACAATTTGGCATAAAAAGGAAATTCCTCCAGAGAATTTGTTTCTGGAAAGATTTAAGGATGCCACAGTGGAAGAGACATTTGTTATTGGACCAGAAAAGCTGTTGGAACTCAAATCTATCACTGAATTGTTTTCAAAATTTGATGATAAATCTGGTACTTTTCCTCTGATGTTGTTGTATGAGACATTCATATATATTAACCGGGAAGGCCACATGTCCCAAAACTTGAGAGGAATGGGTATCCCATCTAACGTGTTGCTAGAGAGATCAAGGGAATGAAGCTTATTGCTGGTTAATAGGAACAACCAACGATACATGGATGAGTTGAGATTGTTGTTAGTGACAGAAAGGTCTTCGATAGATGAAGAAGAGTTGGGAAGTGAAGAATATGGATGCATGACCTGTGACAGCTCACATCCCCCTACACTTAGATATGACAGTTTCTTGAGACTGAGAATAACATCTACCCAATGATTTTGTTTGGCTAGGGAAATCCCATCCATTACAAGAAGCTCCAAATTAGAGAGATGAGACAACCACTCTATGTTTTCAACACTACACCTTCCAACATCTCCAAGGTTAAGCATTTGCAAGTTGGTGAGATTTCCCAACTCTGGAGGAATTGTTCCATAAAGAGAGTTTTCAGAAAGGCCAAGGAACCTTAATTCGGTCAAGAAACCAATGGACCTGGGAATGATTCCATTAAAACCATTTCCACCAAGGTAAAGGGACCTTAATCGAGTCATGGAACCAATGAACGTGGGAATGGTTCCATGAAAAGAATTGAAGGAAAGAGCAAGATAATCTAAGTAGCTCAAATCAAGCAATGAATCGCTAATCTCACCTCCAAGACCACAGTACCTGAGTTGAAGCTCTATAACATGACCTGTTTGGTTATTGCAGGTGACTCCAAACCATTTACAACAGTCATGTTTATCAGCTGTCCAAGTAGAGAGATTACCATGTGGATCTTGAAGGCGAGCTTTAAAATGAAGGAGAGCATGTCTCTCCTTATCCAAGCACTTACTCATTATAACACCATTACCACCTCCTTCTCCTCCCAGTGCTACCAATTGGTTGGCAGTTGTGGTCTCAAGGTTTAGTAAGAGAAGTGAGAATATTATATAAACAAAAGAGTTCATGTTGTAAATGCAAATATTTGTTGATGCTTTTTTTTTATGCATAAATGAACTGTCCAATGACGGTTTATATAGCCTTGAATGTGAAGATGAAGGATTCAAGTGAATGGCCTCAAATTGCAGGCCCATCAGTGTAGACTGTAGAGCATTGAATATTTCACTTCCATCAAATATGAACCAAGCTATAAGTCAAACTATTAATTAATGAAGAATTGAAATTGATTGCCCCTAATTAGATCTTCAAAGACTTGGCAATTTGTATTTATTATAGATATTTTTTTCTCATTGTGTGATATTTTTTGGTCCTCAAGTTATGTGAAATATAAATCCCAAAAAACAAACTAATGGAATCAGATACAGGCTATCTACGTTATATGATATGATTTGGGTCTATGAATTTAATCACAATGGCATGAACTTTTCTCACTCAGAATAATTAAATTGTGAACTTGTTTTCTTTTACATTGTTGTTACAAATTAGCATTTTGATTAAAAGCCCTACACCAGTTACGGATTCATTTTTTATAAAGGATAAGAAATTTACTCCTAAAGTAATGCATGGACAAATGATGTTTTCCCAAAGTTTCTTTTTTAACTGAGTGAACGTCGGATAAGAGTAAATAACAATTTTACCCTTCTGTATAAAAGTGATGTTGACTAAAAACTACTATTTATTTGATAATTGTTATATAAAGAAACTACTATTTATTTGATAATTGGTATATCGCCTTTGAAGGAGTTGTCAAAGGAAGCTGTAGAAGGACTTTCGTATAGCTGTTTTAGCTTTAATGGTATTATCTTTGAAAAAAATTCACTAGGCCCCAAATAACGAACAAAGGAAACTCAAAGGAAATATCATCTTCTCAAAACCTTTATCGAACCATTTCCAAATACAACAAAATCCGAATGTAAACGCCTTGTTATATTCACACATTGAAATAATCCCCAATTTAACAGCAATTTATGCATCTCATATTCCCCTCCATTATATATCAGCTTTTATTTATTCCCAGTTAACACAATTCTTTCTATCCTAAACAAACTTTGATGATTAGAGAAGTAGTAATAGGAACATAAACCCACCATTTAACAGAAACATATCTAATAGATGATATCAATTAAAAAATTCCTAATAGAAACATAAACCCATGATTTAACAGAAAAGGATCAAAATCAAACGACCAAAAACAAAACATCCTTCAACAAGAGATAGAGAGCAGATCCTGTTAACAGAAATCAAGAGAACACAGACAGATGTGATGAACACCTGTGATGGTCCGAAAACTTACATGGTTGAAAACCGAGAAGATGAGAACGGTGGGGCAGAGGCGACGGCGATGCGGACGGAAGGACGTTGATGGGAGTTGGAGAATACGAGACCATGAGTGATAGACAGAAGCCACGAGAAAGTAGGACCGTGAAAAGAAAAGTAAGGTTGAAGGAAGGTTCTTGCAAATTGGAAAAAATTAGGGCTTGAATGATACGTTGATGGCAAGATGGTTAAAATTGGGTTGAACCTGGGTATGAAGTATGAACACGTAAAAGATTACCTGATGATATCGTTCAGTTTGATGAATTGATGAATTGATAATGTTGTTCAGTTTGTGTGGTATATTCGTCTTCCATCCTCCATGCACCCCCTGCTTGATTTTCCTGTGTTGGCTAATACGATTTTGATTTTCACTCTCTTGTTGGTAGGGTTTTTGGTGTTAAATATTATTCTACTACTTAAAATCCGTAATTTTTGGCATTGTGACATGGGTTTTTTTTTTTTTTTCCTTTGTGACATCCGGATGTTTTCTCTCTTTGTCACACGCGGATCTTTATCCGGATCCGGGTTGTCCTTTGAATCCACTTCCTTTCTCGATGTTGCCTCTATTACACTGCGTCTTCTCCACCGATCGTGTGGATCTTGCGTCTTCTCCACCGATCGTCGCTTCGATTTCTCTATTACATTGCAACTGTGTTGATTTTGCGTCTTCTCCATCGATCGCCGCTTCGCTTTCTCCGATTCGACCTCATCCACGCATATTCTTTTCTGTATTTCACTTTCGCTTTCTTACCATCTCCGACTCCCCCCTTCTCTCTCACGATCTCACTCTCTCATCAAAACCCTAGCTGAAATCGATTGAAATCATGTTATCGTCGGCGGGTCTCGACACCGCCTGATTCCCGTTCATTGTCACTGCGATTGCCAGCAGTTACAGGTGATTACGTAAGCGTTTTTTTCTTTTCTGTTTGGTATTCTCAGTCTCTCTTTCTTGATTCTTGACGGCAAAGACGAGAGAGAAGCTCAGGTGAACGCCGTTGCAGCAATCTCATGTTACAGCTTAAATTTAGCTGCATTTGTCCGTTGATGTCTGTACCCTGTACCCTTTTCAAACTCCTTTCTCCTTCAATCTCGCTGCCTTTTTCTTGAAGTGGCCTCCCATGGCGGTTCATGTTCTTGCTGTTCTTTAACACTCGAATAAACGAAAATTGATACCAAATCACCCACCTTTTTAAGTTTATCTGTTCGATTAGAGGAAAAAGTTGTTTCTTTTCGAACTTTCGAGATGGGGTTGAAGTATGGGGCCAAACAAAGCCATAACCACAAGCTCGGGTTGGGTTCTATCTCCGGCGGCGTCTCCGCCAGATGGGTTACGGTGTTCTGCATTGTTATTTTTTGTTTCGGTGTCATCTTCATTAATAGGTACGTACGAATGTACAATCTTGTGTAGTTGTGTTGTTAATTTGCATTTTTACAGATTTCCTCTATTTGTTTGCTTACAATCTTGAATTTTGCTTTAATGTTCTTCTTTTTTGTTCGTTTTCATATTTCAAAAATTGGAAATGTTGTGCATTTTTTATGAATCTTCACTTTTTTTTTGACGGACCCAGATGGGGAAATGCGATGGTTTGTTTGTTGTCGATCGAATGTTTCATATGTTTTATTGGTTCGATGTCACTTTCGTGAATATATATATATATATATATATATATATATATATATATATATATATATATATATATATATATATATATATATATATATATATATATATATATATATATATATATATATATATATACCTTTGATTGAGCAGAAAGGAACCTGCACCTGATTACTGCAATTAGCAACAATTTTATCTGCAATCATGCGTTTGTATGTCTATCACTCTACAAAATGAATATTTATGAATTCATCAACACAAGATTTGTAGGTATTGGTAAAGGTTCGGCCATCCGAGGTTGGGTGGTAAGTTACTTTATATTCATGGCTACTAATTTATAAACTTTGAACCGATTTGTATATATATATATATATATATATATATATATATATATATATATATATATATATATATATATATATATATATATATATATTATGATATTTACTTTTGGTGAACTGAACAACATTCTTTCTGCAAGCAATTTTACGGATCTGTCACCAACTCAGATTATGTGGTACTGCGTTTGGGATTTATTACAGTAAGGATCTGAATTAAAGAGTATACAATATACCTCTTTTAATCTTGTCCATTTTATTGTTTCTATCACTTTATGATATAATTTTCTTTTCTAGACAAATTGCAAGGCGAACCCCACGTTCAATTTTCATAAGTACATGATAAGGGCCCTTGAATATGATTTTAAAAAAGTCGTTGCTATCAAGTGAGTGGTTTCTTTATTTTTTTTCTTTTTGAATAAAGGAATAAGACCCTTTTTTTGGTAACTTTTGGCCCCTCTGGTTTATTTGAACAAGGGTTTTTATATTCTGATTTTGTTGTTTGCAGCTGCTATTTGTGGGTATTTGTGGTCATATTCCTGTTGCTGAACATTAATGGTATGCAAGATTTTCCTTTTTTTGATCGCTTAATTTACTTTCTTCTATTTTAAGGTTAGTAGTTCAGATTTTCCAGTATATTTTTACAATATAGTTGCAGAAAGATCTTTATGATGATACACATGGTATGTTGGCTTAAATTAGGTATATCATAAATTTAATTTGGTATAACATATTTTAATATAGTGTCGAGCTATTTTTGCAAGTGGGAGTCCATTTGCTCTTCTTGAATATAATGGAAAGCTCTACGTATTTGGCCAGGTAACTAACCACTTCTTCTAGAACCTTCAGTTTAAGTTTGTCTATAATTTTCTAACAAAAAAGAACCGAACTTTTAATTTTGTTTTACACCCTGTTCCAGTCCAACAATGCATACATTTTCCCTGGATTTGGTCTCGGCTTAATAATTTCTGGTGCAATCCGTGTTCATGATGACATGCTTTTAGCAGCCTGTAAGTTCAACCGCTTTAATTTATGTCTATCAAAGGGTATTTGTGTCATTTCCTAACGTTCATTTTCTCTTAACACGTTCATTTTCTCTTAACAGCCGAGGCTCTAGCAGAACAGGTTACACAAGAGCACTTACAAAACGAAAACGAAAAGGTAAACTACACACAATAACAACAAAAAACCCTGGGGATTACAATTTAAAACCCCAACCACTAATACCCGCGAGAAAAAAAAACTTTAACGTGACGGTTATTGGAGGTCAATGCAGAAGTATGTAGGTGCTGACATCAAATCAATGGTGATTCTACCCGTACTAATTTTTTAACCCATGACCATGTTGCAGAAAATGGCAGAGGTTTTTCCCACTTCACAAATATATTTTTTTATAATTATAGTTATAGCTTGTATAGTTGTTCTTATTTAAGACACCATGATTCTTTTTGTAGTTAATGGAATATGCACATCTTTTAGAACAAGCAGATAAATGTGAAACTCCATACATGCGGTTAGTATATACAAGTAAGAATCATCATCTTTAATTATTTATGCACATAGACACACACTAGACTCCTCTTTCTATATGAATTTGCAAAAGATGAAATCTTTAATGTTACTGGTTGTTTTTTTTTATAATTTTTATCATAGCTTCATGGTTTATATCAGTATATTATGCTTTGCAACGAACATGGAAACCTTTCAATCCAACTTTTGGTGAAACCTATGAAATGGTTAATCATTGTTGCATTACATTTATTGCAGAACAGGTAACACTTTAAATAAATGATATAGCTATTAAAAAAAACGTTTTGTTTCTTATTTGAGTTGGTTAATTTTTTATTATTATATAATGTGAAATAGGTGAGTCATCACCCTCCAATAAGTGGAGCACATGCTGAAAATGAACATTTTTTATAAGACGATTCCATTCTGCCATTGGTTGCAAATGAGTACAAAATTGAACCCCATTGGAATTCACAGAATCCTATGACAGATGGATTTCATCATTCCATTCTAAAACCTATGCAGCCAATTTACTCGGATACCCTTTTATATTAAAAAGCATAAATTAAATTTTTGTAATTTGATTTTATCTAGAAAAAGTTTTAGGAAACTTTCTTCATAAAAAGATAGCATCCATCGTGGTATGTAGGGTCTATTTTTTTCTTCTTTTTTTTTATACACAAAAATAGTTTTCAAAAAATTCATGAGCAATAAATTAATAAAAGTGTAAGTTAAATGTATTAATTTAAGTCTATTTGTCAGTATTTATAATCTGTTATTAAATTTGTATTTATAAAAGAAGAGCTCAATATAAGGCAACTCTGTCGTTTGTGATTATTTACATTTTAAATCCTTTTGACAGATTTATAAACCAAACAGAAATATACATAGAATTGGAATCCGCTTTGTGTAAATTCTTTATCTTTTAATATTTTATATAAAAAATTTGTAGGAAGTGATGCAATTCTTCTTGGTGCTGAAACCCTATGTGGATTATACCCTGTTGAAACAATATCTATCGTTGGTAAAATTAGTGCTAAGGTAACATCTCATTAATTCGCATTTAAATTTCTTTCCGATTTTGCGTAATAAATTGGAATAAATTAGTTTTTAAAATAACCTTCTTCAATGCTTATATCTTGACAATTCCTCTTCTAAATAGTAATTAGATTAACATATATTTACTGGTTATGTTTTGTCTGATGTAACTAACCGGTCTTAAAAAAATGTGGTGGAGGCATCCATGTGGATGCCATGTTGAGCTCATGTGAATGCCACATTAGCATAGTAACCGGTCAAACCTGTCAAAATTTGATTCTTCGAATATTTTTCTTATCAAGAAATTATAACTAAAAATCTACGCGACTACAACATTGTACTTTCATTTTTTTTCATTTGGACATTTTTTTGTAGTATTATGATGTAATAGGGCACATATTGCAGATGTCTTGTAGAAATTGCAATGGAATCTAATCGCCTGAATAAGAAGCGCGATGGAAATTGCAGCGTACTTTCTTTGTTTTGTTTATTATGGCAGTTGAAATTGCTTTTTATGTTGATGGCATTGCTATAATTGACTAGATTGTATAAAGTACAATGTTGTAATAAGAAAACAAGAAAGTAGGATGTTATAATAGAAACTCGATGAAAGTACTCTGTTACTGCTTGTATTTAAGCCTCATTTATTTTAGAAAATTGTTATAATAAAAAAATTAATTAAAGTAGAATGCTATAATAAACAAAACAAAGAAAGTACGCTGTTTTTCATTGCATTTATCCGGAACCGTGCTCCAACAATCCCGCACCCGTACGGAGTACGGGCTCCTGCTAGTTTGGAGTTAAATGTGGAACTTTGATTCACGTTAAATCAATGTTAAAATTAGGGTCGTCTCGGTCGATCGAATATGTTAGATCGTGACCTGGTAAAGAAATTTGATTATATTTTTGCTAATTTCCGACTCAAATAAAACCGGACGATTGTCTCAAAAAACCGGTTGGACCGGTGATTCGGAATCGAGTTGACCCGAAAGTTGAAACAAAAAGTTAAAATTTGAGTTTTAAAAACTTGGTTAAAGAATTTCTGGGCTCAAACCTTTAAAATTAATCTATTATTGCTTCAACAAATTTAATAATTTTTTATATAGAAACTTGAAAAAATATATTTTTGATACCAAAAAGTTGAAATTACATTTTTATGTTTTATAAAAATATAATTATGCTACAAAATATAAAATATATGAAAATTGTAAAAATTGTGTTGACCCAACGGTTGGCCCGTGACCAGGTCACCGCATCAGGTCAACTAAAAACTCAGGCTTTAAAATATTGGGATAAACGCAATTGCAAAATGGTTGATAAATGGAATGCATAGGTGCTTCACTTTATTAAGATATTTTCTCAAAATTTTAACATATCTAAAATAACTATAATTTAACAAATAAGAGTTTTGGTTTAATCTCCTTTTTGTTATTCAGTTTGATTAAGTGGATAAATCAAATAAAAATTATTGTTCTAGAATTTTTTACGAGGAAAAAGGAATGTGGAATAAACCAAAATGTACGTCATGTCTAACATTAGTTTATTATAAAACAAATATCTAACTTTAGAAAACCTGAAATACTATGGTTTCCAAATGTTTGGTTCTTGATTTGGATTTCATAAAGAAAAAAACTATTTTAGTTTTGAAAAGAATCTACTTTCCAAAATGAAATAATTGCCAAAAAAAACTATCTTGTGAAAATTAACAAAACTAACAATGTATTTTTATTTTTAACTCAAAACTAAAACTTATTTTATTTTAACCAAAAATAAACCATCGGAAAAAAACAAATCGCCACCTCGAAACTATTTACAGAAACAAATTATTTGCACCAACAAATTGTCTTGCAGTTTTGGTCCTAAGAAAGTGCGTGTGGTGCTCGCCCACACAAGTTATTAAGTTCTACGGGTTTTTTATTGTTTTAGCGAGACATCGAACCGAACCGTGTGGTGCTCTCCCCTAACGAGTTGTGTACCGCTGCATTGCGCAGGTACACAACTAGTATATATAATGACAACTTACATTTAACACCAATATGGCATTGAATTTTTTAACATTTGCAGCAAATCCCAAAGAACTCCGTGCAAAAACTCAACAACAAGGTAATACGAAAATAGGAACGATAACCAACTACCAAGGGTCATGGGCTTCTATCTCTTGATTTTGCTGCAACCGCTTTCTTCTTCGATTCACATGCGTAAATGTGTAAGAAATCGTTAGTAATTGCGATCTGGCAGTGGTTGCAGAAGAAGGATTGACTGAAAGGGTATGTACATATCTTGGCAAAATATAGAAAAATATAATGTTCTTTTATCCTTTATTGATTTAGCCACCTAAATATTATGCTTTAATTAATTATAACCCTTGTAGCCTCACCATTTTCTTAGGACATTGCAAGGAGTTCTTTCCTGTTCTTCTCTTCCCCATAACATGTGACATTCTTCCTGTAACATGTGGCACGCCATGGAAACACGAAGCATAAAATACGGGATCCTGCCAATGTAACCAAAAAGAAATATATAAAAGAGAAAAATGAAAAATTTTATAATATAGGAAGTTGAAAGCAATGTTAATTTATGTATATGGTAGCCCATATACATTTCTATATGCCGTTCAATATATATATATATATATATATATTTCTATCTGCCGTTCAAATATATATATATATATATATATATATATATATATATATATATATATATATATATATATATATATATATATATATATATATATATATATATATACACACATTTCTATCCCTCGTATCACAACAATTTTCATTAGTTGTAACACGTAACAAGGTGTTAGATATAAATAGCAACCTAATTTACAACTTTTCGGTAAAATAATTTATATTTACTGAAAATACAAAATATTTTTCATATGTTTACTCACATTGACAACAAATAATTTATATTTACTGAAAATACAAAATATTTTTCATATGTTTACTCACATTGACAACGTACTTGTATTATCTACTGATATTAATAATATGTAACACATAATGACATCCAACTTACATTTCTTTTACAAAAACGCAAAGTAAAAAATAGAAAGACATCTAATTACCAACTACGCATAAACTTGCAATTGCTCCAGCTGCTACCATCCTGAGAGTTTTGGGGACCATATGTTTGTTATGATTTATGTGCTAGTAAAGCAGCACCTCATTTACCCATAACTAATCCTTCATTCAATCTACCAAAACAAAAACATTTTCTTCATTTAGAATTGTTCCAAAATATGATTAAACATCTAAAAGAGGTTAAAGATTTAGCAAATACCATTCATTGCAGGATTTGTAATGGCTCCAAAAACAACCCTAAGTAGCGTTGCATTATGGGTTGTTCTTAATACAATGAGCGTTGCAGCTAGACCACCTTCTTGTATAATATTTCCTTAAAATTTATCTAAAGACGGGGTTTCCTTTGAAAATCGTTTTAGAAAATCTTCAAATCCTTAGTTTGGGTTTGGAGTCACATTCATGTTCATCCAAATCCCTCAAACTATGGCTCTGATACCAACTTGTAACGTCCCAAATTCCGTAATAAAATTTTCGTTTTAAAAGCGGTTCAAATACATAAAATGGGTTCTGAAATAGAAATCATCAAATTCAAACTCAATAATTAAAACATATAAAATCATGTTTATCAAAAACATTTGCAAACATTATCCAGCGGAAGACTTGAATACCAAAACCTCAGATGCAATACAATCGGGTCGTGCTCCAAGCTCAAGCCAATAGATACCTGAAAAACATTTAGGATGAAAGAGTAAGCACAAAGCTTAGTGAGTTCCCCAAAATACCACACAATCCATTCCATTCATACACCTAAGTCACAATCGACATTCGGGAACGCCTGGCCTGGTACGACCAATTATGCATCGTCCTTTATCATGCAGCAACCCTCGAATTCATCAACTCGTTCTTTGATCCTCAGGTGCCCAGGTACGACTGGTCATGCACTGTCCTTTATCATGCAGCAACCCTCTAATTGATCAACTCAATCTTCAGTAGCCAGAACGAATCCAACGACTAACACATACAAACATAGAAGTCTAAGCATACAACCCAACCCATCGGGCTCCTAATACTAACCATATACTCAAACATCGAAAGGCACACCTAGCTAAAACACATTACTACACATAGTAATTAAGGCTACCTAAGCATTCAACTTCATCCATAGTATAGTAAGAAGACTCTCCTGATTCACCAAGCTAGACAGCGCTCTTCGCACATGTCCTCAGATCCTGACAACACGAACCTTCCAATAAGGATAAACTTCAGTTAGTAAATCCTAAACCCAAACAGGATAAACCTCCAAAACCGGTACCCCAAATCTCTCAAGTTTGACCAAAGTCCAACTGGTCAAAAAAATCAACGGTCAAATGTCAAAGTCAAGGTCAACACAAAAGTCAATATGCACTTAGCGCTGCTATTACATAAGGATAGCGTCGCTAAGTACAATGGTCGTGAAAAACTACACATAGATAGCGTCACTATCTCCATAGATAGCGGCGCTGTGCTATCTACGCTGTTCAGCCCACTTCTTTCCAAAACTTTTAATCCATTAAGTCAACGTCTTAAACTTTCCAGGACCCTTCAAAACAGTCACTAGATCCATAAAAATGCTAACTTACCCATCCAAACATGACCATGCATGCAAATGGACAAGATCTAGGTCTAAAATGAGTAAAATTCAACTTAAACACTCAAGGGAGCTTGACTTACTCCCATAATCAGTTCAAAACTTCCAAATAAGGCTGAAGGGACATAAAGATCCAACATTTATCACTCTAATCTTTAAAACTAAAATCATAGGGAAAAAAGCATTTTAAAATCACAAATCAAGTAGTGGTTTTAAAATCATGCCAAAGATGATGTTATACTCTTCTGGTCTACTGAAATGGACGGGGGAAAGTAAATACAAATTAATTGAAAAAAAATCACTAATCTTTAGAAAACTCTTCACTTTAACCATTATGTTAAAGACATGTAACCAGTTTGGTCGTTGTGCTGTAATGTTTGTTTAAGACATGGTCCAAAAACGAATTTTGTAGCTATTTAGATCATTGTGGTTTTTTTATAGATTTGAACCCTCACAAATTTTCACCCCACCATAGAGCCCTTACCACACCCTTTACATGGAAAATATCCGAAAAATGCATTTTGTCAAAGTATGATGATATTAATAAACTTTTATGGCAAAATTCAATGCTAAGAACGATATTTTTTCTTGAAAATTGGCATATAAATGAGATTCCATGTACAAAAAAAATAAAAGTTTTCCTGATCATCTAAAAGAATTCAAAAAAATCATTTTTGTCAAAGTAGGATGCTAGTAATAATAATTTTTTTTTTGCCAAGTTCAATGCTAAAAACAATATTTTTCCAAAAAACTATCATGTAAATGAGTTTCATTGTACAAAAATAAAACAGACGATATTCGGCGATTATTTAATCTATTTTTTAGTATCAGTATGATTTTTTTTTCGTAAGTCGTTTTAAAATGAAAGAACGAAAATTTTCCGCATTTGGTATTGTTTAGTTGAGAAACCAAAAAAGAAAAATGAATCAACATAATAGAAAATTGAACTACACAAATATAAACCACAACCAACTGAACGTAGATAACCTAAAGGCTAGTCACAATTAAATAAACTGTTCAACAAAAACATGATTATAAACCTGAAGCAACAAAATTCATGATGGAACTAAGATTAAGAAGCAAATCGATCACAGGCACTTACAAGATTGAAATGAATTACAAAATCTTTTATAACAGAGAACCACAAACTCCAAAACTCCAAAATGAAATACATCAGCATAGGTTGAAATTTATAATATAGAGTATAATCATTACATGAGATAAAATAGTTAAATTAACCAAACTATAGTACTTTAACATTAGTGATTGGTATCGCCTGTTGCTTTAAAACATAGATTACATCCATGGTAGTAACAGATTTTAAGCAAGCTAGTGACATTCTCTAGAAAGAACTTGAGAACGCCACCCCATATGCAAATCATTCTCTAGAAAGATTTTCAAGTTATGATCATTCTGTCTTGGAAATTTAATATAGTTTTAAGTTGCTTCTAATCAAAGTCACAATCGAGATTTTCAATTCCCACAGGCCACATATGCCTGGCGTTCATAGTTAGTTGCTATTATTGGGAATTAATTAAAAGTTCATTGCTATTAAATAGATTTGGGGAGGCCTTATTCTACATTCAAAGTCAGTTGCTATTATTGGGTGGTCCTCAAAAGTACGTTGTTATTAAATAGAATTAGGGATACATTTTTCTGTCTAACTTTGACCAGTTCTTACCAGATTTATGTTTAGGTGACAGTTGTCTCTGGCGAGTTCCTTCACTTCTGTTTAGAACTGCCAAAAACCAAATCAGTTTCATCAATTCTATAACACACGCACACACATACACACACTCTTAGATACACATACAGATAAAAAGTTGAACACAGATACACAAAACAGATACTTACCTTACCATCCATCAGAGAAAAAAAATAGTAATGCTCCATCTCCATAATCAGGAACCTACTAAAACAAAAACACAAATATTTAACCAAATATATAGAAATGGGAATGGAAGTTCATACCAGATCAAGAGACAATAGTTGATAACTTACATCAAACGTTGTTTGAGACAATTCATGAACGACTGGGGTGCATGTTCTAATTTTCATTTTCTATAAAGTCTTATTATATGTATTGAGTGTGGAAGGAAAATCACGCATTTTGACCTAAATTGGTCAAAATTGGGAAAATCACCTAATTGATGAGATATATATGATTCAAGTAATTTATCTGGATATCAATATGTTGAAATGTATTATATTGTTAACACTTTAGGCTATAACTTGGAAGTTGATATTAATCAATTACTGAATTTAGAATATGTGTTGCGGTTGGGACTAGTTGATTGAATAAAGGTCTGTCTTATAAAAGGCAGGGGCTCTTCTGAAGGCATTTCAAACGGAGTAGGGTCATTTACATTAGTTCTAGGTGAACAAAAAAAATGAAAAGAATATTGTAGAAGACACGGTAAATACTACCAAACAAAAGGTACATAAAAGAAACACGAAACTCAATACATTAATGGCTACATATTTGCACTGAGAACCACCAGCCTTACATAACTTTAATCTTTCAAGTTGTCCAACAAGCTAAAAAGAGGCATGTCTTTCAAGGGTTGCTTCATAATAAGTTACCAATAAAATCAGTAATGAAGTCGTCCAGGAGATGAGATTCTTCTTGATGAGTTACTTCATAATAAGTATGCACTTTTGAGGATGTGTTATTGTGTTATTTCATACAACACAAGAAAAAGGCCACCCATGGTGTTAGTGGCAATTTTATTGATATTAGGGACTTAAAAACCCATGCCAAATTACAATATTATACCTCTAGCCCTAAATAACAACAGTAATAGGTCTGTTCAAGATAAGATACATACTAAAAGATTAAGTAAAATAAGAAAATTTTGATGAGAAACTATCTACGTTCAACCCTTTGCAACTTTGCAATGAACACCACCACCTTCACATAAACCCAGTCGCTAAAGCAATCATAAAAGTGAAAAAATATACGTCTCCCACGACGATTGAGAAGCAAAACACCGCATGCTATCCAAAATCCAGTAACAAAACCAGTGCCACCACCAATATAAAACCATCCCCAATCTTCATCTATTTCTTTCTCATCACCCTTGCTTTTATCAATGATCGATGGTACTTCTGATTCTTCATCTCCTGGACATTTTTTGGTAAGAGGAGGTCCACATAGTCGTGTGTTTCCATCGTATCTTGAAGAATTAAAGGACTGGAGTTGAGTGCTACTTGGGATTCTCCCAGACAAGTTATTAAATGACACGTCCAGGTCATTCAATGAACTCATTTCAGAAACGCTTGGTGGCATCCTTCCTGATAAATTGTTTCTTGATAAATCCAAAGATAGAAGTTTTTGCATCTGACCAATTTTCTGTGGAATCTCCCCATACAGGGCGTTCTTCGATAAGTTGAGGGCAACCAGTTCATGAAGGTTGGTGAGTTCATGTGGAATTTGTCCTGTTAAGCTGTTGCTTGACAGGTCAATCATCCTAACAAATCTCAGATTGCTAAAGAATTCACGTTCATATCCTTGCCACTGAATCATTGCACGGTCAGTATAACTATAACCAAAGGAGCCAGAATGATTACCTCCTAAAGAGTACCATTTAATAAAATGTACATTTTGTGTCGGTAAGAATCCTTGTTTAACCATGCTTGTAAGATTATCCAAACACAAGGGAATGGTTCCATGGAGATGGTTCATTGACAAGTCTAGATATTGAAGATCTGCTAATTGACATAACTGGAAAGGGATGGTTCCGGAAAAGTTGTTTGATTTTAGCTTAAGAAAATACAACCTCTGTAAGTTGTCCCCAATCCAGACAGGCACATTACCAGAAAACTTGTTCCCCTCCAAAGTTAATGAGTTCAAACTCGTGCAATTCTTTAAGGACAAAGGCAATTTTCCAGATAAGTTGTTATTGTCCAAATACAACACCTCTAGTTCTATCAAATATCCAATAGATGGAGGAAGTCTTCCAGAGAAATAGTTGTATCCTAGATTAAAAACTTTTAGTTCTTTGAGATGCCATAAACAGTCTGGAAGTTGTCCACTTAGAAGGTTATGGGAGAGGTCAAGAAATTCTAAAAACCCATGGACAAGTTGGCATAAAAAGGAAATTCCTCCAGAGAATTTGTTTCTGGAAAGATTTAATGATGCCAAGGTGGAAGAGACATTTGTTATTGGACCATAAAAGTCGTTGGAACTCAAATCTATCACTGAATGGTTGTCAAAATTTGATGATAAGTCCGGTACTTTCCCGCTGGTTAATGGGAGCAACCAACGATACATGGATGAGTTGAGATTGTTGTTTCTAAGAGAAAGGAGTTCAATAGATGAAGAAGAGTTGCGAAACGAAGAATATGGATACATGACTTGTGACAGCTCACATCCCCCTAAATTTAAATATGAGAGTTTCCGGAGACTGAGAATGACATCTACCCAATGATTTTGTTTGGCTAGGGAAATCCCATTCATTTGAAGAGTCTCCAAATGAGAGAGATGAGACAACCACTCTATGTTTTCAACGCTACACCTTCCACCACCTCCAAGGGAAAGATGTTGCAAGTTTGTAAGGTTTCCCAACTCTGGAGGAATGGTTCCATAAAGAGAGTTATTGGAAAGGTCAAGGATCCTTAATTCGGTCAAGGAACCAATGGAGCTGGGAATGATTCCACTGAAATTATTGTTGTAGAGGAAGAGGTACCTTAATTGAGTCATGAAACCGATTAAAGTGGGAATGGTTCCTTGAAAAGAATTGAAGGAAAGATCAAGAGTATCTAAGTAGCTCAAATCAAGCAATGAATCACTAATCTCACCTCCAAGACCACAGTTGTAGAGATCCAGCTCTGTAACATGACCTGTTTGGTTGTTGCACGTGACTCCAAACCATTTACAGCAGTCATGTTCCTCATCTTTCCATGTAGAGAGAATGTCATCAGAGTCTTGAAGGGGAGCTTTAAAGTGAAGGAGAGCATGTCTCTCCTTATCCAAACACTTATTGGTAACACCATTAGTATCATCTCCTCCCCCCGCTGCTGCCAATTGGTTGGCAGTTGTAGCCTCAAGATTTATCAAGAGAAGTGAGAATATTATAAAAACACAAGGATTCATATTGTAAATGCAATTCTCTGGTGATGTTTTTTTTATTGATGCATATATGAACTGTCACATGACAGTTTATATAGACTTGAATGTGAAGACTTACAAGTCTTGGCAATTTGTACTTATTATATATATATTTGGGTCTATGAATTTAATCACAATGTCATGAACTTTTCTCACTCAGCATAATTAAACTGTGAACTTGTTTTCTTTTACAGTGTCGTTAAAAATTGATATTTTGATTAAAAGCCATACACCAGTTATGAATTCAAAATTTTTTAAAAAAGGATAAGAAATGTACTCCTAAAGTAATGCATAGAGTAATGATGTTTTCTTGAAAATTAAGTGCTAAATGTACAAAAATGAACATTTCTTTTTGAACTGAGTGAATGTCGGATGAGAGTAAATGACAAATTTACCCGTCTGTCTAAAGGTGATGTTGAATAAATATTACTATTTATTTCATAATTGTTATATCAAGAAACTACAATCACTACTATAAGACTAAATGTATGTTGGTCCACAACTACCATATGTATATTGCCTTTGAAGGAGTTGTAAAATTATGACCATATATTTGTCAATGAAGCTGTAGAAGAAAGTACTTTCGTATAGCTGTTTTAGCTTTAATAGTATTAGTACTATCTTTGAAAAAAGTTCACTAGGCCCCAAATAAGGAACAAAGGAAACTCAAAGGAAATTTCATCTTCTCAAAACCTTTATTGAACATTTTCCACATGCAACAAAATCCGAATGTAAACGAACTCGATATATTCACAAACATGGAAATAACCCCCAATTTAACAGCAATTTATTCATCCCATATTCCCCTCCATTATTAAACTGCTTTTATTTATACCCCGTTAACACAATTCATTCTATCATAAACAAATTTTGATAGTTAGAGAAGTTATAATAGGAACATAAAACTCACCATTCAACAGAAAATATCTAATAGATGATATCAATTAAAAAATTCCTAACATAAACATACACCCATGATTTAACAGAAAAAGAATCAAAATCAAACAACCAAAAAAACATCCTTCAACAGGAAATAGAGAGCAGATCCGGTTAAGAGAAATCGAGAGAATATAGACAGATGCGATGAGTACCTGTGATCCGAAAACTTACATGGTGGAAAACCGAGAAGATGAGAACGGTGGGGCAGCGGAGACGGCGACGGCGACGGCGGACGGTGGGACGTTCATGGGAGTTGGAGAAGATGAGACCATGAGTGTAGGACCGTAAAAAGAAAAGTAAGGTTGATGGAAGGTTGGTGTAAAGTGGTAAAAATTAGGGCTTGAATACGTTGATTTTAAGATGATTAATGGCAAGATCGTTAAAATTATTAGGTTGAATTTGGGTTTCATAAAAATTGCCATATCCTAATCAATGTCTACAAATTAATTGCAACTAATGTACAACCCGTGCTATCCACGGGTCGGGGAGAAAATTTGCATGTTGAGTTTGTAGATTTAATTATCCTCAATTAATATGCTTTTAATTACGCATCAAATCGTTACCGGCCCATAGTCCTTAAGATCTTTTTTTGAAACCCGCAACACACAACAAACAATTGGCATACACAAACTTTCCTAAATATGAAAATTTAGTTTTAAATTATCCAAATAAATTACTAAATTTCACACAAATATGAACAAGGGACACACCAATCAAAACATTAATCCCCAAAATACCCCTAACTCACATGTGACATTTGTTAAATTCTTTTATGTAAAACAATACTTACTGAGTATGTAAGTACCGATTCAAGTATTGATTCTGTGCTAGCCTCTCCTACACGTATTAAAAAAAACTAAATTTTATAAAACATAATTAAATCGTATTAAAAAAACTAAATTTTATAAAACATAATTAAATTCATAACTTAAATTACTAATTTAAAAAAGAAATACAATTCTATTTAATTGCTTTTGCAATTAATTGTTCAGATAATCCCACCCTTAAAAAATGTTGAACCAACTTGGAGTTTGAAGGCCCTGCTGATGAGCTCGCCTTTAGACGAAAAGAATATGAAATTAGTTGTGATCCAAAATAATTAATTGTGTTTGGAATTTAGTTCTTTGTTTATTTAAGAAACTGGGAATAAAAAAGTAGGAAAAATGATTTACCTCGCCATTAGAAACAATGGTTTCTATATTCAGAGTTGCCAAACCTGCACAAGATGAAGGGGTTATGTTTCGTATTTCAAGTTCATCTTCGGTATCCCAATCGATATTTTCATAATCATCACCAGAAGTATTTCCAGCCTATAAATGTAAAATAAAAAGGGTTAATTGCAAGAAATAACAATGTACTTTCATTAGTTTGTCCATTATTGTATTCTACTTCCATTTTACAGCATTATACTTTGAAAAACTGTCCAATTATAGCGATGTTGTCAAAATAAATATGGTTTTCGTTGTTATGAGTGGATGATTTTTTCAAAAGTAAGAAAAAAATGAAAGTATAATGATATAACTCGGAAGATTTTTCGAAGTATAATGTCTTAATATGGAAAAAATTAGAAGTATAATGATGTAATAGAAGAAAATGAATATAAGTTGGTATTGCTATAAAACCTAAGTTTTATAAAGTACAATGGTAAAATAGAATTTTTTTTGCAACTGTTGATAATTTTCTGGAAAAAGAAAACTCTTTAATGCATTGTACTTTCTAAGCTTTTAGTTTTATACCAATAAAATTTAGGAAAATAGTAAATATTAAAATGCAAAAAACTCTATATTCATTTAGTTACAGGGGCATTATAGTCCTATTAATTCAAATTATATATATTCTATTTACGAAAACATAAAAAATTCATATGAAAATCAATTTCATTCTATATAGGCCAACCAAACATTATCATGGAATGTAATGAGTCATTCCATTTTATTTTGTGGTCATTCCATTCCATTTCATCCAACCAAACCGACCCTTAATATTTGGAATGCTAATCATTTGGATTTGATAAGATAAAAAGTCTGGTAAAATTAAATTACCCTGAAACGGCCTCTTTTGCTTCAAGAGAATTCACAAATATGGCATCATAGCTGCAAAAATCATTGACAACAGTAAAGGAGACTAAATTCCAAGATAATGGAATAAATAAAACCGTTTGTGTTTATATAATCAAAAAGAAATACATACTTTAGCCGGTCAATCATAATCTTTTTATCAGCTTCCACAATACTAACAGAAACTCCAATATTTTTCCAAACAGTATGGACCTGTAAAAAAAGTCAATAAAATCATAATATATCATAAGATTAATATAATTATAATAAACTTTCTAGTGCTTCATATCATGTTCAGAAATGAAATTTGTTGAATTTAATTTTAAAGATTCTCAATTCTATGATATTAATACTTTCTAAACTAAAATCATAGCAATTGAAGTAACGTAGATTCTCATTAACAACAAAATTACCTCAATTTCATAGCTAATTGTTGTCAAAGCAGTTACAACAGTGACCATTAATATTTGATATGGATCGAACAACAGATCTGCAAAAACCTACAAAAAGGAACTAATTTAAATCAATAACAGTAATAAGAAACTCAACCAATTAATATAAAAAATACTCACAAAAGCGAACTGGGGTTTTCTGTGCCCAAATGTCACTACTTTTCGTGAACCTCCAAAAGACACGTTATTAACGTTTCTATTTTCTCTTTGGAATTTAAGCAAAAGCTTATGAAGATATCCAAGATAAACTTAATAACCTTACTTTTCTTGAAAGTTTTAAACCTAAAATCATCAAAAAGGATATCATAAAGTTTCACAGTCCACCTTCAGTTCCATAATTCGCTATGCTTTTCAAATAAATAACAAAAAAAAAACACTGAATGCACACCACCTAAAAACCCATTTCTTATCACAAATATTGTTGCTGAATTCTTCCTCTGTTTTGCACCCACCACATCCTCGCATTCATCTCCCCAAACTTTTCTCGACTGCAAAACATTCCAAAATTAATTATTGTTTTAAATTTATGAAAAGTACGATAAAATAAAATATTTTTATTTTTACCTTAAGCGGACGCGCCTGAGCTCGCAGTTGCCACCTGGCAGTGCTCCGATGGAGATATAGACACCTGGCTCGTCTTGTTCGACCCATTCGGTTTCCAGATCACTTGCTTTGCTCATAGAAAGGTCTCCCGAGTGGTTAGTGGAACTGCTCCTTGCGGAAGCTAAGGATGATGTTTCGGTTTTGGCCTCACTTATGCTTGATAGTGCGGGTGTTGATGCATTCCCGAATAATATGTCATTTCGAAAGAAAAAAATATCCTTTAAGGTTTTTCTAACTTACAAAGAAATTGCATAGTTCACAAAATCCATACTATGAAATGGATGTTATTTTGTTATAGACATAAAAAGATTATCAATTTGTTAGATGAACAATACCCTTTTGGTCATTTTTGTGATAGACCCTTACACATTTTAAGCAGACAATTTCCAAAAATGCCACTCACCTTCTCAGACAAAAGTTTATTTTCTGCAGATGCAACTTCAAGCTTTCCTTGATGCTCAATCAATTCTTTTTCCTAAGGTTTAAGTTCAGCACGAACCTTTGCAACTTATTTTCCAAATGTCTCGGTTTCAACTATAAAATAGTCTCTCTTCGTTGCCGTTCCCGGAGCCGTGATCGGCTCTCTTCGTTTTCCCGTTTTCGTGTGAGGTGGATGTGAGGAGGGAGGAAGGTGTAGCAGTGGTGGCGGAGAAAGAGGAGTTCACGTAAGGTGGATGTGAGGAGGGAGGAAGGTGTAGCAGCAGTGGTGGAGAAAGAGGAGTCAGAGAGGATGAAGGTGAAGCGGTGGGAGAAGGGATGGTTCTGGAAACGAAGAAAGCTAAAGAACCTGAAAAAAAACCCGATCCTAAAAAAACCGGCGCACAAAAACGTTACGGATCCAAAAAAAAGCGACGACCAAAAAAACGTACACCCACATTCAAAAAAGACGGGAATTAATAATATAATATAGTATTTAGTTTATTCATAAAAATAATCTGGTTTTAAACCTAATGTATACCAATCAAACAAAAACCAAAAGAAATCTAACATACATGCATAAACCAGAAGAGATCTAGCACACATGCATTATTCTTGTATAGCACCAAAATATTGATTCTATAGAAAAATTCTCAAGTGAAATCCACAATGTAAGAGATCTAGCACATATGTATTATTCTTGTATAGCACCAAATTATTGCTTCTATAGAAAAATTCTCAAGTGAAATCGACAAAGTTAGAGCTTTTGCATTGCAGGTAAATATGTGTTAAAGTGTAACGCCAAGATACTCTTTTTATAAATATAATAAAAAGGGTAAAATGGTCATTTTACCTTGGAAGGGTAAATTGGTCTTTTGGACAGAAAAGTATTTGGGTTGAAATAATATTTTGAGTTTCGAACTTAAAATGTTATAAAAATTGATTTTTGGTCGTTTTACCGTAAAAGGGTAATTTGGTCATTTGACCACGTGAAAGACCAAATATGAAAAATATTGTTGGTTGTGGCAAAAATGTAAGAAATGAAAGTTTTATTGTAATAAAACTTGGTTATTGTGGTTAAAGTTCAAGAAAATGAACTTAAGGACCAAAATTGTAAAGTTTTGGGGTATAAATGAGAGAGTTGACTCTCTTTGACTGGCCATTTGGTGCAGCTACGGGAATGAGTTTTGAGAGCTAAAACCTGGAAATTCTTGAAGCTTGAAGCATGGAATTGGATTCATAGCATGGAATTGATGATTCCTAGGCTTGAAAGGTTAGTAATTTGATTTCTAGCCAAGTTCTTGTGTGTTCTTGATGGGTCTTCATGGAGTGGACGAAAATCTGTATTTTCAGCCATAATCCATGATGTTTATATGATTTCTGGGCTTAAACATGTTCAAGTAGTAAGAACATATGTTAAAAATGGAAGTAGATTGCTATTAGTGATGAATTTGAAGTTTGGGGTTGTTAGAACTAAGAACCCTAATTCTTCATTTTGATTGATTTGGTTGTTTTGGATGGTTGAAAACCTTGTTAAAGTATAAGGTTTTAGTCCTAGAACAAACCCCAATCGATTAAGGACATGATTAAGGACTTAATGGTCCAAAACTGCTTGCTACAGTGCATAAATCGCGACTGTCCAGGAGCTCTGCACAGGCGCAGGGCGCAGTGCGCCCAGGATCAGGGCGGGGTGCGCCCAGGCGCAGTGCGCCTGATTCCTGGCGCAGTGCGCCTCCCAGCAGGGGCAGACAGGGGACTTCCGACTCGCTAACTTTCGTTTGGCTTGTCCGTTTTAGCTCAAATTTGGACCATAGGCTCGTTATGGTCTGAAAAGTTTGGGAAAATTATTAAGTTGAGTTTTCGACCCCTCGGGGGCACTGTAGATCAATTCGAATGCCTCGGTGAATAGTAAAATTCAATAAAAGTTAGTAAACGGAAAGTTTATTAACTGGACATTGTTTGTAATGATATTTTATTGAACTCTATTGTATTAGAGTTAATTGGAATGATTGTTAACCTATTATCATTTGGTATATAAATGAATATATAGGTTTGGGACAAAATGGTTGTGGTGCACGCAAAGGCAAGAAACAACCGGGATTTAAATGCAGCTAGCATCCAGGTGAGTAATCTCACTGATATCATATGTGATATATGATGATTGATTTGTTACAGGTTGAAATGGCTTCGAGGGACGAAAAAGACAAGTGTAAAAATATATGTAAACGACAATACCAGATAAGCCGTGAGTCATTGCGATGACAAGAACGGAGCTGTGAGTCAATACATATGTATATACACTATAATACGACAATACCAGATAAGCCGTGAGTCTATAATAGACAAGAACGGAGCTGTGAGTCAAACATTTATTGACAAGACCGGAACCAGCCGTGAGTCAATAAAACTTATATAGACAAGACCGGGACCAGCCGTGAGTCTAGGCAACAGCGGGATTTTCCTGTGAGCCATATATTTACTTATATAGACAAGACCGGGACCAGCCGTGAGTCTAGGCAACAGCGGGATTTTCCTGTGAGCCATATATTTACTTTTATAGACAATACCGGAACCAGCCGTGAGTCTAGGCAACAGCGGGATCTTCCCGTGAGCCATATTTGATCGTGAAGAAACTGTTAATAGATGGTGCGGCCACTTGTGGCTATGATATTCCGATGCGGCCTTGTTGGCTATGACTCCGGTGCGGCCTTCGGGCTATGTCTCCGATGCGGCCTTTGGGCTATGATTTTGTTACAGGTACACGGTACGGCCTTTTTGGTTATGATATCGGGTATTAAACCCAGTTAGTGCGGCCTGCGGGCTATGATTCATATGCAAGGAATGATTTGGTACGGCTTGTATAGCCACGACAAATGATATGACTTATATAGTCATGATATATGGTATAGTCAGGTATGACTAAGAAAGATGGGACAGAAATGATACAGAATGGATTGGAAGGGTATGCAAATAACAGACTGAATATGACAAGTGTACAATGTTCGGATGTGATTCGAAAATCACATGATGTTACGATTCGGCCGGTAAGGCTATGCGGTAGGATACGAAATCCTCAGATACATACGGTTAGCCAGTAAGGCTAGTAGTCTGGATTCGATATCCAGACAGTTATATGATTGTATTTATATTGTACACGTTATTTGCATATATGATTACTCACTGAGCTTTATAGCTCATACCGTTTGTTAATGTCCCTGCAGGTTAGCATGATACTGATAGGGGACAAGATAGAGTCCGTGACTTTGAAGTGGGACTCATAGATGCTGTCAGTAGCAGCCCGGCTTAAAGGAGATATGGTATTTCTATACTCTCCTTGATACACTTGTACCCATTTTATTATAATATACCCCTTTGTAATGGTTTTATGTATTGAAACCTTGGTTTTAAAATGAAAAATTTTCAGGGGTGTTTTGTATTAAAAGCCGGGTGTTACAAGTTGGTATCAGAGCCGTGGTTTAAGTGAACTAGGTGTCTATAGAGTAGATTCCTGGACTTAAACCCTGAGATAGTAGACGTAATGCATAGTTAGGTGTATATATTTGTTATTATACATATATAACCTAACTGTTGCCGACTTCTGACGTATAAGAAGTATGAATTGTAAAACTCCTTGGGAGACATTTAGGGCGCGAAGCTCTAGGAAATGGACCAACCCTTCTCAAGACTCCGTTGTTCGTGGAGCAAAAAGGGGACGAAAAGCAGAAAAATCCACTTGACAAGCAGTAGTAGCTGTAGTGGTCAGAAAAAGAAATCGGTTGCTCACCTTGGTTGATATTCAAGGTGAAAGAACAGTAGTTGAGACTACAAGAAAAGCAGAAATATTAGTGGACTTCTCAGAAGAAGTTAAAACGAATTAGGTCTAACCTTAAAGGGAAGAGACCGGAACGAAAAGATGATGTGATATAAGAAGTGCAGGAAAAGCACTCAAAACATTTTAGAGTTGAGACTCTATCGTTGACATGTTGAAATTACAGAAAATGGGAGCATATTGCTCAAGTTTGTTGTATGGGACGGAAGTGGTTCCAGCATGGAATTATAGATCACTTCCCCATGGAATACTCACATGCTAAATGTGGAGTAACGGGTGATGAACCCAGGAAAGAAAGAAGAAATGAATGGTCGAAAAGGACCAGTGGTACCTTGAGCATTCCAGCAGATTGTGGAAGAAGCTCATGAGGAGACTGATATGATCTCCAATATAATTGTTCAAAATATAACTCGTGTATGTTATATTTGATCCAGGAAGCTATGCTTTGGATCGGTGACACTGATGTCTTGATTGAATATTTCATCAATGATTATAGATGAAAAGATGGAAGTAGCTATTGCAGATAGCAAGTATGTTCTAGATGTTGAACACCTGGAAGGTAGTTTGCCTAGGATTTACGGGACCATTTTCCCTATGAATCTAAAGCTGATGACTACCAGTGAATATGAAGCAATGGAGCTTATGAATTGGTTAGCAAGGAATTATGCTAACATGTATTGTCGAAAAATGAACATGATGGTTCAGGAAACAGAATTGAAATGGAGGGAAATCCATGGTAAATAACTGTTGTTGAGAATATTGGTTATATTCTTTGCTTAAACTCAGTAAAGAGTTAGTAAGAGAATGATGTTATAATTGGCATACGTGGTATCGGCCAAGTTAGAAAAAGCAGTGATAGTAGTGTACTACTTTGAATAAATTCTCGGATGTTTCTTTTGAAAAGAACTTCCAAGATTTTTGCCAAATAGCGAGAAAAGTTTATGATTAAACTGATTTTGAGAGCCGTTGTTGCTATTCAGGCTCTATATTGATTAGCATCTGTAGAGATGACAGAGTTGGAAAACAACTGGAAGAAATTTTTTGAATTGGGGTATTTTATGACTGTGTGTGTCATCGTATGAAACCCTAACTTGTTGAAAAGAAGAAAGACAAGTTGATGCATATGTGCATTGATTAATGAGAATCTGATATTCTCGAACCCAGATCGTATATGAGGTACGTTTGTACCAGACATTGGAGATTACTTCACTGAGTTAAGTGATGTGTAAAATTCTCCAAGTATGGAAATTTGGCTAAAAGAAGATATACATTCTTTGGGCATGTTAATAATGCCAGAGATGATAAAGTAGATACAGTGGAAATACTAATGTGATAAGACAGAAACCGCCTTGGAATCTGACTGAATTAGTAGTAGTTTCCTTGGATTGGCGGGTTGCTATGGGAGAGTTGTAGTAAGCTGCTCATTGATTGTTGTTCAGTTGACTAAGGTTGACTAAGGTTGACTAATAAAAGTATAAAGTTTGAGTGGTAGAAAGACCACAGATATCTTGTAAAGGTTTGGGATAAACCTTATGTGAAATTCTGATGTTAGCTTTGATGCTAAGCGGATAAATTGGATATTAGAAATGCATCCAGATTCGATTGTAGATGCATGATGCATGATGTTGCAGTAGCAACTATGATTTTGGTATTAAGCTTTGGAGACACTATGTATATGGTGTAAAGCTTGCTGTTTATATGGATCATTAGAGTTCGAAATACTTTATTGATCAGAAAAGAAGCTAAATATGAGATAGCAAAGATAGATGGGTTACTTAAAGATTTCGGTTATGGAATCTTGTACCATCTCAGAAAGAAAGATGTGGCTATAGATGCCTTGAATTGAAAAGAGTAACCTTTGAAGGTTACATCCACCTGTATGAGTGTGGCAAATTGATTACCTGAGTTGATTCGGGTAGCACAGGGAGAAGTATGCAAGATTGAAAACGTGAGAAATGGATGAATTACTGGATATTAGCAGGAGCTAATTAGAAAATCACAGTGATTTAGAACCCTTGGTGGTTGTGAATGTGGATTCCAAAGTAATTGGAACATGAAAAATCATCTTGAAAAGATGTATTTTGTACTATATATGCAGTATACCCGGGGTAATACCAGACTGGATAGGTCGATAAAACCTATGTGTTGGTGGCCGGGACAGAAGAAAGACATTGAAAGACACATGAAGAGTATTTGACTCGTACGTAAAGTAAAGTCTAACCGTTAGAAATGTGTGAAGAAATTTAACAGTTGTTGGCCCCAGTGAAGAAATGGGACAACATTGTTATAGACTTTGCGATAAAGTCTCTGCAAGTAGTGTATATTAATAAATAAAGCGACCTAGTGGTGCAGATTTTAGAAGATGTGCTTGGAAATTGCACAGAAGACCTAGTCGAAGATGAGAAAATCTGCTATCCCTGATAGAAATTGGCAAGAAATAGTAGCTTGTATGCTAGTAGTTTGATGATTCACATGAAGAATGGTATGGAATACCATGATATCCTCCGATTTATTGGATTGAAGATGCGATAAAGCCGTGGGCTAGATCCTTGTTGGTTGCACAAACTGAAGAAAAGACTTGATGAGTACGATCGAAATCGAAGAATGGTCAAGAAAATATAAAGTGGTGTGTGAATCGCTGAGTATAAGCCTTTGGAATTCCAAGTAAAGGAATATGGTAATACGAAAAGGAACCCTTTGGAAAGGTGAAAAATTGTTTGGGAACTAGAAGTTATGTAAGGATTTCCCAACAAACCCCTCATGATGAAATGAATGATGAAGAAGATGAATAGATAAGGTACCCGGGACAACCGGAGGAATGACATGCGGATTGTGATTTAACCACAAGATAAGAAGGCTAGTATGGTTAAGTGCTTAGACATTACCATATAGATTCCGAGATGATGTGGAAGACCGAAAGTGAAACAAGGGAGATTTACCCTCAACTCCTTGTATGATTTCGGGGACGAAATCTTTTGAAGGAGGGGAGAATTTGTAACGCCAAGATACTCTTTTTATAAATATAATAAAAAGGGTAAAATGGTCATTTTACCTTGGAAGGGTAAATTGGTCTTTTGGACAGAAAAGTATTTGGGTTGAAATAATATTTTGAGTTTCGAACTTAAAATGTTATAAAAATTGATTTTTGGTCGTTTTACCGTAAAAGGGTAATTTGGTCATTTGACCACGTGAAAGACCAAATATGAAAAATATTGTTGGTTGTGGCAAAAATGTAAGAAATGAAAGTTTTATTGTAATAAAACTTGGTTATTGTGGTTAAAGTTCAAGAAAATGAACTTAAGGACCAAAATTGTAAAGTTTTGGGGTATAAATGAGAGAGTTGACTCTCTTTGACTGGCCATTTGGTGCAGCTACGGGAATGAGTTTTGAGAGCTAAAACCTGGAAATTCTTGAAGCTTGAAGCATGGAATTGGATTCATAGCATGGAATTGATGATTCCTAGGCTTGAAAGGTTAGTAATTTGATTTCTAGCCAAGTTCTTGTGTGTTCTTGATGGGTCTTCATGGAGTGGACGAAAATCTGTATTTTCAGCCATAATCCATGATGTTTATATGATTTCTGGGCTTAAACATGTTCAAGTAGTAAGAACATATGTTAAAAATGGAAGTAGATTGCTATTAGTGATGAATTTGAAGTTTGGGGTTGTTAGAACTAAGAACCCTAATTCTTCATTTTGATTGATTTGGTTGTTTTGGATGGTTGAAAACCTTGTTAAAGTATAAGGTTTTAGTCCTAGAACAAACCCCAATCGATTAAGGACATGATTAAGGACTTAATGGTCCAAAACTGCTTGCTACAGTGCATAAATCGCGACTGTCCAGGAGCTCTGCACAGGCGCAGGGCGCAGTGCGCCCAGGATCAGGGCGGGGTGCGCCCAGGCGCAATGCGCCGGATTCCTGGCGCAGTGCGCCTCCCAGCAGGGGCCAGACAGGGGACTTCCGACTCGCTAACTTTCGTTTGGCTTGTCCGTTTTAGCTCAAATTTGGACCATAGGCTCGTTATGGTCTGAAAAGTTTGGGAAAATTATTAAGTTGAGTTTTCGACCCCTCGGGGGCACTGTAGATCAATTCGAATGCCTCGGTGAATAGTAAAATTCAATAAAAGTTAGTAAACGGAAAGTTTATTAACTGGGCATTGTTTGTAATGATATTTTATTGAACTCTATTGTATTAGAGTTAATTGGAATGATTGTTAACCTATTATCATTTGGTATATAAATGAATATATAGGTTTGGGACAAAATGGTTGTGGTGCACGCAAAGGCAAGAAACAACCGGGATTTAAATGCAGCTAGCATCCAGGTGAGTAATCTCACTGATATCATATGTGATATATGATGATTGATTTGTTACAGGTTGAAATGGCTTCGAGGGACGAAAAAGACAAGTGTAAAAATATATGTAAACGACAATACCAGATAAGCCGTGAGTCATTGCGATGACAAGAACGGAGCTGTGAGTCAATACATATGTATATACACTATAATACGACAATACCAGATAAGCCGTGAGTCTATAATAGACAAGAACGGAGCTGTGAGTCAAACATTTATTGACAAGACCGGAACCAGCCGTGAGTCAATAAAACTTATATAGACAAGACCGGGACCAGCCGTGAGTCTAGGCAACAGCGGGATTTTCCTGTGAGCCATATATTTACTTATATAGACAAGACCGGGACCAGCCGTGAGTCTAGGCAACAGCGGGATTTTCCTGTGAGCCATATATTTACTTTTATAGACAATACCGGAACCAGCCGTGAGTCTAGGCAACAGCGGGATCTTCCCGTGAGCCATATTTGATCGTGAAGAAACTGTTAATAGATGGTGCGGCCACTTGTGGCTATGATATTCCGATGCGGCCTTGTTGGCTATGACTCCGGTGCGGCCTTCGGGCTATGTCTCCGATGCGGCCTTTGGGCTATGATTTTGTTACAGGTACACGGTACGGCCTTTTTGGTTATGATATCGGGTATTAAACCCAGTTAGTGCGGCCTGCGGGCTATGATTCATATGCAAGGAATGATTTGGTACGGCTTGTATAGCCACGACAAATGATATGACTTATATAGTCATGATATATGGTATAGTCAGGTATGACTAAGAAAGATGGGACAGAAATGATACAGAATGGATTGGAAGGGTATGCAAATAACAGACTGAATATGACAAGTGTACAATGTTCGGATGTGATTCGAAAATCACATGATGTTACGATTCGGCCGGTAAGGCTATGCGGTAGGATACGAAATCCTCAGATACATACGGTTAGCCAGTAAGGCTAGTAGTCTGGATTCGATATCCAGACAGTTATATGATTGTATTTATATTGTACACGTTATTTGCATATATGATTACTCACTGAGCTTTATAGCTCATACCGTTTGTTAATGTCCCTGCAGGTTAGCATGATACTGATAGGGGACAAGATAGAGTCCGTGACTTTGAAGTGGGACTCATAGATGCTGTCAGTAGCAGCCCGGCTTAAAGGAGATATGGTATTTCTATACTCTCCTTGATACACTTGTACCCATTTTATTATAATATACCCCTTTGTAATGGTTTTATGTATTGAAACCTTGGTTTTAAAATGAAAAATTTTCAGGGGTGTTTTGTATTAAAAGCCGGGTGTTACATAAAGGGACTATTCTTAGACCAGGAGATATGGTCAAACCGCATCATCATGCATTCTAGGTGGACGAAAAACCCCTTGCGGGTACACCACCCCGGTTGGGGGTTTTGGTGTGGGCTTTTCTCTTTTGTGGGTTTGGAACACCGTATGGTAAAGGTGTGGGGTTTCCTATTTCACACACACACACACACACATATATATATATATATATATATATATATATATATATATATATATATATATATATATATATATATATATATATATATATGTATCTAAGTTAGGTATGGTGAGGGTATATCATTTTCAAGAATTAAAGGAATGAGGGGTTATTGAGGTGGTGCCTATGTGGTGGGTAAAAAATGAGTGGTAGTGTGGTTTTTATGGAATTTGGTGGTTAAACAAAGAAAAGCAAAATAAAGTGGTTTTTATGGAGTTTGGCCGGTTATAAATTCTAAAACCAAAACATTAATATTCAAAAACTATATTATGAAATATTCACAAATGTTAAAGTATCAAAATGTTAGGTTTGTAGCTCTTTCCTCTATCATCTTTCGGATTATGTTGTATATCTCGGTTGTTATAAATTCTAAAACCAAAACATTAATATTCAAAACTAAATTATCAAATATTCACAAATATTAAAGTATCAAAATGTTTGGTTTGTGGCTCTTTCCTCTATTATCTTTCAGATTGCGTTGTATATCTTGGTTGTTATAAATTCTAAAACCAAAACATTAATATTCAAAAACTAAATTATCAAATATTCACAAATGTTAAAGTATCAAAATGTTTGGTTTATGGCTTTTTCCTCTATCATCTTTCGGATTGCGTTGTATATCTCGGTTGTTATAAATTCTAAAACCAAAACATCAATATTCAAAAACTAAATCATCAAATATTCACAAATGTTAAAGTATCAAAATGTTTGGTTTGTGGCTATTTCCTCTATCTGCATCTTTCGGATTGCATTGTATATCTCAGTTGTTATAAATTCTAAAACCAAAACATTAACATTCAAAAACTAAATTATCAAATATTCACAAATGTTAAAGTATCAAAATGTATGGTTTGTGGCTCTTTCCTCTATCATCTTTTAGATTGCGTTGTATATCTCAGTTGTTATAAATTCTAAAACCAAAACATTAATATTCAAAAACTAAATCATCAAATATTCACAAATGTTAAAGTATCAAAATGTTAGGTTTGTGGCTCTTTCCACTATCATCTTTCGGATTGCGATGTATATCTCGGTTGTTATAAATTCTAAAACCAAAACATTAATATTCAAAAACTAAATTACAAATATTTCACAAATGTTAAAGTATCAAAATGTTTGGTTTGTGGCTCTTTCCTCTATCATCTTTCGGATTGCGTTGTATATCTCGGTTGTTATAAATTCTAAAACCAAAACATTAATATTCAAAAACTAAATCATCAAATATTCACAAATGTTCAAGTATCAAAATGTTTGGTTTGTGGCTATTTCCTCTATCATCTTTCAGATTGCATTGTATATCTCAGTTGTTATAAATTCTAAAACCAAAATATTAATATTCAAAAACTAAATTATCAGATATTCACAAATGTTAAAGTATCAAAATGTTTGGTTTGTGGCTCTTTCCTCTATCATCTTTCGGATTGCGTTGTATATCTCGGTTGTTATAAATTCTAAAACCAAAACATTAATTTCAAAAACTAAATTATCAAATATTCACAAATGTTAAAGTATCAAAATGTTAGGTTTGTGGCTCTTTCCACTATCATCTTTCGGATTGCGTTGTATATCTCGGTTGTGATAAATTCTAAAACCAAAGCATTAATATTCAAAAGCTAAATTATCAAATATTTCACAAATGTTAGAGTATCAAAATGTTAGGTTTGTGGCTCTTTCCTCTATATATCATCTTTCAGATTGCGTTGTATATCTCAGTTGTTATAAATTCTAAAACCAAAATATTAATATTCAAAAACAAAATTATCAAATATTCACAAATGTTAAAGTATCAAAATGTTTGATTTGTGGCTCATTCCTCTGTCATCTTTCGGATTGCGTTGTATATCTCGGTTGTTATAAATTTTAAAACCAAAACATTAGTATTCAAAAACTAAATTATCACATATTCACAAATGTTAAAGTATTAAAATGTTTGGTTTGTGGCTCTTTCCTCTATCATCTTTCGGATTGCGTTGTATATCTCGGTTGTTATAAATTCTAAAACCAAAACATTAATATTCAAAAACTAAATTATCAAATATTCACAAATGTTAAAGTATCAAAATGTTAGGTTTGTGGCTCTTTCCTCTATCATCTTTCGGATTACGTTGTATATCTCGGTTGTTATAAATTATAAAACCAAAACATTAATATTCAAAAACTAAATTATCAAATATTCACAAATGTTAAAGTATCAAAATGTTTGGTTTGTGGCTCTTTCCTATTAGGTGTGAAGGTTTGAACTTAATTGTCAATAAAAGGAGGAAGAACTTCTAGGAGATTAGTTTTTTCAAAGCTTGCCTCTTTCTTTGAATTAAACTTTCTCATTTTCACATTGATACAAATGTATATAAATAGAGGCATTCAGTTGAGAACATTTGTACCACACAACACACAAAAACACAGAAGTAATAAACTACTAGTTACCCGCCGTGGACGTAGGTCAGATTAGACCGAACCACGTTAAATTCTTGTATTCTTAATTTGTGAGCTGAGTGTGTGAGTCTAGTGTTCGTATGCTAAGTGTCTCGATCCTAACAAGTGGTATCAGAGCCTTGGTATAGCTCAAGAGAGTGATTTTCTGTTTTTTGGTCAAAACTTTTTTGTCTCAAAAACGATTTTGGTTTACGCCATTGGAAAGGTCTCGTTCCGCAGATTTCGAAAATATATTTTTTTGAATTTTTTGAGCACCGGAAGACCTCCAAATCGCCGGTCAAAGTTGGTCAAAACTCGTCGGAAAGTTGGCCGGAAAAACCAGTTCGCCGGAGACAACGACACTGTAGCACCGGAGTTTCGCCGGAGAAGACGACACTGTAGCGGTACTATAGCATTTGCAAAACAGGTCCCTGAAGTACCGTAATTTGCAAAACAGGTCCTGAAGTTCCAGAATTTGCAAAACAGGTCCCTGAAGTTCCAGAATTTTCAAAACAGGTCCCTGAAGTACCAGAATTTGCAAAATAGGTCCCTGAAGTTCTAGAATTTGCAAAACAGGTCCCTAGGGTTCCAGAATTTGCATAACAGGTCCCTCAAGTCCAGAAAATTGCAAAACAGGTCCTGAAGTTTCAAAAAATTGCAGTTTAGCCCCTGAACTTTCAGAAAATTGCAGTTAAGCCCCTGAACTTTCAGAAAGTTGCAGTTGAGCCCCTAAACTTTCAGAAAAAAACAGTTTAGCCCCTGAACTTCAAAAAATTGCACTTTTCAGCCTTAATTTATGAAAAAAAAATGCAATTTGTCTGTTAAAATGGCAGAAAGCAGTAAGATTCAGATTGAGAAGTTTGATGGGAAGGACTTTGGTTGGTGGAAGATGCAAATTGAAGATTTGCTCGTCCAGAAAGACTTGGACGCAGTTTTAGGTGAAAAACCGGAGGCGATGACACAGGCACAGTGGGAGACTTTGGATAAGAAGGCCAACGCATTTATTAGACTAGCGTTGTCAAAGGATGTTGCCTTCAACATCTTGAAGGAGACCTCGACAAAAGGAATCATGGAGGCATTGTCTAATATGTACGAGAAGCCGTCAGCAGCAAATAAAGTCTTCCTGATTTGGGAACTAGTCAACACGAGGATGAGGGAAGAAAGTTCAGTTACAGTGTACATCAATAATTTAAACTCGATTTTATCCAGACTTGGGTCAGTGGGAATAAAGTTCGAGGATGAAGTTCAATCTTTACTACTGTTATCATCATTACCTGACAGTTGGTCCGGAACAGTTACAGCCGTTACTAGTTCCGCAGGATCAAAAGGGCTCACTTTTGAGGGAATTCGGGATTTAATTCTAGGCGAAGACGTCAGAAGAAGAAATTCTGGGGAATCATCAAGTGAACAATTGAATGCGGTCAGAGGTAGAAAAAATAACAGAGGTAGTGGGAGCAAGAACAGGAGAAGGAGTCAGTCGAGGACTCGAAATGATGTGACTTGTTGGAACTGTAAAGAGGTTGGACATTTCAGGAATCAATGTCCAAAAGACAAGAAAGAAGTTAACGTTGCAGTAGACCATTCAGATGATGATGTTTTGATCTGTAGTGTGGAGAGCAATGTGGATTCCTGGGTGCTTCATCTCACGCTACCCACAGCCGTGAAGCACTGCAGAATCTGAAAGAAGGAGATTTTGGTAAGGTAAGACTGGCAAACGATGAGGTTCTTGATGTGACGAGCATAGGTGACTTAGATCTGAAGACTCCAGTCGGTCCATGGACTTTGAAAGATGTCCGGATAATTCCAATTCTGAAGAAACAGTTGATTTCTGTTGGGTAGTTGGATGAACAGGGGCACGAGGTTAAGTTCAGGAATGGGCAGTGGAAGGTAGTTAAAGGAAATCGTGTGATAGCTCGTGGACATAAGAGGGATTCATTATATATGGTCAGTTTACCGTCTGAGGGAGTAACCGTCCCAGTTCAGAAAAAGACCAAAGTCCGGTTCATAGAGTCTCGTGGACAGAAGAAGGTTTGCTTTGCAGATGGCAAACCCAGAGTCACAGGTCAGATTCAGGTTGAACGTGTTTGGAACGGTTCAGAAAAACCAGTCAAGGGCATTCATAGCAGTGGGAGCAAGGGCTGTGTCTCAACTAGAATACCCAGAACACATTGGGTTAAGAAAACCAATATTCAATCTGTAAAAATCTCTCCAGATTATCTGCTACACATGGAGAGTGTCGTTTGTTCTCAGGATGTTCCAGGATCGGGCAGTTCATTTCAGTGGGAGCCGGTGGAGACAGAGAACAAGTCAGTGGCAGACTTAGCCATGACAAATGTGTTGGAGCTAACGGAAGCTTCAACTAGCCTTCAGGAAAATTGAAGAGAAGGCAGGGTAACTAGGAAGGAGCTAAGATCAAAAGTGTTTTTTTTAATACACAGTTGAAGCACAGGTGAATATTGTTCTGTGGCTTCAAGTGAGAGAGAGAGTGTGTGTATTTAAGGATCGTTGCAAGATTTGGATGGCAGAGAAAGACTAAGTTGTTCAAGCCTTCAAGTGGGAGATTATTAGGTGTGAAGGTTTGAACTTAATTGTCAATAAAAGGAGGAAGAACTTCTAGGAGATTAGTTTTTTCAAAGCTTGTCTCTTTCTTTGAATTAAATTTTCTCATTTTCACATTGATACAAATGTATATAAATAGAGACATTCAGTTGAGAACATTTGTACCACACAACACACAAAAACACAGAAATAATAAACTACTAGTTACCCGCCGTGGACGTAGGTCAGATTAGACCGAACCACATTAAATTCTTGTGTTCTTAATTTGTGAGCTGAGTGTGTGAGTCTAGTGTTCGTATGCTAAGTGTCTCGATCCTAACATTTCCTCTATCATCTTTCGGATTGCGTTGTATATTCGGTTGTTATAAATTCTAAAACCAAAACATTAATATTCAAAAACTAAATTATCAAATATTCACAAATGTTAAAGTATCAAAATGTTTGGTTTGTGGCTCTTTCCTCTATCATCTTTGTGAATATTTGATAATTTAGTTTTTGAATTATTTGTTGGTTTTTTTTTGGCCCATGAGGAAGCGCAAACCCATTAGCCCACATATATATATATATATATATATATATATATATATATATATATATATATATATATATATATATATATATATATATATATATATATATATATATATATATATATATATATATATATATTGACTTTTCAGCCTTCATTTGTATTATGTGTGCAGATTCAATTCCATCGTGTGATTACAGAGAGAAAACAGAGAGCAAAAGGTATTCTTCTTCATTTCCGTTTTTCTGGATACCCTTGCAGTGTTTCATCATTTCCCGGAGATCCGTCGGTCCGTTTGCTTTGATTTTCGGAAAGCGGCTTCCTAACATCCATACCGACATTCTGTCTGGTTGGCTTGTCCAGATCCGTTCCGGAGCATCGGGAATCGCTGCATCTATTTGCTGCTGGACAGCAGCACTTATTTGGTGATATATTTCATTTCTCTTTGTTGTTTGATTCCATATACTTGATGTAATTTGTTTCCAAGTATATGATGGTTATTGTATACCTCTAGTTCATCTAGAGAAGACTTTGTATTGCTCAAATATTGGTGGTAGTGGATTTGAAGCGGCTCTAGTATCCCGTGGTTTTTACTCTCGTTTTGAGGGGTTTTCCACACTAAAATTCCGGTGTTATATTTTGGTTGATTGCTTATTGTTTTGGGGCTGATCAAATTGGTTACGAAATTGCATTGGGGTTGTTATTTGGTTTTATCTAAAATACCTTATTTGTTATTATCCTCAAAGGTTCATTCAAATCGGGAAAGTTTACTCAAACGAAGATTAATTCCGCAATTATTGTTTACCGTTTGTGGCTGCGTTTTTCCCATCAGTTTGGTATCAGAGCTATTGGTTCTTGTTATTTGGTTTCTTGTTTGAACGATGGAAGATAAGACAAGTAGGATGGTTAATTTGAATGGTTCTAATTATCATATTTGGAAAGGCAAGATGGAAGACCTTCTTTATGTGAAGGATTATTATGCGCCTGTGTTTAGTACGGATAAACCTAAAGATAAAACAGATGCAGAATGGAATATTTTGCACAGGAAAGTTTGTGGGTATATTCGACAAGCAGTTGATGATAATGTTTTGAACCATATCAGCGGGGAGACTCATGCTCGTACTTTGTGGAATAAGCTTGAGCAGTTGTATGCTCGGAAGACCGGGAATAATAAAGTGTTCTTGATTAAACAGTTGATAGCTTTGAAGTACCATGATGGAAATCCTATTACAGATCATTTGAATTCTTTTCAAGGAATTATTAATCAGCTTGAAGGAATGGGTATCAAGTTTGAAAATGAGATACATGGCTTATGGCTCCTTGGCACTTTACCGGATTCTTGGAAGACTTTTAGGACATCATTATCCAACTCTGCACCGGATGGTATTATCTCCATGGAATTGGCTAAAAGCAGTATTTTAAATGAAGAGACGAGAAGAAAGTCACAAGCTTCCTCTTCCAATTCAGATGTCATGGTTACAGAAAACAGGGGGAGAAGTCAAAGTAGAGGTCCGAGTAATAAAGGAAAGCATCGTAGTAAATCCAAAGGAAAGTTTGCTGATTTTGAGTGCTATCATTGTGGTAGAAAAGGGCACACAATACGATTTTGCAGACAGTTGAAAAAGGAAAACAAGAAGGCTAATTACAACCAACAAAAGAACAACCATAAAGATGAAGGTGGCAATGATGGTGCTGAAGCTAATACTGCTACAGAAGAGTTCTTTATCTGTTGTGATTATGATATGGTTAACCTTGCACATGATGATTCAAGTTGGGTTATTAACAGTGGTGCTACGTGTCATGTGACATCACAAAGGGATTTTTATTCATCTTATACTCCTGGTGACTTTGGGACTGTTAAGATGGGTAATAGTGGGCTATCAAAGATTGTTGGCGTTGGTGATGTTTGTTTGAAGTTTGATACTGGGATGGAGTTGGTTTTACACAATGTAAAACATGTTCTAGATATTAGACTTAATTTGATATCCACTGGCTTACTTGATGATGATGGTTACCATAGCAACTTTGGTAATGAAATTTGGAAACTCACTCGTGGTTCTTTGATCGTGGAAAGAGGTAAAAGAACTTCAAAATTGTACATGGCACATCCACAGATCTCTAAAGATAGGGTCAACGCAGTGGTGAATACTGATATGACTAGTTTGTGGCATAAGAGACTTAGTCACATGAGTGAAAAGGGTATGTCTCTACTGTTGAAGAAAAATGTGTTGACAGGTGTGCATGATGTTCATTTGAAGAAGTGTTCTCACTGTCTGGCGGGTAAGCAAAATAGAGTTTCCTTCAAGAGTCATCCTCCCTCTAGGAAGGAGAATATACTTGATCTGGTACATTCTGATGTATGTGGTCCCATGAAGACTAGATCACTTGGGGGCTGCTTATACTTTGTCACATTCATCGATGATCATTCAAGGAAGGTATGGGTTTATATCTTAAAGTCCAAAGATCAAGTATTTGGTGCGTTCAAGTAGTTTCATGCCTTAGTTGAGAGGCAAACTGGGAAGAAGCTTAAGTGTATTCGAACAGATAATGGAGGTGAATACATTGGTCCTTTTGATACTTATTGTAGAGAGCAAGGTATTCGGCACCAAAAGACTCCTCCAAAGACACCACAGCTAAATGGTTTAGCAGAACGAATGAACAGAACATTGACTGAGCGAGTTACATGTTTGCTCTCACATGCAGGATTACCTAATTCTTTCTAGGGTGAAGCTTTGAATATGGCGGTACATGTTATTAATCTTACTCCCTCTGTTCCTTTGTCTTTTGATGTCACTGACAGGGTTTGGAGTAACAAAGACGTTTCGTATCATCATTTGCGGGTCTTTGGATGCAAGGCTTTTGTGCATATTCCCAAAGATGAAAGATCAAAGCTTGATGTGAAGACCAAGCCGTGCATATTCCTTGGATATGGCCAAGATGAGTTTGGATACAGGTTATATGATCCAGTTCTGAAGAAACTTGTAAGAAGTCATGATGTTGTATTTGTGGAAGATCAGACATTGAAAGATATTGAGAAGATAAAGATAGTTCCTCAATCTACTGATAATCTTATTGATTTGGATCTGGTCTCTCCTCAACATCTTGAGCCACAGAATGAAGATAGTGTTCAGAATGATGAACAACATGGTACTGATGAAAATGAAGTCCCAGAGCAATCAGAGTTAGATGATGAGTTGCATCCAGATCTACCAGTGCCAGATATACCACCATTTGTCCCACTTTGGCGGTCAGCGAGAGATCGTCATCCTTCCACCCGTTATTCTGCCGATGAATATGTTTTAGTCACTGACGGGGGAGAGCCAGAATGTTATACAGAAGCCATGGAAGATGAGCACAAAGAGAGTGGGTTGAAGCTATGCAAGATGAGATGAATTCCTTGAATGAAAACAATACATTTGAGTTAGTAAAGTTACCTAAAGGCAAGAGAGCTTTGAAGAACAAATGGGTCTACAAAGTGAAGATTGAAGAACATACCTCATGGCCTAGGTACAAGGCTAGGTTGGTGGTCAAAGGATTCAGTCAAAGAAAGGGTATTGATTTTGATGAGATTTTCTCTCCGGTCGTGAAGATGGGTTCTATTCAGGTGATTCTTGGTTTAGCTGCTAGCCTTGATCTTGAGGTTGAGCAGATGGATGTCAAGACAGTATTCCTTCATGGTGATTTGGACAAGGAAATCTATATGGAGCAACCTGAAGGTTTTCAGGTTAAGGGCAAAGAAGATTATGTTTGTAAACTTCAGAAAAGTCTTTACGGGTTGAAGCAAGCACCAAGACAGTGGTACAAGAAATTTGAGTCAGTCATGGGGAAGCAAGGCTACAAAAAGACTACTTCAGATCACTGTGTTTTCTACCAGAGGTTTGGTGGTGATGATTTCATCATTTTATTGCTTTATGTTGACGACATGTTGATTGTTGGTAAGAATGCAGAGAGAATTGTCCACCTAAAGAAAGAATTGAGCAAGTCTTTTGCTATGAAAGACTTGGGGCCAGCAAAACATATTCTTGGCATTCGGATTACTAGGGATAGAGCTTCAAAGAAGTTACACATGTCACAGGAGCAATACATTGAGAAGGTGCTTCGTAGGTTCAATATGGATAAAGCTAAAGTGGTTAGTTCACCTCTTACTAACAACTTTAAATTGACTGATAAAGACTGCCCTTCTTCTAAGAAGGAGATTGAAGAGATGGATAGAGTTCCATATGCCTCAGCCGTTGGTAGCTTGATGTATGCAATGGTGTGTACAAGGCCTGATATTGCACATGCAGTAGGTGTTGTTAGTCGGTTTCTATCAAACCCAGGTAAAAAGCATTGGGAAGCAGTGAAGTGGATTTTCAGATATCTACGTGGTACTTCCAAATTGGGTATAACTTTTGGAAAGGGGGAGCCAATGCTTGTTGGGTATACTGATTCTGATATGGCAGGAAACAAAGACAACATGAAATCCACTTCTGGATATTTGATAACTTTTGCAGGGGGAGCTGTGTCATGGCAGTGAAGACTACAAAAGTGTGTTGCTTTGTCTACCACCGAGGCTGAATATATGGCGGCAACAGAAGCGTGCAAAGAACTATTGTGGTTGAAAAGATTTATGCAAGAGCTTGGCTTCATGCAAAAGCGCTACGTGGTTCTTTGTGACAATCAAAGTGCTATTCACCTTGCGAAGAATTCTATGTTTCACAAAAGAACAAAACATATCGATGTGAGGTATCATTGGATTAGAGATGCTCTTGAAGACAAGTTGTTTGAACTTAATAAAGTTCATACCGATGATAATGGTTCTGATATGTTGACTAAAGCTTTAGCAAGGGAAAAGTTGAAGATATGTTGCTCGATCGCCGGAATGGCGAACTCTTCCTCATAGGCAAAAACGGGGGAGATTTGTTGGTTTTTTTTTTTGGCCCATGAGGAAGCCCAAACCCATTAGCCCACATATATATTGACTTTTCAGCCTTCATTTGTATTATGTGTGCAGATTCAATTCCATCGTGTGATTACAGAGAGAAAACAGAGAGCAAAAGGTATTCTTCTTCATTTCCGTTTTTCTGGATACCCTTGCAGTGTTTCATCATTTCCCGGAGATCCGTCGGTCCGTTTGCTTTGATTTTCGGACAGCGGCTTCCTAACATCCATACCGACATTCTGTCCGGTTGGCTTGTCCAGATCCGTTCCGGAGCATCGGGAATCGCTGCATCTGTTTGCTGCTGGACAGCAGCACTTATTTGGTGATATATTTCATTTCTCTTTGTTGTTTGATTCCATATACTTGATGTAATTTGTTTCCAAGTATATGATGGTTATTGTATACCTCTAGTTCATCTAGAGAAGACTTTGTATTGCTCAAATATTGGTGGTAGTGGATTTGAAGCGGCTCTAGTATCCCGTGGTTTTTACTCTCGTTTTGAGGGGTTTTCCACGCTAAAATTCCGGTGTTATATTTTGGTTGATTGCTTATTGTTTTGGGGCTGATCAAATTGGTTACGAAATTGCATTGGGGTTGTTATTTGGTTTTATCTAAAATACCTTATTTGTTATCATCCTCAAAGGTTCATTCAAGTCGGGAAAGTTTACTCAAACGAAGATTAATTCCGCAATTATTGTTTACCGTTTGTGGCTGCGTTTTTCCCATCATTATTCACCATATGTTACGTAATGTTGTTATACAGTAATGTGGTAAGATCATCACAAAAAACAAAAAAACAAAAAAAAAAAAAAAAACCTACCGAACTTTATCTTTGTTTATACTGAAAACCATGGACAGTTAAGTAACTGGAAGCTCGTCTAATTAAGGTACCAGGAAAAATACATATTAAAATCTAGGCCAAAATGAAGATGATAATTTTAGAGTTTCTATTGAACTGCTGCTATTTTTTGGACATTAATAACTTCTCAAAACTGGAACATTGATGATTGCATAAGTGGAAATAGACGCCAAATACATAGCTGTCTTAATCCTCATCTAAGTACAAAATGCTAAAACACACACAGAAATGATCATTGAAGGGATGACAGCCTTATATAATTAAAATAATATATTTACTAAAGCATCATTAACATTCATTAATATTTACAATAAAAATATACATATATCGAGTTACTGACATTCAGTCACATAATTGTCCAAAGCAATAAAATAAATTGGGTTAACGACTAATCATTTAAAGAGTTATAAATATACTTTAACAACCTTACCTTTGACATTTGAGTAATCTAGAGACCATAAACATCAACCATCAAAGATGTAAGCCAAAGCCCATAAATAATGCACAATAAAGAATATATCAAGCCGCTTGATTGTTTATTGAAGAGAACGTGAATGTGGTAAAATGGAAGAACCTGTTAGAATGTTCGAATAAGACATGGACAAATTTTAAGATGTCAGATTTAGGAGAAATGGTTTACTATATAGGGAAACAAGATAAAAACATGGGAATGGAGATGTGTTCATTTGTCAAAGAATGTAAAATTTCAGAAAGGATGGAGTACACAGGTTAAGCGAAAATTACAGGACATACAAACAGACTTCAGTCTTTTTACCAATATAGATTATGCACTTTTGGTTTTACCCATAACAGCAACACACTAAAATACAACAGAAGACAACAATAGCATACCGACCTTATAGCACAACATACAATACACACAAAAATTATCAAAAACAACAAACATACGATACCACTTTTACTTAACAATCTCTCTCTTCATGGCAACCGAAAGAGCAGCAAGACTACCTTCATTTTCCACAATCACTCCCGGCATAGCCACACCCCGGCTTCCCACAAAACCACCTTCTTTAATCCTAATCTTTCCAAATTTCACTTTACCCCCTTCACCTTCATATATATGTCCAAACAACAAAGCTTCTCTTCCCACAGATCCGTACCTTTCAACACTCACCATCTCAGGGTTCAACATAGCACCCATCCCATCCACATAAACCCCTTCACCCCATGCTATATTTGACCCCATTAACTTCATCCAAAGCCCAAAAAAAACCGAACCACCAGTCATTTCCATGAAATATTCACCAACCAATGTCCTTATAGCTTGCCATATAGTGTCCATGTACACACCTACACTCCAAATCATTACATTTTCCCCTTCTTCCTTCTTTCCCACAAGAACCCATTTTGCTACACCACAAACTAACCCCGCTAAAACCCCGGAAATTAACCAAACAAGGGGTAGTACCCAATGTATTTGTAGACCATTTTGCCCTTTCAAGAAACAAGCTAAATTAAGTGGAGTGAAGACAATCAATCCCATTAGAAAGTAAGGGATGAAAACTTGAAGTATGGGTTGACCGGTCAACATCCATAAGTTCTTGTACCATGGTCTTGTGAGCGTCACTTTTTCAACTTCTTTTTTTGCTATCACGTTTCCCATCGGACAACAACTAGTGAGATCGACCTTTACATCAGAATGTTCTAAGAAGCTTCTCCAAGCTTCCGGAAGCGGTTTGTTGTTGCGTAAATGTTGACAGATTGAGTACACAACCGATCTTCCATGATCCATGGAAGCACTTTGGGAGCATGATGTAGCACGAATAACATCAACTTCATCACATCTTAAAAACGGATTAAACTCTAATTTTTCAGATTCTTCTTTTGAGAGTACTTCGTCGATAGTTATCTCTCCAATTTCCATGTAAGGGTATTTCTTTTCGTCCCATGGCTTTGTACAATCAAGTGCAACCTCACATCCATTTTCGTCATTTGGCACTTCACACAATTGAAATTGAAGAACATACCGGATTTTTTTAGATTTCACTCGACGAATGAAATCATCTTCTAGAAAAAGAAGTGGGCGTGTGTCATTTTTGTCTCTTGGGATCGCACCGGTTTCAGGAGGAAGTATACCTGTGGGGTTTACTTTCCCAGAATCTTCATTGATGTTTTTATCGAAAGGTCTCAACTTGAACTTCACATACATTTCTTTTCCATCTTTGAACCTAAACAATCTGCAAATGTTGGAATAGTAATGGAGGTCGGCATATGAATCAGCGTTTCTGAGGGAATCCCACATGGCATCGCGTACATGTGGAGCATGTTTAACATGCTCTTCACGTGCCCGGACCCCACACACCAGCCATGTTGCAAAGTCGCCAATAGTACGAGCGTGAAACGCTTTACCGGTCTTCAATGTCAAATCAAGAAGTGGAGACTTTTCAGTATTTGAAAGTATTCTTATGGCTGCACCACGTGGATCAAGTCTGGCATCGTCGTCTGAGCTTAAGCAATTGCTATGCCGGAGAACAACGGAATAGCTCATTCCAGGGGAGAAAATTTTATGGGCTGGGAATCCAGGGATATTTTTGTAAAGCTTTAAAGTTCCTTTTCCAGAAGCACCGATTCGATGGAAGTATCTTGATTTTACTTTAAGGGTGGCACCAGCAAAGTTTGCAGCTAGGTTTCCAAGGACCTTTTTGTACTTTTTATCCATTTCTTCGATTCTGTCATCTAAATGATGGGTCATGTTTTTAACCATAATCGGAGTTTGAGATCCAACAAAAACGCCACCAGTTTTGAGGACGGAATTCATGGGAGCAATTGAAAGGGCACCAAGAATGACATTAGGCTCGACAACAGCGCCAGGTAGGACAACACCTTGGGACCCGATTACCGAATTCTCTTGTATTTTTACATTTCCATATGTATACCCTTTTGAGGTGTAAAACCCTGGGAGAATTTTGCTAAAATCGCCTAAATGTACACCATCACCGATTGACACGAACTCCGGAATTGGAATAGGGTTGATGGCTCTTATAGAGCAATGATGACCAATCTTTGCTCCTAAAAGGCGAAGATAAACACAGAAAACTTCTGTCCCGGAAAGGAACTTTGCGAATCTTAAATGGCAAGAAGTGGATAAACGATTGCAAAACCACATGATGAAATGGTTTTTATGTTTTGACTTTGAAAGCGTATGAAGAAAGATGGAAGTGAGGAAAGTGAGGATGATGCCATGAGATAGGTATGCGATTGAAATGGTGAAGGAAAAAGATATTGGGTTTGTGGGAATGTCATTGAACATGATAACATATGCAAGAACATTGAAAGGGAGCGAGTGAACAGATGCACATAAGCAAAGAAAGTTGAAGTGTTGTAAAGATTGTGGCTTTTGAAATAGCCAAATGTAGATTGTGTAACAAATGGCTGCAGATAGAGAGCTCAAGAAACCAATCATGTAGATCCCTAAAATGTGGTAAAATGCGTCATGTTCCTTCACCTGTTGTAAAATAGTACGCTGAAAAACATCCAACCAAGAAAGGGAAAGTCAGTATCGGTGTTAGTGTCCCACATTGGCTAGACATAGTCCCATCGATTGTAAATATCTATCCTTAAAAACATACACAATAGCTCAATAGCATTGCTCTTTGGTGTCATATCAATGCAAACTCAACAAACTAGAACCTCCATATATATATATCCACAATAACCAAGTTTTTTCATACTGTTTTGTGCCATGTTATATAAACCAAAATAACTAAAAAATATATACTTGAAAAATATAACAATTATAAAAAAAATATTTTTATACATTCGTAGTATATGAAGTTGGTAATTTTATAAACTTATATATTCCCAAATGTTAATATGTTTTAACTTTTTCATATATCAATATTATAAAATTAAATAGATATGCTTTAATATTTTCTTGTTACGATATTTCCAATCTTTGATATATTATTTCATACTAAGTTAAACAAGAAAAAAAATTACTTGTTCAGTTTATCTCTTTATTTACATAAATTTGTATTTTGCATTTTTAAATTTATAATTTATATTTTCATGTACTTATGTATTAAATTTACTTGTTCAGTTTATCTATGAGATTATTTGATCCAAATCTAACTAACAGGCAGATCAAGAAAATAGAAAGTCCATAGTACAACGGACCTTTTCAAGTTTAGGAATCTTGGAAACCTTAAATTCATGTTGCCCTTCTTTACAAGTTTGCAATGCGGGAATCTCAGCTCCATCTGCTACAATACTCCCTTTTTGAATCACAGCATAAGGACCAACACACGAGTTTTCCCCAATTCTGATTGGTCGAAAACTCAAAACACCATTTTTCACCTCATGGCTTTGAATCAAAGCCCCTTCGGCAATCACAACTCCATCTCCAATGGTGACAAGATACGGGTCCGTGATATCAACGGTGTCAAGCACCACGTGCGATCCAATCTTTGCTCCAAGCATCTCAAACCATAGGTTGCAAAACACTGTACCTTTCAAATGAACCGCAAGATTTCTAGACACGATGTCTTGGACTTTATACAATGTCCACCATTTCACAAAGCTGGTTGACCAAATGGACACATCGCGGGTTTGACCGTAATTAGGTTGAAGAAATGAGTTCCCAAATATAGCGATAGTTAAACAAGAGGAAACAATATAGAACATCCAAACAAGAGGGGCACATGTTAAGGAGAGTAAGTAACCGAATTGGGTTTCATAAATTGGAGAAACAAAAGAAGAAACCGAAAGATAGATTGGAAATGTTAACAAAAGCAAGATATATATAAGACCAAGGAGGTGAAATACCCAAATACCCAACTTACGGATTGAAGAAGGTTCCATTGATGCTTTAACAGAATGTGTCTTGTTGTAAAGATTGGATTTAGGACTTGATGACTCAACACGAGATTTTCTTACAAGATCTTCTGCGAAATCTGCCAGGTCATCAATACAGGTGGCTGTGAAAATGTTGATTGCGCCTACTGGAATCCCAAGAAAAGAAGAAAGCTTTTGAGCTGCACGAACGACTCCAATTGAATCAATCCCATAACTTACAAGACTTTCTGTTACCGAGATGTTTCCGGTTTGAATTCCGGTTTGGTCTGAAAGAAGTTTCTTCAAAAAGTCAACAATTTCTTTCTTAGATATAACAGAGACATCGTCTTTAGTCACTTTCGGGGTATTTGATTGAATCAAAGATTGTTTCTGGGTGTATACTTTGATCACTTGCAACTTCCCTTCTGTAAACTGTTTTAAACATTCAAATCTTTTGATCTTCCCTGATGTTGTCTTGCAAATGGTTCTTTCTTTTATGAAAACGATTAAAGAAATTGTAATCCCATGCTCTTCTGCCACGTGGGATTGAATGTGTTCCATGATTTCTTCATTAGGAACCGAATTCCCTCTAACCTCTGAAATTACAACTAACCCCATGTCTGAATTTTCAGGTACCATTACCCCTTTACCCAATAAGACCTCTTCTGGAACACCTACAACCGCACAACAACCAGGTCGTATAAACTCACATGAGGACTCAACCGTCTTTTCAATATCCGATGAGTATATATTCCTTCCGGAAACAATAATCAGATCCTTAATCCTCCCTGTAATGAACAACTTCCCATCAATAATCCTACCCAAGTCACCACTCCGAATGTACATTTTCCCAAAATGCCCTTCAAGTTGGTTGTTAAAAGTCTTGTGGCTCAGATCCTCCATAGCCCAATACCCAACACCCGCACTTAAACTACTCACCCAAACCTCCCCTTCTTTCCCATTTTCTTTATGTTCTTCACCTGTCTCAGGATCTACTATTCTGATGTCCATGTCAGCATCATTTGTGTTCACATACCCACAACAAATCCTTCCTTGCCAATCTTGAAAAATCGGTTCTCCATTTCCATACGCGCAACTTATGTAAACTGAGTTCTCAGCCATGCCATAACCGGGTGCCATCACTTCTTGAGATAGCCCAAAACACTGAGTCAACTCGACAAACCGTTTTAGGGTTTTGGATCTGACCGGTTCAGCAGCCACCATGAGAAAAACCATGGAAGAAAGATCAAGTTTCATGATCTTTTCTTTCTTGGATTCCAACCTTCGAATCAAGATTTCAAGAGCAAAATTCGGGCCAGCACTATGAGTCGCCCGAAACTTACTCATGGTTTGCAACCATAACAATGGGTTTTTAATAAAAGTTAACGGAGAAAAAAGTACACATATTCCACCGCTCACCGTACACGTAAGAATCCCGCCAATGAGTCCCATGTCATGATACTGAGGTAACCAACTTACACCAATAATATTTGATGTACTCTTGTATACCTTACGCATCAACTTCACATTATGAACAAGACCCCCATGTGTAATCATGACCCCTTTCGCGTCACCTGTTGACCCGGATGTGAATTGAAGAAAGCACAAATCTTTTGGAAGAATCTTACTTTCTTTCACTAATATATCATCAAAGTTGATGTCATCACCGCCTTTGAAGTTCTTGATCCAAGAATCCGTATGCAACCATGGGAGGTTAGGCCAGGAGGGTAAGTTTTTTGTTTTCCCGGTTAACATAATCTTGTTTTTTGCAATATTTGCTTTGACAAACACGTGGTAGCCAAAAGTTGATAAAATTGCAACTGCATTTGTTTTTTTGGCGATATTTTCTATATGAAGAAGTGATTGGCCTCCTGTTTGTGATGGATCAGGAGGAATAGCGGGTACTGGTATGACTCTTGCTCTCATGCAACCGAAAAAGGCATCAAGGAATTCTAAGCCAGGTATGTACACCAGAAGTACTTTATCTCCAGGTTTGATATTTGGCTTATTGTTTGTTAAAAGCTTGTAGGCGATATAGGAAGCATTAGCATTTAGCTCTTTGTATGTTCTTCGATTTATTGATTCTCCTTTATCATTGATCCAAATGTATAGTGTTTTATTTGCAATGCGTTCATGGTTTCCCCAGTGTCTTAGATAACCATCGATTGATGAGATATCTGGAAACTTTACACCTGGTTCTTCATCTAGTTGTTTGGAAATCCAAGAATGATAGTCTGATTTCATTGTGAATAATCTCTGTAAAATGTTAGATTTCATTAGCTAAAAGTTTGATTTGCAAGTTATTTTATTGGATTTTGTACCTTAATGTATGGGAATCGGGGTTCTGGATTGTCGCTTGCAAAATGCTTCATAACTAGAGAAAAGGCATATGATGAATTCCTTTCTGTTAGCTCAAATGCCATTAGCCCTCCAATATAGAAAGTGTTGTTCTGACCTTGGAGTTGGTTTTCAAGTTTCTCATAAAACCCATCCTTCATTTCTACATTATATTCAATATTTTTAGTAAGTATAAAATTAAAACCAAGATTTTTGAGTTTTCTTAACTTACCTTGACTGTTGACATGGGGGAAGTACTTGTATTGTCGTTGTAAGATTACTTTCTCGACCTTGCCTCCAATACTTGTGGCTGCATCAATTGCAAGTTTAATGACTTTATGGCCCACAATGTTGGCTGAATTACCGTAGGACCAAAACAGGAATATGTTCGTGTCTGGGTAGAATCTTTGCATCGCGACAGGATTGCCTATCGTTTTTGGATCATTTATGAACTCTTGGAAGTAATAAAACCCAGTTGCAATATGCTCCAAACCATCAATTTTCAACACAGTAGTATAGTAATCGATAATCTCCACTTTGTTAAACAGTTCCTTCTCAAAATCACTTAGATCCATAGTCCCATTTGCATTTTCCTCTGTAACAAAATCAAAACGATTAATCAAAGGGACCTTAGTTGGTTAGAACTGGTACAAATTGGCAACCAAACCTGCTGTTTTTGAAGGCGATCTGTAGGTCTTTCCACTATTTACAGGAAATGAACCAGATATAATGAGTTTATCGAACTCCATCTCTTGCTTTTCACCATTGACGAATTTTGCTTTAATTTTGATGGTGCCACCATTGCGATTGACTGTTAATACTCGGGTATTGCAATGAATTTGTGCAGGGAGCTGTTTGCTTATCTTATCCCAAACGCTCATATAACCGCCTTTGAAACGCCTAATTTTTCCCGCCATTGAAGTCCTGATGAATTCATGAACATAAGCGTAAGGCATATCTTGTACAAATCCATAACCTGAAGCCGTGAATCCATAGGCGACCGATTTGGGGACTGATTTGAGTCCATTAGATTTGAGAAACGAAGGTGTTGGTTCCGAAGCAATATCGCTAATTGCATGTACCCCGATTCTACCTGTGGCACTGGCTTCATCCTGTAGTTTTAGAGTAAGAGATATTATGGAAATGTAATCGCTTATGACTTTTGCATTGTTGAATTTTCCGGTGGTATCGATGGTGGCGAACTTATGAGTGTCTAACTCCTCTGTTTCAGCACCGATTTCTTTTGCTAGGTGAAAAATGGTTGGAGCACTATTTGCAAGTAAGACTTGACCACCCAAATCGTATATCCTCCCTGTCGAAATGGTTTAAGAAATATTGAAGGTGATTATCTATACAGCCCTCTACTTTAGTGAAGAAATACATGTGATTATCTATATAACTATTTTCAGAGAATGTTCAAATAGCTAGATTCCTTAGGCTATACGGAGTGGGAGTTGATTTGCTATCGGCATCTTAGGTGGCAAGGCTTGCTGTTAGGGAACACCGCCCCTTGATAGCGGCAAGAGTCTGACCGTCTCTCCTTTCTTTCTATCAGTTGAAATTTCAAAAACTATATGTTTTTTTTTTTATTTATTTAACATTTTAACGCCGTATATACTAACATTTTTACCACAACAAACACACACTTTCTTTTAAATCTTTCAAAATGTCTCCCAACAACTCTCTAAATAACTCAAATGCTTACAACACTTCCAATACAAATATTTTAACCTGTAATCCTTCATCACCACCACTTTATCACCGCCTACACTAGAAGCCCCCGATTTACTCCAAACCCGATGTTTGGTGGTACTCCATCATTTTACTCTCAAATCTAAATGGCACCACTCCCTTTAGCCTTAAAATTGTTTATAATTTCCCCATACTGGCTCTTAAAATAAAGAGAGAGTTTATTGCAAACAATACACACAATGAAAAGTACATAGCAGGTGAGCACAGCAGTGCACATGGGTGGGTTAATGAAATATATTATTTTATGAGTGTTTTTTAAGATGAAGATTTGGCATGGCACAAAGTAAAAAATCAAGCATTTTGGACAAGTCAATTAGCCTCCAAATGCTATAGAAACTTTATAAATGGTCTCATCTTATTTATTTATTTATCTCATTTGTATATCATATGATATTTTAAACTAAAACCATAGCCATTAAAACTAGTTTTTATAATAATAATAAAATATTTTTATATTTTTATAGGAAGAAATAATAAAAGGTAGTATATCAATATTAATCAATATTAGTATTATTTTAAAGGTATTATCTAATTGCTATAACTTAGAATATCGTATTATTTTTGTTATCTATTTATAATAAATTAGGTTTATATTCAAAAAATTATAAGCGTATAAAATAAAATTTTCAAGGTTCATGGGTTTAATTAGAAAGGTTTTATACTTTTATTAAAACCAAAGGGATAAATAAAAGTCTAAATCAAACTTGTGTTACTAACTTGAAACTTGAACAAGCTGGCAAAGCATGTCCATAATGGATTGGATGTAGAGAGTTAAAAGAAAATACTTAAGGCAAATCAATTCCAGCCACCTTAAAGTTTTAACCAGATTTCTTATATTTTCATAGCTTTTAAGTTAGTTTTATTCCTAGTTAAGCAGTTCAACTGATAGCACCTTATTCGAGATGGTGAGTCTCCGTAAGAATAATAGAGAGCAAGAACAAGAATGAGATAATTTTCTTCTGCATAACTCCAAACTAATATTACAAGAGAATAAATATGCTTCTAAATTAATCTACATGCGTCAACTAACAAATAAGCAGGAGAAAACGATGGAAACGTGGCCTAGTGGATTAGTGGAAATAATTAAACTTATTGCAGCTAATAATTGACTTGGTCCTCACTTCCTGCATGTGGGATAACAGGAACATTTATCTAAACATGTTTGTATCAATACTCCCACCCTAAAAATGGCATTGTCCTCAAGGCTGAGATCATGTTGTGAGATGGAAGTCCATACTAGGTCGGTCTCCGATTGAAGAAGGAGAAATTTTGGTGGGTTGCATTGGTGACCCGGTTGGTATTTTGCGGGGCAATTGTAGCCAAGACCTTCGGCTAGACGTTTTTGCATCTCGGCAGGGCTTAACCGCTTTATCGGAAGTGTTGGAGAAGATGGTGAAGAGGCGGCCACTAATGGCGGTTTCGTTGGTGGAGGTTCGACGGAAACATCCAAAGTGGTAAGTTGGGCATGAATCTTGTCTTCAATTAATTTAGTGATACCATAAGTTTGATGAAAGACCAATGACCCGGTTGGGCATGAAGCTTGTTTCGGGATTGTGGAGTGTGAGTTCCGTTTGGATGTCGGATCGTAAGCCGGAAATGAAACAATTTCCTAAGATGGGTGATGAAAGACCAATGACCCGGTTGCTTATATTCTCGAATTCGGTTTGATAAGCGGAGGCCGATGTTGGTTGACGTAATTTAAACAAGGTGGCTTGGTGATTTTCATACGTGGAAGGGCCAAAGCGGAGTTCAAGTGCTCGTGTGAATTCTGGCAAATTGCCTAAAAGATTGTTGTTGGCCAAGTGTTTGTACCAACTAAGCGCGTCGATGGTAAAATAAAAAACAGCGAGGGAAAGGCGTTGTGGTGGTCGAACGGAATAATAGGTGAAGTAGTTTTCGGCTTGAAAAATCCAATCAAGCAGATTAGAGCCATCAGAGGCTGGGAGGTGAATTTTTGGTAGACGGGGGTTGTTGTTCGGTGGTGGTGGTGGTGGTGGTGGCGACAGTTGTCTTTTGGGTTCATTGGTAGAAAGGATGTTAACAATAGTGGCAAAGGTTTCTTTTTGTTTGTCGATGTGGGTGACAAGGTGCTCGAGCTTGGCAGCGGCGGTAGTAGATATTTGGATGAGAGCTTGAAGTTGTTCGTGGAGGGTGGCCATGGGTTTGTCGGAGGTGGAGCCGGAATCTTTTTTAGGAGGCATTGGAACGAAGATGAAAGCACCAAATGATAGCACCTAATTCGAGATGACGAGTCTCCGTAAGAAGAATAGAGAGCAAGAACAAGAATGAGACAATTTTCTTCTGGATAAATCCAAACTAAGATTACAAAAGAATAAACATGCTTCTAAATTAACCTACATGCGTCAGCTAACAAATAAGCAAGAGAAAAGCATAGAAACGTGGCCTAGTGGATTAGTGGAAATAAGTAAACTAATTGCAGCTAATAATTGACTTGGTCCTCACTTCGTGCATGTGGGATAACAGGAACATTTATCTAAACATGTTTGTATCGTCAACTCCTTAATGTATTTGTGTAAATGTGATGTATCTCATTTAGAAAGCGTACCTTCAATATCCACAGATTCACACATGCCACCTACAAACTCATGTTTCTCCATAACAGTCACATTCGAGTAACCAAGTTTGCATAATGCATATGCAGCCGATAAACCACTTGGACCCGCTCCAATAATCCCAATCCTTGTGTCTGTATGAAACCAAGGATGTAGCTTCGAGAATTTATCCTCTATTAATGCTCCGGTCTCCATATCTCCCTAGTTTTTAAAGGTTCCTGATCATGCAAATACAAGTTACCTTACTCATTTCAGTGTAGTGTGATGGTTAGCTTATAGGCATGATACAATGTAGAAGTATTTAAGGGTTTAAGTCTGAGTAGTAACCACAATGCGTGAGCTTACAATTCCAATGTGAATTGGGTTTCTTATGGACACTGGGCTCTCATGAAACCCATCTGGCGATCTGATTTACATTTCATATAATGCTTATTGGATGGGACGTTGTGGGCCAACTCGACAACAAAGTTGTTGATCACTTGTTGGAAAAGTAACCCTTTTGCAAAAATATTTGTTTTTATTTTAACAGGGTAATAAAACATTGAGCTCATTTAATTTCATTTTGTGCATCTTGAGACACACAAAATGGAATAAAATTAGTAGACACGTCAATCTGTATCCCATTTTGTACATCACATATTAGGATCACAAAGTGATGCATGTGAAACTATGCAATATAGGAAGAAAGATATATGATACCTTCCAGAAGTAATCGTATATGTACAAAATAACAACAAATGTATCTGCAAAATCAGTAGCAAGCTTCTTTTAGTTAGTCCATTATACATCTGAGCACGAGGGGCAAGCTAGAACATTGTGCAAATGCATGGGATATATGTTTTTATATATTATCATATAATAAAACTTTAATCTCATAACGCTATTTTATACTAGTAGTGGTGATCGGGATCTCCAAGACAGCATGTTGTAAACTTGTATGTATTTCAACATGCAGTTAGTTAAACATCAGTTTCGACTTAATTACGCGATCAGGTACTTGATTTAATAAGTAAAGCTTGGAAGAAAGTTTCCAATATGATCATATGGATACGTATGTTGAAGGATTCAATAAATTAAGACTTAACACTTGTCATTGTTGGAATCCTAAGTCACGGGGACTACACACAATGTTAATGGGAAACAAATGGTAGTGTTTGTCATGATGTCTAGCAAAGTGGTAGTGCTTTTCATTATTGCAAGGAGCGTGATATGTTCCTAGATGGTGTATATATTGTCTAGCAATTCATAGAAATTGATAAGGCACAGAGATTTGTATAATCAGTGAATCGGGTTTTTGAGTGATATTTCCCGATTGTTAATCAAAGAGTTGTTTTGGTTAATTGTGTTTATACATTGTGGGTCTTGAATTGGTATCAGAGGTAAGATCAGAAGCTGTGAAATCAAATCCATACCTTTCATCATGTCGGATGGAGGAGTTGGAAGAAACGAGCAGCAGCGAGTGTTGCTCACTCAATCGACCGGTGGCAGTGGCGGAAATACAGGGTGGAGAGATGCCATACTTGTCCGATCGGTTGTTGCAGGTAGTCGATCGGTTGTTGCCGGCGGAGGATTGGTTGATGGTGGCGGATGGTATACCGCTCACAAGAAAAATCAGAAGCCGGAGGGAAGAAACGGAACGCCGGCTACTCGAGAGGAGGCGGCGGCGGACGGTTCGATCGGAGGCATCAGTTGGCTGAAGGCTTACGAGGAGAGGGTGAGAGAGAAGGATACCGGAGATGGCACGAACTCGAGGGCCATGCTAGTCCGAACCGGCGGCAGCGGCGGATGGTTGAACAGCGGTGGTTACAGATCGACTCGAGAAGGAGGAGGAGGCGGAAGGAATTTTGATCGGGAGAAAATCAGTAGCGAGGGTGCGAATTGGGGAAGAAACAGGGAAGCCGGATGGTTTTTTAATCAAGGTGGATCCGGGTCGGGCGGATCTGGGTCGGCTAGTGGGCCTGTGGGCCTTGGTCCAATTCCTCTATTTTTAACCCCAATTCAACTAGAAATTAGCCCAGAAATAAGGCTAATTAAAATTCAAGCCCAAACCGAAACCCGAAAAAAGATCCGTCAAAAATCACAAAGACGTCTCTGGACTTAGAGATTCGGGGGTGATTGTTGGAATCCTAAGTCACGGGGACCACATACAATGTTAATGGGAAACAAATAGTAGTGTTTGTCATGATGTCTAGCAAAGTGGTAGTGCTTTTCATTATTGCAAGGAGCGTGATATGTTCCTAGATGGTGTATATATTGTCTAGCATTTCTTAGAAATAGGTAAGACACAGAGATATGTATATTCAGTGAATTGGGTTTTTGAGTGATATTTCCCGATTGTTAATCAAAGAGAGTTTGGTTAAATTGTGTTTATACATTGTGTGATCTTGAGTATCTATTTCAACATTTGAGCATTTTGATTAGTTGACATATGGACTTTACGACAAGAGAGAAAATACTCATCCAACATCGAATTGGTCTCGAATCTCATTTCTATGAATTATGAAATTTTTTTATAACTTATAATACGTATATTACAAAAAAATGGCCATATGTTGTTCAAATGATGACTTTGATCTCCCAAAAGGCAGCGATCTAGCAATTTTTTGACGTGAAGATAAATTAAAACATAAAACATATCATATATAATCGCGTATTCAATAATTCAATTTAAACATGCTAAATTTTTCCCTATAAGTTTATATATATTCTTGACAATCACAATTACATGTCCTAATGACAAAAATTAATCACTTCATTATATATTCAAGCTAAAATTAGACAAACTTATTTATTAAATTTAGGATAGTTTAAATTTGGATGTTTGTCTAATTTTCATGAAATACATTATCATGAAATAACTTCATTTTATGAAACTTCACAAATAATGAAGTCGTTTTCAGAATAAATTTTACATTGCGCTAAAACGTAATTTTATAAGTAATCACGTAATTTTATAAGTAATCCGACAATTAGTACTAAAAACCAATATTGAATCCTTAGTAGTGTGGAGAATTCATTGTCGATTTGTCGCAAATAATAAAAAACAATTATTTGTGTTTACTGAATTTCGTTCGGAATCAGATTGATCATTCGCCACCAAATCAGATTATATGAAATGTAGAAGGAGACTGTCTTATTGTCGGGCAAAATAAATGACGAGATAGAAAATTAAAACCAATTTTAAAAGATTTTTGATTCTTGATTAGTAAGATTGCACGGAATAACTCATGTCCTTAAAGGTTTTTACAACGCTCGTCGGTTGTCACCTATCAATGTAAAACCCAGGATTTAATGCAGAATATCGTTCGTTCCAATAGCTTTGGAAGAAACGACAACGCAAAACGAATACTTAGAAATGAAAGAATGCTGGAACTCAGAGAGCAGAGGGTGCTGCGTTTTTGAGGTGTTGAATAAATGAGACCTAAGATGTCCTATTTATATCAAACCGGAAAACTTTAGAAGCATTAAATTCAAAAATCAAAATTCAATTTTGGATAAAAAATTCACTTAGTAATTCGAATGCTAGATAAAGTGAGGCTAAATCACGCCATTTCACGGACCTAGCGTCCACGACCCGAATCGATGTTCATGTGGACTTGGCTCATTCCGTAACCTCCATTAAAGCTTTTAAAGACTTGAGGCAATGAAAAGCTTATAAAACCATCCAAAATTCTTCCCCACCTATGTGTGGCAATTAAACTAGCCAAATTGTTAATTATTAACTATTTCCAACATATGGCAATTCTTATAGTGCCACAGAATCCAAAAAGTGGCACTTTTGACTTTAAGAGGAAACTGGAACGTAGTGGAGCATAAGAGGGCAACGACGAGAGAAGGGATGGAAAGTAGGATCGGGTGAGGGAATAACAAAAGGATGCCAAGAGACGGGGCAAAAGGGTCGTTCATGGTTGCCTTTCACTGTTCATTTATCAAGCAACCTTTCTCATGTAATCCCTTTAATTTCTCCTCCACTTCTCCAATTAATGTCAATAATCTTTTTCCTAGTTTCTCTTATCTTTTTCACCTCTATAAGAGTTTTTTCAATAAGTTTTTTAGAACACAATATCGCATATCCATATACCAAAACCCTTAACATGAATATGGCATATTAAAGTTATTCTTACAAAGCTTATTTATGGGTACTACTAATTAGCTATTTTTAGTTATTGAAATAAAATAATAAAGCAAGAACAAAAATAACTTAAAAAAGTGTTTACTATTTTTACTTCTTACTTTCCACTTCTACCCTTTATGACTGCCCTCTTTTAAAATTTTCCTTTTTATACATACTGTTAGGCTCTGATCCTCTTCTTTTTTGTTTTTTGTGTTCAACTTTCAACGGGAAAATTACCAATATTCGGTGTTTTAGGCAATGTTTTGAAAACCGGACCGGACATTGAACCGGTCGTCTTACCGGTTCGATGGTTCAACTGGTTCGACCGGTCGGACCGGTCCTAAAAACCGGATATATATATATATATATATATATATATATATATATATATATATATATATATATATATATATATATATATATATATATATATATATATATATATATATATATATATAACGCATAGTCAATAGATGGATTAGTTTTAAATATGAAAACTTTTATAAGTATCAAAAACTAGAAACATGTTAACAAATCACTTATGACGACCTATGTGTATATTTGAAAAATCAAAGCTTTGGTTCTAAGTAATTTTAAAACATTTGTGGGTTTGTCCCACATCGACCACCAATATGAAGTGGAAGGGAGGAGGCATTGTATAAAAGGTGGGGAAACCATGTAGCTCGCACACTGCTTGGGAGTTGGGAATGCCAATTGAGCTGACCAAATATCTTAGGCGCATGAGTTAAATGCTCATTTATTAGTTTAATAAGTTAAGTATTTAATGGAAACCGGTTCTTTTGCTGGTTAAACCGGCCCGGTTGAGCCGTGAACCGCAAAAAACCGTCGGTTTTTAACGGTTTGGTGTACAAGTGGTTTTTGGAGGCTAAAAAACCGGTAACCTAGCCGGTTCCCGGTTTAACCGGTTTAACCGGCCGGTCCGGTCCGGTTTTCAAAACAGTGGTTTTAGGACATGCATCTCGATATTTGTCCTATTAATTTATATTAGAGTAAATCTCAAAAAACCCAATATATTTTTTTATCAAATTCTTAAAATACCACTATATTATTTTTTAATACATTATAATCCTTATATTTTCTGATCTCAGAAAATCCAACATATTTTCATCCAATCATTAAAAACCATTATATTATAATCTTTTAATGCGTTAAAACTTCTATATTTATAAAATTGTCTAATCTAATAAATTGTAACCATCAGACAATTAAGAGTCGGTTACCTAGCATTTCTGGTTGTCTGAGCAAAATAAATAACGAGATAGAATTTCGTCCATAAATCAGATTAATCATTCGCTACCAAATCTGATTATATGAAATGTAGAAGGAGACTGTCTCATTGTCGGACAAAATAGATGACGATATAGAAAATTAAAACCAACCTGAAGATTGTTGATTCTTGTTTCTTATCATTTTTCAAATTCATAAGAGTTTTTTCAAAAAGTTTTTTGAGAACACAATATCGCCATATCCATATACCAAAACTTTTAACATGAATCCGGTATATTAAAGTTATTCTTACAAAGCTTATTTATGGGTACTACTAACTAGCTTTTTTATTTTTAGTTACTGAAATAAATAATATAGCAAGAACAAAAAGAACTTAGAAAAAGCGTGTGTTCAACTATTTTACTTCCTACTCTCCACTTCTACGCTTTTCTTTAGTTACTGAAATATATACTATAGCAGGAACAAAAAGAACTTAGAAAAAGCGTCTGTTATACTATTTTCCTTTTTATACAAACTGTTCGGCTGTGATCCTCTTCTTTTTGGTTTTTTGTGTTTTACTTTCAACAGAAAAATTACCTTTATTCATTTTTTTAGGACATGCATCTCGATATTTGTTCTATTAATTTATATTAGGGTAAATCTAAAAAAACCCCAATATATTTTTATCAAATTCTTAAAAAATAATCATATTATTTTGTCTCTTATATTTTCTGAAATGTCTAATTTAAGTTTTCTAATATCAGAAAAAACACAACATATTTTCATTCAATCTCTAAAAACCACTATATTATATTTTTTAGTGCGTGAAAACTTCTATATTTTCTGAAACTGTCTAATCTAATAGACTGTAACGATCAAACACTTCAGGACCGATTACCTAGCATTTGTGGTTGTCTGTGATTTACCCGATCTGAAACCTTAAATTAGACATTTCAAAAAATATAAAGATTTTAATGCACTAAAAATAATATAATGATTTATTAAGAATTAAATGAAAATATGTTGGATTTTATAAGGTTTGCACTTTATATATATATATATATATATATATATATATATATATATATATATATATATATATATATATATATATATATATATATATATATATATATATATATATATATATAATCATATGTGCATACACTTATTATTACAAATTTAAAGACATACAGGTTGATATACAATTAATTACTACGTGGTAATTGTTTATAAGTCATATATGTAATTCATGTATAAATTTTATGTCGCAAGTCCCACAAATTTTATATGGTAATCAACTAAAACGTATTAAGTTCAAATATATAAAATCAAAATAGAAGTATAATTGATTATAATTACCATTCGTGCATCATAATTGAACTTATTTTGTTCGTTGTAAGATAATTTTTAAATATTACAACTATATCAAAATCACTTATTAAAACGTCCACTTAAGATCTATCTCAAACCTATCATGTGGTTAACAAATGACGGAGCACTATCAATATTTAAGACATGTTATATGATTTGAAAATTGAACTTTTTTATACGGAGTTTCGCTTCTCATCTAATAAGCTTATATCGCGGAAACTATATTTATGAATTGTATATGTTGCTGAAGGAATTATGAATGCATCTAAAACACTAATATAATGTGGTTTTATGTATTAGAAAGAGTTATTTTGATCATAAATAAAATAGAAAAAACAAGCCGTAATTACTTACCTTGATCGTTCAGAGGCAAGCAGCATCATCTGAGCGAAACAGTTTGGTGAGTTAGAATGAGCGATGAGGCACTCAGAACCAGCAAATTTATAGAGGTAGAAGACTAAGAAACACGTGGCAAAATCAACTCATGCAAACGTAGACAGATAAGAATGTCCATGCATGCATGCATGGAAGCCTTGCACCTTACGCTTCCATGGACGTACCATGCAGGTTTGAAGGTGTTTGGTGAATTAAATATTTAAATAGTTGCATTTGATTTTTGATGAGATTCACTTAAATTTTAGTTCAAAAAATAGATGCAGAATCGCTGGGGAGCATATTGGCCGGGCAGGCCCAACAAAATTTAATGGTTGCCCCAAGAACTCACACACAATGAGACACCCAAAAAAGACACTCACGTATGTACACCCATTTGGGTTTGATTTCTTGATGTTGATCTTTTCTGCCCCTGTGGATTCAACTGTTGGTTTTGGCATTAAAGACACTTTGGTTTGTTTCCCAAAAGGAATTTGTTACAAAATTGGGGGGTTTAAGTTGTAATAATATGAAGATTTTAGGTAAGTGGAGGAATCGAATAAGGTATTAAATTGTGTTGTTTAGGTTTTTCGGTTTATTGTTATCGTTTCGGGATGAAATGATTTGGATCTAAAACGATCGTTTTCACGTGTCCTTTCATTTTGTGTCAGAGTAAGATTCAAGATTATTCACACGTCATTTCCTTTAAGTTGTAATAATATGAAGATTTTAGGTAAGTGGAGGAATCGAATAAGGTATTAAATTGTGTTGTTTAGGTTTTTCGGTTTATTGTTATCGTTTCGGGATGAAATGATTTGGATCTAAAACGATCGTTTTCACGTGTCCTTTCATTTTGTGTCAGAGTAAGATTCAAGATTATTCACACGTCATTTCCTTCTTCTTGTTGTTTCTTATTTTAGGGAAGAGATTAAGATAGAGGGACAAATCGTATCAACATTAGTATTTACGAATCTCTATTGCATCTTCAAATGGTTTCATGGCTTTGTATTTGCTAATGGGAAAACAAAATTAACGTTAGTGTATGAACATGTACTTTTAGGAGAAAATTATAATATAAAAAAGAATCTCTAAAACTGCAAACTAGTCATTTATAGATCTATTTTTCATTGTGCAACCACAATTAAAAAATGAAAATGAAATCGAAATAGGTAAATACATTTGTTAAAACAGAACATGGTTCACAGATAATCGCGATTTCATGTGAATTACAATAAAGACAAATTTTCAATAAAAGTGAATATTCTTCAAATTAAAGGAAAGTCGAAGATAAGTCTCCAAATGAAGGATCTTGGGACGACATGCAATTCAGCTAAACCCCCAAAGACTGTTCTTGCGCCTTGATCATTGTGATGGCTAAAGAACATTTTTAACAGGTTTTTAAAGTCGTTCCGGATGCCTCAAGAGTGAGGCCTAGTATAGTGATTCCAATCTATAAGAATAAAGAAAACGTACAAAGTCGCAAATACTGTAGAGGTATTAAATTGCTTAGTAACACTATGAAGTGAGAGAAGGTGACAAAGGTTAGGTTAAGATGAGAAACGACAATCTCTGAAAATCAATTTGATTGCATGTTTGTGAGTTGACGACTAAGGCTCGATTTGTTTTTCTTGTCCTAAATTGATAAAAGAAAATATTAAAAGAACAATGATATATGTATAAATACCAGTGTTCTAAAAGGCGCGCAATTGCTTCGCAAAGGCACGCAAAGGCTTTGAGGCACGGGCTCGACGCCACGCCATGAAAATCGCCGCCTTAAGTCATATATATGTATATATGTAATTATACATATATATTTATATGCAAAATTAAAAATTATAGACAAAATTTCCGCCTTAAGTCACGCCTTAAAACGCCACAGCCTCGCCATGGCTCGCAAAGGCTTGAGGCTTGACCTTTCCGCCACGCCACGCCTCACGTCTTTTAGATACTTGATAAATACAGTGTTGCCAATATATATATATATATATATATATATATATATATATATATATATATATATATATATATATATATATATATATATATATATATATATATATATATATATATATATATATATATATATATATATATATATATATATATATATATATATATATATATATAGATAAAAGTTCAATAGAGAACCAAAATAAAACAAGGAACCAAGGAATCAATCGTGAGCGTCAGAATGCATTTTATCGACGGCCGGAGATAAGGTTGTAAACTTCTAACTTGGACGCACATGTAGCGGATCATAACAAAAAACTCACTTCGTTTTTTTTTAGAGCTTATTTTTTATCGAAATAAAAAATCAAATATATCAAAATTCATAATTTTTTATTCTCTTTCAATAGACACCCATATCAATATATTAAAAACAAAAAAAAATATTCAAAATTTTTGTTCAGATTCACAACAGTTAATTAATGTGAATCTGAACCATAATAAGTTTTTATAGAAGATTATTCACATGTGAATGATCATTGAAATTATATTTTTCAACAATAATTGATCATTTAATAACAACTCATGTGAATTTAAATAAACTTTTAGATTTGCATTGTGAATTTGACTAAATTCATATTGAATTTATGTAATTTCATTTATATTCTTTACAATTTCAACATTTTGATAATGTACAATTGAGTTAACTAAGATTCACAAATTAATTTACTTAAAGTTACACATGAATGATCAAAAAATTGTTGAAAAAATCAGGTTCAATGATCATTTATATGTGAATTAATATGTATTAAACTAGATGCATATTATTTTGAACCTTTTGATGATACACAAATGAATTAATTTAGATCCACATATGAATTTTCTTAAAATTCACATATGAATGATAAAAAGTTGTTGAAAAACCAAGGTACAATTATCATTTATATGTGAATTTACATGTCTAAAACAAGAAGCAGTTAAAATTCGCAATGTGAATATAAACTGTATTAAATTTGTATGGAAGATATTTCACATGTAAATGGTCAATGAATTCAATTTTTTCAATAATTGTTAGTCATTCAATAACAACTTATGTAATTTAAAAATATTTTTAAATTCAGATGTGAATTCAAGAAAAATCACTAATGTTTTACTATTTCAATGTTTTAATATCATATACAATTGAATTAACTGAGAGTCATAAATGATTTACTTAAAATTCACATGTGATTGGTAAAGAATTATTGAAAATTTTGGATAGATTCGTCATTTACATGTGAATGAATATATCTAAAATAATACAGTTCAGTTCGGGTTCACAAGATGAATCTGGACGAACTTGAAGTAAAAAAACAAAAAATTTTGTATACCAATATGGATCTCTATTTATAGAGGATGAAAAATTATGAATTTTGGTATAATTAGATTCTTTTTTCGAAAAAAGAATAAATTTAAAAATTAAAAAAACATAAAAAACGAAGTGGGTTTTTTGCTATGATCCGCTACATGCGCGTCCAATTAACAATTTTACATCATTCTCTCTGGCCGTCGATATTTTGCATTCTGGCCGTAGGATTGGTTCCTTGGTTCCTTGTTTAATTTTGGTTCTCCATTGAACCTAACCCTATATATATATATATATATATATATATATATATATATATATATATATATATATATATATATATATATATATATATATATATATATATATATATATATATATATATATATATATATATATAGGGTTAGGTTCTTTTAAGAACTCAAATATTCATGAGATCTTGAGAACTCAATGACATCCATTAGATCCTTATCCAAATAAAAAAGGGCTTGATCGTCATTATATAAATCCAATTTAATTTTGATTTTTTTTTGGCAACAGAATATTAATCCCTAAAAATAAGCATAATCAAATTCAAATTTCAAATTTAAAATTTTTTATGATTTTCGTTTTTTTAAATATAAGAATTTTTGAAATTTGAAAAAAAACATATAAATTTTAAATTCAATAAATAATCATATTTGGATTTAGAAAAACATATATGGTCATGTATTTGCAACCGGATGCATATATGCATATTTTCAAAATTCGTAGAAACATATTATTATGTATAATTATAAATAGTTGAATACAAATAATAAACAAACCATTTTATTAAAAGCAATAATTTACAATTGTTTTGAACGATACATATATAAAATACAAAAAACAACAAAAATTACTAATATCTTCATTGTTTATTCCTTGACTATCTTGCTTCTTCATTTTTTTTCATTTTCACTTCTTCAATTTGCTCTATATATTTTTAAACCTGCAAGAACATTAATAAAAATGCATATTAAAAATATTAAAAAAAAAAAAGATACTTACATGCATATACGCATATGCACATGGGCACATATGTGTATGCACATATGTGCACATACGCATTTACATGCATATAAACATATATGCACATATGCATTTATAAAACTACATATTAAAAAAAAAACCCAAAAAATACTTATGCACATAGGCACATATATGTATACATATAGACAAATATGCACACATGTGTACACAAACAAATAGATATATATAAATATGTACACCTATGCACATATACACATATGCACATATACACATATGTACGTATACACATACGCACATACATTATACACATGTGAATATATACACATATGCACTTATATATATGTAAAATATATAAATATATATACTAATGGAATATATGCATATATGCACAAACATATTTATGAACAAATACACATACATGCATATATGCATTTACGTTTATGAGCATCAACTAACTGAAAGGATTCTCGTATGCATCAAATATAAGCTATAATACCTATTTTTTGTTGGCTGATTTATAAATTTCATTAAAAGTGCTAGACCTTACTTTTGTTGGCTGATTTTATAAATTTTCACAAGCTTCTTGTGTACTCACAAATGCCAAACATTTTGTAGGCAGTAGCTCAAACAAATGCTACCTGGATGGAGTTTGTCCAATGGGATCCCTAATTATATTTAGCACCATTAGAGCAATTTACATAATAATAAAAAAAGCTATCTTTTTAGTGCTTGATTAATACGTCTCACGACAAACTTTCATTCCAATTCTACTTTATATGCATCCACTCATTCCACGCATTACTTTTCATAGTGTAAATTATTAAAAAAACTTAGTAAATTCACATAATAATAATTAACACATCTCGTCTAAAACCTAATTATCATCGTATACCATTAATAAAATTACTTACCGGAGAAGATGAGCACATCGCGTAACATGTAATTTTCATTGCATAAGATTAACGTAACAAACCTTACTGGATGTTCGGGATTGTCTCAAGGTAAGCTCCACGGATTGAATACAGTGTGAGAATCGCAAATTGAATGCAATACGAGAATCATAAATTGAGCAATTAGGGTGCAACCGTCACAAATTGAGCAACTGGGTCAGAGTTTATTGCATTTGCGGATCAGAGAAGGAAAGGGCAGCCTCTCGGTTTCTTCATGACGTGAGAGAGCCTTGTTCCCCTGGTTATTGCCGAGTGTCGTTTGTCACTAATTCAGAACAGAGACGGAGGCATCGTTTTCTGCCTTGACTCACCGAGAAGAACTGCGACGGCTAGGGCTAGGGCCAAACAAGGAGCCGGTGGGGAGGAAACAGTCGAAGAAGAATAGAGAGGGAGGGATAGAAATCGATGGATGGTTGTAGAATGGAAAGCTGCAACTTAAGTCGACGGTGGCTGCAGCGATGGTTATTCCGGTTATTAGGTTTGGTGACGGAAAGGAGATGAGGAGGGAGAAGAAATGGTGGCTAGGGCAAGGAGGCGGTGAAGAAGACCACGAGAGAGAGTGAGAGAGATAGAGAGAAGGGATGTATGTGATATGATCTGATTTAGGCGTGAATTAAGGAATTTCCTATTTCATAGGATCGGATTATTTTTGATATTCCAAAACTATCCTTGACTGCTTATTTAAAAAGTCAAATATACCATTAGGTTTAATATTAATTACATAACTGCCACTCTCGATCCTAGTCATTTAATTTTTTGATCTAATGGTTCATATTGGGTTCTCAAGATCTCATGGTTTTATGAGTTCTCATAAGAACCAAACTCTATATATATATATATATATATATATATATATATATATATATATATATATATATATATATATATATATATATATATATATATATATATATATATATATATATATATATATATATATATATATATATATATATATATATATATATATATCACTACTAGAGAAAGGGGTATTTAGCCACGAAACATAGCCACACAAATTTTGCGTGTCTAAATAGCCACGCAATTAACACGCATCTGTCACACAACCTGAAACTCCAAATTTAGATACGCATTTGTGACGGAACTTCAACGCATAAGAAATTCGTGGCTGTTGCGTAGCTAAATAGCCACACAACTGCCACGAACAATGATTTAAAGTATCAGGAAAATGGCTGGTGGTTATTGCGTGGTTAAATAGTCACGCATCTACCACGAAAGCGTGATTAATATATATAAATGGAAAACAATAAATAAAGCGTGGTTATGGCGTGGCTAAATAGCCACGCAACTGCCACGAACAATGGTTTAAAGAATCAGGAAATGGGCTGGTGGCTATGGCGTGGTTAAATAGCCACGCATCTACCACGCACAATGGTTTAAAGTATCAGGAAAATGGCTGGTGGCTATGGCGTGGTTAAATAGCTACGCATCTACCACGTAACATTTGAAATCGAAAAAAATGGGAGCCGGGATTCGAACCCTGGTCTCCTCTGTGGGGGAAACATCAACTACCACTTCGGCTATAAGCCTCATCCGTTCATTATTTCCCTTTCTTTTAATATAACCCTTTCGAAAAATTAATTATTGTTGGTATTATTATTATTATTATTATTATTATTATTATTATTATTATTATTATTATTAGTCTCATTATTATTATTATTATTATTATTATTATTATTATTATTATTATTATTATTATTATTATTATTATTATTTATTTCGTTTTCATTTTCGTATTATTTTTTCGTTTTCGTTCAATACATCTCTTTCGTATAATTAATTATTGGTATTATTGTTATTATTATTATTATTATTATTATTATTATTAGTCTCATATTTTTATTATTATTGTTAATTTTATTAATATTACGTGTGTGTGTGTGTGTGTCTATGAGTATGAATGTATGCACATCAATGTGTTGGTGTATTAAAATCACAAGTGCTTATATGTCACACCCCGATCCTTGGCGGAATCGATCAAGGCGTGATATATTGTTCAAAGTCTCATGACAACTATGTTATAATATGATTAGATTCAATTAAGTACTAAGTATGCAAACAAAATCCACAACATACAAATACAAATCCAAATACAACAACATTTATTACATGAAATTTAAATAGTATTGTGGGTTTCTAAGGTACACCCTACTTTTCATCAACTTCATTCTTCAAATCTGCATCATGGGTAAAAACAGGTCAACTACGAGAGTTGGTGAGTAATCTAGTTTTATTAAAGAAAATTGTGAGTTTGAATAATTTGAAATTTGTTTTCTTTTGAAGTTGGCAAACAAGTGTTATTGAGATAACAATTTATAAATCAAAAATTGATTAACAAATGATAACAACAACAATAAGTCCTCACCCTATATATATACATATAAGTATATATATAGGATGGAGCATCTAATCATCATACACACTCAACCACGTGCAATCAATCACCTTAGCGTCCCAAGGCGGGGTGGTCAACCCAATAGCGCTATTATTGTCCATAACGTACCTCAAGAATACGGGCATAGTCATGGAGATTAGACTAAAAATGATAATGCACTACAAGTACATGTAGCGTAAACAAACAATAATTATACAAATAATGATTCAAGTATAAATGTCCCAACAATGTCTCAATGGTGGAAAAATAATAAAATGAAGCTGGAACATATTAAAACCACATGATACACCCCAAAAGTATTGAAAATTATAAAATATGGGGTAGATTACTCACATTAGTCCAATAAGGAATGCGTGTGTTGTACGATAGACGGCTCGGGTCAAAACGACGTGGAACCTATTATAATTAATAGTTTTGGTTTAGGAATCGATAAATGGGAATATAGTATTAATAAAAATAATTTAGACACATATTATTATATTAGATGAATTAACAATTATCTAAATTTTGTTTTGAATATTAATGTATTTATATGTTAAATGAATTTTAAATTGAATTAATTACTTTGCTTAATTAATTTATATTTTCACTTTAGGAAATATTTTAATAATTTCTTATTAAAATAATAACTAGTCAAATTATAAGTATTTACAGATTTTATATATTATAAACAATTATTTATATGAAATAATCATTAAAATGCTTTTTTACATGCTTAGATATTTAGGAAAACGGTTTTAAATACTAAACAGTAATGAAACATTCTGAAATTATCAGAAAATAATTATTTCATAAAATAGTAATTACTATAAAATTTTCATATTTTTCTTAACTGCTTTAGTATTTATTTAGTATTTTAATGATTAAACAACAACAAAATTAGGGAAAAATAATAAATGATCCCTAAAAATTCTGGAACATTAACCATAGTTTTCTAACATTATATTGAGCCTACTGTAAATATTTTGGATATTTTGGACTAAGAGAATTATTTCTTATGTTTTTCATTATTAACTAATCAATAAAATCATAAATAATAGGAAAATATTAAGAGAAATTAATTAGACTTTTTATTTATGATTACCATGTTATATATGATATTCGGATAAGGTGTTATAATTTTTGGACATGTGTAGCTATTTATTATCAATTTAAACCATTAAATAAACATTAAATCAGGAAAAATAAGAAAACATTCTTACAAAAATCTGTAAATTTAGTCATGGAGTATTTAATATGTGAATAAGGTGAGAAAAATATAAAATCGAGTTTTTAACGTACATAACTATATTTTGCAATTTATTTATCTACAACAAAATAAAATACAAAATAAGCATCAAACAGTAATATAAATGCATGAAACTTTATAAATCCACTTTACTAAATATATGGGTTGTTGAAAAATATTCCCAGAATTTATTGACTGCAAAAAGTATTTTATGTGAATTATTGTCTTATTTTAGTGCAATAATTATAGTAATTCAATAAAAATAAGTTATTTTCTGAAAATTTCCAGAACTTCTTATTTTATTGATGGGATCTTTAGAAAAATCAGGTTTATGCATAAAATGAGTTTTAGATATTTTGGTGGATTTAATTTGTTTCATGTATGAATTTGGAACTTTTAACAACATACCTTGATGAATGCTTCAATAGGGATGAAGATTTGAGTATGAGAGCTTGTTCTTGGCTGGAAAATTGATATTTCTTAGATGAATTTCGAGATTGAGAGGGAGAGAAAGGATAGAGAGGGTTTGAGTGGTGATGAGAATAATGTGTGGGGAGAAAAATGAAAGGAAAGATGATGAGAGGTGTGAGTGGGAGACCATGGGAATAACTTTTGACTTTAGGTGGTCTTCATAATTTCCCACTAGTACAAGCATCTCTATGTAATACACTAATTAATATAAGAATTTTATAAAATTTAATGTAGAGTTTATAAAAATAGAGTTTTATAAAAAAATAGGTTATTATTTGATTATAACAATCTACTTTGATTTGAAGTTTAATTATAGTATTCAAGTTTGACTCTTTTAATTTAATTAGAGTATCATACTTTGATTTGATTTTAATATGGTATCATAATTTAATTTGATTATAGTTATAACGTTATACTATGCTATTTTGCTATTAACGTCAATTTATATCGTATTGTATAGGTTTTGATCCTATTAGCGTCAATTAAATCTTGAGTAGGGTTTATTAAATTTCCCAATTGGGTTGGGTTGACCCGAATCCATTTTAGGCGGATGTCACAGTCTCCCCTACTTTAGGAAATTTCGTCCCGAAATTTAAGAAGAGAGTACCTTAAGAGAAAAGTTGTGGGTATTTGGTACGCATTTGATCCTCACGCTCCCATGTATACTCAGGTCCACGTGCTGACTGCCACCTGAACTTGACCAGGGGAATGCGACTTCTTTTGAGTTGCTTTTCCTTTCGGTCGGCAATTTCCAAGGGTTTCTCGATAAATTGCATTGTCTCGTCGATTTGGATATCCTCGAGAGGAACATGAAGGTTCTCGTCTGCTAAACACTTCTTGAGGTTGGCTATATGAAATACTGGGTGAACTTTATTAAGCTCTATTGGTAGATCCAACTCGTAGGCTACTGGTCCGATCATTTTCAGGATTTTGAACGGGCCTACATAGCGTGGTGCCAATTTACCCTTGCGTCCAAATCGAACCACACCTTTCCATGGGGACACTTTTAACATGACCATGTCACCCACGGTAAATTCAAGCGGTTTGCGTCGCTTGTCGGCGTAACTCTTTTGTCGGCTGCGAGAAGGTTATTGCGAATCTGAGTGATTTTGTCGGTTGTTTCCTGGATAAGCTCAGGACCAACGATTGGAGAATCCACTGTTGCGCGAATTACGTGGGACTCGCCAATTTCATGCCAGAAAATAGGAGATCGGCATTTACGGCCATACAATGCCTCAAATGGTGGCATCTTGATGCTAGAATGATAACTGTTATTATAGGAGAATTCCACCAATGGTAAATGAGAGTCCCAGTTTCCTCCGAAATCTAAGACACACGCCCTCAACATATCTTCGAGTGTTTGAATTGTCCTCTCAGATTGCCCATCGGTCTGAGGATGATAAGCGGTACTGAGATCGAGGCGGGTTCCCATGGCTTCTTGAAGTGATTGCCAGAACCAAGAGAGAAATCTCCCATCACGATCTGAAATGATGCTGAGAGGGATGCCATGCCGACTAACTATCTCGTCGATGTAAATTCGAGCAAGTTGTTCGACCTTGAAATCTTCACGGATGGGAAGGAAATGAGCGGATTTGGTCAAACGGTCAATGATTACCCAAATGCTGGCGTGTCCCTTGGTGGTACGGGGAAGTTTGGTTACGAAATCCATGGCGATCGCTTCCCATTTCCACTCGGGGATTACCGGTTGGACCAATAGTCCAGAGGGTCGTTGATGTTCTGCTTTGACTCTGGAACATGTAAGACATTTGGCCACGAATAAAGCAATATCCTTTTTCATTCCCGACCACCAATAATTGGTTCTCAAGCCATGATACATCTTTTCAGCGCCAGGATGAATGGAATATCGAGTTTTATGGATTTCTTCCATCAGGAATGTACGAAGATTGTCGCAATCTGGGATCCAGATGCGATCTTGATAATAGAAAATACCATCAGATTTACTTTCCAACTCCCCATCAATTCCCGTGGGCATGTCATTTTCGGTAATTGCCGAGTGTTGGGCTCCTCGAATTCGGTCACTGAGATTGGACAAGATAGGAGAACATATTAGATGAAATGCTTTGGCATGTTCTTTTCGGCTTAACGCGTCAGCTACGATGTTTGCCTTGCCCGGATGATAGCGTATTTCACACTCGTAATCATTTAGGAGTTCGACCCATCGTGTTTGTCTCATATTGAGTTCCTTTTGATTAAGAATATGTTGCAAGCTCTTGTGGTCGGTGAAAATTACGCATTTAGTGCCGTAAAGGTAATGCCTCCAAATTTTAAGAGCGAAAACCACGGCACCGAGCTCCAAATCATGAGTCGTATAATTCCTTTCATGGATTTTGAGTTGTCGCGATGCGTAAGCTATAACCTTTCCCCTTTGCATCAAAACACAACCTAGACCGAGATTGGAGGCATCGCAGTATACCACGAAATCTTCGGATCCTTCAGGAAGTGTAAGAATCGGAGCGTCACACAATCTTTGTTTAAGGGTTTGGAAAGCGTCTTCTTGCTTGGGTCCCCAATCAAATGGCGTACCCTTACAAGTGAGAAAAGTAAGCGGTAAAGCGATCTTTGAGAAATTTGAAATGAAACGCCGGTAATAGCCAGCTAAACCGAGGAATGACCGAATTTCCTTGGGGTTACGTGGGGCTTTCCAATTCTTAACTGCTTCAACTTTTGCGGGATCGACTAAAATACCCTTGTCACTTACAATATGACCGAGGAATTGTACCTCATTTAACCAAAACTCGCATTTCGAAAATTTGGCATAGAGCTGATTTCCTTGCAATGTTTGGAGAGTTAGACGAAGGTGTCTTTCATGGTCTGCCTTTGTCTTGGAGTAAATGAGGATGTCATCAATAAAGACGATAACAAAACGGTCGAGATAAGGTTTAAATACCCGATTCATCAAGTCCATGAATGAGGCAGGGGCATTCATTAGGCCAAAAGGCATAACGGTGAACTCGTAATGGCCATAGCGGGTTCGGAAAGCGGTTTTGGGGATGTCTTCTTCCCGTACTCGATGTTGGTGATAACCCGAGCGGATGTCGATTTTTGAGAAACATGAAGCTCCTTGAAGCTGATCAAAAAGGTCGTCGATCCGAGGTAACGGATATCGATTCTTGATGGTCAATTTATTTAACTCCCGATAATCGATACACATACGAAACGAACCATCTTTCTTTTTGATGAAGAGAACCGGGGCTCCCCAGGGTGAAGTACTAGGGCAGATAAATCCCTTATCGGTTAATTCTTGGAGCTGACTTGCCAATTCTTGCATCTCGGTTGGAGCCAACCGATATGGAGACTTGGCTATGGGAGCAGCCTCAGGAACGAGATCGATGCGGAACTCTAGCTCACGTACTGGAGGGAGTCCAGATACGTCATCGGGAAAGATGTTGGGAAAGTCTCGTACAATCGGAATATCTTCGATCTTCTTTTCTTTGACCTTTGTTTCCACCACATGGGCTAAGAAAGCCATGTATTCTTTACGTAGATATGATCGAGCTTGAGTACATGACATAAGACTAAGCTTTTTTGAACGAGTCTCGCCATAAATACGAAGACTTTGACCGTCGGCAAGAGGAATACGAATAAACTTCTCGTAACACACTATTTCAGCATGGTTTTGGGATAGCCAATCTATTCCCACGATGATGTCAAAGCTACCAAGTTCCATAGGAACTAAATTGACAGAAAATTTATGACCGCAAAAATCGAAAGTGCAATCTTGGATGACTGCATTGAGTGAAATGTTTTTTCCATTGGCGACTTCTACGGTAAAGTGTTCATCAAGTATCATGCGAGGTGTGTGAAGTATGGGTTCAAATTCCAAAGACACAAAACTTTTGTCGGCACCTGAATCAAAAAGTACTGATGCGTAGCAGTCATTTATGAGAAACGTACCATTTACGACCTTGTTATCGGTCTGTGCTTGGGTTGCGGTAATGACAAATGCTCGGCCTTTGGGAGCTGGAACCTGCATTGTTGGATTTGCCTGGGCTTGAGTGTTAATGATATTGACAAGCCTAGGACACGCGTTTCTGAAATGGGTGGGGTCACCACAGTTGAAGCATGTTCCAGTTGGATACCGGGTTTGTGTTTGCTGATTTTAGGGTAGAGCGAATGGTCGCTGAGTTTTTGGTGCACGGCATGTGTCCGCCAAGTGGCCATAGCGACCACAAGTCGTACAAAGGCGACACGGGCTGGTGGACATATGGTGACAGTTACAATGGTTACAGAGGGGGTGAGGTCCGGTATACGGCTTTTTGTTTGGTTGGGTGACTTGGGTGATAGGAGCAGCAGGGGTAATAACAGCATGGTTGTGGTGATGGCTTTTCCGCTTCTTTTTGTCGTGTCGGTGTGAGGACTCGGACTTGACAATTAAGGGGGTCTCAGGGGTCGGTTTTTCAGTTGTCATCTTTGAACCCTTGCGTGGGAGGACACCATCGTTCATATTATCCTCGTTGAGTTGACCTGCTATTTCAATAGCAGATTCTAGGGTAGATGGCCTGCTGCTGGTCACCGAATCACGGATCTGGCACGGTAACCCTTTGATGTAGCGGCGTATTGCAGTTTTCATAGGTTGAACCATGTGAGGTAGGAGTCTTGAAAGATCATAGAATCTATTAGTGTAGGTCGCGTTGTCTCCTCCCACCTGTTTCAGATTCCAGAATTCCTCCTCGAGAGTTTGCAATTCGCTGTCCGGGCAGAACTTTTCTATCATGCGTTCCTTTAGTTTTGACCAGGTCATTCCTAAGGCAACACCCTCTCCTTTTGCCCGTTTTTCTAGGTTCCACCATGAGAGAGCATGACCTTGGAGGCACCCTGTAGCGTGACGGACCATCAGGTCCTCAGGGCACTCGCTGTGGATGAAAGTACTCTCCATTTCTTTGATCCATGTGAGGAGTGCGGTGGCACCATCTATGCCTTTGAAGTAAGGCGGATCACAGCTACGAAAATGCTTAAACGAGCAACGATGAGTGGTTGCTGGAGCTTGCGGCTGAAGAGTTTGAAGATGGGTTGCAATTGTTGGGATGACATTCGCTACCTCCTTAGCGATAAGGGCGGCTAGCCTTCGGTTGTTACGAGCAGCGTATGGGGGTCGTAATGCCATCTATGAGAAACACGCATATGGACTTGTGAGTTATTTGTAAATTGATTATGGAAATTAAGTTTGTAGACATTGTTGGGTAAAATGATTGTAAAACACTTGTTGGGCCATGGTTAGGAGTGTTGGGCACCTTTTGGGCTTTCCATGGGTACTAAATGTGAAGCATGTAGCAATTGCGTGGGCCCCCACAATACTAAGTTTTCACATGTTTTTCCCACTTCAAGGCCCATTAGGGAACTTAATAGTCCAATGAGTTGGCCATTTTGGAGTGTATCCTTTCGGATACGTTTGATAAGGTCGGGTATTTTGATGTCTCAAAAGTAATGTGAATGACGCGCTTTGGCCTATAGGTTTGGGAACTCTCGCCTTTGGTCCCCAGGTAAGCAAACTGGTCCCTCGGTTGATTGGGATGTATACGAATGCTTACCTAGTCAGGACTTTCGGGTAACCGACACCTCCCCCTTCCAGTTACTACGCGTCCATTACTTTGATCCTACCCAACTAGAGTGGATGACTTTTAATTTCCTATGAGCTCTAAGGAATATATATGTATATAAATTTTTTATTTTGAAACCATTTGAGTATGTGTGTGATTTTAAGAGAAAGAGGAGAAAATTCACAAGTGTATGCACACATATAAATGTCGAGAATAATACGTAAGCACATAAGGGAGCAATTAACACACAAAGGTATTCCTAGGATTTTCTAAGTGCGAATTGCTTGCAGTTGTGTGTGCATTTTATAAACTAGCATACGAGAGGGCCCTAGAGGCTATAGACTAGGTCAAGGCAATTAACCTAATTCCCTATAGTCAAGGGCTCTGATACCAATCTGTCACACCCCGATCCTTGGCGGAATCGATCAAGGCGTGATATATTATTCAAAGTCTCATGACAACTATGTTATAATATGATTAGATTCAATTAAGTACTAAGTATGCAAACAAAATCCACAACATACAAATACAAATCCAAATACAACAACATTTATTACATGAAATTTAAATAGTATTGTGGGTTTCTAAGGTACACCCTACTTTTCATCAACTTCATTCTTCAAATCTGCATCATGGGTAAAAACAGGTCAACTACGAGAGTTGGTGAGTAATCTAGTTTTATTAAAGAAAATTGTGAGTTTGAATAATTTGAAATTTGTTTTCTTTTGAAGTTGGCAAACAAGTGTTATTGAGATAACAATTTATAAATCAAAAATTGATTAACAAATGATAACAACAACAATAAGTCCTCACCCTATATATACATATAAGTATATATATAGGATGGAGCATCTAATCATCATACACACTCAACCACGTGCAATCAATCACCTTAGCGTCCCAAGGCGGGGTGGTCAACCCAATAGCGCTATTATTGTCCATAACGTACCTCAAGAATACGGGCATAGTCATGGAGATTAGACTAAAAATGATAATGCACTACAAGTACATGTAGCGTAAACAAACAATAATTATACAAATAATGATTCAAGTATAAATGTCCCAACAATGTCTCAATGGTGGAAAAATAATAAAATGAAGTTGGAACATATTAAAACCACATGATACACCCCAAAAGTATTGAAAATTATAAAATATGGGGTAGATTACTCACATTAGTCCAATAAGGAATGCGCGTGTTGTACGATAGACGGCTCGGGTCAAAACGACGTGGAACCTATTATAATTAATAGTTTTGGTTTAGGAATCGATAAATGGGAATATAGTATTAATAAAAATAATTTAGACACATATTATTATATTAGATGAATTAACAATTATCCAAATTTTGTTTTGAATATTAATGTATTTATATGTTAAATGAATTTTAAATTGAATTAATTACTTTGCTTAATTAATTTATATTTTCACTTTAGGAAATATTTTAATAATTTCTTATTAAAATAATAACTAGTCAAATTATAAGTATTTACAGATTTTATATATTATAAACAATTATTTATATGAAATAATCATTAAAATGCTTTTTTACATGCTTAGATATTTAGGAAAACGGTTTTAAATACTAAACAGTAATGAAACATTCTGAAATTATCAGAAAATAATTATTTCATAAAATAGTAATTACTATAAAATTTTCATATTTTTCTTAACTGCTTTAGTATTTATTTAGTATTTTAATGATTAAACAACAACAAAATTAGGGAAAAATAATAAATGATCCCTAAAAATTCTGGAAAATTAACCATAGTTTTCTAACATTATATTGAGCCTACTGTAAATATGTTGGATATTTGTGACTAAGGGAAGTATTTCTTATGTTTTTCATTATTAACTAATCAATAAAATCATAAATAATAGGAAAATATTAAGAGAAATTAATTAGACTTTTTATTTATGATTACCATGTTATATATGATATTCGGATAAGGTGTTATAATTTTTGGACATGTGTAGCTATTTATTATCAATTTAAACCATTAAATAAACATTAAATCAGGAAAAATAAGAAAACATTCTTACAAAAATCTGTAAATTTAGTCATGGAGTATTTAATATGTGAATAAGGTGAGAAAAATATAAAATCGAGTTTTTAACGTACATAACTATATTTTGCAATTTATTTATCTACAACAAAATAAAATACAAAATAAGCATCAAACAGTAATATAAATGCATGAAACTTTATAAATCCACTTTACTCAATATATGGGTTGTTCCAGAATATTCCCAGAATTTATTGACTGCAAAAAGTATTTTATGTGAATTATTGCCTTATTTTAGTGCAATAATTATAGTAATTCAATAAAAATAAGTTATTTTCTGAAAATTTCCAGAACTTCTTATTTTATTGATGGGATCTTTAGAAAAATCAGGTTTATGCATAAAATGAGTTTTAGATATTTTGGTGGATTTAATTTGTTTCATGTATGAATTTGGAACTTTTAACAACATACCTTGATGAATGCTTCAATAGGGATGAAGATTTGAGTATGAGAGCTTGTTCTTGGCTGGAAAATTGATATTTCTTAGATGAATTTCGAGATTGAGAGGGAGAGAAAGGATAGAGAGGGTTTGAGTGGTGATGAGAATAATGTGTGGGGAGAAAAATGAAAGGAAAGATGATGAGAGGTGTGAGTGGGAGACCATGGGAATAACTTTTGACTTTAGGTGGTCTTCATAATTTCCCACTAGTACAAGCATCTCTATGTAATACACTAATTAATATAAGAATTTTATAAAATTTAATGTAGAGTTTATAAAAATAGAGTTTTATAAAAAAATAGGTTATTATTTGATTATAACAATCTACTTTGATTTGAAGTTTAATTATAGTATTCAAGTTTGACTCTTTTAATTCAATTAGAGTATCATACTTTGATTTGATTTTAATATGGTATCATAATTTAATTTGATTATAGTTATAACGTTATACTATGCTATTTTGCTATTAACGTCAATTTATATCGTATTGTATAGGTTTTGATCCTATTAGCGTCAAGTAAATCTTGAGTAGGGTTTATTAAATTTCCCAATTGGGTTGGGTTGACCCGAATCCATTTTAGGCGGATGTCACATTATACACCTTGAAAAGATAACGTTTGAAATGAACAACGGGTTTGGAAGGTGTACACGCTTGTGTGTAAGTCCAATTTACGTATAAACCGAGAAATATAAAGATAATAAAGTATAATAAGGATGTACAAAAAATGAACCCAAAAAAATAATTTTTGGCCTTCAAAAAAAAAAAAATACAAATACAGTCGTGGCTAATTAACCACGCATTAACCACGCACTGTCTGGTTGTGTGGTAAATGTGTGGTTAATTAGCCACGCAATAGCCACGACTGTATTTGTATTTTTCGTTTTTTGAAGGGTAAACATTATTTTTTTGGGTTCATTTTTTACACATCCTTATTATACTTTATTATCTTTATATTTCTCGGTTTATACGTGAATTCGAGTTACACACAAGCGTGTACACCTTCCAAACTCGTTACTCATTTCAAGTTTTTTCCTTTCAATGTGTATAAACGTATGTAGTTTTAATACACCAATACATTGATGGACACACACACTCATACTTATATACACTCATTCTCATATACACTCATACTTATACTCATACTCATGATTGTATGTGTATCAATGTGTTGGTGTGTTAAAATCACAAGTGCTTATACACCTTGAAAGGATAACGTTTGAAATGAACAATGGGTTTGGAAGGTGTACACGCTTGTGTGTAACTCGAATTCACGTATAAACCGAGAAATATAAAGATAATAAAGTATAATAAGGATGTGTAAAAAATGAACCCAAAAAAATAATGTTTACCCTTCAAAAAAACGAAAAATACAAATACAGTCGTGGCTATTGCGTGGCTAATTAACCACACATTTACCACACAATCAGATAGTGCGTGGTTAATGCGTGGTTAATTAGCCACGCAATAGCCACGACTGTATTTGTATTTTTTGTTTTTTGAAGGCCAAAAATTATTTTTTTGGGTTCATTTTTTGTACATCCTTATTATACTTTATTATCTTTATATTTCTCGGTTTATACGTAAATTGGACTTACACACAAGCGTTTACACCTTTTAAACACGTTACTCATTAATAAAACGAAAACGAAAACGGATGAGGCTTATAGCCCAAAACGATATAATTAATAAAACGAAAACGAAAACGAAAAAAATAATAATATTAGTAATTGTTTTCCTATTTTTTAGAATATATAATAATAATAATAATAAACCAATACATTCAATTCCATTTTAAACATTTTTTTCGATTTTAAATATTTCCGTGGAAGTTGTGTGGCTGTTTAACCACGCTTTAACCACAAAGCCCTTTTAACGGAGAATTCTTTGCTCACTTGTACGTTTTGCATCAGAAAAAATACATCGTTGCGTGTTAATTGCGTGGCTGTTTAACCACGCTTTAGCCACCAAACACCTTTTAAACACCTTTTAAATGAAATAAAAAGGGATCTGGGAAACTCATTCTCCTTCCTCCTCATTTGCACATGCCGACATCTTTCCCTCTTTCCCTCCTACGAACAGCCTTCGTTCACCATTCCCGGCCGCTACCACCACCGATCGGCGCCATTTCCGACCGATTCCAGCCGCTGGGATGCGATGTGGTGCATAGGCCTTCAACCTCACCTCCTTCTCCCTCATTTGCAGCAAACAGACCCTCTCATCCTCTCCTGTGCAGCTTGGTTCCGCCGCCGATCTGCGCCATTTCCGGCCGATTCCAGCCTACGGGAAGTGATTTCCTACGTCAAACTTCAATCCTCACCTCATTCTCCTCGCTGCCGTCGATTAGGTTTCCGAGGTTGCTCCATCGATTTTAATCCAGCGCCGCCGCCGATCCGGTTCAACCTTTGACTTGGTATAGCAATCGCAACAGGTACTTGTCATTAATTCCCCTTCTTCTCCAATCCGATTGCAGGTTTTGTTCGGATTGCAGGTACTTGTTCCGATTGCAGGTTTTGTTGAGACTTCTCGACCACCACAATCCGATTTGCAGGTTTTGTTCCGATTGCAGGTACTTGTATATTTTGATTGTGGTAGGTCTGTGTAAGTCTAATGTATGTATGCAGGTTTAATCTTTGTCCCAATTTCAATAAGGTATTTTGAAATAAATCGATCTTTCTATTGTTTATGATAATGAAAAACTACTGGCTTGATAGATTGAAGATGCAGTTGAAAGCTTAAGTAGGGTTATATTAACAACACAAGGAAAAGGTGACAAAACTGCTGCTCAACAACTTCTTACAAAATACTGTGTGATGACACAGCCTTTGAAAGTTTCTTTGAAAAAATTGGAAATGGTTCAGGTAAATTACATAATAACATGTATTTCATTATTTAACTGTAATTGTCCACGAGTTTCACATGTTTTGCTCCCTATTTTGATCTGTATTTTTAACAATTTATGCAGGTTCAGTGGATATAGTACCCGAGTTCCCAATTGTTAATAAATTGCTCCAAGAGAAGTGATATAAGGTTTTCTAAATCTTTTTCATTTTGGTTTTTGATGTAAGATTCTGTACATGATGTGATCAATTCCATCAAAGTTATAATTTTGTGGTTATAAAAGCAACCTTCTGGCCAAAAGATAAAGTCGCTTGACTAGTTTTCATCATGCCAAAAGATAAAGTCGCTTGGTTTTTGTGGTTATATATATTCAAACATCAAAGTTATTATATGTTTGAATGTTTTAGGTGGTTCAAATGGTGGTGAAATTGCACTGATTTTAGTCCTTACACAAATGCAGTTGAGGTATGTACTTCACTGATTCCACTGGTTTTTAAGGTTTTAATATTTTATGGTGGGTTCACTTAGTTACCAAATTCTTTAAAGATACAAATTTTACTAACCGAAAATCTGGCATCAAAATCAACTGCACAACTTTTTTTGTAATTTGGGTGGTATACATTACGATATAGACAAAATATATATGAATATATGATTTTTTTAAAACATAATTATTATTGTTTGCATCATTATTATCATCATCTTTTTGTAAAAGGAAGTGGAGGCATGTACATGTGATGATGAACTTTGTGTTGGTGTCAACTTTACAGGCTAGAATCCACCAAGTGTCAAGCAACTTATAAAGGAAAGAATTTGCTTGGAATTGAATTTGAGGAAATGCACCGTTGATATTTAATTTATTTTCTAGGCTAAATTTCACACTACAATTAGTGATATAAGTTGTATTCTGGTTCATGTTCAGCAACACCCTTTTTGTATCTTTGGCATTATTTATACATGTACGGATGTATGTTCAGAGATATACCTTGGAATTGAATTTGAGGAAATGGACTAAATTCACTTTATCCTCAACTTATAAATTTTATGTTTAAGCGTATTGTTATAGTTTTATAGTTCAGAGATATGTGTGTGTGTTTTGTCAAATGTGGTTAATGACAAAAAAAAATTGGAATTAAAAATAATATTATGGTATTTTAAAAAAAAATCTAATGCATGGTAATTGCGTGGCTATTTCGTGGTTAAAAGTCAAAGAAAGTCAAAGAAAATGTTTGTGTTTATTGCGTGGCTAATGCGTTGCAAAATGTTGGTGGATATTGCGTGGCTAAACTTTGGTGGATATTGCGTGGCTAATGCTTTGCGTGGCTAATGCGTTGAAAAATGTTGGTGGATATTGCGTGGCTAAATTTGGGTTGATATTGCGTGGCTAATTTTGTGTGGATATTGCGATCTCAAGTTCTCGGGATTATTGCGTGGCTAAACGTACGTTGCCATGGCGTGGCTAACGCGCGTGACTATTGAGTGTTGAAATTGCGTGGCTAATGCGTGGTAAACTGTGCGTTGTTGTTGCGTGGCAAATTTGCGTGGCTAAAGTGTGACTACAATTTAGACACAAAGGGTTTTTCCACAGGTCAGTTTTCGTGGCTATTGCTTGTCTATTCGGCTTTTACCACACAACAGCCACGCAAATGTACGTGGCTAACCCCCCCTATTTTCTAGTAGTGTATATATATATATATATATATATATATATATATATATATATATATATATATATATATATATATATATATATGCAAAAGTTCAACAAGGGACTAATATAAACCATGGTACCAAGGGACTAATCTCATCCACACGATTATACACTTCATGGTGGACGTGCATCTACCAGATTATAAAAAACACACTTCGTGTTTTTCGTTTTTTTAATTTTTAGGGCTTATTTTTTATCGAAAAAAAAATCTGAATATATAGAAATTTAAAACTTTTTATCCTCTACAAATAGAGATCCATATTGATATACCAAAAATGATTTTTTTTCGAAATTTCCGCTAGTTGAGATTCACATGTATTCTGTCCACTGTTGACATACACAATTCCATATGATATTGTCATATGAATTTGAATAAATTTTTGTGTGAATGTGAATGGAATTAACTTATGAATCATAGTATATTTATTATAAATGATTAAAATGTTGAATTGTTAAAAATTTTCTAACTAAATTAATCATATTCATATTTCGGAGTATATTTTAAATACCATATGATATTGATATATGTATCTGAGTAAATTGTTGTGACTCATTGTGTGAATGTAAATAATTTATATTGTGAATGAGAGTAAAATCATTATAAATGGTTAAAATGTTGAAGTAGTAAAAAACCTGTTAAGTAACTTCTCAAGACTATATGATTTTGATATGTGAATATGAATAAGTTTTCGTGTAAATATGAGTAAATCCATTTGTGAATCAAGTATATTACTTATAAATGGTTACAACATTGAAATATTAAAAGTTTTAAAAGTAAAATAATTACTCATATTCAAAATTTTAGAGTCTGAACTGTTATTATGTTATTCTCTGTTGGCATTCACAATGACATATGATATTGTCAAGTGAATCTGAATAACTTTTTGTGTGAATCTGAATGAAATTAACTTATGAATCATAGTAAATTCATTATAAATGATTAAAATGTTGAAGTGTTAAAAATTTCCTAAGTAAATTAATCATATTCATATTACAAATTATATTTAAAATACCATATGATATTGATATGTGCATCTGAGTAAATTGTTGTGTGAATTGAATGTAAGTAAATTCAAGTGTGAATCAAAGTAAATTCATTATAAATTGTTAAAATGTGGAAGTAGTAAAAAACTTATTATTAAATTCTCAATAGTATATGATATTGATATGTGAATATAAGTAAATTTTCGTGTAAATATGAGTAAATACACTTGTGAATCAAGTACATTACTTATAAATGGTTATAATATTGAAGTATTAAAAGTTTTAAAAGTAAAATAATTACTAATATTCAAATTTTTACAGTTCAGATTCACATGTGAATCTAGACGAGCTGTACTTATAAAAAAATTATTTTTATATATCAATATGGATGTCTATTTGTAGAGGACAAAAAATTATGAATTTTGGTATATTCAGTTTTTATTTTTGAAAAAGAATAATGTCGAAAAATAAAAAAAAAACCAAAAAAGTGAAGTGGGTTTTTTTATTATAATCCTCTACATGTGCGTCGACGTAAGAAATTTACAACCTATTTTTTGGCCATTGATGATTTTTATTCCGACGATCGAGATTAGTCCCTTGGTACCATGGATAATTTTAGTCCCTTATTGAACCCAATCCTATATATATATATATATATATATATATATATATATATATATATATATATATATATATATATATATATATATATATATATATATATATATATATATATATATATATATATATATATATATATATATATACTAGTGGTGAGACCCGTGTATTACACGGGTTGATTAAAAGAAAATGTTAAATAGAAAGATGTAAGCACTAATAATTTTATATAACAAATTGTCGACAATGTATAGTGTAATTTTTGGATAATATGTTATTAAATTAAACATTTCAACATAATTGTTGGTAAACATTTCATGTTTCAGAGAACACGGATGTATCACAAAATATCGTTTAAAAGAATAAATAAAGCGTGGTTAATATATATAAATGGAAAACAATAAATAAAGCGTGGTTAATATATATAAATGGAAAACAATAAATAAAGCCTGGTTATGGCGTGGCTAAATAGCCACGCAACTGCCACGAACAATGGTTTAAAGAATCAGGAAATGGGCTGGTGGCTATGGCGTGGTTAAATAGCCACGCATCTACCACGTACAATGGTTTAAAGTATCAGGAAAATGGTTGGTGGCATCCCTAGTTAAATACTAAAAATAAAAAAATCAAAATAAATTAACTTTCAAATTATTAATTTAAAAATTGTCAAATAGTAACTGAAATATAAAAAAAATTAACATTTGTTTATCATTTTTACATGTACACAAATATCTATAAAATTTTTCATCGGGTCCTGTTAAATGTTAAAACAAAATTATCAAAATAATTCTAATTTCATATTATCGAATTGAAACGATTAACAAATAAATCAAAACATAATTTTCAACGTTGGTTCTATACACGGGTTGAGTAAAACTACAAAGAAACATATTTAAAAATATTTTTTAAAAAGAATCATATTTTTGCAGATCCTGTATTCAATCCAGCCATCCTTGAAAAACATCGTTACTGTCAATTTTTTTATGAGTAAACGTTTTCAAATATATAATACAATATGACAAAAAAATCTAGTATAAAAACAAAATCTGATATTCTATTTTAAGTTACATTTTACTAAAATCTAAATATAATAAGGTTTTTTCAAAAATCATAATTCATAATTCAGTTGTCACTTTAGAGACTTTCCCACTTCCAAAAATCAAACCTACTTTCTCCCACAATTGTATACACCCATAACCCTAATCCTCTTTCAAGATCAGAAGCAGATTGATCTGCCACCGGCACCGCAACATCAACTGCCGCCCTTGTGATGTTAGCCGACTACAACCCCTTCCACTATTCTAATACAACCGTCGTCATTTCTGTTAACAGCGAAGCATCCATTACGTCCACGTAAACTCATCTCCGACAACACTGATAACAACATGGTCCGCTTCCATCTATCAGCAACGTCTTCGTAAACTTGTCTCCGACTATAGTGAGGCATCCCTTCAGTATCTACTATGGCCTCCTTCAATTGTAGAAAAAATCATCTTAGGTGAGAATCAAACATTAAAATATATTCACATCTCGATTTACAGTTATTTGGATTTACATTTCGATTTACCAGTGGTGGTCAACGACCGTTGTAGGCAAAACGATCCTATTAGGGTTATAGACCGTATTGATGGTGAAGTTTCTGGTGGAGGCAGATATTCAAGGAGGTGGCGATGAGTAACGAATGTTAATGAGCAAGGAACCACAATGAGCAGGATGCATATTCCATCGATTTAAGACGGAGCAGCAATAGATGTGAACATTAAGTCTACGTCACTGAGTTCCTTCTTAGAGAGAGAAGATTGAGATGGTAAACAGATACATTCAGTGAGACGGTAGAGAGAGAGAACACATGTGTTTGTAAAGAGGAGGCGGTTGGTGTTTGGTGGTGCGTGAATGGTGGCAGCAATGGAGAAAACAGCAGAATGACACCCATAATCGCCAGAAAAACATCGTGTAGCAATGGTTATAGTGGGTTTAGAAGACAATCTTGCTAAGAGGGGGATTGAGAGAACGGTAAACAGAAATGCCCTAAAACATTTGAGAGAACCAGAGAGAATGATGAATCCCTTGGATTAGGCGGAATTGGTAGCGTATAAATCGAAACAAACATAGATACGTGCTGATTCTGTGCTAAGTGTAACTGAAAGAGTAAATCAAGCCCAACCGAAAATAGCACTCAATGCATAAGAAACTGAAACCGATTGAGTTTAAGAAATTGTCAACAAAAATTTTCTTTTTTGAGAAATTCAAATTTCTGAAAAAATTACATGTGGCGAATTGGCTGAGAAGATAACAAGTGTACATTGAGATACTTATTTATTAGGGTAAGATATATATATATATATATATATATATATATATATATATATATATATATATATATATATATATATATATATATATATATATATATATATATATATATATATATATATATATATATATATATATATATATATATATATATATATATATATATATACACTAGGTTAGAAACCCGTGTAATACACAGGTTGATTAAAAAATATATAAAATTATATGAAAAATATCAATATTGCAGATGATAAATTTGTCATTTGTGAATTTTGTTTATTTTGATATTTTATATTATATGATAAATTTTGCTGGTTTTAGATAGGAATTACGAATGCTATGTTTAAATAAAATATGATTAAAATGAAGAATAAGTACCAAAAGTAATAAAAAATAATGCTGAAAATGAAAGACGTAATAATAATTCAAAATGCTCGAAATACTTCTTTGTATACAACATTTGATGTCCTATTTGTAATTTTACCTTCTTTTTCTAAAATCAGTAGTTTAAGTCTTTGTTTACTTTTAACTCTGGATAATGCAACATAGAGCTGACCATGTGTGAAAACTGGTTCTTTTAAAAACAAACCAACATTGGATAATGATTGTCTTGACTTTTATTTATGGTAATTGCAAAACATACAGCAAGTGGAAATTGTCTTCTTTAAAACTTGAAATGAATCTTTTTGTCTGTAGGCGTCAAACTCATTCTTGGAATAAATGAGCGATTTCCAATATTAGTTCCAGATATGACTTGTGCTTCAATAACACGATTATGAACGTGTTTGAGTTAAGCATAAAAAAGAAAATAAATTTGTATAAGTTTATCAGAAACAAAAGACAGAAGATCATTAGTACACGGTTTGTTCTCATTATCAATGCTCAGTTTTCGAAAGACCACCTGAATCGAACATCAAACATAGATATACATATGATTGGATTATCAAAATGGAAATTCTAAATCGAAGGATCACGGTATTGAGAATCTCAAACGGGAATCGGAGATTTTTCTGCTCATTATGAAGTTTAAGAAACCGTCAGAGTACACATGTCAAAGAGAGAAGAGGGTTTAAAAAATGGACACATGGTTTGAGTTTTTTCTTATTACGGCATTGTACCTAATTATAGCACCATAAGCAATGATTGTACATTTACATCTCAAAAGTAGTATTATTACATGGTTTTAAATTAAGATGCTTGAAATGAATAGACTTATAACAGATACTACATATTAACTATACAAAAATCTACCAAATTAGTAATAACTCGAAGGCACATTACAACCATCAAACTGTCATCAATCAAGTAACCAACAGATTTCCAAATCAATGTAATCGGATCAAACCATCATATATGTGAGATATGAAAAAAGAAAAGCATACCTGTCAGTTCCATGGAAAATGATTTTTGTGGAACTTGGATGATTCTTGTGAAAAAAAGAACAAAACTTAATGTGGAAAAAGAACAACCATATTAAAACTGCTACTTTTTTGTTACCATGAAATGGCAGAGTAGTGAACGCCTGATATAAGTTGTTGGAAGAAGCATCTCGCCTGAAACATTGAACCAATAATATCAATAAAGAGAGGATCTAAAGCTAAAAGAAGTGATCTCAATTACCACTAAATATATTTTAAGTCAAGGGTATTTTTGTCTTTTTTATATAAACAAATCTAAATTGATACTTAGATTGATTTTTTGATAGTTTCAAAATTTAGTAGTCTGTTTGTCTTATTATATATTATCTTTAAATATAAAAAACTTGAGATAACCTGCTTGAAATATATTAGAACATACTGTAATATACATCTGTACTATTAAGCTTCAATATGTAATTTTATGACAACAATAACAGTGTCGGTCTTGAGATTGGAAGCTAGAACCACTTGATGTTTAAACAAAAGAAAAAGGTATGGATAATTGAGGAACTAACCTAACAATTAGAAAACGAAATAACACGGCAGATAGCCACATAACGGAAAAAAGATAAGCAAAGATAATAGTAAAAAATTATAGAAAACCTAGTCTGGAAGAAAGAAAAATAATATTAACAAAATACCTTTTGTGGCAATTTTTCGATTATGGTTCACTTAGAGGATGGGTTCATGAATGTTCTTCTCCAACTACTCCTGATTAAAAATTTAAGTACAAAGAAGGGTGAACAGAGACACAATTCAATTAGACATTTACCTAGAAATACCAAAGAGTACGTTAGAAAAAATAAAGAAAACGTAGGGTACTAAGAGTGCAAGAATTACATCAAAATCAAATAAACATGACAAATATTATGAGAAGTGTTTGCAGTTTGCTGATGTACTTGCTGATGTTTTTGGAACTGTCGTGATCCTCATTAGGTGATAAGAACTAATTAGTCAAAAGAAAACTTGAATTAGACCAAAATTCATCCTCTTAAAATGAGTGTAATCATGTATTCTGAGAAATTTATCTCCGGCAAATAAATGAAGAAATTAATACAGAAATCAAGCCCCAAAAGATTGTTAATCACAAAATCATGAAACAATTTGAAAATACCTTTCAACTCCTCTCTATTTTTCTCATCTCCCAATGCTAGTTTTGCTTCTTAATTTGATAGGCTTCGTCTCCTCCTATGACTTCTATACCTCCTCCTGTAGAACAACAATGAAATAACACTCACATGAGAATATACTGATGTTGCTTAATTAAAATTTCTAACAACTTTTTTGAATCTCAACCTCTGATTTTGGAGAGATGTGGCAGAGGTGGAGGGAATAACAACAAAAGCAAGTGATGGAATCATATAGATGGAGAAAACTATTAAATTAAAAACAAAAATTATGAAGTTCATTACAGTAAGAAATTCATATGTTACCAGTTCTTTCAACATTTTACCACTCGATGACAATTTTTTTAGATGAATACGATTAAATCTGCAAGTTTGTAGGTACCGGGGGGTTTGGCGTTTAAGAGAAATGCTGGATTTGGGTTTGAGGACAATGTATGGGGAATGATTATGAATTGTCATCAGCGTCGACCATAATCAATCGATAACAGTAGGAATAACAACAGGCGTCCATCTTATTGCTTCCACAATTCCAGTTGCCTCAATAGATAATGGAAATCGCATATAAATTTGTTAGATTTACTTTGGTGGTATTTTGCCCATACCTGGAAACCTTAGCTTCCAATCGGCAGGCGGCAGAAGTGAAGAAGGATTAAGAGAAAGAGAGTAAGAGGGTAGACCGGTAGAGAGAAGAGAAAGAGAAAGAGAAGGCGAAGACCAAGCAAACGATATTCAAAAATTGAATAATACCGAAATTAAAGGAATTTTTAAACATAACCGTTAAACAAAAATTATTTTTTAATAAAATCAAAAATACAAGAAAATAACATGTGGCCAAATGAAGGAGGAGATGACATGTGGCAAAAGTTATTTTTATTTATTAGGTAAGTAGATATATATATATATATATATATATATATATATATATATATATATATATATATATATATATATATATATATATATATTTTTTTTTTTTGAAAGGATATATATATATATATATATATATATATATATATATATATATATATATATATATATATATATATATATATAATCAGGATTGGGTGAGGACTCTTTTTTCGGTGAGAACTCGTAAGGACAACTTAAAAATTTGAAAAAAATAAAAAATATATAAATAATAAAATGGATCATAGTGCTATATTGGAGAAAAAAAGATGCAAAAAAAAATTTGGATCATTATTTTTTTTTATAATGATCCAATGATCCAAAATAAAAAAAAAAAATTGGATCATTACTTGTTTCAATGATCCAATTTTTTTTTTCAATTTTTTTATAATGATATAGTACTATTCTTGATTTTATGATATGTATTTTTTTATATTTTTTTCAATTTTTTTAAGGTGTCCTCACGAGTCTTCACCGTAACCGGACTATATATATATATATATATATATATATATATATATATATATATATATATATATATATATATATATATATATATATATATATATATATATATATATATAGTCCGCTTACTGTGAAGACTCGTGAGGACACCTTAAAAAAAATTGAAAAAAATGTAAAAAAAAATACACATCATAAAATCAAGAATAGTACTATATCATTATAAAAAAAATTGGATCATTGAAACAAGTAATGATCCATTTTTTTTTTTTGGATCATTGGATCATTATAAAAAAAAATAATGATCCAAAAATTTTTTTTGCATATTTTTTTCTCCAATATAGCACTATGATCCATTTTATTATTAATATATTTTTTATTTTTTTCAATTTTTTAAGTTGTCCTTACGAGTTCTCACCGAAAAAAGAGACCTCACCCAATCCTGATTATATATATATATATATATATATATATATATATATATATATATATATATATATATATATATATATATATATATATATATATATATATGGATATATAGATATATATATATATATATATATATATATATATATATATATATATATATGTATGTATATGTATATATGTATATGGATATATATATATATATATATATATATATATATATATATATATATATATATATATATATATATATATATATACACACACACACACACACACACATTTCCTTTTTGTACTGAATGAACTATCTGAATTTGAATAAATGACCATTTTAACTTTATATTTAAACATGATAAATAAGAAATGACCATTTATTTGATAATTGTTATAAATTAAAAATGTATCTATTTTGTAACACCCTTCCTTTTGATTTCATTTAAAGGATATGACATGATTTTGAAAGGAATTATAGTAAATAGAAGTTGAGAAATGTGGTCCCAAAAACCAATCATAAGAGAATTTATGTTCCCAAAATGGTGCATGAATACCTTTTTCAAACCTTTAATCAATTTTTCATAAAAATTATTATCTTAAAGAAATTCCAATAGTAAGGTTTGTTCCCAAAAGGCATAAACCATAAATTCCATAGTTTGTCAATTCCAATAAGGGAGTTACATTGCACCAAAACACATGTTTAAATCAATCAACGGCTAAAAATTACAAGTCTTCTGGTTTTCTAAATGCTAAACCTTCAAAGGTCACTTCTAGGTCTTTTATAAATCCTTCAATGTGAGTATGTGATATTCTTTTATTAAATTTCCAACCCAGAAATCTTGGTAAGATTTTCGTTATTTCAATTGTTTGCTTTGTTTGGTCAAAAATTTGAACATGAGGTTGTATTGTATGCTCGAGGTTTAATATTAATATATGACATATGCCCAAATTCATGAATGACACAACTAAGTGTCACAAATTTAACTTTTATTAGTTGTTGATACCATGAATTAGATGTAACCAATACTAGCACCACCAAGTGTTTGTTAAAAGTCCTTACTTATGTCAACGTTCAATGTTGTATTATTAATTGGTTTATGCCTGAAAATTGAATTGGGACTTGGGTTATCTTCCAGTTGATGATAAATAGGGATATGAAAGCTTGTAAGAACCCATTTGATGAAATGATCTTGTTATAACTTATTTTGATATTTCTTGGGTTTATGGCTCAAGGGTGAGAACAATGGTTAAAAATTGAAACATATTTGTAGTAACTTATGCTTTACTGTTGCAACCTTTGTCCGTGGAGTTGCACCAAGCGAATAAAGAGACCTTTATAAGAAAGAGGTCTATAAGCTTGGATCATATCATTGTGTCGAACACCATATGTTTGCACTTTCAAAAAACAGTTTGTTCCTTTAGTGGACATTTTGATGATGTGCTTGACCTCTCCTTCAGGTTACCTAAAGAATTAATTTAGCATTTATTTCAATCAGAACCATTAATATTATCTAATTATTGGATAATTTTCCATGCCAGTACTTACTTTCATTCAACATGGACAAAACAATGGTTAAAAATTGTTATTCGGAATATCCCAGTTTTGATCATTATCATTTTCTTAGTTTTTTTGGTGTATTATTACAATATATAGACATATAAGTGAAAGAAGTACAAGAATATGAGGAAAAAGTGGTCATAATGAAGCAAGAACGCAGATCTTCAACAGATTCAGACTCCAAATTTAGAGACCTTGTATTTATGTCCCTCCACATACTATACCAACCGCACTCCCGTCTCAGGCACTGACACCTCACCACGTGGTTAGTTTTGTCGATTCTGGTTCTCCCGTTCTCCTGGACGTTTCTGATAGGTTAATTTATGTTTATTCATATGAATATTATCTTTGTGAATATTTTGTCATTTTATTGTTCCAAGGCTTATCGGGTGGTTGGTGTTGTAAACTTGTAATAGAGACATTGCAGTAGAGGAGACACAACAAATGATACATGGTGATAACCCTAAGAAAAATTGATGATTTTGTTGGATTAGGTGTCTAAGCCATGACTAATAATTTGTATTTACCTAATTAGTAGTAGCAAAGTCCATTTGGGTTGCCCTCATAGCTGGAGGTTTGGTAGAAAGTTCGATAGAGAGAAAGGTTGATTTATTATGTGATTAATAAATCAACATGAATTAAATATATGGTTTGTTAATATATTAAAGTGATAATATATTAATTAGAAACTATATTAATTAATTAGAAATTAATTTGGAATTAATTGGATTTAATTTGGTGGTTAATTTAATTAATTAAAGGTGTAGGGACTGAAACTATAATTATTCAATAGTTGAGTAAGTGACAGTTATAGTAAACCAAGTGACCACGAAATTATGTATGGGATAATACATAATTTCGATGATAATAAGTTAGGATAAATAGATTTGAATTGTAAGATAAAGGCTTATCTTATTTGAATTCAAAAAGGTTTATCTCTAAAGGATTATTTGCTTATCGGTTGGAACCTATAAATAGGGAGCCCCATGCACACCATTTGGCACGACTTTTGACTCTATTTTCTCTCTAAATTTCGTGACCTACCTCTCTAGCTTGGGTGTGATCTCATTTGAGGCAGGACACTTGTGCTGCTTAGCTTGCAAGAAACAACTAAAGGTTAGTTTTTCTGATTTATTCTTTTAGTTAATTTTTGTTTGGCCTTTAGGACTTAGTTACATGTTCAAAGTAAGAAAACATAGATCCAATCTAGGTTGCATGTGAACTTAGGGTTTTAGTTCATAGATTTGCAGAAAACCTAACAGTGGTATGAAAGCATTTGACTGTTTCTTGTTGAATTGTTGTAATAGTTTTTCCTAAAATTTAGTGTTTTTGTTTCTAAACCCTTAATAGGGAAATCGATTTAGGGTTTGGGTTCTAGAAACCCTATCCCCTCCCCTTGGTAATTTTCGAAATTGACTTAGGGTTTAGAAGGCTTTCTATTTTTGGTAACTTTAATTGTTTAATTAAATGGATAACCTTAAACCCATTATTTGTTTTTCGAAAATTAGGGGTTTGAGATAGGTTTAAATTAATTTGATTAATTTGTGAAACCTATCTACATTTGAATTAATTTAATTAATGGTTTAAATTAAAAGATAATTCAAAGGTTTAATTTAATTTCAATTTAATAGTTAAATCGTCGAAAACAATTAAAGGATAAACCACAAATATTTTAAAAGGTTTAAAATATTTAGATTTAATTAATAAAATTAATAGTTTAATTAAAAGATAAATTAAATCGAATTTAAAGGTTTAATTTAATTTGAAATTTAATAGTTAAAATTTCAGGAAATTAAAAGATAAACCAGGAATATTTTAAAAGGTTTAAAATACATCTTATATATATTATTAAAGGTTAATACTATATGTATAAGATAAATTGGTTAGTCAAATCAATAGTAGGCCTCATTCACGAAGCTGATCTATAAAGTGGGTATAAGGAGACTGCCTATAAAATGGCGGTCTAATAGGTGTCCACTCTCACCCACCGCTCGCCTGATCAGTGGAGGGTCGTTAGCCGAACGGGTTTGATAGGTCCGCTTAATCATTAAAAGTATAATGATCAAAGTACTAGAACACTTTACAAAAATTCTCAATCTAGTTACTTTAGGAAAAATGTGAATTTGATGTTAATCCATGAAATTGCACATTGCACTTTATGAAACGTTGGTGGAGCGTGTGTGGTTTACCGGCACACCAATAGGGGTTCATAAAGAGTGGCAATGGGTTTCTCGGGTGTTGTCATTGTTGATGGAGCATGTGTGGTTAACCGGCACATCAATTTGAGATGGTAATTGACCCCGAGAGTACCAAGCTAATTTGCATGGTTATTCACACCCGGTTTGTGATCCTCGGCATCCCAGTCACAAATGGTGGGGCATATCCGAGATTAAACATGCCATTGAACAGTTCAATGAATCTCACAGATCTAGGAATTTCATAAGACTGAAATTGATAAATGTTATCTACCTTAATGACCAATGTGTTGTGATTACGGCATCCCTCTTCACAGCATAGTTGGGGTATCTTGGATCCTAGCCTTGTTAAATAATAAATTGGGTAATTATTTAAAAGGATTAATTAAACTAATAAATTCAAATTTTATATATGTCTGAAGAAAGTGTCATTCTCCTCCTTCCCCTCCTTCACCCATTTCTGAGAGCTTCAGAAAGCACCTGTTAAATATGGTAAGGCTGACTGGCCTTGACTGTGTGATATGGTTTTGCAATTAGAGAATAGTTCTTAGTTTTGCTGGCGAACCATATCCGACTGAGTGTCCGCTCCTAAACATGGCATCACACAGCAGCTTGTGATGAGCATGACTCCTTGACTATTGAGTCCAAGGAAGTTCGTTGCCTTATGATATTGATCATTGACCCCGAGTTCCGTAGGGATTTAGAATTCCTGGGGTCACATAAGTTAGCGTAGCTGGTTGAGGAAAGGTTTCGAGAACTGGTTGAATAAAGGGAACGAACTAGGATCTTCAAAGAGCTTGAAGTTGCAAGCTAGAAGGAAGTAGCACCAGTTTGCGTGTTCCCGAGATTGAGGGATACATAGGCGAACAGTATAAAACTGGTTTTCCTTTGTGATCGGGAGTTAAGCATTAGCTCGACTCGCTGATCTGTTCATCCAGATGAAGAGAAAGGGTAACCGGATAAGACAATCGTGGAAATGCATTCAATGTCGACTCTGTATGAGTCGTTCATGGTGAAGCATAGTTCCAACTGATTCAGCTGCTTCATGATTGAGTCCAGTATTAAGGTGCATCAAGAAATGATCCAGATCGTCTGGACCGATTTTTCGATGTTTCAAACTGGGAATCCATAAGTTGGGACACAGTCACAGAAAGATTGAAAAAATGCTCCAAAGCCAAACCGTTTGGCAAAACTCAGTAATATCTTAAAACTCAGAATACCTGATCCTCATTTCCTTGATACAGGATGTGTTTCTCACATTTGCTCTGTATGCACGGACTTTGTAGGATGCAGGATGTTGTCGCACAGGAGCATATTTGGATTGGATCTGGAGCTCGTGCTGTTTTTGGAGTTAGGCTAGATATTTGTTCTTGTTGATAGGTGTATAATTATACACCTTTTGGCACGTTTATTTACCGCATTCAACATCGTATTTTGCCTTTAAAACGTGCTATATGCATGTTTTCAGACTAATGTGTTCATTTTGGAGCAAAAACCATTTGTTTGTATAAAATGGTATGTTTTGCAGGCATTTTGAGACTTGAACCATCAATCATATATCAAATGGAAGTCTCACACCAAGTTCCAAACAATTTGGACGAGAAACGGAAGAATTAGACGAAAGAATGGCCCCTGTTAAGGAAGCACGAGTCGTGCTCTTTCCAAGGCTATATGTGCACGAGTCGTACACATACTGGGAAGCAAAAATAGCAATGTACTTTGATAAGCACGAGTCGTGCTCATATGTGCACGAGTCGTGCGCTTGCTGTAGACCATGTGCAGCAGGAATCTTCCAACAAATCAACTTTTAGAGCATGGGGTTTTCACCATTTTATTAATCCGAACTGAGATCTCTTCAGGGCCATTTGAGGACTATAAATAGAGCATTTGAGAGGAGTTAACAACACACTTGAATACACTTGAAGATACTTCAAACACTCTTTCTTATTTTTGAATTCCTAGTCATTTTCTAGTTAGTTTAAATGTCTTTCTTTGCAATTATGCAGATATTAGCTAACATGAGTGGCTAAGTCTCATAACATTCGGCTTTTAGTCATTTATCTTTCTTGTCATTAATATTTGTGCTTGGAATGAAGTTTTGAAGTTATTAAAACTGTTTTGGTTTAGTTTTGTCATTTAAATTTTATTACAAATTTGGTCCCTACTTTGGAATTTAGTTGATCACTATATTCCGGTAGTTAACCAATTATAGTTATATGTATTTTCAATTGTTTTGAAGATCATTGTTGGTAACATCTTAGAAATAACTTCACTTTTTAAAAGCTTGACACGAGGAATCAATCAAGTTCTTAAGAAGTAAAGAACCAACAAAAGAACGTAAAGCATCACTCTTGGTCAATTATAGCATTAATCACTAGTTGACCATTGTGTTGTGCATACCTTTTATAGAATTTTAGTGTTATTCCTTGTTCTATATTAGTGATGCACGTTTCTTTTGTCCCGGTTAATTTCTATGTCTTAAATTACATGCTTGTTCTTAGTTCCTTCATCCAAAGGGACGGAATATTGAATTTGTATTAAAGCTCGCGTATTTAAGTGGTATCTTGTCTCGGTTGAGATACATCTATCTCTTCAAGATGACCATTGAGATATTCATTTATATATGAGAAAACAATACTTCTTTCACAAATAGAGACCATTGAAGTATTGAGCATATTAATTTGGATCTCTTCTAAGTTGATGTGTTATTGTCACTTTCCATTGACAAGAACCATTACTTAACTCTTAATTTCATCTAGGTACAAATATGCGACAAGATTGGTTAGACTAGAAGCCGAATGTCCGTTTAATTATATAAATCACATTCTTATTTATTTTCTGTTTATCAAGCGACTTGACAAACCCCCCCCCCCCTTGAACTTTACATTTCCTTGTCCCAATCTCTAGAAGTGTGAAAACTTGGCAAGAGATTAACTCACCCCAATTCCCTTGGGTTCCACTCGTACCACTACTATACTATTCTTAATTGAAGAGTATTTAGAGGTCTTTTGACATTTCACAATTTCTGTCCCATCATTATAAACTACATCCATATTCCATTACTCTTTTATTTGTTTGGTAATTCGACGACCAACAAATTGGCGCCGTTGCCGGGGATTTGGCTTATGATTAACTCTTTATGCCCAGATCTGATCGAACAGGTACACGTCTAGAGATCAACAAAGAAATTGAAAAAACTGCAAAAATATTAAGAAAACAAACCAAGCTTCAAAAGAAGTTTGACTACCAAAAATCTCACACTACATCAACACTCTCTTCTACACCACCTTCTACTTGTACTTCTACTTCTACTATTATTTCTAATTTTTCTACTAATCCATTAAAAATGGGTGACGAAGAAAAGACCTTAAGACAATGGGGTGCCCGAAAAGATACACAACAACTTTTGTGTATAAATTATCCCAATGTGGAGAATTTTGAGCTAAAATCCGGGCTCATACACTTACTTCCAACCTTTAGAGGTTTGGAAAATGAAGACCCCCATAAATTCCTTAAGGAATTTCATGTGGTATGTTCGGGTATGAAACCACATAATGTGACCGAGGACCAAATCAAGCTAAGGGCATTCCCCTTTGCTCTCTACGATGCTGCCAAAGAATGGTTGTATTACCTCCCATCGGGGACGGTAACAACATGGAATGACATTGCTCAAGCATTCCTTGACAAATACTTCCCGGAGCCAAAAGCTTCGAGCATCCGTAGAGAAATTCTCACCTTACATCAAGGACGAAGAGAGTCCTTACACACATATTGGGAGAGATTTAAAAAACTTTGCTCTCGGTGCCCACAACACGGTTTGTCGGAGCACCAACTTCTTCAATATTTCTGTGAAGGCTTATCTCATATTGATAGGCGAATTATCAATGCCTCCAGTGGTGGAGCCTTGCTAGACAAGACCCCGTCCCAAATCCGGGCCTTAATTGCTACCTTGGCAGAAGACTTGAAGCACTCGATCGGGGAAGATGAATGGTATCCCGACCCTCCACGAGGAGAGAAACACGTAAGTACCCCTCTCATTGAAACTCAATTATCCGAACTAACAAAAGCTGTCGTTTTGTTAACCAAAGAGAGAGGAATCCAACCAAAAGCAAGAGCTTGTGGAATTTGCTTACAACATGGTCACCCGACTGACATGTGTCCATCTTTACAAGATGAAAACGAACACGTAAATGCTATGGGTGACCACATGGGACAAAATTCCAGAAATTTTGACAATAACCAATCGTGGAAAAATGCTCAACCAAGACCTCAATATCAACCACGATACCCACAACCACATCATGCCGCACCACGAAACCCCTCAGGTATGTCTTTAGAGGAAATTGTCTCTAACTTGGCTAAAAATACAATATCTTTTCAGCAAGAGACAAGGGCAAGCATCCAAAACTTGGAACAACAAATGGCACAACTTGCAACAACGGTTAGCAAGTTGGAAAGTAGGTTGGATTCTAACAAACTACCAGCCCAAACGGAGGCAAACCCAAAACACAACGTGAGTGCCATCTCCCTTAGAAGCGGGAAGGTTTGCAAAGACCCAAGCGTGCCCAAAGATGCGGAAAAAGAAGGCACAAAACAAGCGGAATTACCAAGTCATACTCCATCACCTCCTTTTCCTTCAAGATTCTTTGAATTAAAGAAAGAAAGGGAAGATAGAGAAATCATGGCTACGTTCCGCAAGGTGGAGGTAAATATTCCCTTACTTGAGGCAATTAAACAAGTTCCTAGATATGCTAAGTTCCTTAAGGAACTTTGCACATCTAAAAAGAAACTCAAAGGGGATGAAACCATAAAAGTCAATGAGAATGTCTCGGCAATCATACAAAAGAGATTGCCACCAAAGTACAAGGATCCGGGCGTATTCATGGTTCCTTGTAAATTGGGAGATACGAACATACCGAGAGCCATGCTTGACCTCGGTGCATCTATCAATGTCCTACCACTTTCTATTTTCAAAAGCTTAAAACTGGGAACATTGAAACGCACCGGTGTCATTATTCAATTGGCCGATAAGTCTACCGTACGTCCAAAAGGCGTGTTGAAAGACATATTAGTCCAAGTGAATAACTTGGTTTTTCCCGCTGACTTTTATGTCGTCGATATGGGAGAAAACGACTCACCGAATTCAAGTTCTACACTCTTATGGAGACCATTCCTAAAAACATCAAGAACAAAAATTGATGTTTTTAATGGTACCCTATCTATGGAATTCGATGGTGAAGTTGTAACCTTCAATATTGATCAATCCACCCGCTACCCAAGTGATGTGCCTCCCAAGGACTTAAGGGAAGATGAAACATCATTGCCTGATGAACATGAAAAATTTAACAACAATTTAGTGGCAATGGTTTCAATGAATGAAACAACTATTGGACTTACTGAAGATTCCAAGCCTGTGGATTGCCACAATCATCTAGACCATGATCTGGATTTACGAAATATTGATCCACCTCCTATGACAAAACAAGCGAGAAACAATCAAAACAAACACCCTTTTAAACGGTTCGTCGAATGTTTCTCTACCAATAACGAAGGAGTGGACATGAAGGAATGTCCAGGATGATCTTTCCACGGGCCCGTGTCGAGCCAACGACGTTAAACAAGTGCGCTTCTCGGGAGGCAACCCGATTTTCATTTTACGGTATTTGTGTGCTTCGTTTTCGCGTGTTTTAACATGTTTTTATTTGATTTTTTTTTACTTTTTGATGTTTTTAATGTATAATAAAGTGTACGGAAGTGTCGGAAAAATTTTGGAGTCACCAAGCAAAAAAATAAAAAAACGAAAATTTTTTCCTTAACAGGGGGTTTGCACGAGTCGTGCTCCTCCCCTGTGTAAAAGTGCACGAGTCGTGCACGGTAGTACAATGTCATTTCTGAAGCACGAGTCGTGCTCTTTGCTTCACACCATACGCATGAGTCGTGCTCCTGCTGGACAGGTTAAGAACTTGTTCCTGCAGCTCGTTCATTTGCACGACCCCTTCCCTGCACCTCCACTCGTGTTCCTCTCGGTAAACCACGACTAACACACCCCGATTCTTCATTTTTCCATCGATTTAAGCTCCAAAGGTATGTAATTTTAGCTATACTTCATCCTTTTAACACTTTTATTGCATCAAATCCAAGATTCAACCATAAAATCATCAAAAATCAAGAAATCTTCAAAAACCTAGTTTTTGAGAAAATCCAATTTTGATGATTATTGTTTGAAATTTGTGAACTTCTATGTTAGATTAGTGTTTCTATGATGTATTATTGCTTGATTCTCTTGAAATTAACATGATTAGGTCAAAAATCATCCAAATTAGGGAAGAACACTAAGAACCCTAATTTTTCTTGAAATTTTGAATTAGATGAAATTGTTCTAATCCATTGCACATACAAGCTTGTGGATGTGCAATGTGGTGTGATTTAAGCTTTGAAACATCCATTTCATCCAAAATTTAAGATGATGAATTTTGTCCCAATCATGAAAATTTCAACCTTTTTAGCTTAATTTTGATATGATGAATCATTTGATGCTTTCTAAATCATGGGAATTCCAAACCAAACACTGTCAAATATACAAAAAATTCCTTGATGATTCATAACTTGGGTGTTGTTTTTGCTAATTTTTGTTTGTCCAGGTTACCATGGCCTTTGACAGGTTCAAGAAGAGATCAAGGGATGGTGCTTCTAGTTCGCAGCCTAGGAGTTAATCTCCACCCCGCATTGGTAGTGTCAGATTCTCAGACAATGGCCAAAGGGACAGGTTTATAGCTCTTCAAGAAAGGGAGGTCGTCTCCCAAAAGTTCATCTGTGTGGACACTCTGCAAGATGTGGGAGTGTTCGATGGCATACAAACCTTACTGAACAATCTAGGATGTGGAACACTGATGAACACCACGGCTCCTACCTACAGAATACTAACACTGTAATTTATGTCATCTGTCTTTTTGGATCATGGTGAACTGAATTTCAGGTTATACAACGAGCCGAGGTCCCTGACTAGAGACCAAATCTGTCAAATTATCAACGGTCCAACAAACAACACCTTTGGGCCTGACAGAAGAGGTAGACAAGAAGACTTAAACAACAATGCCTTCTGGAACAACATCACAGGCATTGATAGATATGTAGCGAGGACAGCAAAAGCCTCGTGCATCATACACCCGGTTTTAAAGGTGTTACACCGAATCGTCGCCTCCATTTTATTCCCTAGAAGAGAGACAAGCACTATCTCTTCTAAGGAATTACAGCTCCTTTGGTGCGCAGTCACCAACAGTCCACAAAAACCAAATTTTGGAGCTTATGTGTGCGAAAGGCTGATAAAGGAGAGCCAAAAGACCAATGGCGAAATTCATGGAGGAGGAATGGTTACTTTTTTGGCCAGATTCCTACTCTGTTGGCCCACGTCACACACCGTACCTCATAATCGATGATGATGACGTTCAGACCTTGGCATTGGCCGATCCAGCCAGCAACACCAACTGGCGACTACCTCCCAATGTAGGAGGCGGAGAAGAAGAACAGCAGGAGGCCAATGAAGAAGCACCACCATAACAGCAACAACAACAACAGGGATGGGGCGATTATGGGGCCTTACAGGAGCAGATCGACTACCTGCGAGAAGATGAAGATGTCGTCCAAATAGACGACAATGTACATGCGCTACAGATAGACTTTGACGATTATGTGTCCGTACAGCAGCGACACAACAGAGAGATGGAGCGAATGATTCAGCATGTGTATCATTGGACTCTAGGCCACCCCCCCACCACCTCCAGGACCAGGACCACAGTAGACTTACCGCAAGCTTCGAGGACGACGCTTATTTTTAAGCTTGTGGAGGTATATACGATGTTAGATGTTAGTATTTTTTCACTTCTATGTTATTTTTCTTTATTTTTATCGAAAAACTTGAAAAACAAAAAAAAAATTAAAACATTTGCTATTTATCGCACTTCTTTTCTTAACCCTCGTGAAAATTTTTAATTGTTAAAACATGTTGCATCTTTATTTTCAATATTATAGTTGCCTATCTCCCTTGTGGTTGAAAATATTCTCACCTTGCAAAATTTTAGATTGTGTTAAAGAACTTTTATTTGTTAAATGTACTTAGCATACACACGTATGAACAGTTTGTAAGACATCTATTTTAACTGAATCTATTTTTGGCAAGTACAGCAATACAAGGTGCAGATACCCTGTGAGAATCTCAATGTGTGCAATCGGCTTGGTTAATGTTACAGGTTTTGCCTTCGTAATCACACTTTGACCAACACCTTTGTTTCCAACATGTCAATTTTCCCGATCTTCCGAAATTTCGTTTTTCTTGACCAAGTCGGTCCTTTTTAAGCAAAAATTTTGAAATTATTATTCATTCAATAATTCTAATTTCAAAAACAAAATCTTCATATTTGTATGTCGAGTCCAATAAATGGTGAAATTCCAGAAATATTTTGTTTGGTTCTAAAAAAATTGGTTATATAAAAAAAAATATAAAAAAAATAAAAAAAATAAAAAAAAACCAAGAACCAAACATGTGTGTTTAAAGAAATAAATTTCCAAAAAAATAGAATAAGCACAAATGCTTATCTCTCATTTCCCTTCAATAAAATATAACTTGTATCTTTCAAAAAAAAATGGCTTTTCAAATAATTGCCAAATTATTTTACTCATTTCAAAGAAAATCAAAAAATAGAGTGTTTATTCTCTTTTGTACTTGTATTATATTTATCGAGTTGTAATTTATTGTATTTAAAATTTTGGAAGATCATTCATACAAATTGACAAGTTATAACAAAGGTGGTCGATGTGATAATTGAGGCAAAGTCATATTAACATGAGTCCAAGTTCGATATCCGAGTGTAAACACCACCCTATTTCCATATGAGTGGCGGAAGACATTTGTGAGTCGCAATCAGCGAATTGTGTGCACATATGAGAAGAGCGAAAAAAATTGTGAGCACTGGCTTTGTATTGTGTTGTCCTTGCTAAAGGCGGTGAAAGTCACGGTAGTGGTGTTATAATCAATATATGACGTGGCTATGCTATTGTTTAACGAATATTTGTTTCTTAGTACAGTCTATTATTTCACAAATGTGAAATATTAGGCGAATACAGGGACGATATGTTAACCATATCATTGCTAGTGATAATGTTGACACGATTTGACTTAAAAAGGTTTCACACTTTCCTTTTATTTTCCTTCTTACACCCATTAGTCTAAGTTTTTTCTTGTTTTCTTTGAGGACAAAGAAGAGTTTAAGCTTGTGGATGTTTGATAGGTGTATAATTATACACCTTTTGGCACGTTTATTTACCGCATTCAACATCGTATTTTGCCTTTAAAACGTGCTATATGCATGTTTTCGGACTAATGTGTTCATTTTGGAGCAAAAACCATTTGTTTGTATAAAATGGTATGTTTTGCAGGCATTTTGAGACTTGAACCATCAATCATATATCAAATGGAAGTCTCACACCAAGTTCCAAACAATTCGAACGAGAAACGGAAGAATTAGACGAAAGAATGGCCCCTGTTAAGGAAGCACGAGTCGTGCTCTTTCCAAGGCTATATGTGCATGAGTCGTGCACATACTGGGAAGCAAAAATAGCAATGTACTTTGATAAGCACGAGTCGTGCTCATATGTGCACGAGTCGTGCGCTTGCTGTAGACCATGTGCAGCAGGAATCTTCCAGCAAATCAACTTTTAGAGCATGGGGTTTTCACCATTTTATTAATCCGAACTGAGATCTCTTCAGGGCCATTTGAGGACTATAAATAGAGCATTTGAGAGGAGTTAACAACACACTTGAATACACTTGAAGATACTTCAAACACTCTTTCTTATTTTTGAATTCCTAGTCATTTTCTAGTTAGTTTAAATGTCTTTCTTTGCAATTATGCAGATTTTAGCTAACATGAGTGGCTAAGTCTCATAACATTCGGCTTTTAGTCATTTATCTTTCTTGTCATTAATATTTGTGTTTGGAATGAAGTTTTGAAGTTATTAAAACTGTTTTGGTTTAGTTTTGTCATTTAAATTTTATTACAAATTTGGTCCCTACTTTGGAATTTAGTTGATCACTATATTCCGGTAGTTAACCAATTATAGTTATATGTATTTTCAATTGTTTTGAAGATCATTGTTGGTAACATCTTAGAAATAACTTCACTTTTTAAAAGCTTGACACGAGGAATCAATCAAGTTCTTAAGAAGTAAAGAACCAACAAAAGAACGTAAAGCATCACTCTTTGTCAATTATAGCATTAATCACTAGTTGACCATTGTGTTGTGCATACCTTTTATAGAATTTTAGTGTTATTCCTTGTTCTATATTAGTGATGCACGTTTTTTTTGTCCCGGTTAATTTCTATGTCTTAAATTACATGCTTGTTCTTAGTTCCTTCATCCAAAGGGACGGAATATTGAATTTGGATTAAAGCTCGCGTATTTAAGTGGTATCTTGTCTCGGTTGAGATACATCTATCTCTTCAAGATGACCATTGAGATATTCCTTTATATATGAGAAAACAATACTTCTTTCACAAATAGAGACCATTGAAGTATTGAGCATATTAATTTGGATCTCTTCTAAGTTGATGTGTTATTGTCACTTTCCATTGACAAGAACCATTACTTAACTCTTAATTTCATCTAGGTACAAATATGCGACAAGATTGATTAGACTAGAAGCCGAATGTCCGTTTAATTATATAAATCACATTCTTATTTATTTTCTGTTTATCAAGCGACTTGACAAACCCCCCCTTGAACTTTACATTTCCTTGTCCCAATCTCTAGAAGTATGAAAACTTGGCAAGAGATTAACTCACCCCAATTCCCTTGGGTTCGACTCGGACCACTACTATACTATTCTTAATTGAAGAGTATTTAGAGGTCTTTTGACATTTCACAATTTATGTCCCATCATTATAAACTACATCCATATTCCATTACTCTTTTATTTGTTTGTTAATTCGACGACCAACACTTGTTATTAGTTTATAGATATATATGACATGGATTCGCATAGTACATTGTTCTAAGGATAATTCTGGTTTAATAAAATATTTTTATTTTAAAACATGATTGTTTTAATTGTCCTCGAAATGTTGTGTGAATGTGTTGATGGCATAAATGGTAATAACTTGAATGTTGACACATCCAATGGGATTGGATTTATAAATTGTGTTCCTTATGATTGTTTAAGTGAATTTTATGAGAATCACTTCAACCAAAGGTCCAGTTGGACAGGACTTTGGAATCATTTGACTTAGAGTCACATGATGAATTGAGTGCTTAATAAGATTAATTGTGGCAAGAAATGAATCACCCAAAAATCCAATGGATAGGATTTTGGAATCAGTTGACTTGGAGTCAGGTGATGATTGCATGTCTTGAACAATATTAACAAAGTCATAAATTTACATAGGGATGTAAAGGACCTTAAGATCTTGAGCAACAGACACATAAGTTACTGTGTATTGCTCGAATCTTCGAACAGAACACGGTTAGTTATACTTCATGATATTTTGCCAAATAGTTTGACAATTATGGTTTCGCTTATCGGAATAAGCGATTGATTGGAACCTTGAAGTGTTCAAGGATTTCAAAGGAAGTATAAGATCAACAGAACCTGAGTGACAACATAGACTGAGAAAATATTTAACAGTTTATCCTCTTCCAATATTATTAATGGTTATAATGTGTCTTAGGGAAGACGATGGAGCATTGATCGAAATAGTTTTGATCCTCGATGTATAAGATACATTTCCGATAGTATTTCAATAAATTGAATATTCAACCAGTCAGACCGCAGAAACCATATTCCGACCATATCTTAGACTAAGTAGGTTATGCCGACACTGTCTGAAATGTAAAGTTGGGATCGTCCCACTAGTACATAGAAAGTCCAGGGTCATGTAGCATTCGTCTGAATCTCATGACAATCCTGAAACTGATCAGCGATGTCGTTTCATTGGCCATCCCGGTTATCCTTTGAAAGAAGAGTCCTTTTAGAAAGAGCTCATGTTCTAAGGAAACAGTGGGAGTAAGAATAATCAAGAAGGAGTTCAAGGATTAGCTAAGTGAAAGAACCTTTAGTCACCACTGGGCCTTGACCAGGAATCAGATTCCTGTTGAACCTAACATACCCTCTCTTCGCTTGACCTGTAGTTTTGGTCACCGTCATAAGGAGTTATGATCTGGGTGATATATCGATTAGTGGTAAAACACTAAAGATAGTACGGATAAGTAATTCGACTACTAAGAAGCATTGGTGAGCCCGGTTGCTGCCAAATAAGAGAACCTTAGCGCGAGACACAGTCTATGTGACAGTTTGATTGATTTTACAATTGGTCTAGGAACCAGTGGGAGTAATTGAATCATCAAAAGAAGGGAACATAGAAATGTATCTACAGAACATTTGGTTAAATGAGTCATCACTTGGGGTCAAGCAATTGATTCCGAGAGAAGCACTCTCAATAGAAGATGAAATCTGAGAGGATTCTGCGTGGCATAGTGTGAGTCGTTAGTAGAGCGTGTGTGGTTTACCGGCACACTAATAGGGACTCACATAGAGCATGCCATTACAAAAGGTACATGGCCTCGGGATTCATCCCATAGCCATCTCGCAAGAAAGGATATTCGGATTCTCAAAATAGGCCAAAAGGTTTTGATTTGGTGAATAGCCTGGAAGATTTCCTTTAATATGTCGGAAAGGTTTGGATTTCGATTTCGCAAAATGTGCCAAAAGTTCTGGATTTTGTGAATAGTCCGAAAAAGTCATATAACCGTATCAAAGCCAGTGGGAGTATCATTGTTATCTGCTATCACATGTATGTGGGTTACATACTGGTTCTAGGAAATGTCTCTTATCATTACAAAGTGTAATGACTTGGTGTTAAGAAACGATTCACTATGAAAGACTTTAAGAGATACAACATACTTAGGTAGTCGTGAACATCTATTAGATAGATTGAAATTCTGCCAATATGATCTTGATAAGATTCAAGATGCATAAACCCAAGAAAAGAGTTTCCCATCATTGCAAAGCGTGATGACTTGGCATGAAAGAAATAAAGAAGGTGCAACATACTCACATAGTTCACAGACATCTATCGGATATATGAAATTGACAGTATAGACTTAGCCATTGAGAATATGGTCTTGATGAGGTTCAAGATGCATAAGAAAGAGTCTCCGAAAGGAAATGGTTTCCGGAAGTCATGACACAAGGATTATTAGTAATCTTTGGATTCCGAAAGGGTTTGGGATAAGATTACATCAGGTTCCACGAGATTCCTGGACCGATCAGAAGTGTTATGAACATATCCTGATGACTTGATGCTTAGAGCATAGTAAGTTGGATTCAGAATATGACCTGGCTGAGAATACTAAATGGATTTTGAACAGGCGTGAGAAATCATTGGGTAATGATTAGGGTGAATGTTTTGAAAGGAGTTTCAAATCCGTAATTGTTTACACCAGGACGTGGTGCTTCATGGTTAAAGAGTTTCGTTGGTTTCTGATGGAGTGCGTGTGGTTCACCGGCACATCATGATGCCTCGAAATAGTCTTAGGGTGTAGTCATGTAGACTAAAGACCCCAAGAACCATGGGCAGTCACGGTACACATCACCGGAATGGAGTTGTGAGAGAGAAAGACAGAATGACAAATTGAGATATTATTGGAAGAGTATCTAATAAAGTATATAAGTGTTAGACACTTGGATACATAGAAAGAGTGAAAGGTCATTGAGTTAAAATGGACATAGATATAAAAAGGCTTGAATTGAAAGTTTAAAAGAGAATAAGAAACCGATAATAGTTATGATAAATCCGACTTGGTGATTACCTCGTGGAGACTTGGTAATAAGCAGGAGTAGCTGCCAGTCAGATTTTATGTTTCGCTTTCGCATGTTTTACTTCCTGAATAATTGGATTATTCAAATATCCACGGTCGCTCATACTTTTAGGGAGTAAGTATGAAGGAAGACTGTCATGAATTGGTTTGTAGAATGTCTAAGGAGTTATACATAGCAATAAGATTGCTGCAATGTTCATGAGTACTTGGAAATGGAGATTTGAGTATTGGATAAACCCACGCTTAATAGATTGCTTCATGGATTACATCACGAGCAATGTTGAGACGATAATATCTTATGGTCTTGAAGTGGAGAGATATGAGTTATAATTTACGAGGCAGTTGTTCATTGATAGTACAAAAACACATTGGTAACTCGATGTTATAAAACGTGCTGTTGTGAATGATTTGTCTGGTAAAAGATATAAGCATATGAGTCGAAGCTTATTCTTCCCTTGACCCTGACGGGAAACAGATATCTCTAGGCCTCTCGATGATTTTGAAGTTGATTAAAGTGCTGTCCAGCCAAGACTGAATTGATATGTTCAATTAGAAGTCTTATGTCATATGGAGTGTGTCAGACAGAGATTGATCTCAATCCATGTCTCATGTCTGAAAATATTTTGTTGGACGGAGGATCATCTAATCACTTATCTATGGATAGAACTGACTAGGTCAGAGTACGACAGCAGTTTCTAGGAAGCTACAGTTTGTTGATTAATTAGAGGTTAAATTGGTAATTATAGTCATAAACTTATCCAAGTGGGAGACTGTTGGATTAGGTGTCTAAGCCATGACTAATAATTTGTATTTACCTAATTAGTAGTAGCAAAGTCCATTTGGGTTGCCCTCATAGCTGGAGGTTTGGTAGAAAGTTCGGTAGAGAGAAAGGTTGATTTATTATGTGATTAATAAATCAACATGAATTAAATATATGGTTTGTTAATATATTAAAGTGATAATATATTAATTAGAAACTATATTAATTAATTAGAAATTAATCTGGAATTAATTGGATTTAATTTGGTGATTAATTTAATTAATTAAAGGTGCAGTGACTGAAACTGTAATTATTCAATAGTTGAGTAAGTGACAGTTATAGTAAACCAAGTGACCACGAAATTATGTATGGGATAATACATAATTTCGATGATAATAAGTTAGGATAAATAGATTTGAATTGTAAGATAAAAGATTATCTTATTTGAATTCAAAAGGTTTATCTCTAAAGGCTTATCTGGTTATCGATTGGAACCTATAAATAGAGAGCCCCATGCACACCATTTGGCACGACTTTTGACTCTATTTTCTCTCTAAATTTCATGACCTACCTCTCTAGCTTGGGTGTGATCTCATTTGAGGCAGGACACTTGTGCTGCTTAGCTTGCAAGAAACAACTAAATGTTAGTTTTTCTTATTTATTCTTTTAATTAATTTTTTTTGGCCTTTAGGGCTTAATTACATGTTCAAAGTAAGAAAACATAGATCCAATCTAGGTTGCATGTGAACTTAAGGTTTTAGTTCATAGATTTGCAGAAAACCTAACAGATTTGATGGGAATAATTAAATGTTTTAGATTCAATGCAAGACCTTGATAGCATGGATAATTATCTAACTTATAACTTTTCCTATTTCTTATTATATTTCTGCATAATATTTTTTTCAAACATAAGCAACATTTGTGTTATTTTGGGTCCACTGATTTAACTTTCTGGAGGAGACCATTCAAAATGTCATATATAGAATGTTATATATACTCTTTCTCTATTATTACACAAGAGTTTGTTTGAGGGTTAATGGATTTTAATTTTTTAGGCATAGTCGCATAATAGTAAATACTTACGCATAAAAGCCAATCAGTTTTTGAGTCATATTCATTTCTGGATAATTTTTAAAACAAAGCTAAAATTGTTTTGTTTCTTAATTATATCCCAAAGTGATCTATCAAACACTTTATCTAAAGGAGATGCCCCTTTTAATGGCTAATTTGTGCGAGTATGTCCACCCAAGTGTAACCTGCAAAAATGGAGTTGTCAACTAATTAACATCGCTGCCCTATAAGACAAATCAAAATCGTTTTTATCATGTTCTCTTTATATTTGATCAGTTTTACAATATATGATAAAAATATAATATTTTATTACATATAATGAAGTTGTATGTGAAGGTACATGGCTGTTATGAGTGAAATTTTGAAAGTCTCTTGCTGTTATACGTAAAGAAATTGGAGTAGGTTGCATTAAATTTAAATTACATAAAAGTTATAGTTAGATTAATTAGTAAGTTTGACTTTCAACAAATGGTATTTTGTTCAAGTCTATGTGAAACCTTTTTTTAATATAATGTTCACGATTTATAAAATGGGTATTATTAAAATTACACTTTATATACATCTTTTAATAAAATATGAATATACACCTTATATACATATTTTAAATAAATGAGTATATCAAGTAAAATTGAGGTGTTTATTTAGTCATTACCTTCTAAAATTTAGCTACTTAAAAGAAGGTTAGAAAATTTATGTAAAAGATGCAAATGTATCCTTGATACAAAGGCAAACCCTATAAGGAGCCGGCAGAGGTCATAGCATCAAGTTTTCAACATTAGAATATTATTGGGAATATTATTAATAATAAACATATATTTTTTATATATACATAACATGACATTTCTTTGTAAGTGACACACGTATCAGATGAAACTATATATAATTATTGAAAATAATTAAAAGAACCCACAAAGATAAGTGTTCAAATTTTGAAATCAAAACATAGCTGCATTTAATTTTGAGAAAATTAAAACAACTTTAATATGAAACAAGCGACAAATACTAACCATTTTTGGAATCTATTTAAACTATTAGACCCAAAAAATGTCAAATAAAACAAATCCAAAAAAATAAAAACCTAAGAAATCTTAATTGTTGGAAGCCACAAGCTATCTTTGGTCACCGCCAAGAGGTCACGCATGTACTAGTTGGGCGGAAGCCATCCTTTTTAGTCGCCCATGTGATCGTCTTGACCAAGTCCCCCTTTTTCTATCTTGTTGTTTCGAAGGTTTCATCGGGATTGTCCATTCCATAGCTCTCATTGTATGTATTTAATCTCACTACCTTTTCTTTTCTCTCTATGTCTCTCTGTTTGATTCAATGCATCTCACTTTGAGTGTTTAGAGCATCTCCAATACGAGAGTTTTTTCACAAAGCTTTTTGGTGCACACCATTGCCACATCACCAACCCAAAAAGCTTTACAAACACCCAGAATAGGAAAATTATTTCACATAGCTTTTTTTCATGGTCCCACAATATCAATATGAAAACATTAAACTACATAATATAATATAAACTAGCATGAGTCCGTGCTATGCACCGGTTTTTTTCATTCCGGGTATATATATATATATATATATATATATATATATATATATATATATATATATATATATATATATATATATATATATATATATATAGAAGAGGAAAAAAAGAAAACAGTCAGCATTATTGATAAATTTTTCTAATTATACATAAGGTTATAACTGATCATGACACTTAGCTACAAGAATAAAAGTATGGACATAAACTATATAGTAAGTTACATCATGGGTCCTTGAGTATAGCTAATTTTTTCAATTTTTGGTCTTCAAAAGTTTTCTTTAACAAAGTAGGCTCTTCTTTTAAAGTTTCCGAATGATTTTGGTCCCCGTCTCAAGTTAAATGACTATCTTACCCTTTATCTGATTTTTTGTAAATATGTATTGTTTAATTAATGTATTAATCATTGGCATAAAATTTAGATAAACTGTGATGTAGTCATTTTACTTGGTTCAGGGGCTGCAATCGTTAGGAAACTTCAAATTAAGGACCAAAACAGCAAAACAAAATTCTTTTGGACCAAAATTACAAAAATCAGCTAAACTCCTGGACCAATGCTATACACTATAAACTATATGAAGAAATACAGTATCTAAAGTATCATGCATAAATCATAATGCAACATCATTGTTAGAGTTACTTACCAAAAAGGTCTCGTTGTTTAGCTGATTTTTACAATTTTGGTGACAAAATGTTTCCTCTTGCAACATTGTTGTCAGAGTATTAAAAACATAATCCATATGTACCAAAACTGAAAGAAATGTGTCCCTCATGAGATATCTTACTAAAACTTCTATTCTACCTGCTCTTTAAATTGTTCTTCCTTCTCTTCAAAGCTAGAAAGAGCAACAACTTCAATATGGTCAAAGCATCAGTAAGAAAAAACAATGATTAATTTAATATAATTACACATAGAAAATTGATTGCAAAAGTAGGTTACCTATTTGGATCACAATCACTCAAAATAACGCAAGGACCATTTACTTTGTTGAAATTGGATAAATGTCTATAGGCACAACCAAACAAAATTAAAATTAAATCTGAAATTTCAACCAATTCAACTGGAAGAAGAGAGAAACAAAAAAATTATAAACATCGGAAAATGATAAGTCAACTACAGAAACAGAACACACAAAATGGATGAAATAATCAGAGTGAAATGGGCAAAAATAACGAAACAAATTGACAGAATTAAATGGCTAACTTTCTTGTAGTGGCTGTTTTAAATGGGCAAATTTACCCCTGCGGTTACATGGGAGAGTTTATCCCAAAAATAACCAAACAAATGTAGTTTCATTGATTTATTTACTACAGCATCCTGCTTTCATTTATTCGTATTACAACAATGTACTTGGAAAAATCTACCCAATTACAGCACTGTACTATCATTTTTTCTTATTAGGGCATTATATTTTAAAAAAGCTACATTGGTTTATTTACATTTTATCATATCACGAAATTGTACTTCAAAAAGGTGCCAAATAATAGCAATGTCATAATTGGGTTGATTTTTAAAAATAGATACACTTTTCAAAACACAAAAAGAAACATGAAATGCAATGTTGTACCAAAAAGAAACAAAAGTAGGATGCTAAAAAAAATTAAAGTACATTGCCATTTACGGAAATTACCGGGACAGATCCAAGCATCCAAACACCAAACGTCTTCAACCCCAATAAGTATTCTACCACCCGTTGGTCTCCATGCAGCCCTTCACAAACAAAATCACACAATTACTTTTGTCTTCAGCCCAATAAGTCATTCTTTTTGTATTAAGTCAATAAAAAAGATATATGTAACTTACCAGATAAAGTCCACAAAAATACTTAGTACTAAAAAGTAGGATGTTTAAAAGAAACTTGTAATGGTATCTTGTGGTTATCTACATATACTCAACTGCTTGAAGTTCACTGAATGTCTCTGAATCTTTCCTTATTACCCTTGTCTTATCGCCTCTTATTTGTAAGACCTGTTCAAACATTATACCGCATTACAAAACATATCTATATTTGTAATAAATGTGAAAAGTGTTGAGTGGTGTAATCTTCCGTGTCCATTATGTTAGGTTACATCCAAATATATACAAAAGCCCTACCACTATTTACGGATACAATCTCAACAATAAATGTATATTATCTATTCTATATATAACACACATTCCTCAATGTGAGGAAAGATATCATCGGCTAATATACCCCCGCAGTCGAATCGGGAGGATGACGAACGTTGAGACTGTTCTTGAAATCTTCAAAGAGTATGAGAGGTAGGCCTTTCGTGAAGATATCCGCAACTTGATAGCGAGAGGGAATATGAAAAATACGGACTTGACCACGTGCGACTTTCTCCCGAACGAAATGAATGTCGAGTTCGATGTGCTTGGTTCGTTGATGTTGGACCGGGTTGCATGACAAGTAAACGGCGCTAATGTTATCACAATAAACTAAAGTGGCTGTGCGTTGTGGAACATGAATCTCCATCAACAAGTTTCTGATCCAACACGTCTCAGAGACGACATTTGCGACTCCCCGATATTCCGCCTCGGCACTAGAGCGAGAAAGCGTTGGTTGGCGTTTGGAGGACCAGGAAATTATGTTGTCTCCTAAATAAACACAATATCCAGAAGTGGAGCGCCTTGTGTCCGGACATCCCACCCAATCGGCATCGGTATATGCTAGAAGCTTCGTGAACGGTGTTTTGGCTAGGTGCAACCCGTGAGTGATCGTACCTTGAATGTACCGCAAAATCCGTTTAAGAGCATTAAAATGTGACGTTCGGGGAGCATGCATGTGCATGCAAATTTGTTGAACAGCGTAGCTTATGTCCGGTCGGGTGAATGTCAAGTATTGGAGGGCACCGGCAAGTTGACGGTACTGCGTCCCCCCGTCGGGTAGGAGAGTGCCATCGGTGCTGCTCAATTTTGCCTTGCTATCGACCGGCGTGGAGGAAGGGTGACAAGAGCGCATTCCCGCTCTTTCCAAGATTTCAGTAGCGTATTTTTATTGTGATAAAAAAAGTGAATCTTTGTAGCGAGACACCGAAATGCCAAGAAAATAGCTTAGGGGCCCAAGGTCCTTCATCGCGAATTCTTTTGCCAACAGTTCCATAAACTCGTGGCGTAGGCTTGGGGATGAGGTAATAAGCAAGATATCATCGACGTAGAGTAGGAGGAATGCCGTATTGGGACCCTTTTTGTAGACAAATAAAGAGTGGTCACATTTGCTGTGTTTGAACCCCAGTGTAGACACATAATCAGCAAATCGTTGGTACCAGGCTCGAGGAGCCTGTTTGAGGCCGTATAGAGACTTTTTAAGCAGGCAGACATGATTTGGATAGGAACGGTCCCGAAATCCGGGGGTTGATGCATGTAAACCGTTTCATGAAGATGTCCGTGTAAGAAAGCATTTTTCACGTCGAGTTGATGAATTTGCCATGCATTGGAAAGAGCGATGGTGAGAACGGTACGGATTGTGGCCGGTTTTACTACGGGGCTGAAAGTTTCGCCACAATCGATGCCTTCCTTTTGAGACCTGCCATCACACACCAAACGAGCTTTGTATCGCTCCAAAGAACCATCAGACTTAGTTTTATGACGATAAATCCACATACTACGAACTATATTCATATCGTGAGTTTTCGGGACTAACTCCCACGTGTTATTATCGATAAGGGCTCGGAATTCGTCGGTCATGGCTTTATTCCAATCCGGATTTTGAAGGGCATCTATAGGGTTTCGCGGTAGAGGAGATATAGCGGTAGAAGTGTGGAGATTATAAGATTGCTTTGGTTTGGAAATGTCGGACATACTCCGTGTATGGATAGTGCGAGTAGGAGGGACAGTAGGTGTTTATGAGCTGACAGGAGGAGGGGGTGGGTTGCTGTGGCCTGCGATTGTGGAGTCGGTAGGTGGGTAGAAATGGGTCACGGACGACGTGAGTAAATCTGAAGAGGAGGTGGCGAGGGGGCTGCTGGAGCAGCGTTGTCAACAGGTGGGGTTGGTGTAGCTGCTTGGGTGGCTGGAGAGTTTGGTTCGGACCATAGAAGAGGGTGTGGATCCGATGAGGTGTGAGTGGTGGGAGTTGGTGCCGGGGATGAGTTTTTAGTGAAAGGGAAGATTGTTTCATCAAAAATGACGTGGCGGGAAGGAACGATGGTTTTAGTTCGTATATCAAAACATTTGTATCCCCGGTGGTTTGTGGGGTGACCTAAGAATACGCACGGTTTGGAGCATTTTTGAAGTTTGTGGATGGTGAGAGATGGGGTGAGAGGATAACACAAGCAACCAAAAGTGCGGAGATGAGAGTACGTGGGTTGAAGATTATAGAGAAGATGTGTAGGAGTGAGATTTGAGAGAATTTTGCTGGGAAGTATGTTTAAAAGGTAGATGGTATGTTGGAGTGCATGGTGCCAAAAATTCATTGGCATATTGGAGTGTGCGAGAAGAGTTCTTAGGATATTATTTATGGACCGTATTTTACGTTCGGCTTTGCCATTCTTTGGAGATGTGTGGGGGCATGAGAATCTGAAGTTAAGGCCATGTTGAGAGCAAAAATTATGAAAGTTGTGGTTATCAAACTCTCGACCATTGTCACATTGTATGGTTTTAATAGTGTAATGGAATTGCGTTTTGATCATAGAGAAGAATTGAAGAAAGATAGAGAAGACTTGGGACTTTCTGGCAATGGGATGTGTCCACAAGTAATTTGTTTTGTCATCTAAAAAGAAAACATAGTATCGATGACCTCCTGAGCTTAAGACAGGTGAGGTCCACAAATCCGTATGAATAATATCAAAGGGCAAGTGAGTAACATATGTAGAACTAAAAAAAGGAAATTTTGTTTGTTTACCCAACACAAAAGACTGACAGACAGACAAATGTTTAGAACTAGGAAAGTTTAAAGTAGAACGTAAAGAAGACAAAACATCCGCGCCCGGGTGTCCAAGGCGATGATGCCACAGGTCTCTAGTTATTGCAGCAAAGGTAGAAGGTTGGGTGACTTGGGAAGATGGCTCGAGTGTGAAGGGGTAGAGATCACCGGTACTATTGCAACGGAGGATTGGAGTCCGCGTCTGGAAGTCCTTCACATCGAAACCGAATGGGTCAAATTCAACAGAAATATTGTTATCAATAGTAAAACGACGAATAGATAAAAGATTTTTGATAACATTCGGAGTGTGAAGTACATTTTTGAGAAATAGAGGAGGAAAGGGATAAGGAAGGGTTTGATGGCCGGTACCTCGGATTGGAATAGTGGAACCATTACCAACAATTACATTCCGAAAGGGACCATTATTGACATAAGACGTCAAGTTACCTGAGTTGTGAGTCATGTGGGACGTTGCTCCAGTGTCGGCATACCAAGTCTGATCAGGGGGATGTAATGTCATGGTGTGAAAAGCTTGCTCAAGATCAGTTGGTGTGTAGCTAGCTTCTGATGCGGTATAGGCCTGCTGAGGTCGACTCCCCAGAATCCCGGGGCCAGCCGCTGGTGGTCGGGAGGGGCTATATGGCTGGGTCGGGTAAGGGCAAGGCGGGTAAGCCCATGGTGTAAAGTTGGGGAAGGCCCACGGAGGCGGTGTAGACCATGGCGGGTAGGAACGAGACCCCCGATTGTATGACTGTTGTGGGGAGTTGTTGTTGTCACCGCGTCCGCGTCCGCCAGAGGACCGACTACGGCCACGTCCGCCTCGTCCCCGTCCACGCCCACGTGAATTAGAGTATTCCACCTGTTGTGGTTGGTTGAAGCGGTTGCTGTTTGCCAAGTTTTGGTGAGATACCGGTGTTGAAGCAGTCAAGGCGGTAGCGGAGGTGCCGCTAGTGGGGGACACAGCAGTGGCGGCAGCCTGATGTGCTTTTCGTGCTTCTTCCATGATGAGTTTGGACTGTACATCATAGAAATCAGGTAAAGGGGTAGTTTGCTGAATAATCATCGCTACTCCTTCATAACTCTCATTTAGCCCAGCAATTAATTGAAGAACAAGGCGTTGATTTGAGACGGGGTTGCCGACATTCGCAAGTTGATCGGCTAGCATCTTCATGGCTTGGCAATATGAGGAATTATTGGGATGATGGTCAAGTCTTGTAGAAACGAATTTGCTGTCAAGGTAAACAGCCCGAGTACTTTGGTTATCTTGAAAAATATTTTCAAGAGCGGTCCAGGCTTGAGAGGCGGTGGTGTTTGGTTTAAGAATTGTATGAAGAAGATCATTCGAGATGGTGCTATATATCCATTTGAGGACAATAGCATCTAGTCGGGACCACGTTTCAAATTCAGAAGCTGCTTTGGTTTTGTCGGCTTCAGTGGCGGTTGAAGAAGAAGGAGTTTTTAAGGGTGGTTTGAAGGAAGCGTCGATGTGGTCACCAACCTGAAAAGCCCGACAGTGGATGCGAAATAATTCTGCCCAGGAAGTATGTTGTCCATTCTCCATCTCAAGTGTAAACGGAATGAAATTACGTATGTTGGTGGCAGTGATGGCCGGATGATTTTTGGGATCCATTGTAGGAGGGTTTTGAGATGAGAAAGAAGACGGAATGGAAGGAGAGAACTGGAGGCGGCAGAAAATTTTATGGCTCTGATACCATGTTGAGTGGTGTAATCTTCCGTGTCCATTATGTTAGGTTACATCCAAATATATACAAAAGCCCTACCACTATTTACGGATACAATCTCAACAATAAATGTATATTATCAATTCTATATATAACACACATTCCTCAATGTGAGGAAAGATATCATCGGCTAATAAAAATCATCGGGAAGAAAAAAATGAGGTTTACCTGAGGTCTGGAATCAAGAACTCCACTAGACATCCCAACATCAATGCACCAAATACTACAGTTATATTTACTACACGCAATACAAAATTACAAAATTACCCTTTGAATTATGTCAAAAATGTAATAATAATGATTGCTTACCAATTGACCCCTGCAGTTTCTGGAGTATATCCCACCACCATAGCCTTCGCGCCAACCACTTGAAGCGTACTCTCAAGTACAGAATGAATCTATAAAACAAACATTTTGATTAATAATAAATAAAAAAGAGAAAAATAAAATATCATGAAACTAAACTTTAGTCACCTGTTCAATGTGATAATCTTCTAAATCAGTTGTATCTCTATAATATAAACAATTCCACACAATGCTATCATATCCTCTTGTAGCTATAAAAGGTATTTGTAACTCGTCATTTTCACCAACATTATTCATCCATTTAGACACCTCATTGTTTATCTTCTCTATTCCATATGTAACTGCAACACCACTACCTATAAATTAAGCTTGTCTGAAAAAAAATATAATTTATTTATTCAATGTAAATATAAAGTTTACACTTTACCATGTAAAGGAGTCAATTCAAATGCTTTTATCGATTTCTATACCATGATGTGGAAGAAGTCCACCGTGGCAAAGCACCCAATCATCAATTTTAAGAACAATAGGGTGCCGGCCGAATTCAGTTGCTAATGGGCTGCCTGGTCTTAAAAGGACCGATCTTCCAATTACTCCATTTTGCCTCTGTCCTAATATTACCGATATGACATCATCATCAAAGTAAAGTTTTTAAAAAAATGTCCATGAATTGCATACCTTCACACCTTCAATTCAAGTTTTCCTTTTTATATCAAGACATTGTACTTTGGAAAACCTACCAATTAAAAAAATTTCTTATTGAGGCATTGTACTTTGAAAACCCTACCAATTATAGCATTGTACTTTCAAGTTTTCCTTTTTAAGACATTGTACTTTGGAAAATCAGTGAAAAATCTTTTGTATTTGGAAGAAATTACTATACTTTTGGTAGATTTTAAAAAAATAAATGATGTAAATTGTAATAAGAATAAATGAAAGTAGGTTGCTTTAATAAGCAAAGCAACGAAAGTATATTGCTATTTCTTGCAAGACTTGGAGAAGGCCAAGATCAGTAATAAAATGAAAAAATTAATCAACTTTGTTTAAACTTCTGGAATAAATAGCAATATGTCAATAAGTATATAAACGTACCTTATTATCTATCAATTGCATAACAGCATTTTTCTGCAAAATTTCTTCCGATATTTTTCATTCAGCAAAGTACTGAATTAACTGAAAAATATAACAAAATAACATCATTTTATATGTGTAAATAAATTAAAAATTATAGTGAAGTACCTCATCACCAAGTGGTTCCAACCGCAAGGTATCTTCACTCGGTTTTTTTAGGGATATTGACTTTGTTGACATCATCTTGTGTAGGCCCCACATCTGCCAAAACCTGCGAAAGTATTAAATTTATCACAAATAATTTAATCCGTTGTATTTAGTAAATAAATGTGAAGAAACAAAGTTTAAATGTACATACATGACCAACTAATCCACATTCAAAATTAAAGCATCTCCATATTACAATTTTCCTGAATACAATGACGAAAAATAAATTCTTTATGAAGTATTTAATGTAAAAGAAATTAAAAAATCAAATAAAATGAATAAATGAACAGGAACTTACTCATTTTGGTTAATATGGAAAGAAAGAGTCCTCCCTTTAGAGTGTCCACCTTTGAACTGTTTCTCAACAGAAGGTCAAATTAATTAACCAAAAGTTTTTTATCAGAGTCAATGTATATTATCTATCTATCTATCTAATATTAGGGTTACATATTACCATCTTCAAATCAAACTAACCAATTTTGGATTAATAAGAATGTTAGTTTCCAGCCAAAATTAGAAGTACGATGCTATGATAAACAGATAAATGAAAGTACATTGCACCTTCTATAACTGCAATAGTTGGGATTTGAAGTGCCTGAACATAGAACATTTTATTTAAACAAACCTTAATTTATTTAATTAAAGAATGAAAAAAAAAGATAATGAAACTCACCTCTAAGAATGAAAATGTTGACCTTAGTGAATTAACAAAAGATCGAACTTCAGGAACATTCATGGTCTTTCTTTCCTGCCAACCCAAAAACAAATGAGAATTTATAATCAAGATGTTAGAATCTTGATTTTTAAAAAATATCAGGTCCAAATTCTACCTTCAAATCAGCACCTGCACAAAACTCTAACACATTAGAGACTGAGCTAGATATCATCAACACTTTTGCATATGAGTCTACACTTACAACTTCAAAGCTATTCTGTAGTCCTTTCAGAAAAAAATATACCTTCAAGGGTCCAACCACTTTTACAGATGAGTCTACACTTACAACCCGAAGTGTTGATGATAGCTTTGAAGTTGTAAATGAATAATGTCTTAACAAAAGAGGTAAAACAAATATACCTTCAAGGGTCCAACCGCTTGTCCTTGGAGCAGTAATTGTTTGTTTGCCAGATTTGGAGACTTATGATGGTCCGCTCCTGCTTTATCTCGAGGTTTCATAGCTTCCAAATCCAAAACGATTGCCTTTGTGTATGCAAATAAGTCAATATAAGTAACGATTGACTTACTGGTGAACGTCTTAATTTCATCGACTCGAGACACAGCTCATATCAACCGGTGACCTAGTTTGAACAATTATTAGATCCAAAAGAAGCATTAAAGAGGCGCCATTTGTGACAACTGAAACAAATTTCGAATTGCTGAAATCGGATACATGAATTTAAATTTATAAAGTCGAGCCCTGATAGCTTTCTCCTTCTCTCGATTTTTTGCTTCCATGCTGAAATTGACGAACACGCACACACAAGCGGTGGTGGCGGCGTGCTCCGCTTCCTTAAAATCCAAAAAGTGAAGACGGTGAAGCAGTGGATCGATGGACGGAAATTCGAGAGAGAGTGTATATGCAATCAATGAAAATAAACAATAAGAAAGCCGCCGATCAGACAGCAGAAGAAACCGCCGATATGCAAACCGAAAAAACAGTCCGAGAAGAAGTAACAAACCGACGGAAGACGGGTATTCACCACACAGGCGCAGCAAGGAACGCAACCGGGAGAGAGGGAAGACAAAACGTCGACATATGCCAAAGGAAGAAGCGGAAACCAACACGTGTACAATGAGTCGGACGTGGAAAACAACACGTGTATAAAGTATCCACATAGTGCCGGTAACCCGACCCGAAAATACCCATACCCAATAACCCGCGTGACAACCCGGAAAAAAAAAAGATACATGTAACGTTTCAAAAAACTACGGAATTTAAGTAATAGAATAATAAGTATATGTAATAAAAAATAAGATTACTTTATGAAAAAGCTCTAGTCATGGAGCTTGATAATCAACAAGTTGTATGAAAAAGCTTTGTGTTGAAAAAGAAAAAAGCTCCTCCAATAGCTTCTTAAAATTGCAAGAGCTTTCTTCTTGAAAAAACTTTTGAAAAACCTCCCAAAAAGCTCTTATTGTGGATGCTCTTAGGTAATGTAAACGTACAAATTTTGTGTTGAATTGTCAACCATAGTAGTTACTTTTTGAATTTTGTTATCTCAATGTTAAAAATATAAAAAGGCTTTTGATTCTTCTATCTCTCTATATTTTTTTATACGGAGAAAAATCATTAAAACTAGAGACGTGCTAGGAAAACAAAAATAAAAAGTTACAAAAGACATATAACTAAATTACATCACCAAACATTCCAACTAATATAACTAAGTTTATCTCTAAGTTTAAACCAATTGAAAGAGGAAATCATGATAACGCCAAGACATGTTTTATTATATAAGTATAATAAAAGGGTAAAAAGGTCATTTTACCTTGGAAGGGTAAATTGGTCTTTTGGACAGAAAAGAATTTGGTTTGAAATAATATTTTGAGTTTTGGACTTAAAATGTTATAAAAACTGATTTTGGTCGTTTTACCGCAAAAGGGTATTTTGGTCATTTGACAAGTGAAGGACCAATTCTGAAAATATTGTTGGTTGTGGCAAAAATGTAAGAAATGAAAGTTTTATTGTAATAAAACTTGGTTATTGTGGTCAAAGTTCAAGAAAATGAACTTAGGGACCAAATTTGTAAAAATTTGTGGTATATATAGAGAGGTTGACTCTCTTGTTGACTGGCCAAATTTCAGTTACGGGAATGAGTTTGGAGAGCAAAAACCTGGAAATCTTTGAAGCTTGAAGCATGGAATTGGAATCATAGCATGGAATTGGTGATTCCCAAGCAAACAAGGTTAGTATTTCAAGTTCTTGAATGTGTTCTTGGTGGATTCTTGAAGGATGAACTGAAATCCGTAATTTCAGTTTATTCCATGATGTTCATATGATTTCTGAGCTTGATACATGATCATATGATAAGAACATGCAATTGAAACAAAAGAATTTGATGAATTGGTGGATTTTGGGGTTTTTGGCTCAAGAACCCTAATTCTTCATTTTGATTGATTTAGTTGTTTTGAATGGTTAAAAACCATGTTAAAGTATAAGGTTTTAGCCTAGAAACAAACCCCAAACGATTAAGGACTGGATTAAGGACTTAATGGGCTAAAACTGCGTGCTACAGTGCACAAATCGCGGCTGGACAGGAGACCTGCGCAGACGCTAGGCGCGGTGCGCCCAAGCCCCTGGCGGGGTGCGCCCAGGCGCGGTGCACCCTGTTTTAGGCGCGGTGCGCCCCTAGGCAGAGGCCAGGCAGGGGATCAAAAATGCTAACTTTCATTTTGCTCAAATTTGGACCATAGGCTCGTTATGGTCTGAAAAGTTTGGGAAAATTATTAAATTGAGTTTTTGACCCCTCGGGGGCACTGTAGATCGATTCGAATGCCTCGGTGAATAGTAAAATTCACAAAAAGTTAGTAAACGGAAAGTTTATTAACTAGGCATTTTTTATAATGATATTGTATTGAACTCTATTGTATTAGAGTTAATTGGAATGGCTATTAACCTATTATCATTTGGTATATAAATGATTATATAGGTGTGGGACAAAATGGTTGTGGTGCACACAAAGGCAAGAAACAACCGGAATATAAATGCAGCTAGCATCCAGGTGAGTAATCTCACTGATATCATATGTGATATATGATGATTGATTTGTTACAGGTTGAAATGGCTTAGAGGGACGAAAATGACAAGTGTAAAAATATATGTAAACGACAAGACCAGATAAGCCGTGAGTCATTGCGATGACAAGAACGGAACTGTGAGTCAATACATATATATATATATATATATATATATATATATATATATATATATATATATATATATATATATATATATATATATATATATATATATATATATATATATATATATATATACACTATGAAATGACAAGACCGGAACCAGCCGTGAGTCAATAAAATGAAATGACAAGACCGGAACCAGCCGTGAGTCAATAAAACTTATATAGACAAGACCGGAACCAGCCATGAGTCTAGGCAACAGCGGGATTTTCCTGTGAGCCACATATTTCAGGCAACAGCGGGCTAACCCGTGAGCCATAACTAATTCTGGATGCTATATCCAATGGGTGCGGCCTTCGGGCTATGATTTCTGGATTTTATATCCAACGGGTGCGGCCTTCGGGCTATGATATTCTGGTGCGGCCTTCGGGCTATGATTTTGGATGTTATATCCAACTGGTGCGGCCTATATGGCTATGATATTCTGGTGCGGCCTACATGGCTATGATATGATTACACATGAATGGTGCGGCCTTATGGCTATGATTCCGGGTCGTTGAACCCAAACTGGTGCGGCCTGCGGGCTATGATTTATATGCTAGAAATGCTTTGGTACGGCTTGTCTAGCCACGACAAATGAGATGACTTAGATAGTCATGACATATGGTATAGTCAGGTATGACTAATAAAGATGGGACAGAAATGATACATAATAGATTTAAAGGGTATGCAAATAACAGACTGGATATGACAAAGTGTACAAGGTTCTGATGTGATTTGAAAATCACATGATATTACGATTCGGCCGGTAAGGCTATGCGGTAGGATACGAAATCCTCAAATACATACGGTTAGCCAGTAGGGCTAGTAGTCTGGATTCGATATCCAGACAGTTATATGATTGTATTTTGATACATGTTATTTGCAGATACGATTACTCACTGAGCTTTGTAGCTCATACCGTTTGTTATATGTCCCTGCAGGTTAACATAACCCTGGTAAGGGTAAGGATAAGGTCCGTGACTCAAAGGAGACTATGGTATTTTATACTCTCCTTGATACACTTGTACCCGTGTTTATTAAAATATACCCCTTTGTTATGGTTTTATGTATTGAAACCTTGGTTTTAAATGAAAATTTTTTCAGGGGTGTTTTGTTTTAAAAGCCGGGTGTTACAAGTTGGTATCAGAGCCGTGGTTTAAGTGAACTAGGTGTCTATAGAGTAGATTCCTGGACTTCAACCCTGAGATAGTAGACATGATGCATAGTTAGGTGTATATAGTTGATATTATACATATATAACCTAACAGTTGCTGACTTCTGACGCACAAGAAGTATGAACAGTAAATCTCCTTGGGAGACATTTCGGGCGCGAAGCTCTAGGAAATAGATCAACCCTTTCTCAAGACTCCGTTGTGTGAGGAACAAAAAGGGTATGAATAGTAGAAATCCACATGATGAGCAATATTAGCTGATGTGGTCAGATAAAGAAATCGGTTGCTTACCTTGGTTGATATTCAAGGTGAAAGAACAGTAGTTGAGACTACAAGGAAAGCAGAAAATATTAGTGGACTTCTCAGAAGAAGTTAACACGATTCAGGTCTAGCCTTAAAGGGAAGGGACCAGAACGAGAAGATGATGTGACATAAGAAGTGCCGGAAAAGCACTCGGAATATTTAGAGTTAAGACTCTACCGTTGACATGCTGAAATTGCAAAAATGGGAGCATATTGCTCGAGTTTGTTGTATGGGACGGAAGTGGTTCCAGCGTGGAACTATAGATCACTTCCTTATGAAATACTCACATGCTAAATGTGGAGTAACGGGTGATGAACCCAGGAAAGAAAGAAGAAATGAAGGGTTAAAAAGAACCAGTGGTACCTTGAGCATTCCAACAGAATGTGGAAGAAGCTCGTGAGGAGACTGATATGATCTCCAATATAATTGTTCTAAATATAACTCGTGTATGTTATATTTGATCCAGGAAGCTATGCTTGGGATCAACGACTTGATGTCTTGTTGGAATATTTCATCAATGATTATGGATGAAAAGTTGAAAGAAGCTATAGCAAATAGCAAATATGTTCTAGATATTGAACACCTGGAAGGTAGTTTGCCTAGGATTTACGGGACCATTCTCCCTATAAATCTAAAGCCGATGACTACTAGTGAATTTGAAGCAATCGTGCGTATGAATTGGTTAGAAATGAATTATGCTAACATGAATTGAAGAAACAAGAACATTATGGTTCTTAAAACAGAAATGAAGCGGGTGAAAATCCATGGTAAATAACCGTTGTTGAGAATATCGGTTATTTTCTTTGCTTAAACTCATAAAAGAGTTAGTAAAAGAAAGATGTTATAATTGGCATACGTGGTATCGGCCAAGTTAAATAAAGTAGTGATAGTAGTATACTACTCTAAATAAATTCTCGGATGTTTCTTTTGAAAAGAACTTCCAGGATTTCTGCCAGATAGGCGAGAAAAGTTTATGATTAAACTGATTTTTTGGGAGTCGTTTTTGGTATACGGGCTCTGTATGGATTTGCATCTGTAGAGATGGCAGAGTTGGAAAACAACTAGAAGAAATGTTTGTATTGGGGTCTCGTATGGCCGTATGTGTCATTGTATGGAGCCCTATCTTGTTTGAAAAGAAGAAAGACAAGTTGATGCATATGTGCATTGACTACTGAGAATTTGCTATTCTCGAAACCAGATAGAATATGAGGTACGTTTGTACCAGATAGTGGAGTTACTTCACTAAGTTAAAGTGATATGTAAAATTCTCCAAGTATGAAAATTTGGCAAAACGAAGTTTGATTCTTTGGGCATGTTAATAATGCCAGAAATGATAAAGTAGATCCAGTGGAAATGATACTGTGATAAAAACAAATACCGCCTTGGAATTTGACTGAAGTTAGTAATTTTCTTGGATTGGCGGGATAATTTAGGAGAGTTGTAGAAAACTGCTCCTTGACTATTGTTCTATTGACTAAGAAAAGTATAAAGTCTGAGTGGTAGAAAGACCACAGGTATCTCATAAAGGTTTGGAATAAACCTTGTGTGAAAATTCTGACGTTAGCGTTGATGCTAAGCGGATAAATTGGATTATAGGAATGTGTTCGGATTTGATTATGGATGCATGATGTTGCAGTAGCAACTATGATTTTGGTATAGAAGCTTTGGAAACACTATATATGGTGCAAAAGCTTATTGTTTATATGGATCATAAAAGTTGGAAATACTTAGTTGATAAAAAAAAAAGCCAAATATGAGATAGCAAAGATAGATGGGTTACTTAGAGATTTCGGGCATGAAATCTTGTACCATCTCTAAAGGACGGATGTGATTATAGATGCCTTGATTTAGAAAGAGTATCTTTTGAAAGGATACAACCACGTGCGGGAATGTGGCAAATTGATTACCTGTGTTGATTCGGGTAGCACAGAAAGATGTGTGCAAGTCTGAAAATGTGAAAAATGAACTAATGATTAGATATTAGAAGAAGTTAATTGGAAAATCACAGCGGTTTAAAACCCTTGGTGGTTGTGAATGTGAATTTTTAAAGCAAGGTGAAACATGAAAATCATCTTGAAAGGATGTATTTTGAACTAGATATGCAGTATACCCGGGGCAATACCAGACTGGATAGGTCGATAAAACCTATGTGTTGGTGGCCGGGACAGAAGAAAGATATTGAAAGATGCATGAAAAGTATTTGACTTGTACGCAAGGTAAAGTCAAACCGTTAGAAACGTGCGAAGAAATTGAACCGTTGTTGGCCCCAGTGAAGAAATGGGACAACATTGTTATAGACTTTGCGATAAAGTCTCTGCAAGTACCATATGTTGATGAACAAAGCGACTCAGTGATGCAGATTTTAGAAGACGTGCTTGGAAATTGCACAGAAGACCCTAGTACGAGATGAGAAAATTTTCTATCCCTGATAGAATTTGCAAGAAATAGCAGCGTACATGCTTGTAGACCGATGATTCGTATGAAGAATGGTATGGAATACCATGTTATCCTTCGATTTTGGAACGAATGTGGTAAAGCTATTGGCTAGATCCTAGTTTGTTATACAAACTGAAGAAAAGACTTGATAAGTATGAACGAAATTGAAGAATGGTCAAGAATTTGTAGCAGCGGTATGTGAATTGCCGAATATAAACCTTTGAAATTCCAAGTAAAGGAATATAGTAGTCTTGAAAGTAACCCTTTGGAAAGGTTGAAATCTGTTTGGAACGACAAGAAATGAATTATGTGTTGATAATTTCCAATAAATTCCTTATGATAAGAGAAAGATACGTAGATAAGGTACCGGGGCAACCGGAGGATTGATATGTAAATTGTGATGTAATCACGAGATAAGAAGACTAGTATGGTTAAGTGCTTGGGCAATACCATATAGTTTCCGACATGATGTGGAAGATCGAAAGTGAAAAGAGGAATACGTACCCTCAACTCCTTGTATGATTTCGGGGACGGAATCTTTTGAAGGAGGGGAGAATTTGTAACGCCAAGACATGTTTTATTATATAAGTATAATAAAAGGGTAAAAAGGTCATTTTACCTTGGAAGGGTAAATTGGTCTTTTGGACAGAAAAGAATTTGGTTTGAAATAATATTTTGAGTTTTGGACTTAAAATGTTATAAAAACTGATTTTGGTCGTTTTACCGCAAAAGGGTATTTTGGTCATTTGACAAGTGAAGGACCAATTCTGAAAATATTGTTGGTTGTGGCAAAAATGTAAGAAATGAAAGTTTTATTGTAATAAAACTTGGTTATTGTGGTCAAAGTTCAAGAAAATGAACTTAGGGACCAAATTTGTAAAAATTTGTGGTATATATAGAGAGGTTGGCTCTCTTGTTGACTGGCCAAATTTCAGTTACGGGAATGAGTTTGGAGAGCAAAAACCTGGAAATCTTTGAAGCTTGAAGCATGGAATTGGAATCATAGCATGGAATTGGTGATTCCCAAGCAAACAAGGTTAGTATTTCAAGTTCTTGAATGTGTTCTTGGTGGATTCTTGAGGGATGAACTGAAATCCGTAATTTCAGTTTATTCCATGATGTTCATATGATTTCTGAGCTTGATACATGATCATATGATAAGAACATGCAATTGAAACAAAAGAATTTGATGAATTGGTGGATTTTGGGGTTTTTGGCTCAAGAACCCTAATTCTTCATTTTGATTGATTTAGTTGTTTTGAATGGTTAAAAACCATGTTAAAGTATAAGGTTTTAGCCTAGAAACAAACCCCAAACGATTAAGGACTGGATTAAGGACTTAATGGGCTAAAACTGCGTGCTACAGTGCACAAATCGCGGCTGGACAGGAGACCTGCGCAGACGCTAGGCGCGGTGCGCCCAAGCCCCTGGCGGGGTGCGCCCAGGCGCGGTGCACCCTGTTTTAGGCGCGGTGCGCCCCTAGGCAGAGGCCAGGCAGGGGATCAAAAATGCTAACTTTCGTTTGGCTTGTCCGTTTTAGCTCAAATTTGGACCATAGGCTCGTTATGGTCTGAAAAGTTTGGGAAAATTATTAAATTGAGTTTTTGACCCCTCGGGGGCACTGTAGATCGATTCGAATGCCTCGGTGAATAGTAAAATTCACAAAAAGTTAGTAAACGGAAAGTTTATTAACTAGGCATTTTTTATAATGATATTGTATTGAACTCTATTGTATTAGAGTTAATTGGAATGGCTATTAACCTATTATCATTTGGTATATAAATGATTATATAGGTGTGGGACAAAATGGTTGTGGTGCACGCAAAGGCAAGAAACAACCGGAATATAAATGCAGCTAGCATCCAGGTGAGTAATCTCACTGATATCATATGTGATATATGATGATTGATTTGTTACAGGTTGAAATGGCTTAGAGGGACGAAAATGACAAGTGTAAAAATATATGTAAACGACAAGACCAGATAAGCCGTGAGTCATTGCGATGACAAGAACGGAACTGTGAGTCAATACATATATATATACACTATGAAATGACAAGACCGGAACCAGCCGTGAGTCAATAAAATGAAATGACAAGACCGGAACCAGCCGTGAGTCAATAAAACTTATATAGACAAGACCGGAACCAGCCGTGAGTCTAGGCAACAGCGGGATTTTCCTGTGAGCCACATATTTCAGGCAACAGCGGGCTAACCCGTGAGCCATAACTAATTCTGGATGCTATATCCAATGGGTGCGGCCTTCGGGCTATGATTTCTGGATTTTATATCCAACGGGTGCGGCCTTCGGGCTATGATATTCTGGTGCGGCCTTCGGGCTATGATTTTGGATGTTATATCCAACTGGTGCGGCCTATACGGCTATGATATTCTGGTGCGGCCTACATGGCTATGATATGATTACACAGGAATGGTGCGGCCTTATGGCTATGATTCCGGGTCGTTGAACCCAAACTGGTGCGGCCTGCGGGCTATGATTTATATGCTAGAAATGCTTTGGTACGGCTTGTATAGCCACGACAAATGAGATGACTTAAATAGTCATGACATATGGTATAGTCAGGTATGACTAATAAAGATGGGACAGAAATGATACATAATAGATTTGAAGGGTATGCAAATAACAGACTGGATATGACAAAGTGTACAAGGTTCGGATGTGATTTGAAAATCACATGATATTACGATTCGGCCGGTAAGGCTATGCGGTAGGATACGAAATCCTCAAATACATACGGTTAGCCAGTAGGGCTAGTAGTCTGGATTCGATATCCAGACAGTTATATGATTGTATTTTGATACATGTTATTTGCAGATACGATTACTCACTGAGCTTTGTAGCTCATACCGTTTGTTATATGTCCCTGCAGGTTAACATAACCCTGGTAAGGGTAAGGATAAAGTTCGTGACTCAAGAAGTGGACATGTAGATGCTGTCAGTAGCAGCCCGGCTTCAAAGGAGACTATGGTATTTTATACTCTCCTTGATACACTTGTACTCGTGTTTATTAAAATATACCCCTTTGTTATGGTTTTATGTATTGAAACCTTGGTTTTAAATGAAAAATTTTTCAGGGGTGTTTTGTTTTAAAAGTCGGGTGTTACAAGTTGGTATCAGAGCCGTGGTTTAAGTGAACTAGGTGTCTATAGAGTAGATTCCTAGACTTAAACCCTGAGATAGTAGACATGATGCATAGTTAGGTGTATATAGTTGATATTATACATATATAACCTAACAGTTGCTGACTTCTGACGCACAAGAAGTATGAACAGTAAATCTCCTTGGGAGACATTTCGGGCGCGAAGCTCTAGGAAATAGATCAACCCTTTCTCAAGACTCCGTTGTGTGAGGAACAAAAAGGGTATGAATAGTAGAAATCCACATGATGAGCAATATTAGCTGATGTGGTCAGATAAAGAAATCGGTTGCTTACCTTGGTTGATATTCAAGGTGAAAGAACAGTAGTTGAGACTACAAGGAAAGCAGAAAATATTAGTGGACTTCTCAGAAGAAGTTAACACGATTCAGGTCTAGCCTTAAAGGGAAGGGACCAGAACGAGAAGATGATGTGACATAAGAAGTGCCGGAAAAGCACTCGGAATATTTAGAGTTAAGACTCTACCGTTGACATGCTGAAATTGCAAAAATGGGAGCATATTGCTCGAGTTTGTTGTATGGGACGGAAGTGGTTCCAGCGTGGAACTATAGATCACTTCCTTATGAAATACTCACATGCTAAATGTGGAGTAACGGGTGATGAACCCAGGAAAGAAAGAAGAAATGAAGGGTTAAAAAGGACCAGTGGTACCTTGAGCATTCCAACAGAATGTGGAAGAAGCTCGTGAGGAGACTGATATGAACAGAAGGACTGGGCAAAGTATTCGACAAAGTAATAAGCCATCTCCAAGTAGAAACCGAGAAGTTGCAACCAAAAAACAAATGAACCAAATCTTCAACTTGACTCAAACAGAACGGGCAGCAGTCAAAAGTAAAGTTAATGCCACAGGACACTAAGTTACTTGCAACCGGGATCCTATCAAGCATAAATCTCCATAAAAAAACAATTGACCTTTAAGGAACCTTGTAGCACCATTTAAAAATAAAAATAGCACAATTCCATCTTTTATAAGCCATGATCTCGCGAATCGATTGCACAGGAACACTGCCACTGCTATTGTGCCTCCATTCCCACAAAATCTGAAAAATTATGCTCCTCATTAAGTTGTTAAGCTTATCAAATTCTCTAGCTTACGAACCTTTTCTATTTTGCCTCTTCCACACCCAACGGTCTCGGTTATTGATAAAGGATCTATCGGCAAGCAAACAATATTTTTTGGAATCAATTACATAAAGTCTGGGAAAAACCGCTTTTAAAGTCATGTTATCGTGCCATCTATCTTTCAAAAATGAGTTTTATCCCCCTTTCCAATTTTCCTAAGAAAAGCATCTTGAATAGAAATATCCTGATTTAAAATATCTTCAATCTTCGTTATAGCTAGCCATGTACCGAGAATGCTTTTCAATGCAACATGTTTCCTATCAATATTAAGAATTATATGAATGGACTTAATGCAACTAAACCAAAGACTTTGTGGTTGGGTTGTCATCCTCCAAAGCGATTTAGAGAGAAGAGCAATATTCTTGTCCCGAAGACACCCAATACCAAGACCACCCATGTTTCTTGGGTGAATAAGTGTATCCCATGCAATCCAATGGATCTTCTTTACATTTTCATTTCCACCCCAAATAAATATTCTTCTAATCGCCTCAAGATTGTCAATAACTTTCTTAGGAGCTTTAAACAAAGAAAAATGATATAGAGGAAGACTACTAAGAACGAATTTAATAAGAGTGAGCCTACCACCAAAAGATAGCATCTTTGCTTTCCAAACGGAAAGCCTAGAGAGTATTGTCAATGATAGGTTTCCAATATTTAGATAACTTCATGTTAGCTCCTATAGGAATGCCAAGGTTAGTACAAGGAAAAAGGTCGGCTCACATGAGAGAATACTCGCAAGGTGTATAAGATCCGCTTAGTCTACACCCACACCAAAAACTTTACTTTTATTGAGATTGACTTTAAGGCCCTAGGCAACAAAGAAGCATCTAAGAATCCGATTGAGGTTGATGAGATTTGTTTCCGACCATTCGTCAATGAAAGTAACGGCATTTGCCTACAAAAGGTGATAAATGACTGATCCATTATTCGGAAGAGCAACTCCATTGTAGATATGATGATTACAAGATTCTTTAATGGAAATACTAAGTTCCTCCATAGAGTTGGCAAAGAGAAAGGAATACATCATATCGCCTCGCCCAACTCCTCTCTTAATATAAAATTCTTTTGTCGGGGAACCATTAACAAGAACTGAGGCCTTTCCGGAGCTAAGACAACCTTTTATCCACCTAAGCCATTTTATACTAAAGTTCATTTGCTCGATGATTAAATCAAGAAAATTCCAATTTAGGGAATCAAAGGCTTTTTCAAAATCAACTTTAAAAATAAGTACTTTCTTTTTCACCATCTTAGCCCAAGAAATAACTTCATTCAAGACAGGAGGACCATCCAAAATGCTCCTTCCTACGATATAAGTCGATTGCTCTGAACCAACAACTTTACCAATAGCCTTCTTGAGTCTACAAGAGATAACCTTATACAACACTTTATACATACATCCAACAAGATTCAATGGTCTATAATCTTTGATTGAAAGCGGGTCATTGCATTAGGGAATAAGATAGATGAAGGATGAATTGCAACCTTTTCTGAATCTTCGTGTTGCTTCAAAATGTTTGATAAATGGAATAAATTAAAATTTTATATCCTCCCAGAAATCCTTCAAAAAATTAAACATGAAACCATCCGGGCTAAGAGCTTTCTCATTACCACATCTTCAAACAGCCAAATCGATATCTTCAATAGAAAAAGGCATTTCCAACATATCCCGATCATGATCGCTAAGCTTTGTGAAATTAGGATTGATAAGTTTCGGTCTATGGGGGCATACATTCATCAAATATGTTAGCAAAATAGCGCCAAATTGAATCTCTAATTCGACTGGGATCCGTGGTTCATGACCCATCAATATTAAATCCATTGATCCTGTATTTTTTTCTTTTGTGATTCACCATACAATGGAAAAACCTATGACCCTTCACCTCCCACTTTAATCTAGCCTTTTGCTTAAAGTCGAGATTTTTGATAGCATCAATTTGTTCAATTCTAACTTTCCACTTTCTTCTATCTTCATGTTCTTGTGCACTCAACAACCTCGATTCAGCCTCTAATTCAATTCCATCGATCTTCTTCAAAAGATTGTCATACTTCGGATTCTGTTTTTATTGGATCAGCCCTCCACTTACAAATCACGTTATTTTTAAGAAAACGGAGCTTTTTGAGAAGCCTGATATAAGGAGCAGAAACGTTCACATTCACCACCCAACTTTTGATAACCGTATCTTTGAAGTCCTCCATCAACAACCATGAGTTAAATAATCTGAAAGGACAAGGACCATAATCAGCGAAATCTGTAGTCAAAATAATCAGACAGTGGTCTGAATATTTCCTCTGTCCTCTGTAGAGCTATGACAGAAGAATTCGTCCATATGTTGAGAAAATCATGACACTCTAAGAATCTATCTATTTTGCTCAAACTTTTGCCATCCGGACTCACCCACATGAAACGTCTCCTGCCAAGATTAAATTCAAACAAAACATCATCTCTAATAAATTGATTAAATTCTTTCATACTAGAGATGCAAACTTGCTCCAAAAACCGATCACCAGCACAAGTAACTTCATTAAAATCCCCCCATTAATAACCACGCTCCATCGTTTCTGTATCTTTTCAAGTCAAGCAACTTAAGCCACAAATTTCTTCTACTTATGTTATGATAGGAGCATATACATTTACAATGAAAAGTTTTAAGTTATCATACCCCCAATTTCCATCCACAAGAATAAACTACTATCCTGCACAATCTCCTTAACCTTAAAAATACAAGTGTTCCAAATGCAAAACATACCTCCAGATCTGCCATTAGCATTCGTCACAACCATAAGGAAAGTTATCCCAAAAGTGATTCATATTAATTGAAGAGTCATCAATTAATTGAGTCTCCTGACAACTCAAAAGGTTAATATGATGTTGAACCTTAAGCTTCTTTATCCAATCCGCCTTTTTCGATTTACCCGCACCTCTAATGTTAATCGACACACAATTCATTTTGGAACTCTAGCATCTCATTTACCAGTGATTGCTGGTCGAATTGCAGCTTCAGCTCTATAAAGTTGGTAACCCCGGGAACATCCAACATCAATAGTCTTTGTAATTTTAACGGATGTTGAGTCAGAATTGCTAAACGAAGTGTGACTACACCTTGATGAGGACACGGTCATCTCTATTATTCTCCAGGTTCCTTTTAGCTTTCCTCCGATTTTGACTCGAAGCTCTAATTATGTCTTTAAATTTCACCGAGATAGTCTTTTTGTTATGATGGCAACTTTTACACCTAAAACTTGAGTCTGAATGAGGCATTGGGTCGTTTAAGTCCGGTAATTTTGTTGGGCTGTTATTATCTAAGTTATTCCCTTCCTTGTTGCCTGGCCCACCACTTAAAACATGCCCAAAATAATTGGGTTCCTTGAAGATTGAGTTATCCAAAATCAAATTCGAACTGATATCATTAATTCTATTGTACCCATCATTATCACCTTTTTCGATAGAAGCATTCTTTTTCTCGTACTCTTGACCATCATTATTAACATTAAGCAATTTTCCGTCTCCTTGCTTTGACCAACATAGTCATCCTCATTAGATGAGCTAAGTCATTTCCACTAGCATCCGCGTCATCATTGTTTGAAAAAAGTGTATTGTAATCTTCCTGCTCCTTATCAATTCTTATGTATCTGAGATCGATCCCAATATCACTATCGTCCTCATTCGTCAAATCAAACTTTTTAATTTCGTTTGAAAATGGTGGTGACCACTCACTGTCTTTCCTTCCTGAATGCAAACTTTGAAATTTTTGTGAGAAACGCAATCAAATGTCATTTTATAATTTTATTCATTTATTATAGATAATAGTATTATTAACTCTTATAAGATCATGTTTTTTTTTTTGGTTTTTAGGTTAGTTGTTACAGGTGATAATAGAACTAAACTTAAATTGTGTAATAGATAAAGGTTGCAATAAAAATATGTAAAGGTTACAACACATATGCAGTTAGATAAATACAAATTTTCATATTTTGTAATTTTATGTATTAAATTTCATCTTGTAAGGGTAGACGGAGCAGCTCTCGGCTTCACGTGGGTTCGGGATTGGGTTTGGGCGGTACCGCTGCCTTGTGGTCTCGGGCTCGCGGCAGATGGCCTTGGGTGGGTTCGATTGTTTAGTGGTGAAACCGGTTGAACCCACAAAAAGTGTAAAAAAATATTCCTTCAAAAATTACCCTCCCATCATCTCTATAAATACCACAACTTCACTCATTAAAAAATCACATATTTACCCTTCTTTCTTACTCTCATCTTCTCTCTAAAAACCTTTTGCCTATTGCTTTATAAAAACATTTTTTAGAAGATGGATTCAAGCCGAGGCAAATCCAAGAGACACAGTTCCTCATAAAATAGAAACCGTCAAGATGTTCCACCAACCCCATCCCCACACATTCATAATTACACACAAGATCCCCAATTCCAACCAAATTTTACATAATTTTCTCAAGATTTTTCCCAATACCCTAACCAGTTCCAACAATACTCAATTTAGTTCCAACAATACCCTAACAGATCCCAACATAGCCCCCAACCAATTACTCAACTCCCAATGCTACGTCCCCCACACTTCTCATTTCCGTAGCCAATATGAGGAGTCAAGTGACCAAACCAGTCCACCCTCGGATAACGATGATGAAGAGGAGGAGCAAGACTGCAGGAGCAGCAGGAGGAACAGGATGAAGACGAGGAGGCAGTCCCGGAGACACATGTGAACAAAAGGATCGCTCAAATATGCACGTGAACAAAAGGATCGCTCAAATATGCACGTGAACAAAATGATTTAAAATTCTTTTTTCGCCCCCATGACCATTTAACCGGAGCTCAACTGGCGTTGGTTCTTGGGAAAAACAACAAATTGCACAGATGTACGGTTGGAAATTTTAGGTTATGTTTTCGTATTTAGGATTTTTTTTTTCTTATTTAGGTTGTTTTTTTTAATTTAGGTTTCTATTTTTAACTCTTGTAACCGTGTGCTTTTTAATTAAATTATTTGGCTTTTTTAAAAATTTTAAAATACATTTTAATATTATTTGGAATGTTAAATTAAATGTTAAATTTTAATTTTTTTATTAATAAATGAATTTAAAAATCAAAAATATGATGTGACATCTAGGTTCGGTGGGTTCGGTGAGAATTGCTTCCATGTGTAAAAGATGGAGAAAAATAGAAGTGAGAGGAGAAAGAAAAACTGACATGACGAGTAGGTTTAGTGGGATGTGAGAAAACTACTCTCTCCACCCTAATTTCATTATTTCTATGTTTCTATAAAAATGATAAACTTTTAGTGGGCTATGGATCAAAGTCCCCCTGGATTTGGTAATATAGGCCCGTAAGGTTTAGAAACTAAGAACTAATATCAGTATTAATTTCATTTGTTACTTCAATACAAAGTTTGTTTCTGACCCTCCTAATTTTAACTTTTGTGTTCCGCCTCATGTTTGGGTACTTGCTTCTTACTCCACACACCATGATTGTCGATATGAGTCGATTTAAATATTTTTTATCTTTAACTCGAGCAAAAAGACGTTACAGTTATATTTATATACGAAGTGACTACATTTTAATTATCTTAATTGTCAACGGGAAAACTATAAAAACATATTCGTTATTATAATTTCTAATATACTTAATTAAGTCTAATTGTATACATAAAAGTTAGGGGTGTGAATTTATGGTACGATACGAAAAAATACACGACGTGAAACGAAATCGAGACGAAATTAAAATTTGAATTTTATGTTCGTGTAGTGTTCGCTTCAAGTGTCGTGTCGTCTTGTGTTCAAGCTCAAAATTCGACACGAATTTGATATGATATTAACATGTGTTTATCGTGTTTTGTATGATTCATTATGAATTAAATGAACTAAATCTTTATTTTATTTTATTTTTTCGTGTTTGTAATGTTGATCGTTTTTATAGTGCTAGTAAAGCAAAACACGATGTCATGTCGTGTCGTGTTCATATTATATAAAAATTATCATGTCGTGTCGTATTAACTTAAAACTCAATACGAATACCCGATTTGCCAACTTTAAATTAACAAATTGACATTGGGTCTTTCGCTTCACTACTCTTTTTTTCGGTTTTTATTTAAACAAAATAATTCGAATCTAAAAATTGTGTCATTTTAATATCCAAAAACCAGACCGCTTGCTTTCACTATGGTTCGGCTTTTGGTTTTGGTTCATATTGGTTTTTTTCACACCTTAATAGTTGTATTAGGTTTGGTAGTTAGCTAAACACCCTATAAAACTTTTCCAAATATTGGCAATATGATTTCCTTTTAATTAAAATATATATAAACCAGCCCTGCAAACATGTCTGATTTTTATTGACAGACCGAATTCATTGTTAATACTTAATTTTCTGGTAGTGATCACACTTAAGCAAACCAAAAGTTAACTAATATGAGATTATATAAATATTCGGTTTTTAGTTAAATAAAAGCTCTATATAAAGTTGAAGATCTCTTATAATCTTCCTGTTTCAGGTTTTTAGTTGACCCGGTGTGGTGAACGGATCACAGGTCAACCTGGTTTTCAGAATTGTCATACATTTTATATATTTCAACATAATTATATATTTATAAAACATAAACAATGTAATCCCACTTTTTTGGTACAAAAAAATATATTTTGTCAAGTTTTTATATTGAAATTTTACTAAATTTGATGAACTAGTAAGAGACTAATTTTAGAAGTTTGAGCATTGAACTCCTTAAATTCTAATTTTTTTTGTTTCAACCGCCTGATCAACCTAGATCCGGGTCATCAGTCCAACTGGGTCTTTGAGAAACTGACCGGTTCAATCTGAGTCTTAAATTGGTAAAAATCAGGTCATAATTGACTCGATCACTTCATCAGGTCATGGTCCAACCGTTTCGACCAACCGGATTGACCTGTGTATTAAAAGATTGTCGTCAAGTGTCAACCAAACCATAGACACACATATGTATAAGTAGGTTAAGACTCAATACTTTATACTCTCGTATAATTTTGATATGACAGATTAAAAAAGATCCAACCATATACGGTCGAATGTAACCTTTTGAACGGATAATCAACACATATATCAAATACGATAATGCTACATATAAAAATATTTGTAGTGATAAAATGTACACGAGTCATGTAATATTCTAACTAAAAAACAGCCAAAAAACCTATAAATGATGTTGGAAGGACGGTTGGAAGCATCATAATATTCTTCGCATATACTTAAAAATCATTGGACACTTTCAAAATTTTCAATTATTCGGATTAACATTTACATACAAAATTTTTTAACTTTTTGGTAGAGACTATATAGTAATAATGGGTCATGATCAACGTATTTTCACTTTTCGGATAATATACATGCAGGCCGGTCCATTGTTTTTCCATGCCCAGGGCGATATAAAATAATAATGCCCCAATATCACGTAAAATGATGTCTTTGTGCATTTTTAAGAACAAAATCATCATTTTTTAAATACTCAAAATTGTCAACATTAGATAGAATTTGATTTTAATTACTCAAAATTGCTACCTCATTAAATCTTTTTGGGTCAAGATAGTTAAGAAATACGACTTCAACAAAATTGCTAAACCAATGACCATCTACATAAAAAGAACTTTAATCATGAACCAATGGATCTACGGTTCTATACACACACATTATAATCTATCAAACATAAGAATATGACAATAACATTAAGAGGAATAATATTACAAAACAATCAGCGATAACAAAATTACAGAACAACCATTGCCGCTTTTCGTGTGAACATCTTTTCCAGCTGTAAAATTTATATTCGGTTCCACTAATTTTGCTTCTAGTTAATAGCTTACAACTACTAATTTTATAACTGTATAACAAAGGTTTAGAATCCAAACATATTATACATAAGGGAAGGAACTCAATGAAATATTGTGTGTACAATAACATTCAAAGGTCAGAAATCCCAACAAAGTTTGCATTCAGTAGTAACATTCGGGGCGAATGTATGCTTTAGGAAGGTGGGTTCTAGGACCCACCTAATTTTTTTTTGATAGAGCTGCCATATGTGTAATTTTCTAGTGAACCACCTGCCAAAAATTACGTGACCTACCTAAAACTTTGGAGAGCAAAATATCTGAATTAATATAGCCCATAAAGTATAATTATAGTAGTCTATTTAAGCATTTAGCCCAACCCATTTCAATAAACCAAAAAAAAAAAGAATATGTGATCAGCCGATTGAGACGTCGAGTCCGACTGTTGGCGGATTGGCCAATTGAGTGATCGGCGATCACAACTGCAACGCCGCTTCCGCCCATCCCGCCTTCTGGCCTCCTTCCTCAACCACTAGCGGCTACCGATCACAATTCACAGCAACAAGCCAAAATTGCCAATTTGGCATTGCCGCCTTGCTGGGTAAGGTTTTCTGTTCTTCATTGTTGTACGTTTAATTCTGTAATTCACAATTGATTAATGAGGGTCGTTGGTTCAATTCAATATTCATTTACGTATTTCTTCTGTTCTTCATTAAATACCCATTGATATCCATTTAATTACAACCTCAATTGAATATTCATTTACGTATTAGTCATTTAGTTGTGCAATTTGTGTAATTAATACCCATTGATATCTATTTAATTATAACTTCAATTCAATATTCGTTGATTGTTAATTGTGTGTTACGTATCTTCATTCTTGAATTCTTTTATTCTTTATTGTTTAGAATTTTGTTCATGTGATTATGTTGTGCAATTTGTGTAAATGATAAAAGAAATTGAAACAGTGATAGTCAACTGTTTTGTCTAATGGTCTTGTTTTGTGTTTAATTTCAGAAAAGAATGTCTTTACACAATTTTTTTAAAAAGAAAGTAAGACATCGGGCAACATAAGTACACGAATGTTGATTTAAACTCATTGCCTGTTGACCCGGCAGAACGACCAAGTATGAAACTTTATCATGTGAATCAAAGAGATGAAATTAGAAGAGCATACTTGCAAAAAGGGCCTTTCCAACCTCAAAACCATAAATTCCCACAACGTGATTTCGGAGGTAAACCTCGAAGATTTAATCTATATTGGTTTGATGATAATAAATATTGGTTAGAATATAGTATAAAAGAGGATGCTGCATTCTGTTTATGTTGTTATCTATTTAAATCAAGTATACCAAACCAAGGTGGAGCAGATCAGTTTGTGAAATCCGAATTCTAAGCTTGGAATAGGAAATCAGGAATAGATAGTCATAAAGGTGGAACTCCACATAATCTTGCTGTCCAAAAGTGTCAAAATTTGATGAACCAAAGACAATCGATCACGTCTGCTTTTCAGAAACAAACTACTTTACAAGAAAGAGGATACCGTATTTGTTTGAATGCTTCAGTTGATTGTATTACATTCCTCCTGAGGCAAGGATTAGCATTACGTGGTCACGATGAGACAGAAAGATGGTTTATCTTCTTTTAAAAGAAGCATATAATATTTCCAAAGGTTTATCTTCTTTTAAAACTTGCATTGATCTTACCCGTCGCTGCAGCAAGTGTGGAACGTGCATTTTCAGCAATGAAGTTGATAAAGACTGATATACGTAACAAAATGGGCGATCAATTTTTGAGTGATAGTTTAGTGTCTTATGTTGAAAAAAGTGTTTTAGTAAGTATCAATAATGATACAATTATGAAAATATTTCAAAATATAAGACCTCGTCGAATTCAGTTGTAAAAACTTTAATATAACTATTCAGATTATGTTTAATTTTTTTAAGACATGGTCCGACCCGTTTTTGGTATCCGACCCGCTGCTATTTTTTTTAATACTTTCGTTTTTTTTGTTTACTTAAATAAGGAACCACGTGAATTTTGATTCTAGATTCGCCACTGGTAACATTTAAAGAAAACCAAAGATCCCAACATTTTGATAAGCAAAAATCAAGTTAAATATCATCTCAAATAACTTAGATGTAGGTGCGATTTTGTCTTATTTATTTTCCAGACTGAAAGGGACACCACCGCCGGTTGTCAAAATGCAGATGCAGCGGTGGATTCGCTACTCTATGTTAATGTATAAAACACCAATATGAAAAAACAAAAGTGAGAAATATGTTTAAAAATAAAGAGAATCAGAGAAATTTGTTTGCTGAGAAAACTACGATCTATGGGAACATAGATATAATATTGATTTGTGAAGAGACATATAAATTAACATTGAATTATATATATTCAAATACCTCAGATTATCACATACAAAGAGGCCAGAGGGGCGATCCATCGTTTGTCTATCACATAATCGAACGGTCTCCTAGTCTTCTGTTCCATTGCAAACTTATTCCATTCAATGGCATGCTTGAACTTGAACATATATTGATCTGGTAATGCTTGGGAGACCGAGAAGTTTGAAGTCGCGTGCACATTGAAATTTTCAATCGTGACATTTGCCTCTTATGTTTATTAGGTTTGAACGGGAAGCGGCAACCGCTGGCCCCTCATGTGGACTGAACGGCTGGAATGTTGAACCTAGTGATAATGGATCAAATTTTTGGCCCAAATGACATACCTATAACACTACAGCCCTTTCAAATCTGATGCCCCTTTAAACTTGCTGCCCTGGGCTGTGGCCCAGCTCGTCCTCGTCCTGGGATTGGGCCGGCCCTGTATACATGTTGGTTCTTCAATTATGTAAAAGATTTGAAGTAGATCATCTTAATGTGAAAATATTATCAACGATTATCGATCTTGATTTGATATTATTTATAGTAAATCTTATAAAAACAACGAAAAACCTTGATTACTCATGTGTACAGAATTAACCAAACGAGCAAAATATTATAGAGAAGCACGACTAATTAGAATTATCTACCGAAAAGCCGTTGTATTAAACTCGTTACCTAGAACCAATGTTTTAAAAACCGGTTTTTTAATTGAACCAGTCGGATGACGTTTTCCGGTAAACCGGTTCAACCGGATGGTCAAATCGGTGCTATATTTTTATATGTTTTTAATTATCCTGCATACATTGATTACAAAACTTGTCATCTTTTTAGTATTACAAACGTAAATAGAATGCAACATATAAAAACAATCATTATAGAAGCCAAAATCAAACAAAGAAACCCAAAACAAACACAAAAATCCAAGACTGACCGGTTCAATCCGGTCCATTCTTGTTCAATTCAGCCGGTTGAACCGGTTATTTACCAAAATTGGCCGGTTCAATCCGATCAGAAAATCGTTATAAAACCGGTCCAAATCAAACCGTCCTCATCTCTGGTTCCCGGTTCGACCGGCTCAACCGGCCGGTTCGAACCGATTTTTAAAACACTGCCGAGAACCCCATCCTACTATTTTTGACCTCATATTGTTGTTTTTTTGGTTGGTTTTCGAGTTATAACAAAAAAAATGAAAATTGGAAAAATATTAAGTCATACTTATTTTATTTTTTCGGAATGACTGAATTTTCATAAACAAACTAACAAGAAACTAAAGACATAAACAAAAATTACAAATTTGTTGCCAACACAGGTTCCTTACATGGCTGATTTGATGCTCATGGCAAAATAAAAATACGCTCTTTACAATAACAAAATTTGATAAAGGAAGGAAGTACATTTGAAAATTTTTATTAATTAAAAAAGTTAATGTTATAGCATGTTGTGAACTCCCCCGGTGGAAAAAGTTGATGTTATAGCATGTGCACCTCTACTCCCACCTATGGAAAGATAAAAAAGCCTGGATTACGAGCCCAAATGTCAAACAATATAACAACTATAGATTACAAACAATTGAAATAAAAAAAAATCACAACATCATATAAATCCGAATACATAAACATAGCAAAAACAAACTAAAAAATTTACAAGCTTTTTTATATTCAAATTCATTAATAATAGTATCAATATCAATATTGTTCAATATGTTTTTATCGATATATAATATGACCAAATCATTCAATCTTTTTTATAACACTGAGGATATCTAATAATTTTTAATTAACTTCAATTTTGAAAAATCTATTAATGTAGATGTTAAGGTAACCAAGTAGAGTTAATAAGATTTGATATGCAATGAAACATTTGAAATAAAAATATTCCTTTTTAGCAAACTTTAAAATTTCAATTGTGACCATAACCACATTTGACAAAGTCATTTGCAAGACTTTGAGTTCCTAAATCAAATCATTTAAATTTATATCACACAAGTTATCATAGAAAAATGTTTTGCAAATTTAGTACAACTTTTTGTAAGTTGAATGCATCTGACAACTCCAATTTTTTTGAATCATACAAAAATCCAACAATATTTTAAAAAATCGTTAATTGCTCAAATCTATTATGAAACGAAGCAATTGTCATATCAACTATAATCATAAAATACTAAATTCTAAAATAATATTCGGGCGACTGTAATTCATTTTCATTATTTAGTTTCATTAAATTGTTTTTTCTAATAACTCAGACAATTTATGAAAAATATGGTTCAACATCCATATCAAATTCAATAACTTACTAAGGGCAAATACTTCGTTTCTATAATTTTTAAAGAACGTAGTTATACTTTTTAATTGATTAATGGTGACATCAATACTCATAGATTTGGTTTGCAACTTCTTACTAACCATATTAATAGCAAATAAAATCTACCATATAACCATACCAAGTAAAAATTCAAAATTTTCAATATACTATCTAAGCTTTCTACTTCACTTTTTGATTTTGTGTCATCACATGATTTAAACAATGTTATCAATGCTACCCTTATCTGAGGAGCTTGATATCTAATAGCTTTTACACTGTTAATTCTACTCTCCCATCATGTATTACATAAAGATTTTACTATTAAATTTGAAACATTATCAAGTAACAGTTTCCATCTTTGGGATAACTCGACAATAATACAAATATGTGTTGCAAAACTCCAAAAAAATAGATGTAACATAACAACGGGTCATATCACTAACTGTAAGGTTAATACTATGACAAGCACATTACATATATAATGCTCTTGGATTAATTTCAAGTAATTGGTTTTGAAACCCCTTGATGTTAAAGTTTCATGTTAGTACTATTCTAAAAAGATATTCATCAATTTTATTTTGTTGTTAAACATGTTCACATATCGAGTAACTAGAGTCATTTGTGTAAAAGATGGCTAACATCTGGGGTGCAATCAAGGATCATAGAAAAATATTTTGAATTTTAAGAATTTTAATTATTGAATTACTAACATTATGAGCTAAAATAGAAATTAGTTAATTGTAAAATTTGTGACTTAGATAATGATTATGAGTTTCATGATTTTCTACGTTTAAATTGATCTCGCATTACTCCATCAAATTCGCTATCATATATGAATTAATTCTAAAAAATTACCATTTTTGTCTTGATGAAGCTTCTCATTAGACCCTCGAAAGCCTGATTGTATTTAGACAAATATTTGAGTGCAACAATTATTCTTACTAAAACTTGTCTCCAACACTCTTTCTCTCTTAAATTTTTTTGTTTAAAATCTTTATTTGCTAAAGAACGCATACTGATAAGATGATGAACACTATTCTCATGTTCATCAAGTCACTCAAAAATGTGTTTCTACTTATTAAATCCACTATCTGCCTAAGAAATCTTATTGTTGTTGTTGTTATTATTATTATTATTATTATTATTATTATTATTATTATTATTATTATTAGGTTTAAACATTTTACAACAAAAGCAATATATTTTATCTACTTTTTAGAGTAAACTAACCATTATCGATCACATATGTCTCCATTATTTAGCTTTCTAGTATAAACACCATAAGAAAAATGTCTAGATAAACTATATATCTTTAACAAACACAAGATTTAATTCTTTAATTGGCTTGTTTTCAACTAGAATTTTTCTTAATTTATTGTCAAGAATATCCTAAATACTTGGATCATAGTATCTAAAGGGGGAACAAATTAATTATCATTCTTATTCATAACATGATCATTAGTGACATTTGCATTCTTATTAGTGATATTCTCATCGTCATTAGTAATATTTTCATTGTTATTGATGACATATTCATTTTCATTGGAAACATTATCATTTTCATTAGTGACATTTTCATATTTATTTGTGACATTATAAGTCTCATTCATGCCATTTTCATCCATTACTAATATTTTTATGTCCATTTGAAGTTTTAGAAGTACCTACATTTTCATAAAGTTATCCATGGATCCCTTTGAGATACTATTAGTTGTTTAGTTTTTTTTTCTTTTTCCTTTTTTCGCTTCTAGAAAAATTCTTTATAAGCAACATTTTATTTTAGAGTTTAAACTTAGTTATAAAACAATTTAACAATAATAATGAAAAAATAAGTAAAGAAAATTAAACACATAGTTATGATGCCAATCATTGTCAGAGCCTGAGAGGCCCAAAACTGATTGTGATTTCTTAAATCTTGTGGCAAATAAGAAATAAGCAATTCAGATTTTGGAGTTTGAATGTTTGATTGATATTTGAGAAGTGACACTAAGAAATCGATAACCTCTATGTTGTAGCTAACATTAAAAATTCATAATTCAAAAGTTGTTAATCGTTTATATGATGAATTGATAGTCTGGTAGTGATAAGCGTGCAAAGAAATGATAACCATTGTGAGAGAGGCCCAAGTGTTAGGCTACAAGTTGTGTAATTTTCTAAATAATCAGATCATCTCTTAATCTTCTTCATTTTTCTTGCCTCTATAAATATGTTTCTTTTTGTAGCTTTAGCTTTTCCACATCTAATGTATAAAATGCAAAAAATATCTATAATTATAATATCAGGTATCTAAAAATGGGAGGCCCTAGGCCATTGCCGAAGTCCCCCCCCCCCCCCCCGGGGTTTGTTGGGCCTTATAACACAACCAAGCAACCCAATTGACATGCAACTTATTGTTTCTAAGTATAATCCAATGGAAAGAAAATAAAACAATCTTTTTGAAAATAGTATCATTTTGAAATTCCTTGGAACCAAAAACAAGAGAGTTCCAGAAGTTCCATATGACCTAAATCGTGATCACCCATACAACCTTAAGAATCAGATGTGTGAAATGAACCATGGGTTATGCATTAAGCCAAGAAAACATATCTATAATCTGAGTACCAATAGGAGTAGTAATATGAAGCCAACATCTAACTCTATTCAAGTCTAGTTTAGCTGTTGGGTATCTACGATAAAAGTGTCGCAATAAGGACACAAAGTAGAATCCATATGTACTCCTCAATTTGCCAAAACGTATCTAGATGGGATATGAACCATAAAGGCCATCCAAAGAAGAATATTCACCATTTTTGGAACAGACACACTCCATCTAGTAGAATTATTATCACTGGTCAAAACCAATCATCAATATGGACCCAAGTAGATTTAGCCAATAAACCTTATGAAATATCCAACATTCATGTCCATTTATCCACCATATCAAAAGGAACACAATATGATATTAGTTGCATCATATTTCGAATTGTGAAATCTCAAAGCCCCCCAACAGTTTTGCGCTAGTGAGCCCACTTGTAATACATTGTTCCCAGAATGTCAAGTTTGGGATTCAAAGAAGTGAGTTTTGAGAAAATTAGGAGATAGCAATGATATCTATGGAAATAGTATCTAGAGAAACACACGTTTTTTAATCGCGGAGATAGCGATGTTATCTTAAGAAATAGTGACGCTATCCGTCGCAAAGTGCACAAAACTCTAGATCTCGGTGTTTGGGCCATATTTAAGGGTCCTAAACCCTAGATAGCCGCCATTTCCTCTCCTTCAACCCCCAAAAACATCTCTCTCTAAGCCCTAGCCTCCTTGTAGTGTTTTTGGCTCTTTGTATCATCTTGAAATGTTTGTTTAAGAGAATGAAGGTGTGTGGTGGTGCTAGAAGGTGTTCTCCAAGCTTGAATTAGCAAGATCTACATTTTCTAGACCATTGTGAGTAGAAAGCTTCTCCCCTTTTGTGTTTCTAAGGTTGTCCTAGTGATTATGGGGACTTTAGATTGATTGTTGGTCTCTTTGTTGCTTTGTCTTTGGTGTGGAATGGAAAATGTCAAACCATTATGTCCCTAGTTACACCCTTTGAGCTTTTAAGTCGGTTTTGGGAGTAGGCCAAGCTCTCTTAAGGTATTTACTTGATGATTATGGTTAGTTTCAAGCTTTAGACTTGAGTTTTAATATTTGGAAATGTATTAGACATGCATGACCATAAAGGTGGCAACTTTATGGGTATATGGTCGTTTTGGGTAAGTTCTGGAAGGCTTGACCCCTGGCTAAATGGATTAAGTACTTAATGAATTTTTGTGACTGTTCGTAGTTAGCGCCGCTATCTTAAGGAGATAGCGACACTAACTGTGATAGCGACACTATCTTAAGGAAATAGCGGCGTTATTTGGCGTTGACCGTTGACTTTTGATCTTTGACTTTGACAAGTTGACTTTTGGGTTAACTTGGAGGGATTAGGGATTTGGAATGTAGGACCGGTTGTGGGTCATTCAGTTTGTTGATTTGCTACTTTGTAATAAGTTAGAGTCTGTGCTGCTTAGCGTGAGAGGACATTGGAGGTGTGGGTGTGCGTGCAGACTCTGCAGATCAGGTTGGTTTTCTCACTATACTATGAACGATATTACATGCGTAGGTAACCGTATTTCACTTTGTGTAGTGGCGTATGTTTAGCTTGGATGTGCCTTATGTTGTATGATTGTATGATCAAGTTTAGGGACCCGCTGGGTTAAACTACATGTTTAGGTTGTTGTGCTACTATGCGTTAGTCGCTGGATTCGTACCTACGACTGAGGAATGATGGCGGATTGGGGCAAGCTCGAGAGTCAGACGGATCGGGGAAAGCCCGAGAGTCCCCGATTGTACTGGCGAGGGACAGAACGGGGCAAGACCGTGAGTTCTTAACTGTGGCGGATCGGGGCAAGCTCGAGAGCCAGGTTGTTTGGTGCAAGCCCGAAGACCATTAGAGATATGTTAGATCTTGTGGTATTTTTGGAAACTCGCTAAGATTTGCGCTTACTCGTTCACCTTAAAGAAAAATTGTCTTTTTAACTGAGTTTCAAGGGAGTTAGATAAAATATCATGTGGAAGGCTCCCTTGCACGTTCTTGTTTGATTGTTTTTGGTGTTTTGAAACATGGTGTGAATGCCTGACTTACGATTTTTAATGGGTAAATGCGTTTTAAAATATGGGATGTGATGCGTACAGTCAGTCGAAGCTCAAGTAAATGATTTAATTCCCAAGATATACATGATATGATGTGTTGATGCTACGATGTTTGCTATATTATAGGTTAAGAATCCACTTTGGAAATTGCATGCTAGAATTGGCCTAGATCATAGGGATGCCTTTTCTCTTAATTACTGATGGCTATGTGTTGCTGGATGTGTGTTGTTTGTTATATGCCACTTGAACCTATTCTTGTATTGTTAGGAACTCAGGTAGGGATGGCAAAAAAACGCGAACCTGACAGGGCAACCCGAAACCCGAGAATGTAGGGTATCGGGTTGTGTTTGGGTTCCCTTAATGACACCAATACATGAAGTGATATAATGAGACGAGTCATTTTATTATTCAATAACAATAAATATATGAATATGAATCTTCTCCAATATATAATATAAAGCCAAACTTTCATATTAGTCTTAATTCATGATGACTCCTTTAATTAATCGATATTTAGAACAATTTATAAGAAGGATTAAACCTGTCAATATAGAGTACAATGGTGTTGACGAAAAAACCATACCACGTAAATTAATTCATATGAAAAACATTACTCCATAATGGTCCAATACCCAAATACTGAAATCTTAGCAGTTAGAAACAAATTGTTCGTGTAGCAAAGTCCAATAGTTGTTAGTATAAACAATATGGCCCTTATAATAGGAAATGTCTATTTAACCTATCTGAACTTATAATGAGCACTTATATCACATGTATAGATCATATGAAGAATCTAGAAGTGAAAAGATGTTGACTAACGAAAGTCAATCCAAGCAGGAAGTACTGGAAATACAAACAATGGTATAATATGTTATAGTGGGATTTAGATGTTGTAAATACTATGAGTTTAAAAAATATAACCATTTCATATAGCTTCTAAATCTTAATACAGAGATTGTTACATATTTAGACTTCTTATCTTATATGTGTCGAGTGGCGGATCTAGGAATTTTTTCTATAGGGGGCACTATGATCAATCATATGAATAGGTTGGATAAAATGGTAAAATTGGTCACGTCATTTAATATTGTGTATTTTCCTATGCGAATTGCTTAAAGATTTCAATTTTATGTTGGTTAATCTGTGAAAATTTGATTGGGATTAGACATTTGTTGATTAATAGATAGATTTAGTAACAACAGTAGTTATATGCGATAAATACCGGCATAAAATTAAGTTATATATCCAAGTCTCAACGTCCTTTTAAATTTAAATTTTTAAATTGAAAGGCAATACAATTCTAATTGTTCACATAAAATATAGGTTAAACAATATAAGGTAAGTAACTTTAAACTTTACAATCACTTATATTATTACATTAAAGAAAATAATGTCAAGCAATTTAATGTTTCCCGGTTATACAATTAAATTTTTTTTTAAGTGATATTCGTAAACTTTGAGCGTTGTGATGGGACCAAGAAAATAACTTTTTTGTTTGCTTTGAGTAGCTGATCGAGAGTCAAATAAAATAGTTAAATGGGCTTCATTTATTTACATTTTAGCCCAATATGCCCCCCAAATCTTCAAATCTTTAGAGCATAACCAAATCAGATAGAGGACATTCTTTATTAAATAAGAAATTTCCAGAAAATATCATATACCTATTGTAATATATGGATAGTCGTTGGGGGCACCTGCCCCCACTCTCTTCTTCTTCGGTCCGCCCCTGTATGTGTCATAATGCTTTTTTAGAGAAGTCATGGTTTTCCTTGTTTGATACATCATGTAAACATGGCCATAACTGATTAGTTAAGAACATCCAGAACGACATGTTCCAGACAACGTGATTATTTTCTAAAAACGATATAAATATGGTCATTTTTGTAAATTACCTCGTTCATCATGACTAGTTTAATTAATATTCCTTATATATTTCCATCAATAATGTTTGTAATCTTGCAAATGTTAGTGACAGACTTAGCCACTATCTTATTGGATGAGCACGGGTTCGGACACGTACCGAAAACCTAAGAACCGAGAACTAATTAAGTAGGAAACAGAGACCGGGAATCCAACCGAATATCGTGGGTCTGGGTTCGATTTTTCATGTCAAATGATCATCCCTATGTGTTCATTCGGCTCCGGACCCGGCCCGAACCGGACCAAGAACCGAGAACTGATTTAGTGAGAAATGGAGAACCAAGAACGGGACCGAATACACGGTTCCGGTTCGGTTCCAGGTCCGATCTGATTCTTCGGGTCAAATGCTCATCCCTAGTCCTATATATGCATCCATTGGTGATGCGCCGCTAATACGTCATTTGTCGCTAAAATCAAACGCTTGTCTTGTTGTTGTGAATAGAAAAAGATCAACATCAAGAAATCAAACCCTAATGGTTGTACATACGTGTGTGTTGTTGGATATAGAGCTTTAAACTTCATACTCACAGCCCACGTAAATACTAAACTTGCAAAAGAAAAAGAACTTTATGAAATGAAAGAGATGTACTGAAGTTACAGGAAGAGAAATGCATTTTTCTTATTAAAAAACCCTACTGAAAAGCAAGCATGTACCAGCTTTCTTATAGTCATACAAACCCACGTGCACCCTAAAAATAGCCACAAAGTACTACCTTCTTGGTCCTCCTTAATAACCGGTCAAAGGAGTACCAATTCAATTCTAACTAATAAAACATTAATTCAAACAAAAACAATAAAATACTTATTACTCTAATTTTAATCTATCAAAATTACCCAACATTCACCCCCGTAATTTTGAAGATATTGACCCGTTTCTTCATCACAACAAGCCGGTTGTTTCTCTCGAATCAAGTTGGCATGATTATCCCTATCTTTCCATTTTGTATACTCATTCACGTCTGCCATTTCTTGCCGAAATACCGAGCTCCAAAAACCGGTCTTGATCTCGTTCTTGCTTCTTTCTCTTTATCTCTTGCTACTTGCTTTCGTTTCTTGCCTGCTACTTGCTTTCGTTTCCTGCTGCTTCTTTCTTTTGATCGACTGAACGCGATCAGTCTTGCTGCTTGCTTTCTTGCTACCTGCGTTTTGCTGCTTGCTTTCTTGCTACATGCGTTTTGTTGCTTCCTTGCTAACATGCGACAGATACACTTCTGTTGTTCTTTCTCCAGATAACCAAAACATGATCAACCTGCTTCCTGTCTTCTTGCTACTATACGTACCAGGTTCATACCTGGTTGTCTCCTTCAACCTTGGTCTCATGCAAGAAGTCACTTTCTGGCCACGACCGTTCTTTCTTCTTGCCGACGTCGGTCTTTCTTTCTTTGTGCTTTCTTTGTGCTTTCTTTCATTCTTTCTGCTTTGGGCTTTCTTCTTTCTTTCTCAGGCAAACAACCTTCTTTCTTTCTTTCTTTCTCAGACAACCTGCCGGTCTCGGTTGTCTCTTCCGGTCTCTCTTTCTTCTCACCGGTGCTAAGTTTTTCCGGCGACGGTCTTTGCTGCTGTGGCAGCCGGTCTTCACTTCTTTGATTCACAGGAAATCGCTCCACCTTCTTCTTATTTCGTTCTCAGCCTGCAGCCAAGGGCTGCTCCTCCTTTCCCTACGCCGACTCTCAAACCGGCAAATCTTCTAAACGAGCCCTAGGCTCTGATAACAAATGTTGGATATAGAGCTTTAAACTTCATACTCACAGCCCACGTAAATACTAAACTTGCAAAAGAAAAAGAACTTTATGAAATGAAAGAGATGTACTGAAGTTACAGGAAGAGAAATGCATTTTTCTTATTAAAAAACCCTACTGAAAAGCAAGCATGTACCAGCTTTCTTATAGTCATACAAACCCACGTGCACCCTAAAAATAGCCACAAAGTACTACCTTCTTGGTCCTCCTTAATAACCGGTCAAAGGAGTACCAATTCAATTCTAACTAATAAAACATTAATTCAAACAAAAACAATAAAATACTTATTACTCTAATTTTAATCTATCAAAATTACCCAACATGTGTCACTGTGCGAGTTTTGGGAGGCAACATTAAATTTTGTTGGGCCTGCAGCATATGCTCCCGAGATATTCTGCAGTTCTTTTTGAACTAGAATTTCACTGAATCCCATCAAGAATCAAATGCAAGTATTATATTCACCAAACACCTTCAAACCTGCATGCATGTACGTCTATGGAAGCGTCAGGTACAACCGTACAAGGCTTCCACGATGCATGCATGGATATTCCTGTGTGTCTACGTCTGCATGAGTTGTCGAAACGTGTTTCTTCGTCTTCTTCCTCTATAAATATGCTCGCTTGTATGTGTCTAATTGCTCATTCCACCTCACCAAAACGTTATGTGCTCAGATGATCAATTGATGATGCTTCTTGTCTCTGAATGATCGAGGTAAGTTCAGGGTTCTTTTTTCTATTTTATAATCAAAATAAATGTTCTAATGCATGGAACCATAGTACTTCACAAGTTATTGCATTCTTTGATTATTATGCTACAATGACAACTATAATTAGTTAATTACACTTCTATTTCATTAATTTTACATTAGAAAAATGAATTCGTGTAGGTTAATTACCATATAAGATTTGTGGTAATTACGACGTAAATTTATAAACATTTGTAGATACATTTGTACAACTGTTTATTACAATTTTAAAGACATGCACCTTGATATACACATTTTATATGGTAATCTGGTAAACGTAATTTGCGTCTGGAACGTGAAAACAAAAACAAAAAGAAGAGGAACAGCCTGTAATGAAAACCAAAACTGTAAAAAAGGACAATCACAATGCGTAAAAGAGGAGAAGAGCGCTGAAAAGTTGCAGAAAGTAAAAAAAAAAAAAAATGCAGTAGAAAGTTACCGGCTTACCGGAGAAGAGGGAGAGAAAGCCAGAAAAGGTATTACCGGAGAAGTGCCGATTGCGCCCTGACTTGTTTTGTCGTATCTCTTGGTATCCTTTGGTTGTTCTCTCCCTTCCTTCTCAAATCTCAACCCCCATCCCCATCTTGCCAAAATGAGAAAATGTTAATTTTTGTTTTATGGAATATTTACAAAAATTTCCAAAAATAGGACCAGCTTTTTAAAATTATCACCAAAGTACGTAATTTTTGTTTTATGAGGAAATAGTGTATTTTGCAAAATAGATTTTGTGAAGTACCATTAAGTAAAGCCACAAAACAGTTGTAAATGAATTAGAGATTTCAGAAAAGAACATGAAAGGTTTTTGTAGTGGGGTAATTTTTTTTTCTAGATAGGCCAAGATAAATTAGTAAAGCCACAAAACAGTTGTAAATGGATTAGAGATTCAGAAAAGAAAATTTCTTATCTTGCAAAATATATGTTATATTGCAAAATATTATGGTGTTTCAATAGATAGCAAATGCAATGATTTATGTAATAATGATCCATGTAGTAATTTTGTAAAATTATGGCATTTTTCAAAGTTCTTTTTACGAAAAGTATGAGATTATTTTGTAATCGCTCGCCTCCTTAATCTATATTTGTATTAGAAATTTAGGGCGATCTAAATTTGGGTGTTTCTCTGCTTATTGTTTAAATATATAATAAAATGGATTGTTCGTTGTATTAATTAATTAGGATATGTATATGCTGTTCAGAAAATGGATTAAAAATTAAGATATGTAATTGTCACTGTTACGTTAGGGATACACAATAGATTGATATATAACAATTCATTGTATTTAATTTATTTGTTAAAATGTTAATAATTTTGAGTTTGCCTCAAGTTGAAATTTTTCTTAGACCGCCTCCTTTCGGGCTAAGATCGAAGTCATCATTTGAACAACATATGGCCAAATTAAGTTTATGTGATAAATCATAAATGTCTCGTAACATATTGTCATACTATATATGTAGAATACACATGTTTATTAGCTACCATTGCGCGAGGACATCATTCCTATATCCGAGCATAACATTCGAGACCAATTCTGCATGTGCTTTTTTCTATCTTGCGATAAAGTCCATATGTCGACTAATCAAAATGCTCAGACGTTGAACTAAGTGACAGAGTTAAAGTCTTAATTAATTTATTGAATCATTCAACTACGTGACCATTTGATCATATGAAATCTTTTCTTCCTAGCTTTAGATATTGCACAGTTTACACAGTATAAAAGAAAAACGGGAGATTAAAGTTTTAGTACAAGATAATAAATAAAACCATCCCACACATTTGCACCAGCTTTACAAGTGTCTCTGGTGATTGGATCCATAAACGGGACTAAAACAAGCTTTTACTTCTAATTTTGCAGATACATTTGGTGTTGTTTTCTGCATATATTCGCTTGCTTCTTGAAGGTATCAAATATCTTGCTTCCAATTTCATTTTCGTTTCACCTTTTTCACTTTGTGGTCCCTATATATGATGTACAAAACCAACATATACGGATGCGTACACTGATTCATTCCATCATGTGTGTTTGAAGACCCACAAAATTGATGGAAATGGCCTCCTAGAATGTTATATCATGTTAAAACTTAGAACATATGTTTCTAAAAATTAAATTAGGATATACTTCGCATAATTTTAAAAAGTATTACATAGAGACGTTGGGCAAACGGGCAACAAGCTGCGCCGCTAGCCCTTTTTGAATGGCAAAGCTGATACGCTTAAAAACAAAATCCAAAGATCTAAGGGACATGATGGTACTCTGCATAACCCGTTGAACTCTGTTGAGTAGCTCCACAGCTTCAGGTGCTAGAAAACCAAAGGTATCAAAAGCGAAAGGGATAAACACATGTTGATTTTCACGACATGCCGTATCGTGTTTATCCACTTTGCATGCAGCTGCTTTCAAAGCCGCTTGCCTCCCTGTGAAACCTCCACTCCTCAAGTTCACAAGAGGGGAAACCCCGGTAAGGTCCACACATGCATGTTTACCTCCCATCCATCCGAAGATTAAAATGTCAGCAGGCCTGAGAGTAGATCTCCCGTCTGAAGGGTCCGTCACAAAGTTAACAGGAGCTTCTTTACGTACCGAAACCCCGGCACGTCGGCAGACGTCAAAAAGAACATCCCTAACCATATCATGACGGTATTTGAAACCTGGGAGCTCCCGACAATGAACAGCATGATCCCCAAAAAGAGTCCAAGCACGCCTTGCGACAAACCGGACATATCTCGTCGCTCGGAAAAAGAGGAATCATAAGGCGGTACCGTAGAATAGCGCGATATTCCACAGGGGACATATGTAGACCGAGGCCGTCAATGGGGATAGCTAGCAAAAAATATTGTGCATGAGGAGCTCGAAGACACTCCAATACGGCTTTCTGCCTGAACGTCATGTGAAAGTCGTTTTCCATATCCTTGACGATCTTACTAAAGAGAGCATTCGCCAATGTTTTTTGGGATTTAGGGGGGGCGATGTCCTTATTAGTGAAACCGTTACAGTCAAAATCTGGAATTGTTCCACGCAGACGATCCAAAGCAGAAACCCGAGTTGGCCCACACCATCACATCACAAAAGTATCATATGAGATGTAAATAAATCAACCGACAACGGCCCATCATGACTCATGAGATAAAACTGATAAAAGTCCAACCCAGCCCATCTACACTGGAAAACTTTTAAAGAAAGGCTGTTGAGACTCGAACCGTTAACTATTTCTTCAATTATACCATCATGGAAACAATTGTGTTATATATTTTAATTGAATAACTTGGGTAAATCGTGTTTGCATGGTCAGGAATCATTAATTAATAGGAAAACTAATATGGAGACCGGAGGGGCGATAGAAGATCAGTTCTCGAAGTTGCATCCTTGTTTTCATACGGACACAAGGATTGGGATTATTGGGGCGGGCCCAAGTGGGTTATCGGCCGCCTATGCACTATGCAAACTTGGTTACTCTAATGTGACTGTTCTGGAGAAACATCGGACTGTAGGTGGCATGTGTGAATCTGTAGATATTGAAGGTACACTTTCTCACTAGAGATACATTCATTTACACAAATAGATGGAGTAGTGGCTTGTCGGCCTCTAACCTTTACTATTTTGTTGAAGATTAACTAGGAACAAAATTGAATTAAAACTTATGAAGTTGATAAAAATTTTACTTCAAACTTCTGGCTAACTATGAAGAGAACAAAAAACTCTCTTTATAGTGTCATTGGGAAGACTTCCCATATGAAACTTATTTTTAAGCTTATATCCTTTTTATTTGGAAAGAAATTGCTCTTTGCACTTTCTGAAATATTTAGTTTAATTTGAGGATGAACTAATGCTAACAAGTATTAGCGAATGAGGCTAATTTATATGGTATATCGGCTAGACAAGTTCTCATTTGGTTAATTAATATATGTTGAATACTTTTCAATTGCTCTTTTGAATAGAAAATCTAAGACCACCCATCTTTACACTTTCCACATTTTGAGGAACCTTTCTTCTAATTTTCTTTCGCAAAAGCTTCACAAATGTAAAAATGTTTTCAAAAGCTTTTCTTGTAACATATAAACATTTCTTCTTCGTCTTATTGTAATATTTTATAAAACATCATCTTCTAAGTTGTCATTTTCTTAAATACATGATATATTTTTTTAAATAAATATACCTGACACAAACACTATCTTATGAATCTATACATATTAATAAACAAAACACTTTAGTGTCACGTGGCATCGTTTTAAGGCCTTTATTCCACATGACACTCTAAGGTTAATTCAATCTAAATTCAAAATAAACCCCAATAATCATAATCTAAATTCAAAAAACCCCTAAAAATACATATCCTATCCTTTGTAAATTTAAATAGAATTCATCTAAATTCAAACCCACAACTTTTGGGATAGGTTTCGAGTCGATAAATGATGATGAGATATTTATAGGTTTATTATTAATATATACGATTTTAAAACTTCATATATGATATTGGAGATAATTATTTTGTTATACAATTACTACTTACATCTCAATTTCATATTAACTTAAAATATCTAATAAATCAAAATTGAAAACGTAAGCTTGAGACATTTATTAGACATTAAACATGTATTATTATTATTATTTTATTATTATTATACTATTAACTTAAAATATCTAATAATTCGAAATTGAAAACGTAAGCTTGAGACATTTATTAGACATTAAACATGTATTATTATTATTATTTTATTATTATTATTATACTAATAAACAAAACACTTTAGTGCCACGTGACATCATTTTAAGGCCTTTATTCCACATGACACTCTAAGTTTAATTCAATCTAAATTCAAAATAAATCACAATAAATCAGGTGTATGATTTTCGGATATCACAATCTAAATTCAAAAAACCCCTAACAAATACATATCATATCATTTGTAAATTTAAATAGAATTCATCTAAATTCAAAAAATCCCTAATATATAGGTGGACTGATTATTTCTATTATTTTTTTAATCAAACCGTGTAACACACGCATTTTAAACTAGTGTATATATACAATGACACAAACAACCAAAGTAAAAGGATAAATATGTGGTGTCTTTTTGCAAAATATAAGATGAAAAATTTGCCAAATAGTATCATCTTGATTCTTGATTGTCTTGACAAGGACCCTTTAAGGAATAAGGATATTTTTCCGTAAAAATATTTGTTAGTGTTTTATATTTATTCTACACGAAACTTCTCCTTGATTATCATAGCATTTTTTATTGGTAAACAATAACGATAGACTTTTTTGATTGTTTAACGAGAAATTAAGGACAAAATTTTTTGACTGTTACGACAAAATTTTTAGATCTCTTGACTGTTAAAGTAGAAACAAATTTTTTTTTTCGGAATTTCATGCATGTCCTTACAAACATTAAATATTACTTAAATATCTTTATAAAATTTAAAATTAGTCTTCCTAAAACTATAAAATTTACATATATCATATTATAAAATTTACATACAGGGACCTCCATGGTTCTTATTAAAAAAGGAAAAGCAATTCTATACATTTTAAATTGCTATAAACCTGAAACAGCTTTGTTTAATTAGAAAATATCGCACCTTTTTTTTTTTACGAATATTAACATTAACTAAAAACATGTATATGGCAATTGAAACTTCCGAAACCGATAGTTAAAGTAAAAATAGATATTGAGCCACTTTCTTAACAAAACCCTAAACTCGAGAATGAACAATGGAAATAACCGAGGACCCTCTTTCTCTTCCCCCGTAAAGAGGTTCCAAGTTCTAATCTCACTCCCTCCCTTTCCCCATAGGGAGTGTTAGGTTTCAATCAGGGGATGACCACTGGCCACCTCTCTACCCCCGTAGGTGATTGACCCGGACCACCCTGCTGCCAGGTGTGCGTGAGCCCCGAGGTTGCTTCATCAGGGTCAAAAAAAAAACAATGGAAATAACAGAATAATCAAGCTCGATAACTATGGATCTATGATTGCAAATGTAGAATCAAACGAGAATCAAAGAAATTGCCCGGAGGAGATGGATGACAGAATCATGAGGGGTAGTTTTTTTTTTTAGGCCGGCGGTTGGTGCAACGGGAGCCTCTCCACACACTCAAGGTGGAGACCCGAGTTCGAGACATCTCATATAGGCAGGCTGAACCCAAAGGGGCCTAGGGGAAAATTCCCCCACGTGGGCACTAAAGCGAGGTGTACGGGATTCGAACTACTTATCTCCGACCTCATGCGCCACAGGGGTAGAAAACCCGGGTGCCTCTTCTCAGCTAGGCTGGAAGTCCTTGGCATGAGGGGTAGTTTAGTAATATAATATGATAGTTTAGTAATATAATATGATATGTTGAAGTTTAGATAATGCTTTTAATATTAAATTAGTTTAATTCTTATTAAAAATAAGAGTTTGGATATAAATATGAATTTTATAATTTTAGACGGACGTATACGTAATTATAAACTTTCTACGGATATTGAATTATTGAAGTAATATTTAGAATTTGTAAAAACATGAATGAAATTCCGTCTAATTTTTTTGAATTTGTATGTAACTCAAAATAAGTTAATGTTGGGTTACTAACTAACACATTTTTTATATTCTTGTATTTTTTTTTTTTAGAAATATGATTTACAAAACTTATATTTATCAAAAGTTTTTAGGTTTTGAAAATTTAGACTTCTGAAATTTCTTCTAGATGGATTGTATATGATCGTTAAACTTCAAACATTTTGATAGGGAGGATATACGATTTGGGAGGTCAGGTTTTAGCTGCAAACAGTGCTCCGACCATCTTCCACCTAGCAAAAGAAATCGGAGCTGAAACAGAGGAATTGGATGCTCATAAGTTCGCCATTATCGATACCACCGGAAAATTCAACGATACAAAAGTAAAAGACGATTACATTTCCATCATATCTCTAACCTTAAAACTCCAAGATGAAGCCAATGCCACAGGTCGAATCGGGGTGCATGCGCTTAGCGATATCGCTTCAGAACCAACTCCTTCATTTCTCAAATCTAACGGACTCAAATCAGTCCCTAAATCCGTTGCCTATGGATTCACGGCTTCAGGTTATGGATTCGTACAGGATATGCCTTACGCTTACGTTCATGAATTCACAAGGACTTCAATGGCGGGAAAAATTAGGCGGTTCAAAGGCGGTTATACGAGCGTATGGGAGAAGATAAGCTTACAGCTTCCTGCAAACATTCATTGCAATACGGAAGTATTAGCTGTCAATCGCAATGGTAACACAATTAGAATCGAAGCCAAATTTGTCAATGGTGGAACGCAACATATGGAATTCGATAAACTCATTGTCTCTGGTTCGTTTCCTTTACAAAGTGGAAAGACTCAAAGACCTACCGATCGCCTTCAAAAACAACAGGTTTGTTTGTCATTTTATACCAGTTTAAACTATCTAGGGTTTCTTTGATTAATCCTTTTGATGTTTGCTGCAGAAGAGACTGTGAATGAGGTTATGGATCTAAGTGTTTTTGAGAAGGAACTTTTTAGTAAAGTGGAGATTATCGACTACTATACTACTGTATTGAAGATAGATGGATTGGAGCATATCCCAGTTGGGTTTTATTACTTTCATGAGTTCATGGATGATCCAAAAACAATAGGCAACCCTGTAGCAATGCAAAGATTCTACCAAGACACAAACATATTCCTGTTTTGGTCCTACGGTAATTCAGCCAATATGGTAGGCCAGAAAGTCATTCAGCTTGCAATTGATGCAGCCACAAGTATTGGGGGCAAGGTGGAGAAAGTGATTTTACAAAGACGATTCAAGTACTTCCCCCATGTCAACAGTCAAGGTATGTCAAAAAAAAAACTCAACTCCCTATCTTGGTTTCCATTTTATTCATACTAAAAATGTCAAAACCAAATACAGAAATGAAGGATGGGTTTTATGAGAAACTAGAACACCAACTCCAAGGTCAGAACAACACCTTCTACATTGGAGGACTAATGGCATTTGAGCTAACAGAAAGGAATTCATCATATGCTTTTTCTCTTGTTATGAAGCATTTCGCCAGTGACAATCCAGAACCAAAATTCCCATACATTAAGGTACAAACTCCATAACATTAACTACCATTACACGACTCCTAAAATCAAAACTTCTACCTAATGAAATCCAATCTTTTACAGAGATTATTCACCATGAAATCAGACAATCAATCCTGGATTTCCAAACAACTAGATGAAGAACCAGGTGTAAAGTTTCCAGATATCTCATCAATCGATGGTTATCTAAGACATTGGGGAACCCATGAACGCATTGCAAACAAAACACTTTACATTTGGACCAATGATAAAGGAGAAACAACAAACCGAAGAACATACAAAGAGCTAAATGCTAATGCTTCATATATCGCCCACAAGCTTCTAACAAACAACAAGCCAAACATCAAACCAGGAGATAGAGTTCTTCTAGTCTACATACCTGGCCTAGAATTCATTGATGCCTTTTTCGGTTGCTTAAGAGCAAGAATCATACCAGTACCCGCAATTCCTCCTGATCCATCACAAACAGGAGGCCAATCACTTCTTCACATCGAAAACATCGCCAAAAAAACAAACGCAGTTGCAATTTTATCAACTTTTGGCTACCATGTTTTTGTCAAAGCAAATTCTGCAAAAAACAAGATCATGTTAATCAGGAAAACAAAAGGTTTACCTTCTTGGCCTAATCTCCCATGGTTGCATACAGATTCTTGGATCAAGAACTTCAAAGGCGGTGAAGGTGATGACATCAGCTATGATAAAATATCACTGAACGAAAGTAAGATTCCTTCAAAAGATTTGTGCTTTCTTCAATTCACATCCGGGTCAACTGGCGATGCGAAAGGAGTCATGATTACACATGGAGGTCTTGTTCATAATGTGAAGTTGATGCGTAAGGTTTACAAGAGTACATCAAATACAATTCTTGTAAGTTGGTTACCTCAATATCATGACATGGGGTTAATTGGCGGGTTTTTAACTTCTTTAGTTAGTGGTGGAACGGGTATACTTTTTTCTCCTATAACTTTTATAAAAAACCCGTTGTTATGGCTACAAACCATGAGTAAGTTCCATGCTACTCATAGTGCTGGCCCGAATTTTGCTTTTGAGCTTTTGATACGAAGATTAGTGTCCAAGAAGGAAAAGGTTTTAAAACTTGATCTTTCTTCCATGGTTTTTCTCATGGTGGCTGCTGAACCGGTCAGATCCAAAACCCTAAAACGGTTCATCGAGTTGACTCGGTGTTTTGGGCTTTCTCAAGAGGTGATGGCTCCCGGTTATGGCATGGCTGAGAACTCGGTTTACATAAGTTGCGCGTACGGAAATGGAGAACCGGTTTTTCAAGATTGGCAAGGAAGGATTTGTTGCGGGTATGTGGATGGTGACGTGGACGATGACGTGGACGTCAGAATAGTTGATCCCGAGACGGGTGAAGAGCATAAAGAAAATGGGAAAGAAGGGGAGGTTTGGGTGAGTAGTTTAAGTGCGGGTGTTGGGTATTGGGCGATGGAGGATTTGAGTCAGAAGACTTTTGGTAACCAACTCGAAGGGCAATTTGGGAAAATGTACACTCGGAGTGGCAATCTTGGAAGGATTATTGACGGGAAGTTGTTCATTACAGGGAGGATTAAGGATATGATTATTGTTTCCGGAAGGAATATATACTCGTCAGATATTGAAAAGACGGTTGAGTCCTCATGTGAGTTTATACGACCTGGTTGTTGTGCGGTTGTCGGTGTTCCAGAAGAGGTCTTATTGGGTAAAGGGGTTATTGTACCTGAAAATTCAGACATGGGGTTAGTTGTAATTTCAGAGGTTAGAGGGAATTCGGTTCCTAATGAAGAAATCATGGAACACATTCAATCCCATGTAACAGAAGAACATGGGATTACAATTTCTTCAATTGTTTTCATAAAAGAAAGAACCATTTGCAAGACAACATCAGGGAAGATCAAAAGATTTGAATGTTTAAAACAGTTTACAGATGGGAAGTTGCAAGTGATCAAAGTATACACCCAAAAACAATCTTTGATTCAATCGAATACCCCGAAAGTGATTAAAGATGATGTCTTTGTTATATCTAAGAAAGAAATTGTTGACTTTTTGAAGAAACTTCTTTCAGATCAAACGGGAATTCAAACCGGAAACATCTCTGTAACAGAAAGTCTTGTAAGTTACGGGATTGATTCAATCGGAGTCGTTCGTGCAGCTCAAAAGCTTTCGTCTTTTCTCGGGATCCCAGTAGGCGCAATCGACATTTTTACCGCCACCTGTATTGATGACCTGGCGGATTTCGCGGAAGATCTTGTAAGAAAATCACGTGCTGAGTCACCAAGTCCGCCATCCACTCTTTACAACAAGTCACATTCTCTTAAACCATCAATCGAACCATCTTCAATTCGTAAGTTTGCCATTTGGGTATTCCATCTTTTCGGTCTTGTATACCTCTTGTTCTTGTTAACAATCCCCATCTACCTTTCAGTTTCTTCTTTCACCACTCTAATTTCTAAAACCCCGTATTTCAGTTACTTAATATCCTTAACCTTCACCCCTCTTGTTTGGATGTTCTACATTTTCACATCATGTGTGACTATTTCAATATTCGGGAACCCGTTTCTTCAACCAAATTACGGTCTTACCCCTAATGTATCCGTCTGGTCAATCGACTTTATCAAATGGTGGACTTTGTACAAAGTCCAAGACATCGCGTCTAGAAATCTTGCGGTCCATTTAAAAGGTACGGTGTTTTGCAACTTCTGGTTTGAGATTCTTGGAGCAAAGATTGGATCGTCCGTGGTGCTTGACACCGTTGATATCACGGACCCATATCTTGTCGCCATTGGAGATGGAGCTGTGATTGCAGAAGGAGCTTTGATTCAAAGCCATGAGGTGAAAAAAGGTGTGTTGAGTCTCCAACCAATCAGAATTGGGGAAAAATCATGTGTTGGTTCTTACACTGTAATTCAAAAAGGGAGTGTTGTAGAAGATGGAGTTGAGATTCCCGCCTTGCAAAGCTGTAAGGATGGTCAAAATGAATTTAAGGTTTCCAAGATTCCTAAAGTTGAAAAGGTTTGTACTTTGTACTACTAATATACTATCTATTTTCTTGATTTGTTTTAAGTTAATAGTAATAATCTTTATTTTTGAACCTCGAATACAGGGTATTATTTTACAAGAGGTTAAACACAAGCCATTTTACCACATTTTGGGGATTTACATGGTTGGGTTTTTAAGTTCTCTATCAGCCGCCATTTGTTACACACTCTACATTTGGTTATTTCAAAAGCCACAATCTTTGAACCATTTTACCTTTCTTTGCTTATGTGCATCTGTTCATTTTCTCCTTTTTAATGTTCTTGCATATGCTATCATGTTCAAAGACATTCCCACAAACCCATTATCTTTTTCCTTCACCATTTCAATCGCATACATAGCTCATGGAATCATCCTCACTTTCCTTACTTCCATCTTTCTTCATACCCTTTCAAACCAAAAACACAAAAACTATTTGGTAATGTGGTTTTGTCATCGATTAACCACTTCCTGCCATTTAAAATTCGCAAAATTCCTTTCCGGGACAGAAGCTTTCTGTGTTTATCTTCGCGTTTTAGGCGCAAAAATCGGTCATCATTGCTCTATAAGAGCAATCAACCCGATTCCAATTCCGGAGTTTGTGTCAATCGGTGATGGCGTCCATTTAGGTGATTTTAGTCGAATTCTCCCGGGGGTTTACACCTCAAAAGGGTATACATACGGAAATGTGAAGATACAAGAGAATTCGGTAATCGGGTCCCAAGGTGTTGTCCTACCTGGCGCTGTTGTTGAGCCTAATGTCATTCTTGGTGCTCTTTCCATTGCTCCCATGAATTCCGTCCTCAAAGCAGGTGGTGTTTTTGTTGGATCTCAAACTCCGGTTATGGTTAAAAACATGACTCATGTTTTAGATGATAGAATTGAAGAAATGGACAAAAAGTACAAAAAAGTCCTTGGAAACCTCGCTGCAAACTTTGCTGCTGCTACTCTTAAAATCAAATCAAGATACTTTCATCGAATCGGTGCTTCCGGAAAAGGGACTTTAAAGCTTTACGAAAATATCCCCGGATTCCCGGACCACAAAATTTTCTCCCCCGGAATGAGCTATTCCGTTGTTCTCCGGCATAGCAATTGCTTGAGTTCAGATGACGATGCCAGACTTGATCCACGTGGTGCAGCCATAAGAATACTTTCAAATACCGAAAAGTCTCCACTTCTTGATTTGACATTGAAGACCGGTAAAGCGTTTCACGCGCGTACGATTGGCGACTTTGCCACGTGGCTGGCGTGTGGGGCCCGGGCACGTGAAGAGCATGTGAAACATGCTCCACATGTACGCGATGCAATGTGGGATTCCCTTAGAAAAGCCGGTTCCTATGCCGACCTCCATTACTATTCCAACATTTGCAGGTTGTTTAGGTTCAAAGACGGAAAGGAAATGTACGTGAAGTTTAAGTTAAGACCTTTCGATGAAAAAATCAATGAAGATTCCGGGAAAGTGGACCCCACGGATATAATCCCTCCTGAAACCGGTGCGATCCCGAGAGATGAAAATGACACGCGCCCGTTACTTTTTCTAGAAGATGATTTCATTCATCAAGTGAATTCTACAAAAATCCGGTATGTGTTTCAATTTCAATTCCGTGAAGTGCCAAATGACGAAAATGGACGTGAGGTTGCACTTGATTGTACAAAGCCATGGGACGAAAAGGAATACCCTTACGTGGAAATCGGAGAGATTGTTATCGACGAAATACTCACAAAAGAAGAATCTGAAAAATTAGAGTTTAATCCGTTTTTAAGATGTAATGAAGTTGATGTTATTCATGCTACATCATGCTCCCAAAGTGCTTCCATGGATCACGGAAGATCGGTTATGTACTCAATCTGTCAACATTTACGCAACAACAAACCGCTTCCGGAAGCTTGGAGAAGCTTCTTGGAACATTCCGATGTAAAACTCGATCTCACCGGTTGTTGTCCAATGGGAAACTTGGTAAAAGAAGTTGAAAAAGTGACACTCACAAGACCATGGTACAAGAACTTATGGATGTTGACCGGTCAACCCATACTTCAAGTTTTCATCCCTTACTTTCTAATGGGATTCATTGTCTTCACTCCTCTTCAAATGACTTATTTCTTGAAAAGTCAAAACGGGGAGTATTTTGTTGAAATGATCGGTGGTTCGGTTTTTTTTGGAGTATGGATGAACTTAATGGGTTCAGATGTAGCTTGGAATGAAGGGGTTTATTTGGATGGAATGGGTGGTGTGTTGAACCCTGAGATGGTGAGTGTTGAAAAACACGGGTCTGTGGGACGTGAAGCGTTGTTGTTTGGACATATTTATGAAGGTGAAAGGGGTAAAGTGAAATTTGGAGAGATTAAGGTTAAAGAAGGAGGTTTTGTGGGAAGTCGATGTGTTGTCATGCCTGGAGTTACTGTGGAAAATGAGGGAAGTCTTGCTGCTCTTTCGGTTGCTATGAAAGGGGAGATTGTTAAGTGATAAGTTTATGAACGTATGTGGTGTGGTATGATTGTTTTTTTTTTTTTTTTTTTTTTTTTTTTTATAGTTGTGATGTATGCTGTACATTATGCTATAAAATCATTTGTGTGTTGTGAACTTTCTATTTATGTCTGAAAGATGTGGAAGAGGATTCTTGTTGTAAGCTTGCTTGAGCATTGTGGTTGATTTTTGTATAAGGGGTTGTTTGATTTGCCTCTTATTGGTCCAGTAAGAGGTTACATCCGAGTCACCTCTTACCTGGTCAGCTTCAGGATAAGTCTAACTGGATACTAACTCAGTCACCTCTTACTCAATCAGGAAGTATCAAACAGCCCCTAAATCTTTTGTACATTGTTTTAGTATCAAGTGTCGATTAGAATCAGGAAGGATCAAAAAGCTCCTAAATCTTTTGTACATTGCTTTAGTATCAAGTGCCGATTAGGTAATGTCTATTAGAGTAGTAAAATCTCATACCTGTTAGCCTTTAAGCATGGATTCAGAAATTATTTATTAACGCCTCTAATATCTATCAATAATACCTAAATACATACATTTTCCCTCACAAAACTTGCTTTAGATTATATATCAAAAACAATAAGGCGAAAGGTGCACAATTCATAAAGTATTCCACCTATACCGTCAACAAACATCAATTTGAAATAATATATGTAAAATTATAAATCCATTATAAAAATCAAATAACAACAATCCTATAGTCGTACACATTTTTATTTCAACCTAATATTAACCGGTATTGATAATTGATGAAGGCAACGAAACTACATCTTATATCTTTCAGTCGAGAAACTTTTTGAGGTGAGGCCCAATTGGAACTTGGAAGAGAGGATGGATGTTGGGCCAAACGGCCTTAATTTGTTGAAATCGAACCAGATTTTAACTACCAGTTGATCTTGTTCTTCATCAAGAATCAGAATTATACTTCAGTATCTGAAGTCTGAACTCAGAGAGCAAGTAAAAAGCTAGTATTGGTAGGTACAACTGTCAATAATGGCTCAACAGCCTCCTCAGATCGCCATTATAGGTGCCGGAATCTTCGTCAAATCTCAGTACCTACCCAGGCTCGCTGAGATCTCGGACCTCGTCGTTCTCAAAGCTATATGGAGCCGCTCCGAGGTAATTCATACTAGAATGTTTAAGCGAGCAAGAGTGTGACGACTGAAATACTAGTGGATTAATTTGGTAATAATGATTTGAAAATTCGTGTAGAAATCGTCAAAGGAAGCTGCTGAGATTGCTCGGAAGGTATTTCCTAATGTCGAGTGTAAGTGGGGAGACGATGGTCTTGATGAAATTATTCGAGATTCGAACATTATTGGCGTTGTTGTTGCTCTTGCTGGCCAAATTCAGGTTCATTTCTGTACGATTTCCTATGGATCTATGTAGATTTTTTGAGAATGTACGACATTTCACACATGAATCGAACGAACAAAAAAAGGCTGTGTAATTGAAGAATGCAGGACTTCCGCTTATAAATATATGTTCTGAAATCATAACTTGCAAGCGATATCGAACTGATATGAGTATCTGATTTTGGAGTTCTTAACGTATTCAAGGACCTTGTTCTGTATTTAATGAAATCATACTTGTTGAATGTTAAGACTTCAGCTCATAATCATCTCTAATTCTTTCCCATGTAATGCAGGTGGATATGTCACTAAAGCTTTTAAAGGCAGGAAAGCATGTTCTTCAAGGTAATAAGTTTTAGCCTCTTTGCAGCATATTTACATTATAAACCATCAAAATGGTTGTGATAATTTCTGTTGCTTATTTCTGTCCATCTCTTCATACAATAAACTGACATTCATAATTCTTTTCTTTCCTTACATGTTTCTTCACTTGAATTGTGGCTCTAAAGAGAAACCTGCTGCTGCTTGTAAGTGATACCCTGTTTCATAAAACTTAAAATTCTTTCAAACAAAGAGTGAACCAATTGATATTATCAAACTGTAACTTTATGGCACTTTGAGAACTATGATCATTTCCATTTGCAGCCATCAATGAGGTGGAAACTGCATTATCATGTTACAATTCTATTTGCAACAATCCATCTACTCAAACAATATGGGCTGTTGCAGAAAATTACCGATTTGAGCCTGCATTTGTAGAGGTACTTTTTAACACTTTTCATCTTGCACATTTGGTTTTCATTTATATCATAAAGATTTTGCTACACAAGTTTTATTTTTGAATTCACAGAGCAGAAAGTTGATGTCTGAAATTGGAGATATGATGAGTGTCCAAGTAATCATTGAAGGGTCAATGAACAGTTCAAATCCTTACTTCTCAAGTTCATGGAGGCGCAATTTTACTGTAAGACTAATAACCATTATTAAGAGATGACTTTCTTCTTGACTTAATGGACTTAATGAAGACATGACTTGAATACATACGGTTCTTACTTAACATCATTTCTAAACACAAGGGTAAAATGGTCATTTACCGCCTTTGTGTAAACAACCCTTTATTCATACATCACTTAATGAGAAAAATAAAAGAAACAAACAAACGCTTAATCTGGTAAGCTATATATACGTGTTTCTTTTTTACTTAATGCAGAAATGAACAACTTAATAAAAAAATTTCAGAAATCATAAAACCTAACTTTTTTATCTCATTTATTTTTTCTTTCCATTTCCTTTTATTATTCTTAAAACCTCTCTCTTTACATATGTGACAGGGAGGATTTATTTTGGATATGGGTGTTCATTACATTGCAGGGTTAAGAATGGTAATTTTCTCCCTTTTTTTCTTTTTATTATTCTTAAATTTCTGCATTTTAAAATTTAAATTAAAAACTATATTCATGTCTACTTAAACAGCTTGTTGGATGTGAGGTGGCTTCAGTGTCAGCTATGACATCTCATGTGGATATGACACTCCCTCCACCAGATACCATTTCATCTTTATTGTAATTAATACATTTACCATTTCCATTTTTTTTTAATTTTTATTCTAAATTAACATTTTTTCCCCTTTTTCAATCTCTAGTCAACTTGAAAACGGGTGTTCGGGGGGTTTTGTAATGTTGGTATCCTCAAAATCACCAAAGGTTACATCTTTTATTTGCTAATTAATTTGGTTATTAATTAATAAATCATAAAATTATATTAATGTTCGGTGACTTAAACAGATTATATGGCGGGTTGTTGGCTTGACTGGTACAGTGCAAGTTGAAAGAGGAAATAAAGATGGACAACACGGTTATGTGGTAATTTATAAATTAAACATTTTATAAAATCTTGAATTTGAAAAAAAAAACAAAAAAACATTTTATACTTTTTTTCGCACAAATTGGACAGGTTACTTTATTTAATAGCAATAAGGAAACAAAGAGTAGTTTCTATCCATTCAGTGGGGTAACCGAAGAGCTTAAAGCTTTTCTAAGTGACATCTCAATGGCCACACTTCAGGTATTTATTATATATCTCAAATAAAAAAAATATAAAAAGAAACTCAAAATTGTAAAATAAAAGAAATTGTTTTTTTTTTTTTGGATATTGTTGGGCAGAAGGGTAGTAAGATTGAAGGTGAGGCGCGGTGCTCGTATGTTGAAGGTGCACGAGATGTTGCGGTTTTGGATGCCATGCTGGAATCTGGAATGAAGCAAGGAGCTTTTGTGAAGGTGAAAAAGTTTTAACCATTTTTTTTTTATTATTCATTGAAATATTGAGATCACATTTACAAGTATTCTTAAATAGGGTATAGTTTGATTATGATATTGTGTTTTAGTTATATATAGTTTGTGTATGTTTTTTATGTGGAATTTGCTTGATCAAATTTTTTTATGAAAAGAAGCTTTTATGGTAATAATTTGGGTTAAATGCAAGAAATGGCATTGTACTTGCATTGTGTTTTTGTCGTGACATCTTTATTCATACTCAATATTGTTTGTTTATTTGAGTAAAACCAAGGGTAAATCCGAGTTTTTTTCAATCACCAATAATGGAACAAGGGAAAACTTTACAAAATTCTTGGAAGATGATATTCATTATTGAAGGGCAATCGGGCTTCGTGTTATCCTTCAAGCAATGGAAGCAAGTTTTAAAAGAGGATTTCGGACTTGTAGCGGACCATCAAGATTTTCACCTGTTATGATTTCTTTAGAATTCTTTGATTGCGTTGAAAAATTTTTAAATAAAAAGATTGAGATGATAGACTAAGGTGGTCTTAAATCAAGCCCGGTGGCACAATACAAATTTTGTATTTTTAGAAAACACAAAAAATATACTTGTCCATCTTGCTCAGATAAAATAAAAGAAGACGGAGTTGAAGCATCGTCATCATCAGGTGAACACATGGGAGGGACCCATGTGTGACATCTTCCAAAAAAAACCGATTTCGGTTGTTGAAATTGAAAATATTCATGGTCTTTTAAGAAAACCATTCTAATACATTTAACAAAAAGGAATCAATTTTTAAAATATAATACAAAAGGTTGTTTTTTGGCTTTTTCAATTTTGATGAAAATTGTAAAAGTATATTCTTTACTTTAAGTTGTTTAAGTACTTGATCAATTAAAGTTAAACTCAAAACGGCGTCGTTTTTTATTTCTATGTTTAGCTCGACTTTTTCGATTATTTAAATAAAAAGCTAGCTAACCTTATAATTTTGTTTTAGTTTTTTCGGGTTTTTGTGGGTACTCTAGGGTTTTACTTTGTGTGCAAACCAACCCCCCCCCCCCCCCCCCTAATTTTAACAATGTCATCCTTCATAAAGCAAGCAATTTCCACTTTAATAATTGGGTACTTATTCAAAGTATATTGTCCTAATCACGATAATATTGAAAGTATAGTTCTATAATGATGTCTTTTTTTCACAAAATTAAATATAATTACCTCAAGATGAAAGCCGCTAAACCTTTCTAAATTGCAACACAAAATTATCAAATGCAAATGGGATAAACACATGTTGATTACATAGTCACAGGGATCGCTGGATATGCCATGATCTATGTTCCAATCGTTGCGTTCCTAAACGCGGTACGCTTACGTACCAGACGCACTCGAATCGCTCTCCGATATGGAATCATGTCGATCCCGACTAATCACCAGTACACGTTTTTGGCGAATTAGATTTCACAAAAACGCGATTGGGTTTGCCAATTTCAGGTTTGGATCGCTAATTGCAGTTTTGGGCAGGAAATAGATTGCGTGAAAAAAAATTGACTAAAAATAAGCTAAGAATAGGATTTAATTTTAATCTAAGTCCCTAACATAGACGAAAACTTAGTTTCAAAACTTAAAATATGTATTTTTCACCACATAAAAACTACTTTAGCAACTAACTTGTCATAAAGTCGTTTTACATTTGTGTTTGATTTGTTATAAACCCAAAAAAATATGATTATAATTCATCGGCTTAGCAGTTTTAAAATCAACTCAATGTAAAAATTGCACCGCAACTATTGTAGTTTATAAACCGAACCGAACCACATAAAAACTGAACTGCACTTAAAACCACAAACCATATCAAATACAAAAACCAAACGATGCGGTTTTAACAATTTAAAAATCGATCTATACAGTTTTCGGTGCGGTTTTAGTCTAAAACCGCATCAAACCACACCATAATCACCTCTAGATGCCATATGTGAAACTGTCTAATCTCAACACGCCTTCAACTTATCTACCTTAAATGTGATCTTTAAAACGAAATCGATGTTTGACATAGTAGAAAGAGTTGAGGAATGAGAATTCAGAGAGTTTGTGAGTTAAGAGAAATCTCTAATTTCATTATTTGAAAAATGAAACAAAAAATGAAAATTAAACATCGTATACATCTTGTATTGGGCATACGTTGGATATTTTTATAGGTGGCCCAGATTTTTGGAGATATTGACATGCGAAAATCAGGACTATTTTGATTCAAACCCTAATTTTTTTTTCTTAAATCTTGGAAACTAGTTTATAAAATTAGTCTCATTTTTCATTTCTCATATTATATCTTTGTTTATTTATTATCTTACTCCACTTCCAATTGTCAAAATACATTAATTTTATAAAAAGATGTTATAACTACATAAAAGATTCATGTTACTAATGTAGAATTAAGATATTTGAATTCAAATTAAAATAACTAATAGAAGTACAAAAAGTTATAGCTTTTTGTGTATTTTACAAAAAAGAAAAACAGAATTATATGCAATAATAATCAAGTACACTAGTTTAAAATTAAAAAAATGTAAAGAAGATATGCCATTTATATACTATACCCATTCAATACTAAAATAAATGCAATAATATGTATTTATGATCTTTGTTTACCATTGCAATTTTTTCTCAATCGATAAAATTTGATCTAAAAGTTATATACTTATGATTTAGTATTTAGTACAAGAATTTTAATGATAAACTACTATTATTTTTATAAATTTATTATATTCTTATTTTTATTAAAAAGTTTTACATATTCATTAATTAACTTTTTGATTTCTTTTGACCCCAAAATTTGTCTTGGAGTCGATAGTGGCCCAGATACGTTGTACACAACAGAAATAGAAATTCACAACCAAATGCTCTTCCGCATCTTCTATACTTTTTATAACATATTTATCGCTTCGGTTTTCCCCATTTTCTCTCCCTCCTTTATCCTCCACCATACCCACTAGGGTTTCAAGAATCCGTCTATCTATGTTACTGTCTCTAAAGATTTTGAAGCTATTTGATTCCAGGTAAAGCTCTCTACATCATCCATGGCTTCAAGTTCGCTTATCGTTATTGTAACGTTTCAATTTATATCTATTTAATAAGCTTTTCTGGTGCGTAGAATGAACTCTATTGAATCAATTTGATTCGAATCCCCTTTGATTATTAGTTGACCGGAGTTGGAGTTTTTTTTGTGTTAAACTTATTGAATTTTGAATGTATGAGGACATGATTTCGTGCAGAATTACGAGATTGGAGGTTTTGCGATGAATCAGTTCGATCTATTAGGTTAGCTATTCGTTGATTCCTTTGGAATTGGTACGAAGAGTAAAGTGTATGTTGACTGTTGGATGATATCAAGGGCCGTTTCTATCGATTTCTCGAATTTATCGGATTTAATTAGGTCTAAATAGCAATGGATGATCTTATGATCGATACAAACGGATTGGGCGATAATTCAGACATCGAAGGTGATGATATAAGATGTGAGAACATAGCAGAAAAAGATGTTAGCGATGAAGAAATCGAAGCTGAAGATTTGGAAAGACGGATGTGGAAAGATAGAATCAAACTCAAAAGAATCAAAGAAAAACAAAAGATTCTAGCTCAACAAGCTGCAGAAAAGCAAAAAGCAAAGCAAACAAGTGATCAAGCTCGAAGAAAAAAAATGTCAAGAGCTCAAGATGGAATCTTAAAATACATGTTGAAACTCATGGAAGTCTGCAAAGCACGTGGCTTCGTTTATGGCATCGTTCCCGAAAAAGGCAAACCTGTAAGTGGTTCATCTGATAATCTACGAGCTTGGTGGAAAGAGAAAGTCAAATTTGACAAAAATGGCCCTGCCGCCATAGCCAAATACGACATCGAATGTCTTTCAAAAGGGCAAGGAATCGGGTGTCAAAATGGGAATCCAAACAGCATTCTTCAAGATCTTCAAGACGCTACTTTAGGCTCTCTTTTATCTTCTTTAATGCAACACTGTGATCCACCACAAAGAAAGTTCCCGTTAGAGAAGGGACTCCCGCCGCCGTGGTGGCCCACCGGCGGTGAAGAGTGGTGGTCGAGGTTAGGGAATCCGAAAGGTCAGTCTCCTCCTTATAAAAAGCCTCATGATTTGAAAAAAATGTGGAAAGTTGGTGTTCTTACCGCTGTTATAAAACACATGTCGCCAAATATTGCTAAGATTAGAAGATTAGTCCGGCAGTCAAAGTGTTTGCAAGATAAAATGACAGCAAAAGAGAGTTCGATTTGGTTATCTGTTTTGAGCCGTGAAGAAGCTCTGATTTTGCAGTCTAGCGGCGATAATGGCGGTTCCGGGATCACCGGAACACCTTCTGGTGGTCGGCCGGAAAAAAACCAACCGGAAACTAGCTACGATAGTGATTACGATGTTGACGGAGTTGAAACCGGCGGCGGCTCGGTTTCTTCTAAAGATGACAGAAGACGCGATGCACCACCTCCGGCGGCGGCGCCGCCGCGTCCTAAGAGGACAAAATTGGAGAAGTCAAAAGTTGACCGACAACAGTTAGTGCCTAATGAACCACCGGATGGACTGCCGGATATAAACGAAGTGGATGTATCGTTGATTGAATGCCCGATGTTTCCGGAAAACCAAACGTTGACAGCTGTCAGACCGCTAATGTCCGACACCGCCGCCGGAATACAACCGGAGATTCCGACCGTCGCCGATGTTCCGGCGAACATGTTGATTTACCCGCCGGTTCAAGATTCCGATTATAGACCTCAGAGTTTAGTTGCTTACGGTCTGTTTACTCCGGCGATGGATGGGCGGAATCCGGTGAGCGAGTTCCAGATGAGACCGGAATATTCTTCAGAGCCACCGGGAAACGAAAATCCAAATGCAATTCCAGTCGGCGGCGGAGGTGGTGGTATCCAGAATGTTGAAAAAGACGGATATCAAGATAGACCAGTGGACAACCATTTTGAATCATCGATTAATAGTCTGTCACTAGATTATGGTGGATTCAGTAGTCCTTTTAACCTAGGAATTGATGGAACGACGTCGCTTGATGCAGATTTTGACTATCTTCTTGATGATGACCTCATACAGTACTTTGGAGCCTAAGTTTTCAGAATTTGTTCAAACTTCAAATTGTAAGTTATATAGTACTTAATAAACTTACTTTTATATAGATTATTTCATTTTGTTTGAGAAGTTGTTGATTTTTCTTTTTCTTTTTTTGTGGATTTAGGAATGATGAATAATGCAAAGATGGCAACCAGGACGTTATTGAGTGGATTTTTGATACTCGTTGTCAACAATGTAACATTATAGATTTCTTTTTGCCGATTTTGATGGTAGAATAATGAATGAATGATCTCATACAGTTGCATGTAAAATGAATGTCGCTGGAAAAATGGATATCTTTTTCAGTTTTTGTGAATATTTTTTTTGTTTTAACAAATCGATTAGAATTTTGTGGTGGTACCATGTATAGCTTCATTTGACGTTTTTAGATATTACATTAATCTTTTATGTGGAGGATTTGTTTGGGAGTTTATGTTTTGAGTTGTGGATGACTTTGAGCCGACTGTTCTGACTTGACTTTGAATTTGTAGTCGTGAAACTAATTTTACAAACGAAATATATTAAGGTAAATTGGTCGGGAAACTTTATGAATAGTTTCACTAGACCTAATAAATGTGTTGTGTCGGGTTTGTGTTGTGCCGAAACATTAAGCGTGTTGAGAAAGCGTGACTCCAACTCGACCCGTTTAGATAACATGTCATATCATGTCAATCCGTTTATTTTTGTATCGAGTTCGGGTTTGCAGGTTTAGGGTTTATATATAGTAAATGTGAGACATTGTATCAAGTTGAAATATCAAATAGGTTGCAAGAGTAGAAGTTTGGAGGTGAAATAGAAAAAAAAAAAAAAAAACTAGAAAGAGTAGGAGTTGCATGAGGAAGTGAGAGCTAGCCAGTGAGATTTTAGAATATATAAGAAAGATGAAAACCAAAAATGAAGTTTTGATCTGAGTTGCTAAGTCGTTTTCAAATAAAAAAAATTACTCAAACTCAAAATTGTTTTTTTATACCAGGATCGTTCCAAACATATATATGAGGCCCAGGGTGAAACTAAAACAAATGGCTATTTATGTTACCTGTTATACAAAGTTTACGTAGCTTTCATATATTTCTAACAATTGTTTTAAAAATATTACATATTATAAATATATTATGAAATCAAATTTTCTACTATTAAAAAACTTTTGGTTTTTTTTTTTTCAAAAATGCCTTTTTACCGGTAAATCAAAGTTAGTATATGTGGAATTATTTACTGGGTTGTTGCTTGAAACGAAAAAAAAAGATGAAGCCATCGAATGTGAGTTTCTTAGAATTTTTTTTTACTTGAGGTTAGGGGGGTTTTCTAAATAATACTCCCTCCGTCCCTTTTTTATTGTCCACTTTTGACTTTTAAAAGTCTTTCTTTTTCAACTTTGACCGTAAATATTTTTTGTTTTGTTATATAATATTTGATGCAAAATATATGGATGGATTGTGTTTTAAACGTATTTCCATTGGTATAATTTTCATCAAGTATCATATAACACAAACAAAAATATTTAAAATCAAAGTTGAAAAAGAAAGACTTTTAAAAGTCAAAAGTGGACAATAAAAAAGGGACGGAGGGAGTATGTTTATAATATTTTGTTTCTTTCAATAAAATACTGGATTATAAAGCCACGTGGAATTTCAAATTGATTACTTTGGTTACCGGTCGAAAACATAAAGATCTAATAATTTTGGAAAACTGGTGTTTTAATTTATTTCTTTTTAGGAAAAACAAAATCATAGGTACAGTTTGGCCTTTTTTATATAAAAGTTAGGAAAAAGTATACAAAATTCAAATAACCAATTTTCATCATTTTAGGTATAGATTAAACCGACAGGGTATATTAAAAATTAAAGTTATTAATATGTATTAACCGCTTTAATTGACAAATAGGAGAGCAAATATGAGTTTACAACTAACATATAGCATAATAACATTTTTGTTTTGAGTTAAAGTTAAAATAAAATTTTATTTTAGGTAGACTAAAATCTAGTTTTTGGAAAATATAAAATAAGTGCTTTCATCAAGTCAGAACACATTTACATTTTCATGTACGCAAAGTTTATATACCTTTTAGTTAAATTTAAAAGAATATGAAAGATTTGAATATAATATATATTTTTTGACAAAGAGTTAAAAATAAAACTATGAGCAAACCACTACTCATTCAATAGACAATAATTTTTTATAAAGTTGTTACTAAATTAAACTTTTTAGTAATTAAAATGTGCAACAGAACTAATTACTCTTGTTTTGTATGCAACGGACCTAATAAAAAGTTATCAATGACAATTTATATATGCAACAGGACTAATTAGTCTTGTTTTATTATTATATTTTACAAAAACATGGTGAGGCCCAGAACGGTCGCCCAGCTTGCCCTCCTATTGGGTTGTGCCTGTCTATACTAGGTTTTGATTTTAGTTTTGGGTCTGTCAATCTTATTTACATAATTAAAAAACTTGCATATAAATAAATGAGATATTTCGAGTCATCTTCGAGTTAAAACTGTCGACTCTAATCTTACAAGTTTAATAATCATGTCGTATTAACCCGTTTAATTCCACCGCTAAAGTGTAAATAGAAAACTGACTAATTTTGTATACGGTCAATAAAAGTTATTGGGTACACATGACATAGTGATTCCATTTTCTTGATAGTCCCTAACCAGCATCGAGTAGACAACAATTACCATCCACTATCAAGGCAATGGCCTATTGTATGGTGTGATATGTTTGTGTAGCTGATTTTGAATATTATTCTTTAACTTAAAACGCGTTGGTTTTGACTATGTTATACAATGTTACCAGCTTTTAAATTGCGTGATATTTAACGTTACATCCGGATTATTTTTTTTGGGTTTGTCACGCGGATCTTTCCCGGATCCGGGTCAGGAGGTGGATCCGGATGACTCCACCGCTAAAATAGAGGTTTCTTCTCGAACTCCCTCGATGTTGGATCTTCCTTCGGTGCAGAACTTCTGTAACACCCCAATCTTTCACACAAATTTTTTTTTTCAAAAACTTATTTTTACAAATACTTCATTATACAAAACATTTAATTTTACAAACGGGGTATCACATTTCCATATCATCACCAGAGTCTAAACCTTTTATTGCACGCTTTATACGATCACAGCTACTGTCCCACAGCCCACTCTTCTAACTCTTATCCTGATTACCTGAGTACATAGCATTTTATAAAAAAAAAAATACGTAAGACATAACGTCTCGTGAGCAACGTGGGTTTAGACCCAAAACAGTTTTCCAATAATAATATTATTCTTTAAATTTCCCATATTTCGTTTCCTATGAGTGCACCCATAGGTATTCCTTAATCTGTGATGGTACATTCCTACGAGCGCACCCGTAGGTTTTATACGAGACGCACCCGTATAACTACTTCCTCAATAGCATGAAACGGATTCATCTATCAAGGTAAGACAACTACTTCGCGACGGGAGGTACCATCCCAGTAGTGTCTTTGACCACTCCTACCGCAGCAGGCCGTGATCTTTATCCGGATACTAAGCAACTTGTCATCATGGGCCAATCACATTATTAGTTCTTTGTATTTCTCATTTATCTTTTGTACACATTGTACTTACCATTTCACAAGATCATTTTCAGTTTCACAAAACATTTTGGTTCCATAGAACCATTTCAATTACCATAGAACCATTTTGTCCCACAAACCATTTTATATAAAAAAAATCCATTTCAATTACCATAAAACCATTTTGTCCCACAAACCATTTTATATAAAAATCCATTTCTTTTATATAAAATCCATTTGCTATGTACTCGAAAAATCCACACATTACTCACCTTGGCTAGTTAGAGAAGTCTAACTATAATTACACCCTTCCTTGTCCCTTCCATTCATTGCCCTTTTACTTCTTAAGTACCTAAGAAGTTTATTCACACTTTATTAACAACATGTTATACTTTAACAACATGTAAGGACTACTTTGTTATGTTCCACTAGGCTCATATCACAATATTTTTGTGATATTCATTCCTTAACACACCTTTTTACTTATTCTTATTATCTCTTAAATGTCATTTTATTGACCATTATACCCTTGGAAAGTCACATACACAATTTAGACTCATTTTTCATGTTTTCATGCTCTATAACACTTATGGGATCAATTGGAGACCAAGGCTACATGTCTAGGGGAAAAATAGACCTTTTAACCCCTTCCAGTATGTTACACGGTCGTGTAATTTTACCCTTATAAGTTACACGGCCGTGTAACTTTTCCAGGCCTTCACAACTTCAATTTTTCACTAAAAATCAGGTATCGGGTTCGTTTTAACTCCAAACTTCACCAAATTTTGACCATAGGTTCTATTGACCCTCTATTATGTTAAGAACATGTTTTCACTTCTATTAAGTCTTATTTAGTTCATGACTTAATGATTCAGACCATAGGATATCACAAGAGCTCTAAGGAAGCTCATATGCACATCAACTCAAATTTTAAAATCTAGTTTTGTCCATTTTTTATACATATATTTATATAATCAATGGATGATTTAATTTAAGGTTTTTACAACCAAAAACATACTTTGTTAGTTACCAATTAATGATTTCCATTAACCATTTTCATGGGTTTCATTCATGGAATCACCAATTCCATTCCACCCGACAAATTTCAGTTTTTGTTCAAACTTTCATTTTATTATTTGAAGCTCTTAGGAAACCACTTCTAATGGTTTCTTCATACTTAAACATCATTTATGACTCATTATAACCAACTCTTTATGTCAAATTAACACTTTGATCCTAAACTCAAATTTCTAGGGTTTAATTACACATGAAATCACCAAACTTGATTTTAAGTTATCCGTATGTTGGATACTGATCAAGATGTGATTAGAAACATAAACCCACTACCTTTACTTGTTTTTAAACCATGGAATCATGGATTCCAAGTTTCTTCCAAAAATTTCCATTTTTGACATTTTTACCCAAAACCTGAAATTACTCTAATTTAACAACTAGGAGTGGTTTATTACTTTTATTAAGACATATTAAACTCATTAAGAACTATTGAAACCAACTTGCTCTTACAAACCCGTTGGTTAAGGTTCATGAGTTCGAATTCTCATTTCTTGATTTTTAACACTTTCAATGGGTAAACTAGGTTTATATGATGGTTAATACACAGATTAAGGCTAGGAATCATAGGATAATCCTCCTCTAGCCACTGAATTTTCGAAGCTACAGTAGCCTACCCACGGGAAATGGGTTAAACAACCCTAAAAACAAGCTTACTAACCTTATAAGGCTTGGAATTCTTCAATTCCAAGTGGGTTTTCTTCCAATTTTGCCTCAATCCTTCATAAGCATCCATAATCGATCTCTCTAACCCTCTCTAGAACTTTCTCGTTGCTGAAATAAGTTCACAATGAGGAGAATGCAGATTTTTCTCCTATTTATACCTCCTTACTTTGTACTAATGACATTTTAGCCCCTCAAGTTCCATCTTTTCCAAAATGGCACAAAAATTTCATTATATAACATTATAAGTTTTATTTTATTTCATTCTTGCACCATAATATATTTTCTTTACATAAAAGTCATTTTGTGTGTCAAATGACCATTTTGCCCTTTTTACTAAATTCTACCATTACGACATCGTTGAAACCCAAATTTCACATAAGTTTATTTTATAACTTTTACCACTATTTTTCGGGTTCTTACAGTTACCCCCCTTAAGAGGATTCCGTCCCCGGAATCTTCTCGTAGTTTACATGGTATGAATATCTTTTCTTTACTTATACTTTTTATGTTTGAGGAAATGACCTTTTATTCCCTCAACTTTTTAATCTTTTATTTATAATGCGTAACTTGCTAAATTTTTTTTTTCAGGAACTCGTGTTTTTAATATTATCCCACTTCCACTTCTTCTTATAACAGGTATATTCATCCGAATATCATTTTAGTAATTTACATTCATACACCTAACCAAAACCCATTTTTGGTTGTTTTACCCTCTTTTTCTTATAATATTCAGAATTCTTATTGTAACATATATAATTCTTTTATAAATGACCAAAATACCCTTTTAGTTACTTTATCCATTTTTTCAACTTTTTAGTCACTCACTCGTACTTCATACTCCACGTTTTAATTACGCTCCTTTCTACCTCATTATATTCATATACAATCTCTTAGTGAAACTTATTTTATAAAATAGTTTTCATACTTCCATACTTTTATCAATAATAGCAGTCTACTTTGTAATTCTTCCCACATCTTTACCAAAAACACATGAGATTATACTAATCATATTATTTACTTATAAAACTTTTTCCAAATACAATTAAACATAATTTGTATTTATACAAAATTCATAAATACACTAAATCTTTTCTTGTAAAATTTTGTCCCTTACTGGACATTTTACTTAAGCAAATTTATTTTACAACACCTCCCCATTCTTTTCACTCTTACTTATAATATTATTCAATTATTTTCACTCTTCTCATTTCCTCATTCCGCTACTTATTCATTATTACATAGATAATTTATTGATATTTCTTCTTTCCAGAAATTTTACAACTTCTTATCTTTTATATACATTTTATTCTTTAAATCTTTTGAACTTCAAGCTTGTTTTTTTCTTTTTTTTTTCTACTAACGACTTCCGGTTCATTACCATTTATAAGGTAAGTATTCTCTTTCTTTCGTTACTCTTTACTTCTTCACTTGTCTGTTTGGGACAGAATCTGTCGAAACAGTACACCTCACACGAGAATTTACATTTCTCACTCCAGAAAAGTCGAAATGACATACCACGTTTTGTTTTAGAAACTAGACATGCGTAGGTTCCTTTCTATGTATGATATATACTTTTTAGCCTAGTAGATTTGTACAGTTTCACTGTTGAAGTTGACCTATTGTTGCTGTCAAACTTCATTACTCTTACTTTCATCACCTTTATTATGTAATTATAGGATTTAGTTAACTTTATACTATCGTTCATACATCCTCATTATATTGTTATCTTCCTCCTTTTATAATTCACATGGGTTATTCTCATGAATACTTATCTTGTATCCCGTGATACTTTTAATACTTTTGTATCTTGATTTATTAATAGTTCAAAAGTTACTCTCATTCTTATTCTATAATTTACAAAATCTAAATTTTCACGTACCCTTTACTCGTTTCCTGTACATTATATGCAATACTTTCACAATTACTTAGTCTATATCACTCTTTACTTGTACTACTTTCACATTTCAGCGTATTAACATTCTAATTACTTCTTTCATCCACTCTTGTTATTTATGAGATTTTGATCTCATTTACTCATTTTTTTTATATAAGTATGTCTTTCTCGTTATTCAATTTTCTTACAATACTTTTATAAGTACATTTTTCATTCTTTTTTTTGGGTACTCCGTGTACCATTCTCATACTATTATTTTATGTCTGAATACTTTCCTGCGACATTTATTTTTCACTTTAGTGCTTAGTTTAGCACTTTATCTCTTACTTATACTTTCTCTACCGGTCTTCCAATTGTTTACCATGGTTGCTTCCATGTTTCAAACGACTTATAATGTCTCATACATTTCGTATATGATCACTCACATTTTCATGATAACTATCATCTTGTGGTATTGACAGGTTTTATTAGTCATATTTACTAGCTTCTTGGTTATAAATATAAATTTCTAATCCTTTGTCCCATTTTAGACTTTTACAAGTCAGTTTCGTCTTTCTTTTTACCACTTAATTATTACCTAACAAACCAATTTTATATACTTTTAATCATATTATGATTCTAGTTGGGTAACGATATGCAAATCATGGTCTCAAACCACTTCTTAACATATATTTACAAGTTCTTAATTGTATAATATACACGTGTGTATATATATATATATATATATATATATATATATATATATATATATATATATATATATATATATATACTTGATTCTCTTTTGGTTTAAGAACTCAAATTAAGTGCTTCATTTTTTATTTTATTTTTTTACATTAAAACTTTATCTCACACACTTTTACTTATAACTTTCTAGAATTTAAGCCCAAGTTTCTTCCATCTCATCTTTACCCTTACTCTCTATGTGTCATGAGGCTATATGCCCCACACATTACATTATTCTTTCATATTTCATTTAAGACTTATTTCTTATATACCTACTTCCTTAAATTTCATTATTACTACCCATGTACCGACCAATTCACACCATCTTTGGATACTTTTTCTTGTTATATTCATTCACATTCGGAAGTAGCAACTTCTTATCTGTTTATTATAGTCCTTATTTTCATTCTTTTATCTTATCTTTGATTCTTTGCCTAGTACTTACTTGGGCATTCACTCTTATTCCTTACTTCATATTAATTATGACCTTTAGTCATGTTTCTTACATGCTGTTGGTTTTCCTCAGTTATCATACCCCGATATACCCTTTTATTATTTGTATTTCTTTTTATACTCCCTTCATGTGGTTGCGGACTTTAATTCCGGACAACCAATATCTTATCATCATTTTCTTTTATAATTTTTTTGTTATATCCCTCTGATTATCCACATCATGTGTCTTATCTTTAATTTCTCGCCTAACACTTGTTTAGGCATTCAATCTTTATTTTTTTTCAATTCATGTTCTTATAATCACATTATAATAATACAAGATACTTAAGATGTCATAATCCTTAACAATCTTCCATTTTTTATTTCTTTCTCATTCAGGTATCTTACTTATCATATTACTCATTGTAGCACTATGCTTATGACTTAGCTATTTGCTCCAACCATTAGATGTCTTTACTTGTCATATTCCTTCGGGTTTGGAAGTCACGACTTCCCATTTCTTAATTTCCTTTTTATTCCTTATCTAATACTTGGTTAAGTATTTTACTTTCATTTTATACTAACATGTATGTATTCATATTCTTTTCCAATCTCTCTTTCTTTCATCACTGTAGTAGCAGTACTTTTATCTTTATTCCATGATCATAATTCAGTTCCGTTAGACAACAGAATTTTCAACTATACATTTCTTTTATATTTATATTATATAACCCCATTTCCTCTATTTCAAAATTCTCAATAGATTTATACATTCTTGTCATATCTCTTTTGTCGTCTTCTATCGTACTTTCTCATGTTTATTACATATACTTTACATTACTTCTCATATGGTATGGTGGTTATCACAACCACATATTTGGATTTCCCGTATTACTTTTCACACACTCGTTATCTTGTTTTTAATACTCTTCATTCATACTTGGTTTTGTTACATAGGTATATCTATCCTATGTCACTCACACCTTCCATACACATCCTTTACAGATTCGCATGATTCCCTTGTGGTTCCACCAAACTCAAATATATATCCTGTGATTATGATAGTACGGGCCCATATTATTATAACCACCTACACATATTTGCTTCCGGTTTCACCATCAGGACTCATGTTCCACTGTTTCAGGTTAACCCTCACTTCCTCATACTTGCGACCTTACATTAAGGTATGCATTCTACTTAATTCCAACAAAGTTTAAGTCTAGGTTCAGGTATTGACACCTAGTTCGCTTAAACTATGGCTCTGATACCAAATTGTAACACCCCAATCTTTCACACAAATTTTTTTTTTCAAAAACTTATTTTTACAAATACTTCATTATACAAAACATTTAATTTTACAAACGGGGTATCACATTTCCATATCATCACCAGAGTCTAAACCTTTTATTGCACGCTTTATACGATCACAGCTACTGTCCCACAGCCCACTCTTCTAACTCTTATCCTGATTACCTGAGTACATAGCATTTTATAAAAAAAATACGTAAGACATAACGTCTCGTGAGCAACGTGGGTTTAGACCCAAAACAGTTTTCCAATAATAATATTATTCTTTAAATTTCCCATATTTCGTTTCCTATGAGCGCACCCATAGGTATTCCTTAATCTGTGATGGTACATTCCTACGAGCGCACCCGTAGGTTTTATACGAGACGCACCCGTATAACTACTTCCTCAATAGCATGAAACGGATTCATCTATCAAGGTAAGACAACTACTTCGCGACGGGAGGTACCATCCCAGTAGTGTCTTTGACCACCCCTACCGCAGCAGGCCGTGATCTTTATCCGGATACTAAGCAACTTGTCATCATGGGCCAATCACATTATTAGTTCTTTGTATTTCTCATTTATCTTTTGTACACATTGTACGTACCATTTCACAAGATCATTTTCAGTTTCACAAAACATTTTGGTTCCATAGAACCATTTCAATTACCATAGAAGCATTTTGTCCCACAAACCATTTTATATAAAAAAATCCATTTCAATTACCATAAAACCATTTTGTCCCACAAACCATTTTATATAAAAATCCATTTCTTTTATATAAAATCCATTTGCTATGTACTCGAAAAATCCACACATTACTCACCTTGGCTAGTTAGAGAAGTCTAATTATAATTACACCCTTCCTTGTCCCTTCCATTCATTGCCCTTTTACTTCTTAAGTACCTAAGAAGTTTATTCACACTTTATTAACAACATGTTATACTTTAACAACATGTAAGGACTACTTTGTTATGTTCCACTAGGCTCATATCACAATATTTTTGTGATATTCATTCCTTAACACACCTTTTTACTTATTCTTATTATCTCTTAAATGTCATTTTATTGACCATTATACCCTTGGAAAGTCACATACACAATTTAGACTCATTTTTCATGTTTTCATGCTCTATAACACTTATGGGATCAATTGGAGACCAAGGCTACATGTCTAGGGGCAAAATAGACCTTTTAACCCCTTCCAGTATGTTACACGGTCGTTTAATTTTACCCTTATAAGTTACACGGCCGTGTAACGTTTCCAGGCCTTCACAACTTCAATTTTTCACTAAAAATCAGGTATCGGGTTCGTTTTAACTCCAAACTTCACCAAATTTTGACCATAGGTTCTATTGACCCTATATTATGTTAAGAACATGTTTTCACTTCTATTAAGTCTTATTTAGTTCATGACTTAATGATTAAGACCATAGGATATCACAAGAGCTCTAAGGAAGCTCATATGCACATCAACTCAAATTTTAAAATCTAGTTTTGTCCATTTTCTATACATATATTTATATAATCAATGGATGATTTAATTTAAGGTTTTTACAACCAAAAACATACTTTGTTAGTTACCAATTAATGATTTCCATTAACCATTTTCATGGGTTTCATTCATGGAATCACCAATTCCATTCCACCCGACAAATTTCAGTTTGTGTTCAAACTTTCATTTTATTATTTGAAGCTCTTAGGAAACCACTTCTAATGGTTTCTTCATACTTAAACATCATTTATGACTCATTCTAACCAACTCTTTATGTCAAATTAACACTTTGATCCTAAACTCAAATTTCTAGGGTTTAATTACACATGAAATCACCAAACTTGATTTTAAGTTATCCATATGTTGGATACTGATCAAGATGTGATTAGAAACATAAACCCACTACCTTTACTTGTGACACCCCATTTCTACTGTTTGCAAATACTATGGTTTTTCGTATAAATACTTGAATACAAAAATACTGTTTAACAAAAACCGATTATTTACATATTTAAAACTGTGGGTGTTACAAATCCATACCAAACTAACCATAGTAAGCAAGAAAAGGATTAAACCTTGCGTCCAAGATAGGAGCTATGTGGGCTCCACTCCAGCTAAACTTCATCCAATTATAGCATAGCATTTAACCTGGAATACATGGCATAAAAATAGAATACGTAAGACAAAAATTGTCTCGTGAGTTACATGAGTTTTAGACTCAAACTTTTAACTTCTTTTATAAACGTTATAACATAAAACTTCTGTCAAAACTTTATAGTAATATCATACTATGCTTGTTACTTCTCGAAATCATTTCATAATATATTTTACAAGAAAATTAACATCCTTTAAAGTTTTAAAATACTATCATACCATAGTTCTTCATTCCTTTCAAAACCATTACATATCATCCTTTGCATAATTACCTTCTTTCAAAACTTTACAATAGAATCATAATACAACTCTTTACTTTTCAAAAATCATTCTATGACATACTTTACGAAAATAACATTGTTCTTACTTTCTTTGACTGGTTTTATAAGCTTGCTGGATTTTTATACTTAGGGCTTTAATCACCATAAGTGATACCCCAAGTCTCTATGGCTAGAAAGAACGGATCAATCCTCACCATAGAAGTGCTGAGGCAATCTACTTCGCGATGGGGATTTTTCCCCAGTAGACCCCTTACCTAACCCGGGAAGGTTGGAACATAGTTCCCTTACTAACACTGCTTGCTACAATTACCAGTCATACAAAACATTTTCTGCTTGCTTGAACATTACTTTCATACATATAACTTGTGGCTAAGCGCCAAACTTCATTACTTTCTATCTTTATAGCTAGATACCAAATTTATAACTTTCATTTCTCATAAACCATATGTTTAAAACATGTCTATATAACATTTTAGGCTTAATGTCAAATCATACTTGAAAACATATACAATTTGTAACCGAAACATACTTCTTAAACATATTGTGGCTATATGCCTATCCATACTTTCAAACATGTATAACTTGTATTCAAAATATATATACCTTCATATAATTGGTTCATAGACCAAAACACACTTTCACATAATTGGCTCATAGACCAAAACATAACTTCTATATTATAGCATTATACTTTCACAAACAAGTTAGAAATAAAACTCTTGCATATAGTTTCACATATAAGATTTTGTAAGAAATCTTGAAAATACTTACTTGCCATGTACCCCAGAATGGGTAAAAATACTGCATGTACTCACCTCAAGTCGGTAATGTAGAAATCTGTGCGGCAACTCCGTAAATCCAACCAAGCTTAAAACCGCACACCTTATACTCCTATAAGGTATATTAAGTTAATTATTACCAAATACACTAATTAACATTACTATAATTAGATACTTATAGCGTTGCATATAGTTTAAATGTTTATAACTTTCGACATGCACCGTGTCTCGACATATACCCCCACCCCTTTTTATTTACTTTTACTCAACAAATAAGTTATTATATGATTCAATTAATTTTTAAGTAAACCCAAGCCCACATCATGACATCCAAAACCAAAAACTAATATGATTATCACAAAAGAAGAAACCAACAGCAAGGCTGATTTCTGGACCCTCAACAAGATTTGCAATATTAGACCAAGGAAAGATTGAAAATAAAATCCAATAAAAATCATGGGTAAACTAGACTCAAGGAAAATGTCACAGGGCTTGACCTCATGTCATTTTCACCTTTCAAGAATAAATGAAAAATCTCCAAAGTTGACTGATGCAATCAGTCCACCTACTGAACCACACATTAAAGAAATAATAATCGCTCAAAATGGGTTAAGAACTGAACTCTAAAATTTGGTGAGGACAAACTAGACTTCAACAGGGAACTAAGGCAACTGACCTTGCCCCAAAACCATTTTTGTACATTTAATAATGAATTTCTTAAGACAGGGAACCAAATCTGACAGAACTTGGACAAGTCAGTGAATATTGCACAATTCATCTAACTTAGGATCCAAATTAAACCAAGGCCTTCTGGAAAAAGAAACTAGACATGTAAACCATTCCAGAAAGGTATGATTCACCCCAATTGGCCAAATACACGATTTAATATGAATTTTCTAATAATAGGACCAAAACTGCAAAAATACGAAAATCTAGAAAATGATGCTAGGGTTTAATGTTTCAACTCCTAAACCCATTAAGACCTAGATTAAGACCTCTAGGGTCTGAAGTGAGGTTAAAAAAATTCCAACAACAGAAACTTAGGAGTAGGATATAATCATTTGAGCCACACACAACCCAAACACACACAAGATCATGGAAACCCAAAGAAAAGGAAAACAAACCCAAACCAAGAATGGTTTACCTTTCGCAGCCATCACGTCCCGACCACCTGCTGCACCCTAGCCCTCCCTCGCGATCCCCAGCAAAGAGTTTTAGCAACAACCCATACAAACAGCAACAGCCCGATCATGGCAGAAAAAGAGAGCCGAAAGAGAGAAAAATGAGAGATAGGGAGGAAGAGAACCAATACTTACCTCCACAAGAAAGAAAACCCTCTGGACATTCTTTGTAACTTCACGTGCTAGTGTGCAGACAAACAAAAGCCCAAACAATAATTTATGCACTTATTGATATTTCTAAGTTTAGTCCCTAAGGTTTTAGATCATAATTTTATTTAACCCAAAACTCAAAACATCTAACATATTAAGTTTTCAAAATGACATTAACCCCCATGAACTAATACTAAAAAGTTCAGAATTGTTATTTTCATATTATTATTTATTATTTTACTTAATATTATTATTACTTCTCTGCTAAAAGTAATACTAATAAAAATAATAAAATCTCAAAACAAACATATCGAAAAACGGGGTGTTACAAATCTCCCCCACTTATAAGAATTTCGTCCCCGAAATTCAACACCGATAATCTAGGTTGAAACTTTCATTAGCCCATAATTCCACAAGATTAATCGCCTGTGAATACATTAGCTCATATTTCATTTTTATATTGGTCTATTAATTTTTCCATAACTACTAGCCCAATGACATGAGCCCAAATATGTTAAGCTTTAGCCCATTAGGCCTAGAGTTCAACACGAGATGAAAAGTCAAAATAAGTCAATGTCAATACCTCTCCAATGTTAACAGATAGGTCGTATACTTTGTTTTTATGTGACATCACATCACTAATAATCAACAGCCTACAACAGTCTGTGCAATTAAGTAATCAGTAAACGACACTACTTTATTCACCTTTATTCCAAAAAATCTCATCAATATCCCTTTATCACTAGAGTCTAGCAGTAAATTTTGAAAATTAACCGGCGCTTAGGGTAGTGAAGGGTCGCATCCACTGTAGATGGTTTGAATTTTGGTAATAAGAACGTGAATTGTGCTTTCAATTACATGCGTCCTTTCGGTTCCAGCTGCAAAATGCTATATATACAGGTAAGTAGCATCATTTATTTTCACATTCATTTTCAATCCCATTCTCTTCTATCACTAGTTTATTCGTATACGAACTCACATTTAAAGCTAAGTCATGGAAAACAGATCTTCAATGGGCGATCTGTCAAACCCTGGACCTGGTTTTCCGCAAGGAGAGGGTTCTTCAAATCAAACATCTTTACTGGAGTTCGGTGACTTTAACATTCTAAACATCCATTATTTTTATTTTTTTTTCTAATGTTTTGTTGATTTTGAATTATGGTACAGTCTTCCAGATATACAATCTATAGAGCCACTTAACGATGAGCCGGAAATTTTTTCCGAGCTAAACATCAACTTAGACGATCCGGTGAATGTATCTTTAGACCATGCACTTGATCAAACTCCACACCTTCTACCAGGTTAAATTCTTTTAAATGATTGCTTTTATGAATATTCAATTTTGTTTTATCATATGATAATTGTTGTTTGTAGACCCATCTGTGGATGATTTATCTGGCTACAATCCATTCATCGACGTACCCTCAACGAGTAGTGAGATCATCCCCATGAATCAAGAATTCATGACTGACATTCAGAATGAAAGTCAATTACAAATAACTCATAACATCAATATTGAAATGAATCCCGAACTTGGGGTTGGTTTTCAATATCGAAATCACCTTTAGGTGATTCAGAGGAACTTAGAAGGATTTCAAAATCCTGAGTCCATGATTGAAAACGTACAATTACCACCGATAGAAGCTACTGATTTTAATGAATCAATGTCCATCTTTGATTCAGAAAATCAGGATCATGTTCAAATGATCCCAACTAATAATAATAATAATACATTTGAACTCGATCCTTCAATTCCGACAACCACAGCAGTTGGCAGTAGAAGAGGTTTCAGACACTCATTAAGTAGGGAAATAATAGCTGAACACTTTAACGAACCAATTGAGAAAGCTGCGAAAGAACTCAACATTGGATCGACACAGTTAAAAAAACGCTGTAGAGATTTAGGTATCGATCATTGGCCCCAACGGCAACTTAAGAGTCTGCAAACTCTTATTGATCGTGTTGAGGTAAAGAATTACATTTCTTTTTATATATCATAAAATTGTAATTACTAAAGTTATTTGTGTCACAGGAATTTGGCAACGAGTTTAGTGGAGCAGCAGGATTATCGAAAGATTTATTACCCAACCTAAAAAGGGAGAAAGAAGCAATAATTGAAGGATCACAATCGGGTCTAACAGAAGGCACAAAGAAACTAATACAAGCTGCTCATAAGGTTGAATATAAGAAAAGAAAATTTCTGGAAAAGGGGGAAACTTCATCAAGAACTCATACACAGCAGCAATCTCTGCCATCTAATTCTGGTATGAGTAGTATTAATCCTGGTTTACTCGAGCCTGTGAGTGAGGGGAATTTTGGAGGCTCTGTAGGTAACCTAGCCTGGTTTCCTCCTTCTTATAGCTACCCCCAACTGGTTCCAAATTGGAACCCTTCCTCATCACTTCCCTACTTACACACTCCTCAGACGAGTCAATTTTTAACCCATACTCATGGGGTTACGGGTTCCAACCCTATCGAGACCCCACGCCTTGGAGCTCCTCCTCCAATAACTGAAAACATACCCCTTCCAAATCCTCAAGAAGGTACAAGTCGACCTACAGATGACAAAGATTGGAGTGTAGAAGATCTTTTTTCGCTTCCTTCTGATTCTTCAGTTTAGGCTACTAGTTCTGTAAACTTTTCTTAATGTATTAATATAAAGTTATAGCAATGGATCACATGTATCGATGTGTTACTACTTTTATTTATTATTATTATTATTTTCTAATCTTTCTTTCTTTGGTCACTGTAGTGACACTACTTTTATCTTTATTCTATAATCATAATTCGTTTCCGTTAGACAACGAAATTTTCAGTTATACTATTTCTTTTATATTTGTACTATATGCTCCATTAACATTTTCAATATATTTATTCCTTCAGGCCATGTCTCTTTTACTGGTTCCTTTCATATTGTCTCGGGAGTATTAACTATCTTATTAATTTCTTTTACCTTGTCATATTAAGTGGTATATATCAGCATTAACCTTTAATACTTATTACATAGGCATATAACCTCTATGTTATTCTTATTACTCTCTTCACAATCCTTACTCACCAGACTACCATAATTCCTTTACGATTCCACCAGTCTCAATACATATCCTGTGATTATGATAATACGGGCCCATATTACCATAACCACCTATACATATTGATTCTGTTGTTACCACAAAGTTTCATGGGACACTGGTTCCTTTAGCATATAACACCATTATAAATACATGGTGATCAATACTGGAAATCTTTCTACTTTATATACATAGTCTTTAATAAATATAGACAGTTATGGAAAATAACATACCATTTTCTTAACAGTCAAACTTTTGCTCAATCAAAGAGTTAGCTAAACATTTTTTTTAAAGTTATATATATGCATATATTAAGTGATGCAAAATATCTTAGTCATTTAAGACATCATATAGTATACTTTCATGAACTAACATTCCTATAGCACGAGTTTAAGCCTAGGAGTGGAACAAGCCAATCCTAATTCGCTTAAACTATGGCTCTGATACCAACTTGTGACACCCCATTTCTACTGTTTGCAAATACTATGGTTTTTCGTATAAATACTTGAATACAAAAATACTGTTTAACAAAAACCGATTATTTACATATTTAAAACTGTGGGTGTTACAAATCCATACCAAACTAACCATAGTAAGCAAGAAAAGGATTAAACCTTGCGTCCAAGATAGGAGCTATGTGGGCTCCACTCCAGCTAAACTTCATCCAATTATAGCATAGCATTTAACCTGGAATACATGGCATAAAAATAGAATACGTAAGACAAAAATTGTCTCGTGAGTTACATGAGTTTTAGACTCAAACTTTTAACTTCTTTTATAAACGTTATAACATAAAACTTCTGTCAAAACTTTATAGTAATATCATACTATGCTTGTTACTTCTCGAAATCATTTCATAATATATTTTACAAGAAAATTAACATCCTTTAAAGTTTTAAAATACTATCATACCATAGTTCTTCATTCCTTTCAAAACCATTACATATCATACTTTGCATAATTACCTTCTTTCAAAACTTTACAATAGAATCATAATACAACTCTTTACTTTTCAAAAATCATTCTATGACATACTTTACGAAAATAACATTGTTCTTACTTTCTTTGACTGGTTTTATAAGCTTGCTGGATTTTTATACTTAGGGCTTTAATCACCATAAGTGATACCCCAAGTCTCTATGGCTAGAAAGAACGGATCAATCCTCACCATAGAAGTGCTGAGGCAATCTACTTCGCGATGGGGATTTTTCCCCAGTAGACCCCTTACCTAACCCGGGAAGGTTGGAACATAGTTCCCTTACTAACACTGCTTGCTACAATTACCAGTCATACAAAACATTTTCTGCTTGCTTGAACATTACTTTCATACATATAACTTGTGGCTAAGCGCCAAACTTCATTACTTTCTATCTTTATAGCTAGATACCAAATTTATAACTTTCATTTCTCATAAACCATATGTTTAAAACATGTCTATATAACATTTTAGGCTTAATGTCAAATCATACTTGAAAACATATACAATTTGTAACCGAAACATACTTCTTAAACATATTGTGGCTATATGCCTATCCATACTTTCAAACATGTATAACTTGTATTCAAAATATATATACCTTCATATAATTGGTTCATAGACCAAAACACACTTTCACATAATTGGCTCATAGACCAAAACATAACTTCTATATTATAGCATTATACTTTCACAAACAAGTTAGAAATAAAACTCTTGCATATAGTTTCACATATAAGATTTTGTAAGAAATCTTGAAAATACTTACTTGCCATGTACCCCAGAATGGGTAAAAATACTGCATGTACTCACCTCAAGTCGGTAATGTAGAAATCCGTGCGGCAACTCCGTAAATCCAACCAAGCTTAAAACCGCACACCTTATACTCCTATAAGGTATATTAAGTTAATTATTACCAAATACACTAATTAACATTACTATAATTAGATACTTATAGCGTTGCATATAGTTTAAATGTTTATAACTTTCGACATGCACCGTGTCTCGACATATACCCCCACCCCTTTTTATTTACTTTTACTCAACAAATAAGTTATTATATGATTCAATTAATTTTTAAGTAAACCCAAGCCCACATCATGACATCCAAAACCAAAAACTAATATGATTATCACAAAAGAAGAAACCAACAGCAAGGCTGATTTCTGGACCCTCAACAAGATTTGCAATATTAGACCAAGGAAAGATTGAAAATAAAATCCAATAAAAATCATGGGTAAACTAGACTCAAGGAAAATGTCACAGGGCTTGACCTCATGTCATTTTCACCTTTCAAGAATAAATGAAAAATCTCCAAAGTTGACTGATGCAATCAGTCCACCTACTGAACCACACATTAAAGAAATAATAATCGCTCAAAATGGGTTAATAACTGAACTCTAAAATTTGGTGAGGACAAACTAGACTTCAACAGGGAACTAAGGCAACTGACCTTGCCCCAAAACCGTTTTTGTACATTTAATAATGAATTTCTTAAGACAGGGAACCAAATCTGACAGAACTTGGACAAGTCAGTGAATATTGCACAATTCATCTAACTTAGGATCCAAATTAAACCAAGGCCTTCTGGAACAAGAAACTAGACATGTAAACCATTCCAGAAAGGTATGATTCACCCCAATTGGCCAAATAAACGATTTAATATGAAGTTTCTAATAATAGGACCAAAACTGCAAAAATACGAAAATCTAGAAAATGATGCTAGGGTTTAATGTTTCAACTCCTAAACCCATTAAGACCTAGATTAAGACCTCTAGGGTCTGAAGTGAGGTTAAAAAAATTCCAACAACAGAAACTTAGGAGTAGGATATAATCATTTGAGCCACACACAACCCAAACACACACAAGATCATGGAAACCCAAAGAAAAGGAAAACAAACCCAAACCAAGAATGGTTTACCTTTCGCAGCCATCACGTCCCGACCACCTGCTGCACCCTAGCCCTCCCTCGCGATCCCCAGCAAAGAGTTTTAGCAACAACCCATACAAACAGCAATAGCCCGATCATGGCAGAAAAAGAGAGCCGAAAGAGAGAAAAATGAGAGATAGGGAGGAAGAGAACCAATACTTACCTCCACAAGAAAGAAAACCCTCTGGACATTCTTTGTAACTTTACGTGCTAGTGTGCAGACAAACAAAAGCCCAAACAATAATTTATGCACTTATTGATATTTCTAAGTTTAGTCCCTAAGGTTTTAGATCATAATTTTATTTAACCCAAAACTCAAAACATCTAACATATTAAGTTTTCAAAATGACATTAACCCCCATGAACTAATACTAAAAAGTTCAGAATTGTTATTTTCATATTATTATTTATTATTTTACTTCATATTATTATTACTTCTCTGCTAAAAGTAATACTAATAAAAATAATAAAATCTCAAAACAAACATATCGAAAAACGGGGTGTTACAATACTTGTTTTTAAACCATGGAATCATGGATTCCAAGTTTCTTCCAAAAATTTCCATTTTTGACATTTTTACCCAAAACCTGAAATTACTCTAATTTAACAACTAGGAGTGGTTTATTACTTCTATTAAGACATATTTAACTCATTAAGAACTATTGAAACCAACTTGCTCTTATAAACCCGTTGGTTAAGGTTCATGAGTTCGAATTCTCATTTCTTGATTTTTAACACTTTCAATGGGTAAACTAGGTTTATATGATGGTTAATACACAAATTAAGGCTAGGAATCATAGGATAATCCTCCTTTAGCCACTGAATTTTCGAAGCTACAGTAGCCTATGTTGGAAATCATGGTTCATGTAATTAGTTTCAAAAACAAGAGTTTGCAACGGAAGCATAAAATCATGAACATAAATTCCATTTTCAAGAGGATCATGCTACATGCATGTAGAGATAAGATGAAGAACAAACATAGTTTAAGTTCAAGATCATAACCTTTGTTCTTGGGTTTGGTTTGGATGATTTTGATAGCTAGGAATCAAATTAGAATCCCTCTATAGTTGATCCACCACAAGCTTGAACACCCTTGAATGCTAGTTCCACAACTTGCAAGATAGAACTCCTTTTCTTAGGAAACCAAAAACCAATTTTTGCTAAGCCCTTAAGGAGAGTTTCTTTGGCTGATTTAAGCATGAAAAGATAGTCTTTAACCCCTCAAAATGGCCGGCCATATATCACCCAAAAAGAGAAAGAAACAATGGTCATGTGCTTAAAGAAAGAGCACTCATATCATCCATGGTCACACCTAGAAGACATGAAGAATATTGCTTTACTTTTAAGTCATCCAACCATGCCTTGTCCCCTCTATAATGGCTGAATTTGTGCAAGCCAAAAAGAAATTATATTTGGGTTTTTATTATTTATAAAGCTTATACAATAAAAGCTTATAAATAATACATCTTCATTTTCTTTAATGGGATAACATTTAACCCATGAGTTTGTATAAATAAACCATTTGAACATGTAATCTTAAATGTATAAATATATACATACTTACATATATATATATATATATATATATATATATATATGTATATATGTATTATTACAATATCTATTTTATTTAATTTACCAATTAAATTAAATAAAAGGCTTACTTATAAATCAATTAAATCGTTTAACAATTTAAACAATTTAATTGTTACACTTAATTAATTCATCACATATGAATTATTAATCAACCTTTAATTTTTGTAGTTATTATTATTTACCTCAAATAATAATAACCTACAAGATTAAATTGCAAGTTTAGTATCATTTGATGTTAAATCAAATTTAACGTTCTAAATGATCAATTGGTGTCAAACTTGTTGTTGGTGTGACCCTATAGGATCATGTATTATTAGTAATATCATTTTACGATCATCCTTGGGCATATAGAACTAACAATCTCCCACTTGCACAAGGGCATCATAGAATGATATCGACAGTGGTAAACGTCTAGCAACATTTCACTGCCCCCAATAACACATGACATTGTGCCATTCAACAACATTCAATTCTTCAGAAAACACGAGGCTCTAATTGATGTATAAGGTTATCTATCAATTATCCCTTTGTCACAGACATCATGTTGAACATGAGACATGGATCTTAATCATTCTCATTTTATATTCAACTTTCAAACAGGCGCCTTAGATGTCTAACTCTCAACACATAAGAGGAACAAATCCCGTCTTGACTACATACGCCCCTCATATAGTTAGTACTATGCATGAGTATGGCCTTTATGGTTGTCTGTATTTCAAGAACAACAGTAAACCATATCAAAGCATAGTACACTCTACACTTGAGTCCCAAATATGTATCTCAGGTCAAAGGATACAATGATAATACCTTTATTCAAGAATCACTTATGATGATGATCCATGGAGTGATCTTGAAACGGGCCAAGTCCAATACTTGTTCACTAACAAGTACCTATGAATTTGGTTGCAACCTTTTGCTACTTTTACCCATAAAAGTCAACCAATCCAATTCATATTAGTCTTACTTCATAATTGCTCCCACAACTATGATCGACTATGGACGTTTAGAATAACTAAATTATTCAAGGATTAAACATGCTAATAAAACACAATAATTATGAATGAAACATCACGTCACATATATTACATAATTCTTGTCGTTTACATAAGTTCATATTCATAAAACATTAAACACAAATCAAATCCATTCATTAGAAAAACGGAGTCCTATACCCTTAGCATGACTTTCATGCTTAGTTTGGGGTAAAGGTTTCGTGAATGGGTCTGCCAAATTTTGATCTGTATGAACCTTGTGAATACTTATTTCACCATTCTTAACTTCATGTCTAATGTAATTATACCTTTGGTGAATGTGTTTGGTTTTTTGATGCAATCTAGGTTCCTTTGCTTGAGCTATAGCACCTAGATTGTCACAGAAGATTTCTATAGGGTCCCGAATGGAAGGAACAACCCCTAGATCTTCTATGAACTTTCTCATCCAGACAGCTTCTTGAGCAGCTTCTGAAGCAGCAACATATTCTGATTCTGTAGTGGATTGTGCAATCACTTCTTGTTTGGAACTCTTCCAAGACACGGCTCCTCCATTTAAAATAAAGACATACCCAGATTGAGATTTCGAATCATCCCTATCTGTTTGGAAGCTTGCGTCAGTGTAACCCTTTACCTTTAAGCTTTCTTCCAAACCGCCGTAAACTAAGAACATATCTTTAGTTCTTCTCAAGTACTTAAGAATGTTTTTTACAGCAGTCCAGTGGGCTTCACCTGGGTTCTGTTGATACCTACTAGTCATACTTAAGGCACATGAGACGTCGGGCCTAGTGCATAACATGGCATACATGATGGACCCAATTGCCGAAGCATATGGGACATGTTTCATCCTTTCAAGTTCAGTCCTAGTGTTTGGGCACTGAGACTTGCTTAGGATGGTGCCATGCGGCATTGGCAAGAATCCTCTTTTGGAGTCTTGCATCTTGAACCTTTTCAAGATTTTATCAATATATACACTTTGGCTAAGACCAATAAGTCTCTTAGATCTGTCTCTATATATCTTTATGCCTAATACATAAGCAGCTTCCCCTAGATCCTTCATTGAGAAACAACTCTCAAGGAACGCTTTGACACCTTTTAAGGTTGGGATGTCATTTCCAAATAAAAGTATGTCATCTACATACAATACTAGGATTATGACAATGCTCCCACTAGCTTTCTTGTAAACACAGGAGTCATCCTCATTTTTGATGAATCCAAAACTCGTAATCTTTTCATCAAAACGGATGTTCCATGTTCGAGACGCTTGCTTTAATCCATAGATAGATCTTTTAAGCTTGCACACTTTGTTTGGATGCTTGGGATCGACAAAACCTTCAGGTTGATCCATATAGACATCTTCCAATAAGTATCCATTAAGGAAAGCGGTCTTGACATCCATTTGCCATATCTCATAATCATAGTACGCGGCTATGACAAAAAGTATCCTAATTGACTTGATCATTGCCACTGGAGAAAAGGTATCATCATAGTCAATACCATGAGTCTGTGAGTATCCTTTAGCGACAAGTCTAGCCTTAAAAGTGTGAACATTTCCATCCACGTCGATTTTCTTCTTGAAAACCCATTTGTTCCCAACAGTCTTACAATTGGTGGGAAGATTAACCAAGTTCCAAACTTGATTATCGTGCATGGATTGCATCTCAGTGTTCATGGCCTCAAGCCATTTATCATATTCAGGATCTGATATTGCACTCTGATAGTTGACGGGTTCATCAGAATCTATCGTATAACATTCCTCTTCCATCAAAAGGTAACCATACCTTTCTGGTTCAATTCGAACCCTACCAGATTTGCGAACACCTTGTGTTACAACTTGTTCCTGATCAACCGTTTGTTCAGGTTCAACAATTTCTTGTTGAATGCTAGATTCAACTTCTTGTGTATCAGGTTGTGGTTCCTGAAGTTCCTCAAGTTCCACAAACCTCCCACTAGCCTCTTCCGTCAGAAACTTGTTTTCTAGGAATTCAGCTTTTCGAGAAATAAATATCTTATTCTCGATGGGATTGTAGAAATAGTATCCAAGACAATCTTTCGGATACCCTACAAAGATACATTTAGTTGAACGGGGTTCTAATTTGTTTGAAGCTTCTTGTCTAACATAAGCTTCATAACCCCATACCTTGAGATAGGATAAAGATGTAACCCTTCCATGCCATATCTCATAAGGTGTTTTATCTACCTTCTTAGTAGGTGCCATGTTTAGGAGACGAGCAGCTGTTTGTAAAGCATAACCCCAAAATGATAAAGGTAAAGTACTTCTACTCATCATGGATCGAACCATATCCAATAGTGTTCGGTTCCGCCTCTCAGACACACCATTATGTTGTGGTGTTCCAGGTGGAGTAAGTTGTGAAACAATTCCACAAGTCTTAAGATGATCCATAAAGTTTGTACTTAAGTACTCACCTCCTCTATCTGAACGAAAAACTTTATATGTTTTGTTGAGTTGATTTTCCACTTCACTTTGAAACGTTTTGAACATTTCAAACGCCTCATGTTTATGTTTAATCAAATAAACATATCCAAAACGACTAAAGTCGTCAGTGAAGGTGATGAAATATCTTTCACCATATCTAGTCATTGGCTTGAAAGGACCACATACATCCGTATGTATGATTCCTAACAAGTCCTTTGCTCTCTCATTGGTTCCGGAGAAAGGAGCTTTAGTCATCTTGCCATGTAAACAAGATTCACATATATCAAATGAGTCATTCTCATTTGCCTTCAAAAGTCCACTCTTTTGAAGTTGGGATATGCGATTCTTGTTTATATGCCCAAGGCGACAATGCCATAGATAGGTTTGACTCAAATCAAATTTGGGTTTCTTGGTGAAAGTGTGGTATAAAGAGCCATTGTTAGTCTTTTCATCAAGGTTTACTTCATAAATTCCATTTAAAGGCCTAGCCTCAAAATAGAATACATTATTTTTGTAAACACAAATATCATCATTATTAAAGGAAAGATAAAATCCATATTGTCTTAATTTAGCAACCGAAATAATATTCCTAGTCAAGCTAGGAACATAGTAAACATTCAACAATGTCACACACAAGCCATTAGGTAGTAATAAATTAAAACTTCCAATTGAATCCACCGCAACCCTTGCATTGTTTCTAACCCGAAGTACTACCTCATTTGCCTTCAGTTGCCTACTCCTTTTGAACCCCTGCAACATATTACATATGTGAGTTCCACAACCAGTATCAAATACCCATGTGTTAGGAGATAAATTATAAAGTTCTAGGTCTATCACATAGATACCTGAAGTGCCTTCACCGGCCTTCTTTTTCTTCAACTCCGCAAGATAAGTAGGGCAATTTCTCTTCCAATGCCCAGCTTTGCCACATTCAAAACATGTGTCTTCTTTGGCAACCTTTGCCTTCTTCTTGGGCGGATGGGAAGGTTGGACAACTTTCTTGCCCTTACCTTTGAAAGCTTTTGCTTTCCCTTTGCCCTTGGAGTTGGTGGGGTGTTCGGGTCTAGTTCTCTTTGTTCCACCTTCCTTGATCATGAGAACTTGAGTGGTTTTCTTAGGCAGATTCGTTTCCCCGGTAATTAGTATCCCATGTAATTCCGGGATAGTTTTGTTTAAACCATTCATGTTATAATTCATGACAAAAGGATCAAAGGACTTTGTCAAGGAGTTAAGGATCATATCCGTTGCTAGCTCTTCGGGCATCACAACTCCAAGACGTGCCAAATGATCAATGTGACTCTTCATTTTGAGCACATAAGAGCTTACCGACTGCCCATCCTCCATCTTGCAAGCATGGAAAGCCCGAACAGTTTCGAACCTTTCCGTTCTTGCAAGTTGTTGGAACATTTCCTTTAGTTGATGAATCATGGCATAGGCTGAATGATTCTCCAAATCCTTCTGAAGGTCGGGAATCATGGTTGCCAACATGAGGCATGATGCATCGATGGAATCATCCATCTTTTTAAGCCATGCATCGTGTGCGGGCTTAGGAATGGCAGGGGGCTCTTCTGGAAGTGGTTCATTGAGAACATATTCTTTCTTTTCTTGTTTGAGAACAATTCTCACACTACGGTGCCAATCCAAGAAGTTGGTATGGTTAAGTTTTTCTCCTTCAAGGAGAGACCGTAGTGAGGTTTTGTTCATAGTTACCTAGTACGCGGATCGCTCCGGTACGAAATCGAGGATCGGGTTCGCCATTCGCTTTGATGGACGTATCGGGTTCGTAGGGGGTAGGTTCATTTCGGTACGTGTCGGTACGGTGTACCCAACCATTCGGTTCGATGTACCCAAAACAGGAACAGTAACCATAAACCATCAATCGAACCATTGTTTAGCACCTCCTGCATTCTTGCTATTTCCAGGACCAATGAATGTCACTTCATCAAGGAGTGGCTTAGTAGAATCCTTCTCTTGACTTTCTGCACAACTATGACTGCCACTGCCCCCGGTTGCTCCTGTTTGTTGTTGTACTGGTACATCGTCATCTATGTTAATGTAACCTTGTGTCTCACTGATTATGGTCTCATCACTATCTCCTAAAGAACTCATGTTCTGGCCAAATGCCATTGTAGACGGAAGAAAAGAGCAGAAATTGAAGAGAAGAAATAGAAGTAGAAGTCGAAGAAAAGAGTAGAAAAAGATGACCTGGTAATTGATTTAATCTGCAATTGAGTGTAAAACGTGGCATATTGCAATCGAGTGTAGTAGAAGACGAGGAGTCGATTTTCAATTTAGCAATCGAACCAGTCTGCAATCGAGTGTAAAACCTGGCCAATTGGAAATCGATTTTCAATTTAACGATTGGAACAGTGGAAAACCTTTCAATTTGGCGATCCGAACATTAGAATTCGCGTATCGGATAGCGATTGGAACTCCAATCAATCGAACCAGTCTACGATCTATGAATCATTCGGTACGATTAGAGGTTTTGATTCGGCGCGCTGGAGATTGAAATCGATTCGCGAATTGGAGGCGATTGGGAACACTTTCGATCAGCGATTGGGTACGGAGCGAACAATACGTAATTCGCTTCTCTAGTAGCGAATTAGGTAACTATGGTTTTGTTAGGAGCCGAGTGTGTGTTGTTTGGTGCCATCTACAAAATTTTAACAAGGTTCTATTTAGTAAATTATGATATTTAGTCCTTAATAATTAATACCCTTTCTTGTTTCATAAACTTTAATTAATTAACGTCTAGAATCCAAGTTGCATTACGAATAAGTGGTTAGGTATCCTTTATCCCACCTATTCGAATCAACAAGGTAGGTAACGGTTTACCAATTATATCCAAATATAATTTCTAGAGTTATGGGATCCCATTATAACATTTATAAGTTTGACATGTTTGATCCCATCTATGCCTTGGACTTATAATGCTTAGGTGACCTTTATCACAAGAGATTTCCAAACGAATCATCCTACTTAAACGGACGTGTAGTTTTGACAACTATTGATGGTTAGGTGTCCTTTATCCCATCAATATTGCAAAACTACTTCTTGTATCACAAGAAGACTCCAAGTGATTAGGTATCCTTTATCCCACAAGGAAATACAAGTGATACAATGAGTGTCTTTAAGAAGGATGGCATAGATTCGTATTTCATAAGGGATTTGAATGTTTTACAATTCTAATTTTGAAAAACATATGGTATCATGTAGATTGCATGCATCCAATGAACATGGTACCATTAAATCTTATTTTGTTAATTGGTTCCTAAATCATAAAATCTCCATTTTATTGATTCTTTGTTTGTGGTCAAGATTACAATTAATATCCAATATTAAGTTTGAGTTTGATCACATATATTAGAACCAATTTATAATCCTAAATAATTACCATTATTACTTAGGGTTGGAGTTTGTAAGAGTTTATAAAATCTCCATTTTATTTCTTGTTTCAATCATTTTCAAAACTTGACTTAATAGGTTTTAAAACAAAACCCATTTTAATAAAACCAATTTTATCACATCTTATGTTTTAATTGTCAATTTTTGAAAATACAAACTCCTTGATGATCATGTTTAATTATCTAGGTTGTCTAGCATGCAAAATCTTATTTTCATCCACAACATAACATAATAAAACATTCAATCATCACAAGCATGCATGGGTGCATAAACACAAGCCAACTAGTTTGATATTTCATGTGAGCCACACATGAAATATCAAGTCCAAACCTAGGGACAAAAGAGTGACAAAAACTCAACCAAATGATCTTCGATTTGGCTACAATTTTGCCAAGCTTCTTATATCACCAAATGACACTTGAACCACCATTTCTAGACATCATGAAGTTAGATGTGAATTTTTCTCTTGGCCTTCAAAAGTTGCGACCAGCAGGGCAGCAAGAAGGAAAAAAATGTGGTTTTTGTTGCATTTATCAATTCATTCTTGGCTATATTGATGCTAATACTTGTTGAAACTTAATGTATATACTAGATATTAAAGTTACCAACAAGTATATCACCAAATGACCAAGATATGAATTTATAAAACACTTCCAAAACATTTTTGAAATCTGGACAGCAGCTCTTCAGAAAGTGCTGCTGTTGGGTGCAATATTCTCTTGGTCTTTTACTTCCTTCTCTTGTTACATTTTGTGAAATAAATAAAATACAACTATTCTAATATTTACAAAATGAATATTAAGAAGGAAATAACTAATTATTATTACAAACCATTTGAATAAATGAATAGATTACAACCATATCGAACACAAACTCAAAACATGCATCATATGGTCCTTGGCTTGTTTATGCACCATTTTATCACATAAAATCATAAGAAAATCAACACTTTGTTTTTCTAAGGCAACAATTTATGTAACCAAATGCATGCATACATAAAATATAGTTGGTTACATAAAATCATAGATTATATATTTGCATGTTGCCAAAGAAGCCATGCATGAAACTTTCATTCAAGAAGATGAACATTCATGGCTTCCAAAAACCAAGTTTATCCAAATAAACTTATTATCTAAACATGCAATATAGCCATGTCTCTGATACCAATTGTTGGAAATCATGGTTCATGTAATTAGTTTCAAAAACAAGAGTTTGCAACGGAAGCATAAAATCATGAACATAAATTCCATTTTCAAGAGGATCATGCTACATGCATGTAGAGATAAGATGAAGAACAAACATAGTTTAAGTTCAAGATCATAACCTTTGTTCTTGGGTTTGGTTTGGATGATTTTGATAGCTAGGAATCAAATTAGAATCCCTCTATAGTTGATCCACCACAAGCTTGAACACCCTTGAATGCTAGTTCCACAACTTGCAAGATAGAACTCATTTTCTTATGAAACCAAAAACCAATTTTTGCTAAGCCCTTAAGGAGAGTTTCTTTGGCTGATTTAAGCATGAAAAGATAGTCTTTAACCCCTCAAAATGGCCGGCCATATATCACCCAAAAAGAGAAAGAAACAATGGTCATGTGCTTAAAGAAAGAGCACTCATATCATCCATGGTCACACCTAGAAGACATGAAGAATATTGCTTTACTTTTAAGTCATCCAACCATGCCTTGTCCCCTCTATAATGGCTGAATTTGTGCAAGCCAAAAAGAAATTATATTTGGGTTTTTATTATTTATAAAGCTTATACAATAAAAGCTTATAAATAATACATCTTCATTTTCTTTAATGGGATAACATTTAACCCATGAGTTTGTATAAATAAACCATTTGAACATGTAATCTTAAATGTATAAATATATACATACTTACATATATATATATATATGTATATATGTATTATTACAATATCTATTTTATTTAATTTACCAATTAAATTAAATAAAAGGCTTACTTATAAATCAATTAAATCGTTTAACAATTTAAACAATTTAATTGTTACACTTAATTAATTCATCACATATGAATTATTAATCAACCTTTAATTTTTGTAGTTATTATTATTTACCTCAAATAATAATAACCTACAAGATTAAATTGCAAGTTTAGTATCATTTGATGTTAAATCAAATTTAACGTTCTAAATGATCAATTGGTGTCAAACTTGTTGTTGGTGTGACCCTATAGGATCATGTATTATTAGTAATATCATTTTACGATCATCCTTGGGCATATAGAACTAACAGCCTACCCACGGAAAATGGGTTAAACAACCCTAAAAATAAGCTTACTAACCTTATAAGGCTTGGAATTCTTCAATTCCAAGTGGGTTTTCTTCCAATTTTGCCTCAATCCTTCATAAGCATCCATAATCGGTCTCTCTAACCCTCTCTAGAACTTTCCCGTTGCTGAAATAAGTTCACAATGAGGAGAATGCAGATTTTTCTCCTATTTATACCTCCTTACTTTGTACTAATGACATTTTAGCCCCTCAAGTTCCATCTTTTCCAAAATGGCACAAAAATTTCATTTTATAACATTATAAGTTTTATTTTATTTCATTCTTGCACCATAATATATTTTCTTTACATAAAAGTCATTTTGTGTGTCAAATGACCATTTTACCCTTTTTACTAAATTCTACCATTACGACATCGTTGAAACCCAAATTTCACATAAGTTTATTTTATAACTTTTACCACTATTTTTCGGGTTCTTACAACTTCCCTGACCATCGCCGTTGAATTCCCGTCTTTCCCGGTTGTGTTTCCTGCTGGACTAATGTGATAAATACCCGTCGGAACTCTCTTCTCCTACATCTCCACCACCAAACTAGTTTGATTTTGGTCTTCCATCTATTAAGGCACTCATCAAAATTTTAAAAAAAGTATTTATGAAACCCTAAACAAAATATCAAGGCAATGAAGGACCTCCAAACCTAAACAACACAATGTTCCCTAAGTAAAATAAAGATGAGAGAGCCTGCAAAAGGTTAATCAAATAAAAAAGTCTGCCAACAAAAGAGCACAATAAAGTGTATATGCTTACAAAAGGTTGATCGAATAAAAGAGTTTGTCCAATAAAAGAGCACAATAAAATGTATATCAAGGATTCTAAAAGGGTGTATGAGATTTGCTTATTTGAAGAGCTTATTAATTTATTGAAATTTGACATCGATAATAAGAAGTTTTAAGTATTTGGATATAAAGATTTTATAAGCACTTATTGAATTAAATATAAAGTTTTTGATAATATACTTCCTACTTATTTATTGACTTATTTAAGGAGTTTTTAATAAATTGTTTCCTAATTACAGCTAAAAAAAACTTATCAACTTATTACGTTTTGGTACATGATAAGCTAAATCAAATACATTTTTAAAACTCTATTTTGAAATTGGATAAACTAATAAGCACTTTTGATAAAAATCATAAATTGTTTTAAATAATCAATCTCAAACACCCCCTAACTTAAATACGCCACAATGTCTCAAAAAAGTACAAACCGGTTCTCATGTGCGAGTGTGGTTGCGGTTTATTTTGGACTATCGTGGACTTTAATAACCGATGGCTTCAAAAAGTCTCATATAAGCTTGTTAGCCCCTTTGTTGTAACCCATATGTTTTCTTATGATCCCTATCAACTAATTAAGATATAGCATGTTCACTTTATGTATCAAAATCTATAAAGGTGGGGTAGTCCATATTTTTCAACCATCTCAACTCACGATGTTACGTAAACTTTTCTTTCTCCTTTCATTTTCATCTTTCCCAACCTAAAACATTGAAAATTCATCGTTCCCAAGCCTCTGAAATCTCAATGCCACATTAGCTTTTCAATATTACAATTAAATAAATAAAATCAAATTTACAAAACAACTTTTAATTAAAAATTTAACTAATTAGAAAATATAATAAACAACATGAAAATTAAGGATAACATTTCATTAAAAATAACACACAACTACAATCTAGAATTAAAAACTTAAATACCGGAATTTAAATAAACTAGAAGTCCTAAAAACAAAATTAAATTGCTAAAACGATAAAGTCGTTGACCCCAAAGGTAGTCCACTCGGGTAAACTCTTCATAGCATTCCAAGCTTCGATATACGTAAATATCTTCCCCTTATTGGTAAGACGATATTAATCAAGAGCTTTATTGAATATGACATCGTTGGTAGCCCGTTTTTTCGGATGTTCGATAGGTAGTTGTATATAGAGTTAAAAATTTGACACTTTCAAGTTCAAATCTCTCCACTTGACATTAAGTTGGTGCCTAGACCGATACAGTTTGGTGCCTATTAGTGTGCGAAACTTTTCTTCGAATTTGGTTCATTCAGTCAGACAGTCACACAATCAATTTTCTGTTTCAAATTCATACTTTTTGTATTTTTTTAGAGTTTACAAGTTTTAGGGCCTACATTTATTAACTTGTACAGAGCCTTCAAAATATTCCAGCCGGCCCTGCTTGTAACTTAGTGTGATATCAATTAAGAAGTGAAAACCCCCTTCAATCCTCTTTTCTCTTATCTCTCATGATTGCTTTGGAGATCAAGTGATAACAAGTATTTCATAGAAAATAAAAACATATTTTATTTTTGTTTGAACATAATTATCCTTCCAAAAACATATTAGAACCTCTAAATCTCAAAGTCTCGTGAGTTTAACAAAAACCACTTTTGAACCTAAACTTGAGTTTCCACTTTTTTTATTAAAACACTCAGATTTCCCAATTCCATTTAAACATAAAATCTAAGCTTTAAAACATGTTGTTTATACATTTGTTATCACTTTAAATACCAAACAATCCATAAAACCTAATGTCATGATCAAAACCGGCTCTAAACATGATCTCCCTTTGAAATGAATCGAAACACATATAAACTATTGTTTTAATCATAAAATCATTACAAGGCCTATGATAAACATTCCGTTTATCTGAATCTTTGACTTTACATAAAACTTATAAACTTAAATTTTAATGTAAAACAATGCCATTTTATTAATAATCCGCTATACAATTTCTTCGTTTGATTTTCCTTTACAAATTATGCAAAAAATTTCATTATAACGCTTCATAACACCTTTTCATCTCCACAAATCCAGACTAATCCATGCTTAAGACACGTATTTCGGGCCAAAAACATAAACTAATGGTGGCCCCTTCTAGATTAGCCTAATTTCTATGAATAATACAAATAGGAAGGACCCCAGTTTTCGTAATTCCACTGTCCATATGCCACATAGGAAAAAAGCAAAAAATATCTCCAATAATATCTGGAGAAGAAGTGGAAATACAAAAATCTAAGGTGCACACGTCACACCCTTCTTCTTCACTAGTGGAGAATTAAAAAGTCGGTGAAACGAAAGTTCTCTTTCTCTCCGTCCTTTTCTAAAACTGAAGCTTCTCCTCTTGGACAAACCACCAATCACCGCCAATGGCCGGCCAACACGCCGTCCTTTTCTAAAACCGAAGCTCCAGTAGGAAGTACCATGCTGATGGCTCTATAGAAGGACATAAAGCATGTCTTGTGGCTAAAAGATTCATACAACAAGGGGGATTGATTACCATGAAACATTTCCCCCGTAATCAATTTTAACTTAGTCAATTGTGATACGATGATTCATCAACAAAAAATCATTTAGGAACCACTTGCTTTATACTGTACAGTTGATTTTGATCATGACGCTCTTATTTCAATTCCACTTTTATATAAAGTTCATCTTTTTACTAACAATGACGCTCTTATTTGATCCTATCATATACAGACAACTTATAGGGAAAAATCACAACCCATGTTAAGCCTATTGTGATACAACAACACACCTTCTACTGTTCTACAATATCTCAAGGGAACAATCACATATGGATTGTTCTTTAATAATTGACAAAGTTTTAATATTGAAACATATTACTATTCGGATTGGGCTACTTGCCACATAACACGATGATTTGTGAGTGGCTTTTTCATTTTGTTTGTCAACAATCCAATTTCTTGGAAATAAAGAAATAACAAACAATTTCTCTTTCTTCAACTGAAGCTGAGTATTGTTCCATGAGAAAAATGTGTATTGAACTTGCATGGCTTACTCGTATTTTTGATGAGTTATAAGTTCTAGAAGTTACTCCAATTGTTATAAAATATGATAATCTTGTTGCAATCTATATAGCTAAAAATCCAGTCTTCCACGAACAAACACATTGAACTAGATTGTCATTATGTTCGTGAAAAGTTACAAAGTGACCTCATTTCTTTATCACATGTTCCTAAGGAACATCAGCTTGCTAATATGTTTACAATGTCCTTACCATGCTCAAAGCATTATGAAGTTGTAATCTGTCTTCTTCCATATCCTCCAACTTCCGGGGGGGGGGGGGGGGGGGGGGGTTGTTAGCTTCACTGCTATTATCATCGTAAGGGGCATTTTTGTAATTTACCGTAAAAGTTTGTTATGACCGACTCAGTTACAATTAGTTTTTCAATTTCCCACCTAGATACTTTTTATGTATATATTTAATTTGTAACTTCATGTAATATCATTTAAGAAGTGAAAAACCCTTGCAATCTTCTCTTCTCTTCTCTTTCATGATTTCTTCGAAGATCAAGTGATAACAAGTAACATATTTTATAGAAAAATAGAAAACATATTTTATTTTTTTGTTTGAACATAATTATCCTTACAAAAACATATTAGAACCTCTAACTCTAAGTCTCATGACTTTAACAAAACTTTTGAACCTAAACTTTGAGTTTCGGCTTTTCGTTAAAACACTCACCTTTCCCAAATCCATTTAAACACAAACCTAAGCTTTAAAACATGCCGTTCGTACTTTTTTGTTCTCACTTCAAATATCAAACAATCCATAAAACCTAATGTCGTGATCGAATCCAGCTCTAAACATTCTCTCCCTTTAAAATGTATTAAAACACATATAAACTAATGTTTTAACCATTCATTCTATATAAGGCCTTTGGCAAACATGTTCCGTTTATCAGAATCTTTGACTTTGCATAAAACATGTGAACTTAAATTTCAATGTAAAACAATGCCATTGTATTAATAATCAACTACATACTGTCTTCTTTTGATTTTCCTTTACATATATGGTATTATGCAAGATTTTTTATTATAACACTTCTAAGTTCTAACTTCTAAGTAAGAGTTTTTCATCTCCACATATCCAAACGAATCCATCTTTATTGAGACACGTATTTCGGGCCCAAATCAAAAAATTATGGTGGCCCCTTTTAGATCAACGGGCCTAATTTCTATGAATAAAGCAAATACGATTATAGGAAGGACCCCAGTGATATTTTTGTAATTTCCAGTGTCCATATGCCACGTAGGCAAAAAGTGAAAAATATCTCCGATAATATCTGGAGAAGAAGTGGAAATAAAAAAATCTAAGGTGCACACGTCACACCCTTCTTCTTCACTAGTGGAGAATTAAAAAGTCGGTGAAACGAAAGTTCTCTTTCTCTCCGTCCTTTTCTAAAACCGAAGCTTCTCCTCTTCAACCAACCACCAATCACCGCCAATGGCCGGCCAACACGCCGTCGTTAATTCCAACGACGTTTTAGAAACTCCGGTGTTAGACGTCGAGGCATACAGCCTCCTCCAAAGCATATCTGAAGAAGGTGGTTATGCATATGTGAGTATGTCAACACGCGCCGCTGGCGGAGACATACGAGCTGCAGAGGCGGCGCGTGAGGTGGCTTGGGAGCAGCTTCACTCCGGTCCCTGGCACTCTGTTTTGCCTGTGTGGAGAGACGCGTATTCGATGGCGTGTTTGCACGTTGCTAAGTTTCATTACGCTAATGGTGAGTTCACGGAGGCACTAAGGGTTTTAGATATGGGATTGATAATGGGAGGGATGGTTCTGCGTAAGGATTTGGAGTCGGCTGTGGAAAAAACTACGGAGAGAGCGAATGCTCTTCTTAGGGTTCCGGAAGAATCCGTTAATGGATCTGCTAATGCTAAATTGGTAACAAATCAAAATGCAATTAACTTGATCGAGGTGAGTTTTGCTTGAAATAATTGCGTGTAGATTTATTCTATAACTTGTGCTTGTGACTGTAATGAAAATTGAAAATCATTGCCTAAAATGATCATGATCATAACTATTCCCCTGTTACGTGGAATTTTTGCGATTAATGTCCACTTTTGTCTCTAATTCCTATTAAGTATATGTTACAACCTTGACTAACTAAAATTTTTGGATTCCGATTGTTTTTGGTGCTGTAATGATTCCTATTTTGGGTACACTACATGCTACTAGCTAGAAGTACCACCATCTGAGATCCCTATTTCTGGTTATTCAACGAACACTTATGATTGCATTTACTTAAGAAAAACAAACCGGTCATATTCATACATAAAGCACACCAGACCATGTGCATTGATTGCTGAATAATGTTTTACCTCTCTGAATGATATATTTTATCAGCAAAACAGTGAAGATTGCAAGAACATTCACGTTCTGATTGGACTTCATGCTCAGATAGGAGGAAGGTTGCTTTAGATGATATGCATAAATGTGGACAAGATACAACATTACTCTTACACTAACTTGTTTAATTAAACATGCAGACCTTACCCAAGAACTCGTTATCTTCTAAACTTGTTGGAAAGAGATCTTCCCTTTCATTGGAAGGTTTCATGCGAGACTATTTTCTCCCTGGTTCACCAGTTCTTTTAAGTGACAGTATGTCTCATTGGCCCGCCAGGACAAAATGGAATGATTTGAATTACCTTAAAAAAGTTGCAGGCTTTCGTACAGTTCCTGTTGAGGTGATGTATTATGTATATCTTTAGTGAATTCGTTTTGTAGATTCTGAAAAATGTGTTGTAGAACATCTTGCAGGTTGGAAAAAACTATTTATGCAACGAATGGAAGCAAGAGATGTTAACTTTTTCTGAGTTTCTTGAGAGGATTCAGTCCAACAGTTGTGATGTCCCTACTTATTTGGCCCAGCATCCATTGTTTGATCAGGCATGTGCTTACTCTGTCACGCACATCAGGTGTTCGATGAAATGCCTGAATGAAGAACTTGAAGTGAAGGAATGGATTTTGTTATTTGTACTAGTCTTTAATTGGTTATTTATGATATGCAGATACAAGAGCTGAGAAATGACATTGTTACCCCTGACTACTGTTTTGCTGGTGGAACTGAGATGAAGTCGATTAACGCTTGGTTTGGTCCAGCTGGGACTGTGACACCGTTACACCATGATCCCCACCATAATATTCTTGCTCAGGTATTTTTTTTTATAACTTCTTTTTTTCTTAATATAACACCATATTTGGTGTTTTATTATTCGTTAACACCAAAATGGTGTTGGTGAGAGTAAAACACCATAAATGGTGTTAAAGTTTCACTTGTACAAGTTAGTCCTTCAACTTTAACTTTTAATGCTTTTTTAGTTTTTTATTCGTATAATGATATTCTATATGTAATAGTTGTTAAAGTAGTATTATATTGTGCTTTAAACTTATTTTATAATCTAATACTTTTTAATAATGTAAAACACAATACATGTTTAAAGTTAATTATATACAAGTAATTTTTTTATTATAATTGTCTAATAATATAGTTTATATAATTTATGAAGTTATTGTAATAGAAAACATGCGAGTAAATTTTTTTAAAAAGTTGATTACTGTAAGGGGTATTTTTGAAGATATATATAAGTTAGAAAAAAACTGAAATATATGGAATATTCTTTTTTGGTGTTGAACATGATGTATTTGCATGAAATGTTGTATCATTTTGGTACATGAAAATATGAAATGGTGTTATGAGTTCTTTCACCAAATTTGGTGTTTTTCTGTACATTTTTTGTCCTTCAACTTTCAATTTTATACATTTGTAGTTTATTATTTGTTTAATGATGTATTTTACGTAATATTTATTACAAGTAATAATATATTATAAATGCATGTGTAGTAATTTAATTAAAGGAAAATGTTAAAATCCACCAACCAATCATTTCTATTTTCCAAGATTGGTCATGAAAGTTTTTTCGGTACACATCGTTTCCACCGGTTAAATCGATTTTCTGTGTTCCAAAAGGGTTATTAAACTTTTCATTTTGTACATATAGGTCCCTGAACATATTTTTAATTATGTGCTTCTCATACCTTTTTATATTTTTTTAATGTATACAATCATAATATATTTCAATATGTTACTTATTTGTACAAATAAAATTGGTGTAAAAATAATTATTTAAATGTATTTAAATAAGTATTAGCAATGCAACTAGACTTATTTTGACACACATAAAAAATCAAAATGCTTAATTACAATGTATTTAACCCTTTACTAATCCTAGGTGTACAAATAAAATAAGATTAGTTGGTTGGTGGATTTCAACTTTTTCCCTCATTAATTGCATGTGTAATATTTATTTAAATGTGATTTTTAATTTAATAAGATGGGTTTTTTACTAATATGATAATTAATCTAAAATTAATTATGTATGAGTAATTTATTTTGTTTATAGTTGTGTAATACAATCTATAAGATTTTCCTAATAAAAAGTGTGAGCTGAATTTGTTAAAAACCAATTAATCGAAGGGTTATTTTTTAAAATGCATATAAGTTAGAAAATAGACTATGTTTTGGTGTTGAAAATAAGGAAATTTTCAAAAAAAAAAACCACCATAGTTCCAACATTTTATCTGAAATCAACTATTTTATATTTTTGTTTCATTCTCACGTTTATAATATTTTCAGAAACACTACTATATGGACCTGCCATACCCATTAGCATATCACCATTAATGTCAAGCATTATATTTTTAAGAAAACCATCAAGTTTTGTATCTATTTTCGGAAAAACCATTGTGATTTAAAAATTCTTATGAATTCTTATTAATTTTTATTAATTATTTTTATTAGTATTGTTATAATAATAATTGTTATTATTGTTATTGTTATTATTAGATATTATGATTATTATTACTATTATTATTATTATTATTATTATTATTATTATTATTATTATTAGTCATTTTTCTAGTTTCGACATTTTTATTTATTCAAAACGATACAACTTTTTAGTTTTTCGTTTTTTTAGTACGACTTGGTTTTTCAGTTTCCTTCTCTAGCTTCGTTTTTCCATGTGTTTTGTTAACATGATTAACTTGGTTAGTTTTATTGGTTTTCCAATTTTGGTTGTTTCAATTTAAAAACAATTGTTCGGATTTTTAAAACATATTGATTTCAGTTTTAATTTATTTGAGTTGGTGAACTTTTTTTATGAACGACATACCAATTGTTTCAATAAAGTAATTACGCACCATCTTATTGACACATACCACATATACTAGATAAGGACATCTTAGGCAAATGTGATAATTCATTCTATTTACTATTTTAAATATTAAATTTTAGTTGTAGAAGAAATTCCAAACATGTTTATTTTTTTAGGTTTTATAATATAAGTTGAAAGAATTACGTACTTTATTACACATCAACTTTGATAAATTGATATTTAAGATGCTATGAGAATGCAAAAAGAGAAATTGTGGTATCAATTTGAATATCCTTTTAACAAGTTAATGTATAATAAATAACGTATTCCTTTCACCTTATATTATAAAGTCTTAAAAATATATTTTTTTTGAATTTCTTCTACAACTAAAACGTAACATGTACAATACTAAATAAAATGCATTATCATATTGTCTAATATGTCTTTATCTACTATATGTGGTATGCGTTAATGAGATGGCCGCGTAGTTGCTTCAATAAAACAATTAGCGTGTTGTTAATAAAAAATCATCACAATTCAAAATAAATGAAATCGAAAATTAAGTAATTTTAGAAATTGGAACAGTTGTTTTTAAATCTAAAAAACAAGAAAACTGAAAAAACAAATCGTTTAAAAAAACATAGAAAAACGTAACCAAAGAATGAAACCTGCAAGCAAGTAGTTTCTAAAAAATGGTTAAAATGTAACTGAACAATTGAGTCAGGTTAGAAAAACAAAAAATATCTAAACTATAGAAAATGACAATTAATAATAATAATAATATCTTTTAAATCATAATGGTTTTCCTGAAAATAGATATAAAACTTGGTGGTTTTATTGAAAAAAAAAATGATATTTGACATTTAATGGTGACTTTTCTAATGGGCTATTGCAAGTCTATAATGGTAAACATTTATAAATATCAATGATTTTTCTGAAATAAAAAATAAAGTAGTGGTTTTTCAAGTAAAAGATTAAAAATATAGTGATTTTTCCCAAAATTCCCTTGAAATTATGATATAATCACCATTTGCATAAAAAAATGGCACCATTTTGATGCAAGAAAATGTGTAATGGATTGGAGATGGTGCAAGACAGGTGTGAGTTCAAGTCTAGATATCTCATCACTTATTTGTGGACACTATGATTTAGTGTTTTCTTGATACACTTTCAGGTTGTTGGAAAGAAATACGTGAGACTCTATCCCGCTTCATTCTCAGAGGAACTTTATCCGCACACCGAATCTATGCTCAAGAATTCCAGCCAGGTATCTTTTCTAAAACCACAACAAAAAGAATTACAATATCACACATTACCAAAATTCATTGACTATTTTCAGCTTATAAACAATTAAATTCCATAACGTGTTATACAAAACATAAACGAGTTTCACCCTACAACAAATTAAAACAACCAACTTATTAACACCATTTACCTCAATTTCCTTCCTTGAAGGTCGATCTCGACAACATGGACACAAACGAGTTCCCAAAAATCCAAGACCTCGAATTTCTTGATTGCATTTTAGAAGAAGGCGAAATGCTTTACATCCCTCCCAAATGGTGGCATTATGTCCGATCCCTCACCACAAGTCTTTCCGTCAGCTTTTGGTGGAGCACTTCTTAATATTCTTATATATTATTATTATTATTAGGAAAAAAACCCTTAATTTTTATCATGTTACTACTCACTAAAATTATCAACTATCAATCTACCATTACCATTGTTATCATATTAATCATATTATATCAATCAAATTACCACCATCACATTCTAATTAAAAACTTGTCCCTTCACTTTAAATTTATCGACAAAAAGTTACAACACAACCACCCAACAACAAAATAAACAAACAACAAATTAACCCGCGTTTTTATACCGGCAGAGAACCTTGCACCTTAAAACCCTATCTTGAACATAAAACCCCGGCATCACCATCACCTTCACTTTACTCGGATTTTGCCCTCTTTGTCGATCAACAAACACATCCTCCATAAAAACCCCATCAAAGCTCCGATTTTCCTCCACTCTCAAAATCCCCAAAACCGGATTAAAAGAAAACGCCAACAAATGCAACAACCAAATACACTTCGCCGCCACGAAGAACGCCTGCAACAACATCTCCGGCCACGGCCGTGTCCAATTCAAAGCGGTAATCACTCCACTCATTTTCAAATCGCAAAATCTACTAAACTCCTCACTGTAATACTTCGTCCCCTTTCTCAAAACCTCATTCCAACTCAAATTCCGAAGCGCGCAAAACGACGAGAATTGCGATTCCCGTTCCTGTTGCGGATCTAAAAGCTTCGGGGCTCCGTTCCTTTGAAACACGGAGTTTTCGAAGTCTTGGTATAACGATTGGTTTATAATCGCTTCCAAATGGTACAAAACCGATTTCGAGTATTTTGAATTGATCGATTGTTTATACGGTTGAAGAATCGAGTTTAGGTTATCGAGTAAAACCGTGTCCCCGTCGTCGATTTGGGATACCAAAATTTTACAGAAGTGTTTAACGGATAATCTCGCTTCCGATACTATCTGCATAAATCCTTCCACCATTACTTCATTGCTAACCGGCATGGAATCACTGATTCCGCTGTTCACATTCCGTTTCGTTTGCAACACCGCTTGACTCAACGCCTTCTTTAACTCCTCACAGTAATTCTCCAAATACTCTAACTTCTCTTTCATGTCATTTATCGAAGATTTCATCTCGGAAACCTCCATTACCGCGGCTTCCCGTTTCTCATTTGCTTCAGTAAGTTCCTTCTTCAACGCCTCAATCGTCATCGCCACTCCGGAATCCTTAAACGAAGCCTCCTCCGATTCCATTCCGTTCGGGGAGTTCCCAACGTTTTTATTCTTTTTCTTGTTTAACCGTGGGAACAACCACGAAAGGCTGATTCCGGACTTGGGTTTGGAATGGGATTGAAACAAGGAATGAGAATCCGTCATCGGGACCACCAAATTAGAATATTTATTCGTGCTAAGTGTTGCGGGTTTGCATTTATTGCACGATGAAATCGACCGAAAATCCCCGAGACTGTTTCTTCTCGATTTTGAAAATTCGGTTCCCGGCGATGTTGACCGGAGGAGAGTGACGTGATTGGCGGTGGATGCGGTCACGGAATTTTGATCGTCTGAGTGACACGCGTGTGGGACGATGTTTATCAGTTCGGGTGGCAACAGTGTCCTCGACGATATGTTCGGGTTCTTGTAGTCTGACAAGAACCTGAGATCGTCGTTGCCACCCCCATTGACACTACATTCGTCCCAACAACTTGGGAAACTTCTTGGTATATCATCGTAACTCTGTCAAAATTAAATAATGTCAAACAATCAGCAGTAAGGACGTAAGAATCCATAATACAACAAATTACATATTTGTTTATTTAGACAAATTAGTGGTCCAAAAGTGGTGTACATTAAAGCTGAAAAGTTGTACAAAAGAAACTTGAAACTGAAACGAAGTGTTTTTTAATGAAAGAGAATCTACTTTATGTGTGTATGATGTTACTATAGTATGCAACTTGTTTTTAACTAAATTTGGAGGCTAGTGAGTAGTGACGTTCTTTCAAATTTAATTTGGTTGATAGTAATGTTAAAAGGGGTTTCATTTTTCAATGTAGAATCATTTAATTAAGGCACATTTGTTTTCTAAAACAACAATTATAATTAAAGAAAGAAGAAGAGTAGGCGAAAAGAATAAGAGAAAATTCCGGAAGGTAAAACGTGTACGCTGGAAGTTTATGGATCCGAATACAAAACCCGGACCCGGGTAAGGACCCGCGTTACACCTTAAAAAAAAAGTTCCCGTGTTATGTTTCTTAAAATTACGTATTTTAATATATAATATAATAGAATAGAATATGTAATTGACTAATTTCAATTGTTAGCTTAGATATTGTGGTAGGAAAAAAATGGAGATATATAGAGAACTTATTATGCACATGGAGTTATGAGGGTAATCTAGAGGACCACATGATCTTTCAAAATGTTGGCCCCAAGATGAAGTTTAATTTCAACCCTTGATTATATCGTTGTGATGTTTAACGAATTGACGGTTGAGATTGAATTTTATTGGATCCAGTAGTGCAAAGTGCAAACCGTGTTGCTTTTGAATCTAGAATTTTTAAGGTACAAAAATATATTAAGATAATAAAACAGTTTTATTGTATTTATCGAACGGGTTTAATTCATGATATAGTGGCTGATTACGTAATTATTATTTTTTAAGTTTTATGGTTTAATCATAATTGTATTTATCGAACGCGTTTAATTCATGATAAACAGTTTTATTGTATTTATCGAACGGGTTTAATTATGCGAAACATAAAATATAGTAAGTAGAATTCAATTTACAATAGCAATATTATGTCATTTTACTCAAATAAAAATTGCTAGGATTTATAGATTATATATCTTATAAAATATACCGTTAAACTGCCAAAAATAAAATAATGAAATTTTATGAATCCAGATAGGTTAATGCTTTTAGTTTATTTTTTTAAAATACGTAATTTAGTGGGAATTTTAAATTGCATTATAGTGTAACTTTACAAGCAATATCTGAAGAGGATTGCGTGGAGTGGTTGATTATGGTGTACACTAGTGGTTTGCACATATCTCAAAGGTTAACTTTTTCTTAATTAATACCGAAAGCAAATCATACTTCAAATCCAATATTCAATCTACTGAATTCGAATTAATTTCAATAAAATTGGGAAAACGGAAAACGGAAAATCTTACCGGCGTGAAAACAGGGTAATCCTGAGCGGAGAGTTGAGACGCATGTCGTGAAATGGGAGACGCCGACGGCAACCGGAGATGGGCGGGGCTGTTGCTTTGTAACAGAGCGGCGTGAAGTGCTCTGAGCTCCACCGCTTTAGCAATGGCGGCTTGAATCTCCTGCTTGCTCACCTCACTGGTACCGGTGGTGGTGCGGCGGTCTTCCCTTTGATAGGCGTTCGATTGTTCCGGCGTGCTGGTGGTAGCCATTAACGGTGGTGGAAAAAACAGAGGTGAGCATATGAGGAAGAAGAAGATGATGAAGAATGGATTATAAACAGAAGGACGAATGGAATTGATTGAATCAACGGCCGGATTTGGTTTCCAAATGAAGAAAAAAATCACAGGGCTGCAGGAATAGCAGAAATCGATGTGTAAGAGAGAGATGAGAGAGAGAAGTGAAATCCAAAAGAATTTGTCATTGTTACCAATGGAATAAAGGGATGGGAGCATGTGAAGAAGATGTTGGGTGAGTGAGCGAGCGAGCCAGCTTCTAGTTGTAGTAGATGGTGAGGACAGAGAAAAGACTATTTTGTCCTTTGGTCTATAAATTACCTGCTCCCATAGGTTAAATTTTATAAACCTTTGAAATTGTCGGGTGATTCGTGAATCGTGATGGTGAAATGACACTTTTGTCCATGATATGTCAATCACAATACTAAAACTAGCCATGTTATAGGTGAGTAAAGATCAAGATGTATATTTGATAGTATAAAAATGTAACCGAATTATATAAGGAGAATATTGTTAAATATGTTAATGTGGATGTGGTGGATTCGAACACACTCATTACCCAAATTTAAAGTTTTAAGACTATCCTACCATCAAACCAAAAGTTGTATCACATGAGCTCCACATTACCACCATAATTCATATCACAGTCAACCATCACCCTGATGGCCCAGTGGATAAGGCTTAGGACTCTTTCTCTTTCCCCATAAAGAGGTTCCAAGTTCTAATCTCACTCCCTCCCTTTCCCCATAGGGAGTGTTAGGTTTCAATCAGGGGATGGCCACTGACCACCGTAGGTGATTGACCCGGACCACCCTGCTGCCAGGTGTGCGTGGGCCCCGAGGTTGCTTCATCAGGGTCATCCAAAGAATGGGTCGGGTGGGGTCCTCGGTTATCAAAAAAAAAAAAAAAAAAATTTCACATCACAGTCGCACTCGCACCCTTAGGGTGGTGGGCGTCTAGGTTTTTTGGCCACGGTAAGAGGAGGTACCGACGGTATCTCCAAGGTAATGATACCCCACTCTTGCGGGTTGGGTGGGTTACGGGCTTGGCAGGATGGTCATCGCTTTCTTCCCGAATCTCTCACATGTTTTACACACTTGTACAATTTGCTTTCCAACTTGTCACATTTGTGTTTTTATTTTTTTTTATTTTATCCGTGTGTTTTTTTCTTTCTAATTGTAACTTTTAATTTATTTTTAATTAAGTTAGTTTGAAATTAATTAATGTTTATATATATATATATATATATATATATATATATATATATATATATATATATATATATATATATATATATATATATATATATATATATATATATATATATATATTTATATATATATATATATATATATATATATATATATATATATATATATATATATACACACTACATTTATGTAAGGGAAAATGATTTATAAGGGTAATTATGTTTAAAACTGTTCAAAAAACACCATCCAGGTAAGACCTTTGTACAAAAAACATCATCCAAGTAAAACTTTTGTACAAAAAACACCAACGAACTACATGTTTTGTTCAAATTTTACCCGATGGTAACCGGCTCTCGAAGGTTAAAGGATGACTTGGCCAAATATTTAGTGACATGGCATAATAACAGATGAACAGTTTAACCTGCAAGAGCCGGTTACCATCTGGTAAAATTTAAACAAAACATGTAGTTCGTTGGTGTTTTTTGTACAAAGGTCTTACTTTGATAGTATTTTTTGTACAAAGGATTTACTTGGATGGTGTTTTTTGAACAAACCAAACTTGGATGATGTTTTTTGAACATTTTTGAAACATAATTACCCATTTTCCCTTTATATAAATACATATACTCTTCTGTCATTTAATTCTATCGCCTCCTTTAATGGGCCAAGGCCATAACCTAATTTATTTTAGTATATGATTTTTATTGTTTGTAATATTATTGTTGATAATAAAGATTCAAATGAAAAATTACGTAAGTTAACCTAATCATGCAAAACGGCAAAAGATATTCAATTTCATCAATGTTCATCGTTTCATACTCTGTTACAAATTCAATTTCAAAAACAGGTAATATTAATTTCTTATTAGCTATTATATATTTAGTTTTTATTAATTGTAATTGGTATTTTTTTTTAAACTATATAATTTGTAATTAGAAGTATTGTTATGATTAGTTTCACATAATTATAGGGAAATCATAAGCAATAAAAGAATCAATGATTCTTTTTTCAAACGAAAAAAAGATGTAAATGACCCGCAACTGCAACTTGTTAATAATACTATAAGCATGTCTATTAAAAAAATGTTAACTCCCCCCTGAGTATAACTACACTCAATCTCACACACTATGAACACCCACTCGACCGTGGTTACAATTGAGATATATATAAACCGAGAAAAAGGATCTGTCAGAGATGATGACAAATATTCTAGACCTTGCTTTCTGCACTAGGCCAATTGATGTGACAAGTCATGGAACATGTTATCGCAGACCAACTTTTGATAGCAGCAGATCATGAGAACCGTGCCAAGAGGACACTTCGCTTCTGAAGTAGCTTCTCCCTTTTATTCGCATCTCAACTATCTTCATTTAACCCATGTGGAGATCCTATTGCAAAGTCTGGACCGGAGCGAAGACTGCTCCTCGGTCCTACTGACTTATGCTAAGATGAGCTTCAAGATCTCCTAAAGCAGACTGAGATAATTGGGAACACCTCAAACGCATGATTCCTACTTTAAATATCAAACTTCGCATCGCACTACTTGATTGAGGTGAAGGTAATTGATCCGGACGAAACTCAACCTCCAAACAAAGTACATTACCATAAAAGACATAATTAAACAAAGTACATTACTATAACATCAAAATTTTGTCAAACAAACACAGCAAAAAACAACCTGATTACCATCAAAAGTTTGCCAAACCAAAAACAAACAATAACACAACCAATTGCAACAAAATCACAATACTAAGCAACACTTAAATTCCTACGCAAACTGTTATAAAACATAAATATGTTATACAAAAACATTAAAATAACATAAAATGTTCAACAAAAAGCACTGAAATCACATCACAGAAATACTTATGCTTTGCAATATAAGCCTCATAATCTTTTTTTGCTTCTCAAACGTTGAAATAACTTCACCATTAACCTTTTCAAATCATTGTCACTCTCATTTACTTCAGCAAGATACACGGTGGACAAATCATTGTCACTCTCTTTTATGTATTTCATATTGTAAAAGTTTTAACCTTTAAAAGTTCAATACAACAGTAGCTTCTTTGCATCAAATTACCATGAAATAAACAAATACCTTGAAAGAAATCAAATACAATCATTTTTACATCGAATTATAAGAGGATCTCATCTGAAAACTAGGGTACGTCCTTGATCCCGTCTGAAAACTAAGGAACATCCTGCTTGAACCCATCTTTAAACCTTTCGATGGAGAGAGGTGGAGTAAGTGGAAGGGGAGGGAGGCGATGAGGAGTTTGACGTTCGTCAATGAGGAGTTTGAAGATCGATGACAATTATTTCGATTCTACAACTGGGAAAGAAAGATGATGAGAGAAATTGAGGAACGAGAATAGTGAGGGAGGGGGTATATGGTCAAGGTGAGAGGAGAAGGAGGGTGGGGGAAGTGATGTGGATCGTAGCTTTCCATCTTAGTTTACACAAACCGCATTAGCAAGTGGTAATCGGCTAGGAATTGATTAACCTTCTAAATGCCAAAAGTGAAAAAAAATCTTGATTAGTTTTAAACATTTACGTACCAAAACTGATGTTAGGGTAACACTAAAAATAATTGGCAAACTTAAAAATATTCTTGTAATTTTCCCTAACATATTTAATTAAAAACGTTGAACGAATTGAATAGTTTAATTAATTAACCGGTTGATAAATCCAATCCAGTTTGTTAGCTTTGAGTTGGGTTTAGATTAAGTTGACGGGTTACATTGATTTTTTAGTATAAGATATTTATATCATGTTATCACCTCGATATATGATTTGAAAAATAAGGCTAAATATAAAATAATAGTATCTAACCATTCGGTATAATTAAATAAAAAATATAAAACAACTGGAATTGTAACTTTATTTATACATCAACAGTTACATTGTTTTTCTTTGCTTGGAAAATATTCATCTGCTTTAGCTTATTCCAACTAAAATTCGTCTACCTTTATAAATGTCAAATATATGATACAATATATAACCTTCTTTGGTTTCATAATTGGAGTAGTTGGTTCTAGGACACATGAGAAATACCTATGGTTTTATAGACACTTTTTTATATAAAAGTATATAACCTTTTGATTTATTATATAGTTTATATATCGAACCTTTAGACTTTCAGATAATCGAGTTCGTCGATTACCAATATTCTAATAGGCTACTTTGTATGTGGTTTTTAAGGTCAACAAAGTGTATACGAACCTACGATAGTTGCATGTTCCAAAGCATACATGATTGACCTTAATTGTGTCCCAAACATCATGTGAGTAAATATGCTTATCCTAAGTCGAATTAATTTACTATATGCAATATTTTTATATTTAACCATCATTCAACCCCAACTCAAACACCTCAAACTGAGATAATTCATTTTCGTTTAACACAACACTATGATAAACCTGAGGGCCATGTCAGCTCAAAATCCAATCCCATGGCCCGAACCTAGACTGGGTGTTGTGTGCCCCAGCTAACCCCGAGGGCCATGTCAACCCCTAAGTAGGGGTGTAAATGAGCCGAGTCGGCTCGTGAGCTACCCGAGACCGGCTCGCTAAAAGCTCGACTTAAGACCGATTTTAAACGAGCCTGAGCCGAGCTCGAGCTTAATATAAGGCTCGTTTAATAAACGAGCTCGAGCCGATCCTGTGTCACCAAGCTCGATTAGGCTCGCGAGCCCTAAACGAACCTATATATAATATAATTTTTATTTTATATATATATATATATATATATATATATATATATATATATATATATATATATATATATATATATATATATATATATATATTAAAATTAAAACATATTTAGTCATTAATTATTTAGGGAATTTTCTGCGCCTTTTGTTTGTTTTAGAATTTCAATTATTAAGTAAGTTGTTATTTTCCTGCACTAGAGTAACGAGCTCAAGTCGAGCTCATTTAGGCTTGTCAAGGAATAAACGAGCCGAGCCCGAGCCGAGCTTAGGATCATAAAGCTCATAACGAGCCGAGCCTTGTATATTTCTTAACGAGCCTGAGCCTGAGCCGAGCTTGGTCAGGATCAGGACCGGCTCGGCTCGGCTCGTTTGCACCCGTACCCTTAAGGGTGTTGCTCGATACATGTATGCCCACTAGCATTATATTTTCTCGACAGTTCCAAAAATAAGTCGTAATGTTTCTTAATTTGAAATTATCTTGAATAACTTATTCATTCAATATCCCGATTATCTTTTAAAAGAATATTTTTTTAAAATTTTATGTTATCTCAAAGGTAAAGCACCAAAGTACATTCTTTTAAATTTTAACTATACGTTACAAAACATTGATAATACTGGCGTGTTTCTTAGTCTTGTTCAATTTTATATTATAGAAAAATAATTAAAAAGTTATAAATTCGATGTTCAACTATGTGTCGTGTTATAAACAAACAAGAAAAAGAATTAATATTTGATAGTTGCTTAATATTATCAACATACCCATAATCGACTGTACATAAAATGGTGGGGTGTACAGTTCATCCCGTGGATACTTCATTGTCATCGTGTGGGGACCTCAACCCCCAACATTGGAGCTTTCCCCTAAATGACCCCACTGCCCCTTCTATTTACTCCAATCATTACCCTCTAATTTAATACAACAAGGGCAGTTGGAGGAATATAGAAATTATTTTTTTATGCTTCATAAAGAATATTTACGAACAATATTTTTAGGTATCTAGATTATTAGAACACGCCACTAGAATGGTGTCATTTGCCTTTTAATTATGTCAAATATCAGTTTAATAATTATTTTTATATCAGTATAATACAAATCCTTTTGAAAATAGATCTCACTCACATATCACAACTATTTGTATTATTTAACAATCATTTTATCTATTATAATTAGTAAATAATCATTAAAACTAATAAAAATATATAATTTGCAATATAGTTGATATAATTATTAATATATTTAATATAAAACCATTGTTAACAGGGCCGACTCTGCGGATGCTTAAAGTGTGCGACCGCACAAGACCCGTGTCGTTTAGGGGTCTGAAAAGAATTGTGTTTAATATATTAGTGACGGAAAATTTGAATATTCTATCACTAATTATTTTAGTGATGGATTAGTGACATAATATTGTCAAATAAGGCATGTCAAAAGATTTATCCATCACTGATCCATTGTTAATTTCTTGCAAAAATCGATTGCTAATACATTATATTTCGTCGCTAATTACTCGCAAATTTTGCCATTAAAAAAGTTTTATAAAGGGCCCTTTTTTACTGTTTACAGAGGGCATTCAAAATCAACAAACTGGCTCTGATTGTTAATATTTATTCTTATTCATTTACTATTGTATATTTTTAGGTCAACAAAGAACTGTTTTCTTTTTTGTAAATATTAATTATTATATGTAAGTTTTAAAAATTGTTAATTTATAATTATATAATTTAGTATATAGCAGTACATATCATAATAATAATAAACTAAATTGATGTTTCTTTTTTACTTAATACACTTGATATTTAACAAATTTAATGAGTTCAATTATATATAAGCGTTTCGTTTTTACTTAATGTTAACAAAATATCTTAATAAGTTAAGTTATGAAAATGATGTCCTTAAGAATGGTGCAACACCAACAAAAGTTGATTTCAGCAAGAGAAAAAAGTCTGCAAAAGTTTAGGAGGAATGTGTCCATATGGATACACAAGTGTCTGAACAAGTAGAGGAAGCTGTTGCACAATCATCTCAGGTCAAAGCTCCACATAGCAAGGCCAAAGGTAAGTCGAATGCACAAGTTGTCAAACCTAAAAGATCTGAGAAGATTTCGCAGAAGAAGTTGCCTACAGGGGTTGAGGGAAAGAATAGAGAAGGGAACAATAGTGCAAGACCAATGGAGTTGGACTAGTATAATTGTGTTAGTGATTGTAAGACAATGCATGCTATGAATGTATCGTGAATATGAGTGTTTACACTATTTGTGTTGAATGATTGTCTTGTATTTTTGAATATGTCATTTGGTGTGACTGTTTTGAAAAGGTTAACTAGTATTCGTTTACCATTTTTACATTACCCTTACATACTTTACTCGGTTATGTCAAAGAACTTGTAACACTTCATATATAAACTGATCATATCACCCTGCATTACCAAACTGATCATTGTACCATTTTATATACAAAGTAACAAATGGAATATGATAACCATTTCATACCATTTGATATACAATGTTTTGAAATCATTGTATCCTCAATCAGAAACACTATCATTAAGACACATTTATGCTCTTATCATTCTTAACTTTTGTATATGCAAAATCTACGATGAATGTTGATGTTAAAGAATCAAATATCATAACAACATTTGTATGTAATATGCGATAAAGCTGTCATTTTTATTTATCATCAAAACAGACCGATTACAATACCACATATCATCCAAAACAACAAACCTAAAAGATCGTAAACCCACCAACAAACCCTACCCATCAACTACCAATCTACCATCACCATTCCTACACAAACTAAATAACAAAACGCTTGCTACTACAAGACTTAAGTTTGTACACCAAAAGACCTACTAACAGCTACAAAAAACCAAACACCAAAAACGCCGCCCCACCTTCTCTTCCGTTAGTATTGACCTATGAACCGAGTAACCGCCACCGTCACCATCACCACAATGACCCATTTCCGTCCAGCAATCACACGATCAAGGACGCTCCATCTCCTCGTGGATGTACTTTATAGCTTCCTTCATGGTGTTAACTTCGGTTGTGATCTCCGGCTTCATCATCTCCACCTCGAGATAGTTCTCCATCGAGACCACATCGCAATGGTAAGGGCATTGGCCCTCCGTTACATCTACTACGTGGAAGCCGGTAAAAGAATGGCTGCAACACGACGACATAGCTGAAGATTTATACGAAACGAGTTGAATAATTTTTTCCAATTTATGGTAAGAAGATTTCAGGATGTGGAGAATGAGGGAAAGGGATGGGTTTTTAAAGCTGGACCACAACCACAAACGTGGTCCCTAAGTTTTGCTATTATTTCTGGATTGAATCTAAAGGGATTCGTTGGTTCATAGAACTAGATGTGACAATCCCATTACCCGATTTGTTTTAGCGGGAGATGACATGGACAACCACCGGATGGAACCGATTTCCACATTCCCTTTACCCGGTTTTCGAAACCTTAAGCTCGTAAGCAGCAAGGAAAAAACTTAATGGACCAAATAGATGCAAAATCAAAAGGTCAATGAGTTACTGTAGCATTTTTCACTAAAAAGAACGAAGTTAGATGTTCAAAGCATGGTAAAGAATGATCATTTAATATACATTGAGTTTTTTTTTTTTGAACCGGCAAATAATATACATATACTATATCCTAACCCTAAATCACCTAATCCACCTAATTCCCTAGTGAGATTTGAACCCAAGACCTCAAGAAGGCCGGACATACTCCGGTGCCGCTGAACTACAAGTTCTTTGGCTAATATACATTGAGTGGTCAATAAAATTTATACTCTCCAACGGAGTTTAGTTATCTTGAATATGAGGTAATATTTCTAACTGTTTTTTTATTCATTCACTTAAAATAAAGGTGTTTTGATTTCTATACCTTCATCATGATTCTCTCTTTATTTAAAATAGTCAAAACATCTTTATTTTAAGTGGATGAATAAAAAATATAATTGGAAATATCACCTCCCATCTTGAATAGTCAACCAAATAGTAAAAAGCCAAAAAAAATGTTGCTTTAATTTTCGTATTTTGATAACAACTCGATCTCGCCATGGGAAGGGACGCGTTAAGAGAGGAAGCGGTGAGAGTGGAGAGGAAGGAAGTGGTGGTCGATGGTCGCATTTGCAAAAGCGGTGGTGTAAAAGACGTAAAATCGAGGAAGATCCGAATAAGACGACCCGGATCCGACGGAAAATCCGAATGTCACAAACGCAAAAAATTACGGGAATTGATTAAGATATAAATAATATAATTAAAAACAAGTTTGGTTATGTTTTTTAAAAAAATTAACCCAATATATTCAAGTTGCACTATTTACATGTAGCTTGTTGTATCTATTCGGAATGGAATCCCACGTTCGATTATGGACGAATGTTTAATCATATTTTCGTACCACGCCTAACCACTTTCTTTTAAAAAAAATGCTTTTTATATCGACGATAATAATTATATCATTCGGAATATGTTCATTACTCCATTTTTTTCATTTTTTAGTATCTTCATCTAATCATATATAAGTGAGAATCATTTAACACGCATTTATTTGCCATTTTGATTTTTTAATCTAAACTTAATCATGATTAGTTTTCATTTTTAATATAACATCTTAACTTCAAACCAAAATCTATTCCAATGATCTTAAAATTCATTTTAGAAACCAGGACAAGGAGTTATCTGTATTGGATTCGACATTGCTTTATCATTAATCGAACTTTTTTATCATCAAAAGAAAATACTTTTTTTTTTAAATTTTGGTTATTGCATGGAATCAAAATTTTCTTATTTCGAGTAATTTTTGTTTTCATCATCACAAGTAAACTAAAAATAAAATAATTACGTGGTACAATCTGCTTAGTAAATTGCAAAACCGCTGTACACACATATATATATTTGATATATATAGTAGATAACTTTTAAGATGATTTGCTGTTATTTTATATATGTTCTTATCGTAACGAGTATATTACAAAACTGTTAAAGATAACAAACATACAAAGTTTGGTTAATAGTTAACATGGAACACTGAGTCATACGTAGTCAACTCGACATAGACTGGAAACATTACATTGTGAAAGTAGATGTATCAATGACAGCTTTCGGTTGCTTTGAACACACTTTTTGTATACAATTGTCTTGATAACAAAAGACAAATGGAAGGAAAGAGCATTCATTAATGTCACATTATTTCCAACAATGGCTGCCAACACTCCTCCTACCATAATAACCATAAAATAAGAAAATAAAAATAAGGTGGTATCTAATTATATAGTCGATTAAGTGTATGGGATCTAAGTCATTATATATTTTTGAACCGAATAAAGCTCATATTTAGAAGAAATTAGCATAGCTTTCACAGATTTATACAAAAGGTTCAAATTATATCTCACATTACAGGAACTTGAAAACTGAATTAAATTCATGCCACAACAAGAATACAAACATGAGACTAATTGGTAGGAGTCATACCTAATGCCGGAAATAACTACTTGTACTTTTAGAGGTAGTTTAGTTAGAATAACGATCGAGAGACAAAAAGTAATAGTTTGATATCTGCACGTTTTATCTGAAATCTAATATATGGACGTGAAATTATGAACAAATTGTCAAATTAGGTAATGTGTTCATATTAAACGGATATGTTTATAATGTGAGTCAAAAAAATGTCGAATTGACTCCGGAAAAATTTCTGGCTTTTTGTTAGTTTATATATCATCATATGTCAAATATGATTGCAAATATCATATTTGCTACAATATTAATCTAATTTCTTTGAGTAGATCGGTATTGATAAATTTTAGAGTTATTCCCTAAAATGAGTATGTGCGGAGCTTTTATATTTACTAAACAATCACGATTTTTGGAACTATAACAAAAATAACCAACAATTTCGCGAATATATGTGGGCACTTGCGTGTATACTAAGTCTCATATAAAGGACATTACACTAAACTTTCATAGTTATACTTTATTCTTCACCGCGAATATTTTAAAAGAGTCAATGTCTCCACCTAATAAGGTGTGATACTTTCACAACAATCCGTGTTCCTCGTGAGTAACAACGTTATGCCCCGACGTAACTTTTAACCATGCACACTGTAATCTTAATTTCTATTCGCTAAATGGTCACAGGGCCGGACATCTATTTATATCTGTCTGAGGGTTTTGAGATCACATCTTTAGATTTTTGTGATTATTTAGATTTAGTTGTGGGGTCCTTCGAATTGTTGGCAAATTGTTATGACCTCAATTCAATTGTGTTTCCAAACAACACATGGGTATCTTGTTCCCAAGACAATTCCTATCGTTGGTGTTTTGTCGCCCCTGTTGTCAATACTCTATGTGCTTAAGATGAATGCCAACGTAGATGAACACAAATATGATGAACACAAATATGCAGCTTACAATGATCTTCAAATGTGAAGTAGAAACCTCCTTCAAGTAAAAAGCATTATGATGTAAAGAAGGCTCACTAAGCATCATTAAGGTCCATCCCATTGGAAAAATAAGCCACAAGAATATGCTTAAAACACAAGAACAAACATGTTGTTTTGATACAGACAATACTGACATGACTCTCCTTCTCGAGATGTATCTAGAATATGCATATGTTTTTATTTTAAAAAGAAATATGTTGTTCTATAGTAGGTGCATTAATGATTCGTTGTTTAGTAATCAACAACTATCTTACTAATGTAACGTTCTTGCTCCCTGTTTGGTGCATCATTAGTTCATTAGTTAGAAATAAGCATGTGTCATTACTTTAATTTATGATTAGATTACTACAATTGGAATGTCACAGATAAGGTTGAACATGGTTCGCAGACTGGACCGAACTGAACCAAAAGCGAACTAGGACTGAACCGAATTGGACTTGATCATGGACTGAAAACTGAAGTGATTAAGTGTGTTCGATCTCGGTTGGGTTTCGGTTTTGGTTCAAATTTTATGGTCCAAACCAAATTAGGACCAAAGTTGATGATGTTGTTGTATAATTAGGGATGAGTATGGTCTGCAAATCGGGCTGAAACCAAACCGGGACCTAATAAACCATTAACTAAAACCAAAAACCAACACTATAAATGACCGAAAACCGAACCATACTATGTAAATCGATTCTGGTTTAGTTCGGTCTAGTTCAGTTTTTAGTTTGATTTTATTTTTTCGGTCCATACGCTCACCCTTAGTCACACTGTTACATAAAATGGCAAAATAAGCAGTCAAATAATAATAATAATAATATAACTAGAAAGATACACTCTCATGGTCGCTAAAACAGTGGAAAATGAAGACACAAGCCTCTCTACCTCTATGTAACTATTATATAAATTTAAAAAATGATAAACGACCAATAATGTCAGGGCATCATCATCTTATTTCCAATACTTATAATGCCTAAATACTTATTGATATTACAGATAGGTGTTGTGATGGTATTGCCATAGTCGATTATGAAGGTGATGAAAGTTCATATATCACCAAATATTCATAGTCACTCGTTGGTTCTAATAACATGTCGTGAGAATGCAAAAAATCAACTTAAAAGTATTCCAATAGGATGAAGAAGAATATTAGGAATAATCTACATTGTTTAATTAATCCTTACTGTTACACAAGAAGGAAAATAAGAAGCTTATATGAGAATGTCTTTGTAGTCAACATAAGATATAACACTTATCAATTGCAGGATGCTCGTAACGAACATTACAAAGAACCTTCAATTCCTTTGATCTTCTCTCTTCCCATGGAATCATCTACACAAATAACATATCAAACTCAACTGAAATGACAATAAATATTTCATGCATATTGAGTGATTGGTAAAGATGATTACGTACCTGGCGATATTGACAACTTATAATTCTTATACATTATATAGTAGTCACTTGGAGGTGAGAGCTATGCATGCCTTTTCGCTAACCAATAAAAGTGATAATTGATCACCCTACTGATGGTAGGGAGAATGTTTTTTAGGGTATAAGATCATTTGACTGTTTTTTGTAATGTAACATTTTGTTCTCTAGTATTATTATTTGATAATATAACTTTTATGATTGCGTGTAATCACAAATATATTAGAAAAAACATTTATTGCAATCACAAACTACAATGACCATAAGAAACAAACAACTGACAATACACATACTGTGACAACTGTCAAATTAGGTCAACGAAAGTCAACTCAAGTCAACCGAAACGTATGATAAGTCAATATATTGAAATATAAATTTCATAACATATACAATGTATTATTTGATATTATAATGTACGCAAATTCAAAACAATTATACGAACAAACGCTATTAAGTTAGATATTTTAAAATAAAATTTTAAAATTTTCACGTCGTGAATAGTAAATAGTGAACCGTGAATAGTGACAGTGAATAGTATCCGAATAGTAAATAGTGAACCGTGAATAGTGACAGTGAATAGTGAACGGTAAATTACAAATTTTACATCGAAACGTAGATAAAAATATAACGGTTCCGAATATATATTTATATTTGTACCAAACGTTATATATAAAAAGTTACGATAGAAAAATGGTACAAATATAAAACTATTCGAAATATTACAAATTTTATATCGAAACGTAGATAAAATTACGACGGTTCCAAATATATATTTATATTTTTACAAAACGTTGTATATAAAAAGTTATGATAGATAAACGGTTAATTTAACTTGAAAGCGACGTTTAATCATTATATATATATATATATATATATATATATATATATATATATATATATATATATATATATATATATATATATATATATATATATATAGATGTAGGTTCAAATGCGGATTGCAAATACTGTGCGATCATACGGCCGAATCACGTTCGTTGCAGGTTGAAGGTTAGGATCGGTATTTTACGCTAGTCTCCTTAATTAAATAAGATTAATATGAATAATAATTAATGAGATAGTTCGTAACCGCTAATGAGATTGCAATCAAATCAAAATCGATAACTGAATCAATTGTAAAAGTAAATTGATTCGAGAATCAATTCTTTGTTGATAAATACTGAATTTGTGGTTGTCGTATGATCAAAGCGATTATATATTGACAGTACCAGTTGAACATTACGTAGAGAATCAATTGAATTCCACACAGGTATGATTTTTGTTTACGATTCTTGGTGATTTCGATAATCGTGTTGTGCGTATGATAATAATTGAGATATTTCCTTTTTGCGATTGATATAATATAGCCAATTATGTATTTATTTTATATAATTGCTCTGAATTCTGATGTGAATTACGTAAACCAGTGAATTGTCTAGTTACGACACAGGAGATGTAGAGCATTCTTTGAGAATGATGTATATACATGTTAGTGTAACTGCATTCTACGAGAATGGTGATGGTTCATGCTAGTCAATGTGTATTCTATGAGAATGGTTAAGTGTTTTAGTGGTTTATTGACATTATAAGAGAATTAACTAATAACTTTTTTAAATGAATGTTGGTTTTCAGGATTATATGGCTTTTTGGATAGGTGTATGCGTTTTGATGATTGTAGGATTGGAATTTTCAAGGGACTTGTATTTTGATGATGATGGATACAACATGGAAGATTTTAGGAGTCATTATAAGAGATTTTGCAAATTTTGTAATAAGATTGCTGATCATGATAGCAGGAATTGTCCTTTTAGATCCTTCTAGTTTTATAGTTTTTGGTTAACAATAAGATGTATTGAAAAATATGTAATAAGTATAATGATGTTTTGGATTATTAATTCGATATGGCTTTCATTCTCAGAGAGTATATGTATCTATTTATTTGTATTTTGGTTATTTAATGTTGGAAAAGTATTTTACAGATGTATATTTATTGGATGTTTATTTGTTTGGATGTTTATTTGAGAAACAGATGGAGCATGGTGAAACAAGTACCAAGGAACCATTTGAAATCAATGCAGGAACAGAGGAATCTGAAAATGTTTCAATACCTGCAGGGGATATTGACACAGGATTACATTCTACTACAATGGGTAAGTAAAAATTATATAGAACAGTCAATAACGGATCAATTGTAATGGAATTTTTTGGTTATGTGTTTATTTAATGATAATGATTATATTGTAATGTAGTTTTCATTGTGTTTTAGAATTTTCAGATGAAGAAGAATCAGTTTTTAGTAATGATTTTGTATCTCCTGGTGGGACACCATACTGGATACCAAGAACAGATGATCATATCAAGCCCAAAAAAGGAATTCAATATCCTTCATTAGAAGCTGCTGTGACAATGTATAAGGAATATGCATTTCAAGGAGGTTTTGATATAAGGAAAGGTTCTCTTAAGAAGACGACTTATGATGTGGTTACATCTCGTCATTTATTATGTAATCGGGAAGGGAAACCAAACACTGGCAATGTGGATACTATGGATGTTCAAATGAAGAAAACTAAAAGAAGAAAAGATTTACATAGAACTGAATGTAAGGCCCACATTGTTTTTAAGATCATACCTGGTGGTCAAGGTTACTATGTGTATGACTTTGTTGAGATACATAACCATAGATTGATTAGTAAAGCAAATATGCATCTATCACGGGCTAGTAGAGAACTGGATTTTTCACAGAAAAGTTATGTTTATAACATGACAAAACAGAATGTTGGAGGAGGTAAGGCATATAGATTAATGACTGGCATACAAGGTGGGTGTTCAAGTCGTGGTGGTTTGGCTATTGATTACAAGAATTATATGCGCAACCTTAATTGTTTCATTGCGGGTAGTGATTCTCAAATGATTGTGAATTTGATGGAGGATAGAGTAAAATATTCTCCAAACTTTTCATTTGAATATAGGGTTGAAGACAAGCAATTGAATGCATTGTTTTGGGCTGATGAGACTGCAAAATACAACTATCGGGAGTTTGGTGATGTAGTCTCATTCGATGCAACTTTTGATACAAACAGGTTAGCTTTTATGGTGTGTTATTATGTTGGTTTTATTTTCTGATTTGATATTGTAATTTATATAATTTTTTGGGAATATTATATTGAATATTGTGGTGCTGATGTGTTATTTTATTGTTTATAGGTACCATATGGTATTCGTACCATTCACAGGGTTAGATAATCATAAAAAGTGTGTCACATTTGGTGCGGGGTTGCTTAGTAGGGAGGACACAGATTCGTATGTATGGTTACTTACATGTTTCAGAAAATCGTTTTCTAAACATCCAAGTATTTTGTTGTCTGATCAAGATCCAGCTATGAAAAAAGCAATTGAACAAGTTTTTCCTGAGTCGCATCATCGGTTATGTATGTGGCATATAACTACAAAGTTGGGTTATAAGGTGAGGTTTTTAAATATTTTTTTCATGTCATTCTCAAAGAATTTTGTAAAAGGTAATTTTGGTTTTGTGTTTCCAGGGGGTTTTTATTTTCAGCATATGTTCATCCATTCTCTGAGAATGTTTTTTTTAAATTTCATGTCATTCTCAAAGATTTTTGTAAAAAGCAAATTTGGTTTTGTGTTTACAGGGGGTTTTTATTCTTAGCATATGAGTTGCCATTCTCTGAGAATTGTTTTGTTAAATTTGATCTGTCTGCGTCATTCTCAGAGAATGTTTTACATGTTATATGTTTTAATTGATCCAACTACGTTTATATTTTAAATTCTTTACAGGTCCCTCCAGAAGTTTTTAATAACAAACAGTTCAAGGATCAATTTAATGCTTTGATTTGGAATTCTAAGTTACATGCTTCAGAATTTGAAGATGGATGGCAGGCCATGATTAATGACTTTAAACTATCTGACAACAAGTGGTTGAAGAAGATGTACGGTATGCGTAGGTGTTGGATACCGGCGTTCTTTAGGGATGTTCCTATGTCTGGGTTAATGAGGCAACCTCATTTTCTGAAAGCCAAAATTGGTCTTTTCAAAATTCTACACTTTCCGGGTCATATCTTCTTAATTTTATGATGACATTTGATTCTTTTATGGAGAGACAAAGGCATAATCAGAACTTGGCTGATTTTAATACTTCTTCAAAGTATCCTAGAATGGTGACATGTCTCCCATATGAAAGGCATGCTGCAAAAGTGTATACAAGGAAAGTCTTTTACCAAGTGCAGGAGGAGTTGTGTCAATCTCAGAATACTTGTTTGATTAGGAGCTTCAACTTGGATGAAGATGTTGAGAACTACGATGTCCTTGAGAAGAAGAAGAATGTGACTTTAAAGAAAGTGTTAAATGAAGATAACAACCCAACCGTTGAAGAATATCATTATGATTCTTTGTATAAGGATTCTTCATATCAGGTATGTTAACTTATATTGTATTCATATTATTTGATTTTGTAATTTTCATCTTTATCTAATTTGTTTTTTGTTGAATTATTGTCAGGTGAAGCATTTAAAGAAGGATCAATTTTTGTCATGTGAGTGTATGAAGTTTCAACAGTATGGGTTGTTATGCAGGCACATATTTTGTGTTATGAAGTTTTGTGAATATGAGGAAATTCCCAATCAGTATATATGTAGGCGATGGTGCAAAGATGTTATTCCTTCAGAATTATTGAGGCGGCGGTTCAAAACTTCACACACCGATGGCGATGTTGATCGGATAGCCATTGACATATTTTCCATGGTTGATCATTGTGTCAATGTGTTAAGTAATGATTCTGTGAAGCTATGTGAGTACCTTGAAGAACAGAAGAAACTTAAAGCTACATTTTGTGAAAGTCTATCTAATCAAGGAGATTTGAGTAGGAAAGCGGAGTATGAGATGATTTTAGGTGTTTCACTTCCTGATGAAGTTGAAATTGAGAATCCTTCGGATATTAGAAATAAAGGATCTGGCGCAAGAGGTAAAAGGCTGAAGAGTAAATCTGAAATTTTGGGTGAAGCATCTTCAAAACCAAAAAGATTGTGTAATTGTTGCAAGAAAATGGTTCACCATGACAAAAGAAATTGTCCTGATAAACCAAAACCATTGTAGTTATTATGTTTTTATTGCATTCTCAGAGAATTGAAATCAATTTGTTATTAGTTTTAGTGTTTCCTGTAAACCACAGTTCGTATTATTCCATTCTCATAGAATTGGTAGTAAATAATTTTGTGTTTACTGTTTTCTGTTTCAAGGTTTTTTGTATTTTTTATGTTATTCTCAGAGAATGACATATATTAAAATTGAATTATGGTTTCCTGTTAACATGTTTTCTTGATTTTACTAATTTTTACAATTCATTCTTAGAGAATACTTGTTTAACAGGAATATGTACAACAAGACAAATTTTATTTCATAACATAGTAGTACAAGACAAATTTTATTTATTTGAATGGTACACATTCACCATTCAACGTTTATAGTACATCCATTGGGTGTTCATTTCATCGAAAGTACATTCCTGGTGAAGCCTGAGTTTGTTTCGAGTGAATGAATACAGCTCATTTCCTCGGTCAAACTGTATTATATATCGATCATTATCTTGTCGGATGTACCTGCCAACCCACCATCCTTCATGGTACCATGCGTCAACGATTTCCCCTAGTTTTAATTCAGCCACCAGCTCCAGTGGGTATGGTCTGATTCTCTTTTTAGGGATGACTTCAACCAGTGGTGTCCCGTCGTCCTTCACCAGTGTCTCGTACTGCACTTCATATCTTCCATGGGACAACGAGAGAATTCTACCTGCATATAGTGAACCTATTAAGCCAGCATCCTTTCCCTTTACTTCAACACGAACTCCTATGGTTAATGTCATTTTTTTTTAGATTGGAGGAGGTGTGGGAAAGAAGTTTACATGTGCTTCTATTTATAGCCTAATGTTGATATAATTTAATTTTATTTGAATTTCATATTTTATAAAAAAGAAAAGAAAAAGATAGTGTTGTCATTTCAATTGTTTTGGCGTGTTTGAAGATGGGTGAAATTGGGAGTGCATGTGATCATGTTATATATTCCCTATTCTTTGTTTGGTTATGATAAAGCTTCAACGTTTTTGTGGTTGGGGTGCATCACAGTTTTTTATGTAACTTTATTATATCATATTCTCTTAGAATTGGCGTACAACTGTTTTATGAATCATTGATAACAGATGACAGTAACAACAAGTAATTTGTGTCCTGCCATTCTCATAGAATACGAATTTGTTTTAGTTTTTGAAGTTGACAGTTCTAGCAATTAATATGCTTTCCTGCCATTCTATGAGAATACGGATGTTGAAATGCTTTTTGAATTACATTATGCAGATACAAAATTTGAAACATCCAATAAACCCATTTAATATAAACATGCAGAATTCAAAATCAAAACTAATTGTTCTGTAGACCCACAATTAACCAGTAAAACACATTGTCTTAACTTCCTACAATAATCCAAACTAATTTGAACCAATTGTTTTATAGACTCAAAAACCATTCTCTTAACTACCTCCTCATCCTATCCCATTTTCTTCTTTCCTTTTGCCTTTTTTCCAGCTTTGGATTCTTCATCAGCCACTTTCTTTTTTCTCGTTTCCTTTTTTTCGTCAAGCAGTTTTGCTTTTTTATACACATCCATTTTGGCATATTCGGATGCAATTGTTAAAACATCATCCCTGTACAAGTTGTAGTCAGATGTCAACAGATTATACATGTATCTGTACCTTAATCTTCCTATGTAGCTTGCGTTGTTCCTTTGTTTGCCAGTCAGTTCTGTTTTCCATTTTCCTGCTACCTCTCCTCTGTAGCTTTCCATGTGTCTCATTAGATAAATACCACAATCTGGTCCTGGTTCATTCACTTGCCACTCCATTTTCATTATTGAAGGTTCATCTTCCATTAATTTTATATGTTGAGGGTGGTACACACTTGCTAACCAGTGACAGAAAAATTTTTGCTGCATTTAAATTTAATCATGTTATCAATTTTTAAACTTAAACGAGAATGAATATAATATTGAAAACATACCACTATTCTAGGTCCGGGTCCATAGATTCTCTCAATTGTTCCTTTCCTCTTGATATGATCAATAATTTTAGAGTTGCCTTCTTTTAAGTCAAAACATAGCATGTAGTATTTGTCACCATCAATGATTGGAAAAATAACCTGCAAAACCATATGTTTAAGAGTTTATTTTTTTGAAATTTATCAATACATACTAAATATATTCAGATTTGTTTTTCTTACCAATGCAACATCTATCAAATTGGCTTTCACTTCCCAATGTGGGATGTACATGTTCATCATTTCCATGAAGTCTCCCAACCGATTAAACTCAAGGTTAGTTTCATTTAAGAGCATGTCAGACTGCAAAATATATGTCATATATGAGTATTTACCCATTTAGCAACACGTATTCTCTGAGAATGACAATCAACAACTCATTCTCAGAGAATGTATAAAAGGTTCACAACTCTCAAAGAATTAAATGTTCTTATTTCGGTGTAATAAGGCTTAAACTTTGGAAAAAAATTTGACTACTTACCATCATATGAGTGTGAAAGAACAAACGTGCAGGTGCCTCTGTAGATTTGAATTTTTCTAGGATGTTTAGATATGCAGCCCAGCAATCAATAATTGCCCAATGTATGGGCACATCAACTTGAAAATATGATGCATGCCCAAGTGTTAGTTGTTCCACATCATCCATCTCCCAAATGAAATCGCTGTATACATGAAACAGATTTGTTATTGGTTTGAAATCATGTGAATGTACATGTATATAAATGAAAGCTATGTATCTTACTCTTCATCTTTGTTTGATGATAAAATTGCTTTGTACAAGTTTAACTCTTCTGCCTTCACCTTGTCGCATGAGGTTAATCTTTCTACGTAAGGGGAGCACAAAGCAGGTGCCGGTTTTTGCATACGCTTACTTTTTCCAAGTGGTTGTGTTTCCCCTTTTTGTTTTTTAGCTACTTTCATCACATCATCTCCTTTTTTGGAAGGCACATTAGCATTTTTATTTTCAATTTTTTCAGGGACTGTTTCTTCAGTTGTTGTTCCTGTTGCCTTTGCCATTAGATTTGCAACCTCCTCCATCACTCCTGGTTGGTTGAAGAATTGGGTGGCTGATAAGTTTTCTGAATTGTCACACCCTTCATTCTTTTTGGTAACTGGAGTTGTGTAAGCATCTTGATCATCAAACTCCTCATCTCTCACTTTCATTTCTGGTGACACCTGGTTTAGAATGGCTGGTTCATCAACCAATACAAGTTCCTTACCCTTGCCCATTCCATCAATCTCATCATCCGTTTCTGTTGCAGACTCTGAGACATTGTCTTCATTCTTATCAGAATTTTCTTCCATCTCTTCTATTTTGAACTCTTTTCTTATCTTCCTTTTCCAATCTTTTAATTGTTGGCTGTTGGGAAACTTCAACAGTCCATGTGTTATTATCTTCTCCATACTGTGCTTCTCATTCAATATGTTCACGTACGAATTCCCGATTACTGCAAGAAATCCCTGTGTGTACAAAAATCAAACATGTTGAAATAATTAAAATTATTGAAATAGATAAAATTATATCAGATTATATAACAATGATTGTATACAATTATGTACAATTATGCTCAGAGAATAAATGTTTGTTCAGTAATATTCTATGAGAATGACTGTTTGTTCTATACTATTCTATGAGAATTCAATACTATTCTACGAGAATGACTGTTTGTTCAGTAATATTATATGAGAATGACTGTTTGCTCAGAGAATGACTGTTTGTTTAATAATAATATCACATTATCAGATTATTTAACATTATGTACAACTATGCTCAGAGAATGACCTCATATATTCGACTTTTTTATTATATTCTCTGACCATTCTTTAATTTTTATATGTTTATTGTATTTTGATGTATGTACATTCTCTGAGCATACATGTACATACATATATACTTTACCTCTTCATCCTGATATTCTTCATTTGTTTCATCTGTGCTTTCATCATTCGATTCTCTTTGAATGAGTTGACCCTTTCCCAGTTTGTTGTTTTTCAACTCATATTTCTGGATTTCTTTTAACTTGTACGTCGTCACTTGAGAAATGAATGGTGTTCTTTTTCTCAACATAACAATTCCTGATGTGTTTATGGAAAACACATATGTCATCTGCAATACAGATTAAGGAAAATGTTAATTTTATATTATAAATAATAAATATGATTTAAATGTTTATATACAGTACATTCTCAATGTATTCTTTTGTTTCATTTTTTTATTATAAATAAGACAGAATGTGGTATACCAAAATAACATTGATTGGTCCTGTGTAGTAGGAGTTCGGATCATCCTTTTTCCAAACTTCTTTTCTTGATCTCAAGCTTTGCATTATGTACTCGCACCAATCAATTTTTGAATAGTCGTCCAGTAACACTATTTTCTCCAGTGGTTTGATAAGGCTTGTACCCATCAACATCGACTCCACAAACGTGTTGATAAACAAACATAAGAAGTTCAAACGGAATAATTGATTATCTATGTTTGTTCTTGTAATCAAGTCAAGATATGCTGTGTTTGAGTATCGTTTTTCAGGAAATTGTGCTTTCCAGTCCATGAACAGCTTATCTTGTGGGTCACAAGATGGTAATGTGTTCAAATCCACACCTTCTTTTGCAACTCCAAGAATGTCATATACTAGGTCTTTTGTAATTTCTAGTGCCCCATTCTCCAACACAAGTCTATTTGATGACGGGTCATAGTTGTCTAACAGGTAGTAGGTCAAAATTGGTGGTAACTCTCCTATGTCTATTTCTAATAAACTACCTAGACCCATTCTTTTGACAGCCTCCTTTTGCATTGTAGACAAAGACTTTACAGCTGTTGAAAATTTCAAGGGTGTCATTCTTGTTTTCAGTTTTTTATAATTTCTTTCTAAGTCTTTGTCCGAATCTTCATCTTCTTCTATCTTCTTTTTCTTCCTTCGTTTATCTTTCATGTCTTTATGTTCCTCACTTTTTCTTTTTTTGCAACTTTTGTCTTTATCTTTCAAAATCTTTTTCCCCTTATCCTTTGATTTCTTGTCTTTTGTTTCCTTCTTCCTTTTGGGCTTTGAACTAGAAATGTCAATAACTTTTGGTTGTTTTTGAATTTTGACACTTTTATTCTCTGTTGTGGATGCTTGTTTTCCTGCAATTAAGGTAACAGAATTTAGGTTACAATGTCAAACAATATGTGTTATACATGCTCGAAGAATGAGTGTCACACATTAAGTTTAATATTCTCAGATAATACAACTGTGAATCATTATGTGGTAGATTCTCAGAGAATACTATTTTTTTCAAACACAACCACTGTAAAATATGGATATTCACATTCTCAGTGAATATCCATATTTTCAAAGACAAACAATGTAACATGCTCAGAGAATATAATACCTTTTTTAGAATTAGTACAAACAAGGTAACATTCTATTAGATTACAGGCTTTTTAAAATTAGTATATACAATGTCTTGCATGCTCAGAGAATATAATAACTTTTTCTTATGAATATACTCGTATTCTATGAGAATTATGTGTAGTTTATGTGTATAAAATATGGATATTCACATTTTCAGAGAATATCCATTTTTTCAAACACAAACAATGTAACATTCTCAGAGAATATAATAGCTTCCTGCAATTAAGGTAACAGAATTTAGGTTACAATGTCAAACAATATGTGTTATAAATGCTCGAAGAATGAGTGTCACACATTAAGTTTAATATTCTCAGATAATACAACTGTGAATCATTATGTGGTAGATTCTCAGAGAATACTATTTTTTTCAAACACAACCACTGTAAAATATGGATATTCACATTCTCAGTGAATATCCATATTTTCAAAGACAAACAATGTAACATGCTCAGAGAATATAATACCTTTTTTAGAATTAGTACAAACAAGGTAACATTCTATTAGATTACAGGCTTTTTAAAATTAGTATATACAATGTCTTGCATGCTCAGAGAATATAATAACTTTTTCTTATGAATATACTCGTATTCTATGAGAATTATGTGTAGTTTATGTGTATAAAATATGGATATTCACATTTTCAGAGAATATCCATTTTTTCAAACACAAACAATGTAACATTCTCAGAGAATATAATACCTTTTTAGAATTACTATTTTTTTCAAACACAACCACTGTAACATATGTAATGTCAATTACATTCTCTGAGAATCTAATATAAATCTATGATAATTATGTGTAGTTTATGTGTATAAAATATGGATCTTCACATTCTCAGTGAATATCCATATTTTCAAACCAAACAATGTAACATTCTCAGAGAATCTAATACCTTTTTTAGAATTAGTACAAACAACGTTATATTCTATTAGATTACAGGCTTTTTAAAATTAGTACATACAATGTCTTGCATGCTCAGAGAATATAATAACTTTTTCTTATGAATATACTCGTATTCTATGAGAATCATGGTTTTCAAATTGGTCCATTAGCATACGATTGATTCTCAGATACTGTTCATCTCAGACAATACATTTTTTCCATGAGAATACACAAGTTAATTGCATTACTCATTATAAAATACATACCGTATTATACTCTGTGAATGACAAATTCTATGCGAATGGAAAATTCTATGAGAATGGTAATTTCATTACAACCCCTGTTGAATAATCACATCTATTCTATGAGAATGACACATTTCTCTTCAATTTCATTAGATCAACTTACGACATTACTCATAATCAAAAACCCTAGTTTTCATTTTTCTCAGAGAATGAGGTTAATTATAAGTTGAACTTTGTTAGTGAAACAATTAGTAATAGAAAACATTACCTGGAAATGGTTCAACAAAGTCATCATCGAAATCCTCATCTGTAATTGGGTTTTCGACAGTGTTTTTGAACTTGAATTGTGTATTTTCCTTTAATCGGTAGCTACTTCTTCTTTTTGACATATTTGCGTTCGAAATACTCGTCTCTTTGAAGGAATTCATATGCGACTGCACCCTAATATCGTCTCTTTGAAGGATTTCTTATGCGAGTTTACCCTAATTTGAGAGAATATGGTGGTTTACGTAATGATCGGCGTTTTTGGGGGTTGAGGAGTGTGATTCTCTGTGTAAGTTGCGATTTGATATGATCGTGTCCCGTGATACCTGCCATATTACCTTTTTGAATGTGTTTTTCCTTTTGACGCTTTTGCCCTTCAACGATATCTTTTAAAACACCCGCGTTCAATTTTTTGATTTATTTACAAAACTGCCATTTTGATCTCAGCCATTCATTTATTGAATCTAAAGGACTATATTGTGTCTTACATTTGTACAGTAATTGCTATTTTCATTTAATACTAACTCTATATATATATATATATATATATATATATATATATATATATATATATATATATATATATATATATATATATATATATATATATTATCATTCGTTGAATTCAGACGAACAGAAACACAAACAACCGTGATGTATATAATATTATTATATATATAGTGGGTCCCACTCCATTATTATCCAATTTTACATATTTTACCCTTAAAAATTCATATATTCATTTTGAACCATACGTATACAAAATGTATTGTTAAGTTTAATAATATATTGTTTTATAAAACACAAAATATACCGTTACAACGGTATCGTCGATACGAACAACCTGACGTCAAAATTCCATATTATGGTGAACTAAGTATATCAATCTATTTAAGATATACAACTATAAATACAATGGGACTAAAACTCTCTAAAACAATCTGTACAAAGTATACTTTAAAATACACTGATATTTTTATAAAGTATAAGTACAAGTACATACATACTAGAACAGTGTCATAACTAGAACAATACAAGAGTAACAAGATGAGTTGAACACTACGAGTAAGCCTAGGTAGTTATGTGATCATACCTAGGACAAATAGAGCCTGATCAACTCTATTTGTCCAAGGTATGACTAACATGTACTTAGAAATAGTCGTAGTGAACAACAAGTCTAAAAACTTACTAAGAACCATATATAGAGAAACTCTAAAAATATCTCACAAGAGAAATGAAGAGTCTCACAGGGGAAATGAAGAGTCTTAAAACCCCTATATAACACCAAGATCAAGCATGTTATTTGCATCCAAAAATAAATCTCTCCATTAATCGTTTCATATTCTTAGCATTAACAATTCATCAATTTACACCTTATGGAAAAGAAATTGAAACCACACAAATATAGTCCCTTGAGTTAAAGACTATGTCAGATCCATCATATTACATATTTTTAATTCTAGGGATTGAGTTGTCATTATGGCAAACGTCGTGGTACAGAATGTCATATAATAAACAATGCAATATAGTCCTAAAGTATAATAAAGCTAAAATACTATAGGAGTATTTTACAATACTATAGAACCATACATCTAGACACTTTATGAATCTCTTGTACCCAAATCCTTACATAGTCGACCTGACATTTCAATAATACCTAACGAATAACTGTTATCGAAAACTTAGTCTCAATGGCACAAGAGTACCACCAATAAACATGAAATGATCGCCTACGTTATTTATGGTTGAACCGGTGAACAATCAATGTTGATCAATGTATTTGACACATTACAATGGTTGAGAGCTTTAGAGATTGAAGAATCTTCTTAAAACTCGCTGCAGTTACTTAATACCTTAGAATACAACTACCATAGACATATAGATTGCTTAACTTAAATCTTATATTATCTTATTAAAAGATAACCACCATACACATATTACAGACTGAGCAATGTCTAAGACTTAGATTGAGAGCCAAAGAAAGCAGAACAAAGATCTTTTGGATCTGGGAAATTCCAATCTTCATTAGAAGGTACTTGACTTGAACCTTCCTGAGGAATAGGAATGGCCATACCTTCTATCATAGGATGGGAGCCTTCATCATGCTCAAGTAAATCAAGATTTATATCTTCCTGATCTAAGAAACTCCAATCTTCATCAACAAGTACTTGACTTGGACTTTCCTGATGAATAGGAATGGTCATACCTTCTATCATGGGATGTGATCCATTACTATAACATTATATTAATACAATAAGAAAAGTTTACAGAATTACTAACCTAATCTGAAGAATCAGAAGGAAGCGAAATAAAATCTTCTAGACTCCACTCTTTGTCATCATTAGGTTGACTTGTACCTTCTTGAGGATTTGGAAGGGGTATGTTTTCAGATATTGGAGGAAGAGCTCCAAGTTGCGGGGTCTCGATAGGGTTGGAACCCGTAACCCCATGGGTATGGGTTAAAAATTGACTCGTTTGAGGAGTGTGCAAGTAGGGAAGTGATGAAGAAGAATTCGGAACCAGTTGGGGGTAGCTATAAGGAGGAGGAAACCAGGCTAGATTACCTACAGAGCCTCCAAAATTTCCCTCACTCACAGGCTCGAGTAAACCAGGATTAATACTACTCATACCGGAATTAGATGGCAGAGATTGCTGCTGTGTATGAGTTCTGGATGAAGATTCCCCTTTTTCCAGAAATTTTCTTTTCTTATATTCATTCTTATGACCAGCTTGTATTAGTTTCTTTGTGCCGTCAGTGAGACCTGATTGTGACCCTTCCATTATTGCTTCTTTCTCCCTTTTTAGGTTGGGTAATAAATCTTTCGATAATCCTGCTGCTCCACTAAACTCGTTACCAAATTCCTGTTACATAAACAACTTTAGTAATAATAACATTATGATATAAATGAAATAAAAAAAAAGATGTAGTTCTTTACCTCAACACGATCAATGAGAGTTTGTAGACTCTTGAGTTGTCGTTGGGGCCAATGAACAATACCTAAATCTCTACAGCGTCTTTTTAACTGTGTGGATCCAATGTTGAGTTCTTTCGCAGCTTTCTCAATTGGCTCGTTAAAGTGTTCAGCTATCTGTTCTCTACTTAATGAGTGTCTGAAACCTCTTCTACTGCCAGCTACTGTGGTTGTCGGAATTGAAGGATTACTATTATTATTAATATTTGGGATCATTTGAACATGATCCTGATTTTCTGAACCCAAGATGGACATTGATTCATTAAAATCAGTAGCTTCTATCGGTGGTAATTGTTGATTTTCAACTAAAAACCCAGGATTCTGAAATCCTTCTAGATTCCTTTGAATCACCTGAAGTTGATTTTGATATTGAAATCCAACCCCAAGTTCGGGATTCATTTCAATATTGGTGTTATGAGTTGTTTGTAATTGACTTTCATTCTGAATGTCGGTCATGAATTCTTGATTCATGGGGATGATCTCACTACTCGTTGGGGGTACGTCGATGAATGGATTGTAGCCAGATAGATCATCCACAGCTGGGTCTACGAATAACAATTGTCAGATGATAGAACAAAATTAAATATTCATAGAATCAATCATTTAAAAGAATTTAACCTGGTAGAAGGTATGGAGGTTGATCAAGAGCATGGTCTAAAGATGCATTCACCGGATCTTCTAAGTTGATGTTCAACTCAGGAAAAACTTCAGGATCATTTTGAAGCTGATCAATCGGTAATATATTTGGAACACCTATACCTCACATAATTTTAGAACAAAACACTAGAGAAAGATATAAGAAAATAAAGAGAGTTTAGGATAATATAATTACCCGACTCCAATGGAGATAACTGATTAAATAGTGAGGTACCCTCTTCCGTTAGGAAATTCCGCTCACTTTCTGACAAGTTTTCCATATGAGATCTGTTTTCCATGCCTCGATTGGAAATCTGAGATTTTATAAGAATAAACTGGTAGTAAGAAAGAATGAGACTGAGACTGAAAAGATGTAGATATGAATGATGATACATACTCGTTTATATAAGCATTTTACAGCTGGAACTGAAAGGACAATCCGCGTCTTTATTACCAAAAAGTCAACCATCTACAGTAGATGCGACCTTTCGACTAACCTAAGTGCCAAAATTTTCAACATTCACTGTTTAATTCCGATAATGACAGAATAACGAATATTCAATCACCTATAGTAGATGCGACCTTTCCACTACCCTAATTGTCATTTTTTTTACATTCACTGCTTAACTCCGATAAAGACAGGAAAAGAAAAAGACTCTTATATAAAAAAAAATGTATATAGCCTAAAAGCGGAAATAATTCAAAGAACTGTTAATTAAATAATATCATAATCTAATCATAAATAATGAATTAGAACCTACTCACCTGACGTATGTACAGCTCATGGTCCACCTGTATCTTGCATATTTTATTCCTCCTATGCATATCAGCTATAAAATGACATTACATACATACATACATACATACATACATACGTGCATACATACATATATACATACATACACACACACATATACATACATATATACATACATACATACATACGTACATACACACATACATACATATATACGTACATACATACATACATACACATATACATACATACATACATACGTATATCCATACATACATACATACATATATACATAAACACATATATACATACTTAAGTGCATACATACATACATACATACATACATACATATATACGTACATACATACATACATACACATATACATACATACATACATACGTATATCCATACATACATACATACATACATACATATATACATACACACATATATACATACTTAAGTGCATATATACATACATACATATATACATACATACACACACATATACATACATACATACATACATACATACATACATACATACATACATACATACATACATACACACATACATACATATATACGTACATACATACATACATACACATATACATACATACATACATACATACGTATATCCATACATACATACATACATACATACATATATACATACACACATATATACATACTTAAGTGCATATATACATACATACATACATACATACATACATACATACGTATATATACATATATACACATACATACATACATACATACATACGTACATACATACATATATACATACATACACACACATATACATACATACATACATACATACATACATACATACATACATACATACATACATACATACATGCATACACACATACATACAAAATCAAAGCAACCGAAAACTAGGGAACACTAAGTATGGAATGAATTTACCTAGGAACATAAGGAACAGGTGAAATAGAAATACCGACATCTCTTCTTAAACACTTGAGAATCTATTCAAAGTACTAAATTTCGGGACGAAATTCTTTCTAACGGGTAGATAATGTGACAACTGTCAAATTAGGTCAACGAAAGTCAACTCAAGTCAACCGAAACGTATGATAAGTCAATATATTGAAATATAAATTTCATAACATATACAATGTATTATTTGATATTATAATGTACGCAAATTCAAAACAATTATACGAACAAACGCTATTAAGTTAGATATTTTAAAATAAAATTTTAAAATTTTCACGTCGTGAATAGTAAATAGTGAACCGTGAATAGTGACAGTGAATAGTATCCGAATAGTAAATAGTGAACCGTGAATAGTGACAGTGAATAGTGAACGGTAAATTACAAATTTTACATCGAAACGTAGATAAAAATATAACGGTTCCGAATATATATTTATATTTGTACCAAACGTTATATATAAAAAGTTACGATAGAAAAATGGTACAAATATAAAACTATTCGAAATATTACAAATTTTATATCGAAACGTAGATAAAATTACGACGGTTCCAAATATATATTTATATTTTTACAAAACGTTGTATATAAAAAGTTATGATAGATAAACGGTTAATTTAACTTGAAAGCGACGTTTAATCATTATATATATATATATATATATATATATATATATATATATATATATATATATATATATATATATATATATATATTATCATTCGTTGAATTCAGACGAACAGAAACACAAACACCCGTGATGTATATAATATTATTATATATAGTGGGTCCCACTCCATTAATATCCAATTTTACATATTTTACCCTTAAAAATTCATATATTCATTTTGAACCATACGTATACAAAACGTATTGTTAAGTTTAATAATATATTGTTTTATAAAACACAAAATATACCGTTACAACGGTATCGTCGATACGAACAACCTGACGTCAAAATTCCATATTATGGATATCAGTTTTATATTTAATATTTTCTTTTTCTTTAAAAAGAAATTATATTTACATTTAAACCCTATACTCTTATTAAAACTACAACTAATACCCTTTCGGTAATTCGTTAGAGATTTTTGGTTAAAAAGTTGATATTATTAAACTACGATTTTTGTAGATTACATTTTTATAAACAAAAATTATTTATCTTACGTAAAAACTATCAAATCTATTTAAAGAGTATTTTAAGGGTATGTTTTGTCATAAACAAATTATAAAAGCTATAATTATCAAATCTATGTATTTTGAGGGCCGCTATACGAAAATAAATCTACTATAAATAGAAACTTCATTTCTATCATTTCTTCACACCTATTTCTATCATTTCTATCATTTCTCTCTATATCACTAGATAGTATTGTTAGAATACTCTTCGATATATATAGATATATACAAAGAAAGAGCGTTAGAAGTAGTTATTTCAGTTATAAATATAGTGAGTTCGAGTTAGGAAGAGGAAGAGTCGGGCGATCTAACAACAATCGACGATAAGATACTAATCGACATTGAGGTGAGTTCATACCCCTTCTTTTTACATTTATTCAAGTTTTAAGGGGGAGAATACAAGTCATAATATTAAAATAATTATTTATACACTTTTGCAACAATAGTAAACAAAATGCAAATTTGGTAAAATGTTATTATTATAACAATTCAATTATAATTCCAAAAATATAATATTGATTGATCTACTTACGAGAACGGTGTCTAGGCCGATCAATTGGGCTAGGTTGTTGGATTTCCGAAAGGCTTATATGCTGAAAGGGTCCTGCCTCCCCATTTAATCTTCTACCTGGTCGTTCTTTATTTGATAGTCATGAAGTATTATATTAGAATTAATAAAAAGTAAAACCAAATTATTACACTACTATTGTGGAAAATATCTTAAAAGATGTATATTCATCTAAATAAGTTATTACACATATATTCGTATATATATGCTTTTTACAACAGAATACTAAAAATAAACTATTATAGGAATAGTTTGTGGATACAAAGGTTACTAAGATGTTTTAAACAAGACAAATAATTATATAAAATATATAATTATTATACATTACTATATTGTGCAAATACAAGGGTTTCACATATACAAAGTTTATGTAAACAAGTTGATATACATACATTTTTGTGAGACGGGTCTTCACTAGTGCTTATCTAAGCATGATACAATAAGTCCTGCATTTATAACCAGAGTCTCGGTAAGAGAACGTGATAATTGTGTATAGATCTATACGGGATTCACAATCCCGCACCTGAACTGCTAGCTACAGTTAGACCGACGGGTCTGGGGTGACAAATGTCATAACATTCCGACGCCTGAAGAACGTCGCAGCAGGCCTACAAGGTCACAGTATGGTTATAGGACGTCTCACATGGGAAAACAATCAACTTATTAAAATGTTTACGTGGATAAATACATATTTCAAATAGTTTTATACTATAATACAACTTACGTTATACATTTTTAGTCTTTGGACCTTTTAAGACTACAACACATTTATAAGAAAATATTGGATTTTCTGGATTACGATACTACATTTTACAAGAAAATGGATTACTCATACAAGTTTTATAGAATTAAAACTACATTATAACAAATTACAAATATAAGTATGGTTTTACTTATACACACTGGTTTTATGGAAATTAAAACTACATTTTATAAAGATATAAATACAAGTACGATTACTTGTACATATGAGTTTTATGGAATTAAAACTACAATCCAGTAAGATACAAATAAAATACGATTTCACCTACGAAAAGGTTTTACAAAATTAGATCTACAACTAATCTACGAATAAACATGTATTCACATAGAAAATATCGGATTTTCTAGTTTCAAACACTATCTCTTTACAAGGAAAAACAACTATGAATCTTTTCATACAAAAATCTTATGAACTCACCAACGTAATGTTGACACTTTTTCAAACTACTTGTATTCTCAGGAAATTGATGAATCAGGTAACTACAAGTTTTGACGATGGTTCATTATGGCATCATACTATGTATTTGATATTATATTGAAATTGTATTTGGAACATATTGTATTTTGAATCTTGTAACATTTACAATTATGTATATGATGGATGTGTTTGCTTTGATCACTATTGTACAAACGTTGTTATGATACTGTTCATGAAGTCATCCACCCTCAGACGATTCCGCCATCATGGTTTGGGGGTGTGACAGATTGGTATCAGAGCATTGTTTATAGTGAACTAAGTATATCAATCTATTTAAGATATACAACTATAAATACAATGGGACTAAAACTCTCTAAAACAATCTGTACAAAGTATACTTTAAAATACACTGATATTTTTATAAAGTATAAGTACAAGTACATACATACTAGAACAGTGTCATAACTAGAACAATACAAGAGTAACAAGATGAGTTGAACACTACGAGTAAGCCTAGGTAGTTATGTGATCATACCTAGGACAAATAGAGCCTGATCAACTCTATTTGTCCAAGGTATGACTAACATGTACTTAGAAATAGTCGTAGTGAACAACAAGTCTAAAAACTTACTAAGAACCATATATAGAGAAACTCTAAAAATATCTCACAAGAGAAATGAAGAGTCTCACAGGGGAAATGAAGAGTCTTAAAACCCCTATATAACACCAAGATCAAGCATGTTATTTGCATCCAAAAATAAATCTCTCCATTAATCGTTTCATATTCTTAGCATTAACAATTCATCAATTTACACCTTATGGAAAAGAAATTGAAACCACACAAATATAGTCCCTTGAGTTAAAGACTATGTCAGATCCATCATATTACATATTTTTAATTCTAGGGATTGAGTTGTCATTATGGCAAACGTCGTGGTACAGAATGTCATATAATAAACAATGCAATATAGTCCTAAAGTATAATAAAGCTAAAATACTATAGGAGTATTTTACAATACTATAGAACCATACATCTAGACACTTTATGAATCTCTTGTACCCAAATCCTTACATAGTCGACCTGACATTTCAATAATACCTAACGAATAACTGTTATCGAAAACTTAGTCTCAATGGCACAAGAGTACCACCAATAAACATGAAATGATCGCCTACGTTATTTATGGTTGAACCGGTGAACAATCAATGTTGATCAATGTATTTGACACATTACAATGGTTGAGAGCTTTAGAGATTGAAGAATCTTCTTAAAACTCGCTGCAGTTACTTAATACCTTAGAATACAACTACCATAGACATATAGATTGCTTAACTTAAATCTTATATTATCTTATTAAAAGATAACCACCATACACATATTACAGACTGAGCAATGTCTAAGACTTAGATTGAGAGCCAAAGAAAGCAGAACAAAGATCTTTTGGATCTGGGAAATTCCAATCTTCATTAGAAGGTACTTGACTTGAACCTTCCTGAGGAATAGGAATGGCCATACCTTCTATCATAGGATGGGAGCCTTCATCATGCTCAAGTAAATCAAGATTTATATCTTCCTGATCTAAGAAACTCCAATCTTCATCAACAAGTACTTGACTTGGACTTTCCTGATGAATAGGAATGGTCATACCTTCTATCATGGGATGTGATCCATTACTATAACATTATATTAATACAATAAGAAAAGTTTACAGAATTACTAACCTAATCTGAAGAATCAGAAGGAAGCGAAATAAAATCTTCTAGACTCCACTCTTTGTCATCATTAGGTTGACTTGTACCTTCTTGAGGATTTGGAAGGGGTATGTTTTCAGATATTGGAGGAAGAGCTCCAAGTTGCGGGGTCTCGATAGGGTTGGAACCCGTAACCCCATGGGTATGGGTTAAAAATTGACTCGTTTGAGGAGTGTGCAAGTAGGGAAGTGATGAAGAAGAATTCGGAACCAGTTGGGGGTAGCTATAAGGAGGAGGAAACCAGGCTAGATTACCTACAGAGCCTCCAAAATTTCCCTCACTCACAGGCTCGAGTAAACCAGGATTAATACTACTCATACCGGAATTAGATGGCAGAGATTGCTGCTGTGTATGAGTTCTGGATGAAGATTCCCCTTTTTCCAGAAATTTTCTTTTCTTATATTCATTCTTATGACCAGCTTGTATTAGTTTCTTTGTGCCGTCAGTGAGATCTGATTGTGACCCTTCCATTATTGCTTCTTTCTCCCTTTTTAGGTTGGGTAATAAATCTTTCGATAATCCTGCTGCTCCACTAAACTCGTTACCAAATTCCTGTTACATAAACAACTTTAGTAATAATAACATTATGATATAAATGAAATAAAAAAAAGATGTAGTTCTTTACCTCAACACGATCAATGAGAGTTTGTAGACTCTTGAGTTGTCGTTGGGGCCAATGAACAATACCTAAATCTCTACAGCGTCTTTTTAACTGTGTGGATCCAATGTTGAGTTCTTTCGCAGCTTTCTCAATTGGCTCGTTAAAGTGTTCAGCTATCTGTTCTCTACTTAATGAGTGTCTGAAACCTCTTCTACTGCCAGCTACTGTGGTTGTCGGAATTGAAGGATTACTATTATTATTATTATTTGGGATCATTTGAACATGATCCTGATTTTCTGAACCCAAGATGGACATTGATTCATTAAAATCAGTAGCTTCTATCGGTGGTAATTGTTGATTTTCAACTAAAAACCCAGGATTCTGAAATCCTTCTAGATTCCTTTGAATCACCTGAAGTTGATTTTGATATTGAAATCCAACCCCAAGTTCGGGATTCATTTCAATATTGGTGTTATGAGTTGTTTGTAATTGACTTTCATTCTGAATGTCGGTCATGAATTCTTGATTCATGGGGATGATCTCACTACTCGTTGGGGGTACGTCGATGAATGGATTGTAGCCAGATAGATCATCCACAGCTGGGTCTACGAATAACAATTGTCAGATGATAGAACAAAATTAAATATTCATAGAATCAATCATTTAAAAGAATTTAACCTGGTAGAAGGTATGGAGGTTGATCAAGAGCATGGTCTAAAGATGCATTCACCGGATCTTCTAAGTTGATGTTCAACTCAGGAAAAACTTCAGGATCATTTTGAAGCTGATCAATCGGTAATATATTTGGAACACCTATACCTCACATAATTTTAGAACAAAACACTAGAGAAAGATATAAGAAAATAAAGAGAGTTTAGGATAATATAATTACCCGACTCCAATGGAGATAACTGATTAAATAGTGAGGTACCCTCTTCCGTTAGGAAATTCCGCTCACTTTCTGACAAGTTTTCCATATGAGATCTGTTTTCCATGCCTCGATTGGAAATCTGAGATTTTATAAGAATAAACTGGTAGTAAGAAAGAATGAGACTGAGACTGAAAAGATGTAGATATGAATGATGATACATACTCGTTTATATAAGCATTTTACAGCTGGAACTGAAAGGACAATCCGCGTCTTTATTACAAAAAATTCAACCATCTACAGTAGATGCGACCTTTCGACTACCCTAAGTGCCAAAATTTTCAACATTCACTGTTTAATTCCGATAATGACAGAATAACGAATATTCAATCACCTATAGTAGATGCGACCTTTCCACTACCCTAATTGTCATTTTTTTTACATTCACTGCTTAACTCCGATAAAGACAGGAAAAGAAAAAGACTCTTATATAAAAAAAAATGTATATAGCCTAAAAGCGGAAATAATTCAAAGAACTGTTAATTAAATAATATCATAATCTAATCATAAATAATGAATTAGAACCAACTCACCTGACGTATGTACAGCTCATGGTCCACCTGTATCTTGCATATTTTATTCCTCCTATGCATATCAGCTATAAAATGACATTACATACATACATACATACATACATACGTGCATACATACATATATACATACATACACACACACATATACATACATATATACATACATACATACATACGTACATACACACATACATACATATATACGTACATACATACATACATACACATATACATACATACATACATACGTATATCCATACATACATACATACATATATACATAAACACATATATACATACTTAAGTGCATACATACATACATACATATATACGTACATACATACATACATACACATATACATACATACATACATACGTATATCCATACATACATACATACATACATACATACATATATACATACACACATATATACATACTTAAGTGCATATATACATACATACATATATACATACATACACACACATATACATACATACATACATACATACATACATACATACATACATACATACACACATACATACATATATACGTACATACATACATACATACACATATACATACATACATACATACATACGTATATCCATACATACATACATACATACATACATATATACATACACACATATATACATACTTAAGTGCATATATACATACATACATACATACATACATACATACATACATATGTATATATACATATATACACATACATACATACATACATACATACGTACATACATACATATATACATACATACACACACATATACATACATACATACATACATACATACATACATACATACATACATACATACATACATACATACATACATACATGCATACACACATACATACAAAATCAAAGCAACCGAAAACTAGGGAACACCAAGTATGGAATGAATTTACCTAGGAACATAAGGAACAGGTGAAATAGAAATACCGACATCTCTTCTTAAACACTTGAGAATCTATTCAAAGTACTAAATTTCGGGACGAAATTCTTTCTAACGGGTAGATAATGTGACAACTGTCAAATTAGGTCAACGAAAGTCAACTCAAGTCAACCGAAACGTATGATAAGTCAATATATTGAAATATAAATTTCATAACATATACAATGTATTATTTGATATTATAATGTACGCAAATTCAAAACAATTATACGAACAAACGCTATTAAGTTAGATATTTTAAAATAAAATTTTAAAATTTTCACGTCGTGAATAGTAAATAGTGAACCGTGAATAGTGACAGTGAATAGTATCCGAATAGTAAATAGTGAACCATGAATAGTGACAGTGAATAGTGAACGGTAAATTACAAATTTTACATCGAAACGTAGATAAAAATATAACGGTTCCGAATATATATTTATATTTGTACCAAACGTTATATATAAAAAGTTACGATAGAAAAATGGTACAAATATAAAACTATTCGAAATATTACAAATTTTATATCGAAACGTAGATAAAATTACGACGGTTCCAAATATATATTTATATTTTTACAAAACGTTGTATATAAAAAGTTATGATAGATAAACGGTAAATTTAACTTGAAAGCGACGTTTAATCATTATATATATATATATATATATATATATATATATATATATATATATATATATATATATATATATATATATATATATATATATATATATATATATATTATCATCCGTTGAATTCAGACGAACAGAAACACAAACACCCGTGATGTATATAATATTATTATATATATAGTGGGTCCCACTCCATTATTATCCAATTTTACATATTTTACCCTTAAAAATTCATATATTCATTTTGAACCATACGTATACAAAATGTATTGTTAAGTTTAATAATATATTGTTTTATAAAACACAAAATATACCGTTACAACGGTATCGTCGATACGAACAACCTGACGTCAAAATTCCATATTATGGATATCAGTTTTATATTTAATATTTTCTTTTTCTTTAAAAAGAAATTATATTTACATTTAAACCCTATACTCTTATTAAAACTACAACTAATACCCTTTCGGTAATTCGTTAGAGATTTTTGGTTAAAAAGTTGATATTATTAAACTACGATTTTTGTAGATTACATTTTTATAAACAAAAATTATTTATCTTACGTAAAAACTATCAAATCTATTTAAAGAGTATTTTAAGGGTATGTTTTGTCATAAACAAATTATAAAAGCTATAATTATCAAATCTATGTATTTTGAGGGCCGCTATACGAAAATAAATCTACTATAAATAGAAACTTCATTTCTATCATTTCTTCACACCTATTTCTATCATTTCTATCATTTCTCTCTATATCACTAGATAGTATTGTTAGAATACTCTTCGATATATATAGATATATACAAAGAAAGAGCGTTAGAAGTAGTTATTTCAGTTATAAATATAGTGAGTTCGAGTTAGGAAGAGGAAGAGTCGGGCGATCTAACAACAATCGACGATAAGATACTAATCGACATTGAGGTGAGTTCATACCCCTTCTTTTTACATTTATTCAAGTTTTAAGGGGGAGAATACAAGTCATAATATTAAAATAATTATTTATACACTTTTGCAACAATAGTAAACAAAATGCAAATTTGGTAAAATGTTATTATTATAACAATTCAATTATAATTCCAAAAATATAATATTGATTGATCTACTTACGAGAACGGTGTCTAGGCCGATCAATTGGGCTAGGTTGTTGGATTTCCGAAAGGCTTATATGCTGAAAGGGTCCTGCCTCCCCATTTAATCTTCTACCTGGTCGTTCTTTATTTGATAGTCATGAAGTATTATATTAGAATTAATAAAAAGTAAAACCAAATTATTACACTACTATTGTGGAAAATATCTTAAAAGATGTATATTCATCTAAATAAGTTATTACACATATATTCGTATATATATGCTTTTTACAACAGAATACTAAAAATAAACTATTATAGGAATAGTTTGTGGATACAAAGGTTACTAAGATGTTTTAAACAAGACAAATAATTATATAAAATATATAATTATTATACATTACTATATTGTGCAAATACAAGGGTTTCACATATACAAAGTTTATGTAAACAAGTTGATATACATACATTTTTGTGAGACGGGTCTTCACTAGTGCTTATCTAAGCATGATACAATAAGTCCTGCATTTATAACCAGAGTCTCGGTAAGAGAACGTGATAATTGTGTATAGATCTATACGGGATTCACAATCCCGCACCTGAACTGCTAGCTACAGTTAGACCGACGGGTCTGGGGTGACAAATGTCATAACATTCCGACGCCTGAAGAACGTCGCAGCAGGCCTACAAGGTCACAGTATGGTTATAGGACGTCTCACATGGGAAAACAATCAACTTATTAAAATGTTTACGTGGATAAATACATATTTCAAATAGTTTTATACTATAATACAACTTACGTTATACATTTTTAGTCTTTGGACCTTTTAAGACTACAACACATTTATAAGAAAATATTGGATTTTCTGGATTACGATACTACATTTTACAAGAAAATGGATTACTCATACAAGTTTTATAGAATTAAAACTACATTATAACAAATTACAAATATAAGTATGGTTTTACTTATACACACTGGTTTTATGGAAATTAAAACTACATTTTATAAAGATATAAATACAAGTACGATTACTTGTACATATGAGTTTTATGGAATTAAAACTACAATCCAGTAAGATACAAATAAAATACGATTTCACCTACGAAAAGGTTTTACAAAATTAGATCTACAACTAATCTACGAATAAACATGTATTCACATAGAAAATATCGGATTTTCTAGTTTCAAACACTATCTCTTTACAAGGAAAAACAACTATGAATCTTTTCATACAAAAATCTTATGAACTCACCAACGTAATGTTGACACTTTTTCAAACTACTTGTATTCTCAGGAAATTGATGAATCAGGTAACTACAAGTTTTGACGATGGTTCATTATGGCATCATACTATGTATTTGATATTATATTGAAATTGTATTTGGAACATATTGTATTTTGAATCTTGTAACATTTACAATTATGTATATGATGGATGTGTTTGCTTTGATCACTATTGTACAAACGTTGTTATGATACTGTTCATGAAGTCATCCACCCTCAGACGATTCCGCCATCATGGTTTGGGGGTGTGACACATACTAGATAAGACTGCACATACTAGACAAGACATTTAAATTGTTTTTGGACTAACGATACACATATTAGACAATAAAAATTCTAAGTTGTGTTTGGGATGATCTTTGATGGTTTTAGTACATTCATCATTGTTCAATCATTCTTTGAACTCAAAGACAACATTGGCGGATGATGTAACACTGTCGGATGGTAGAATTATTAATTCAGTTCATTATAACTTGCATTTCATCATTAATCAATCTTTCTTTGAACTCAAAGACAACATTGACGAATGATGTAAGTGTAACACTATCGGATGATAGAAGTATAAATTCGGTTTATTATAACTTGTATGTTCACTTTATCTTTTGTTAGTCTTAATATTAAACATATATACCGATGGCAAATATAGCCATGAAAACGATATACTAGAAATGTTTTGTGTGATAATCGCACAAGTGCTTAAACATATAACCTATTAAACCATAAATAGATGAAAAACATATAAACTTGCCACTTGAGGGATGTGCATTTATGTATGCATGGTTAAACAAAACCTCAAGAATGTTCAAATAATTATACTCGCATAGCGAATGATACTCAACTCAGTTGGGTGGAGGTCAGGGTTTTCCTGCTCCAGGTTTCCTCCTGAGGTAAGGTGGGGAGTTCGACTCTTTGGAGCGTCAAACAATGAGGGACGGTTGAAAACCCGTCACAAAGTGGTCAACTCCCTAGCCGTTTCCAAAAAAAAAAAATTATACTCACATATGCTTAGTGATTAGTAACAACAAAATCAATTAAACTCGCAAAAAATAGCATGTTCCCCCGAATGTTAATCGGTGGTTCTACGTGTCAGAAAAATTGTATCCGAGACATTGCGAGTTCACGAATATGTTTTAGCCATATTCGTGGTTACTTTTTTATAATCCAAAAAATAAAATTGAATGGAGATATATTTCTTATATAATTATTTTACCGAATAACTTTAAATGTTATTTATTCGAAAATATTTTGAGCATCTTGATGGGGAAAAAATGATTCACATCCATTCATTAACTATAAATTGAATTAATATGCCACCTTTAATATGCTAAGGAGTTTATAGAAATATTATAATTAGACAACAAAAATACTAAAATCAGTATAATATTTTGATAAATTGAAAAGCAAGTATATGTTAAGTTACTAAAGGAATGATGATAAAATGTACTAACTTTTTGATAACTCGTATGATTTTTTATACAACTCCGATCTAAAAAAAAACTCCGATGATACTTAAAGATAAATGTTAAAATAAAGTTAAAGTTATGACATAGACTAAATATATTATCAAACCTAAAATTAATAAAAGTATATGATAATGTAATACAATAAAAGTATAATCAATTGAAAAATGTAAATTTGGGCATAAGTATGTCACCTGGTCAAATCATAAGTTTGTTCTATTTAATTACAAAAATGAAATTATGTTTATGGTATCATATTGATATTATATAACTATAATAAATTTTAATTAAACAAATTGTGCATAAATACTAGAGTACGATAGTGTTTGTGACTTTGTTCGGCATTTGTCATCTTCTTCTTGTTCATTATCTACACTAATCTTTCTTTTTTCTCTTTCTCTTTCTTACTTTTTGGGAAATTTTTGTTTTTTTTTACTTCATAAGACTAGTCTTGTCAATAAAGTTTAGTCAAGATCAGAATATGTGTATATTCAATTTGATTCAGTTTAAATTATAGATATATAACTCTCGTAGATGTTAAAAATGTATAAAAAAATTTAGAGCTTAAGATAATATTCCATATTAACTTAGACATCCTATTTAACAAAGAAGTCTATACAATTTTTATCAAAGTTGGGTTTGGAGATACATTTTAAAACTGATTGATATAAAATTTGATGTTAGTGTACTAATTTGACTTTGGTTTCAGTGTTTCAAATTACGTTGTTACGTCTTGTGATGTGAAATGAAACACGCTTAAACGTAGTTTATATTAAGGTGAAATTGTTGTGAGCCCATAAATCTTCCATGCAACATGTTAAATAAACCGAACCAACAATTATCTTCATGAAAAGCATATTACAATAGTAGAATCAGCAGTACTGAACAACTTGAGCAAACTTGTTCAATGTTTGATAGAATCCATAATGTGTTTTATAAAAAAAATGACCAATGACGCCACCTAAGTAGCTTACATTGAACCCGCCATGACCCACTCGTGAGAGGTAACCACGGTGTACTGATAATTTCTGGTAATGCTAGACATTCTATGCGTTATTGAGCGGGATTTTAGTTAGTTCATCTCTATTAATTGACTAATATCGCTCACTTTTAGTGCCGAGTGCTTGTATGTATTTTTAGTGAAATGCAGGGTTTATATTGCAAATTTGATGAAGTTGGTGATGAAAAACGAGGATAAGACCAAAGACACATTCGCGGCACGGATAATAGCTCCACGCGACGCGGTCAATGGGATAAAAACGTGGTCTAGAGGAGTTTGAATTTCGAGAAGCGAGAAAAGGGGGATAGGGCTTGACGTACGGCACGAACAACACTTCTACGCGACGTTCCAAAAGTAGGTTAAGCAGGAATGAATCAAGATCATTAAAGACCTTGTACAGTGCAAGCTAGAGGAAGGAGATAGTGTTGGTGTTCATGTCCTGAAGATCAAGTCATACATTGACAAGTTGGAAAGATTAGGCCTTCCCATCAGTCAGCAGTTGGGCACAAGTATTGTCCTCAATACTTTAACTGGCTTGTATGACCATTTTGTCTAGAGCTATAGTATGGTTAATATGGATAAGTCTATAATAGAAATGCATGACATGTTAAATATGTATGAGTCTTACATTGCCATACATGGATCCTCTAGCTCAATTATTCCTAAATTAGTCCTTGAAGAAGGAGGTGTCTAAGAAAAAAATGCCAAGGGCAATAGCAAGGCCAATTCTGAGATGCCTCAAACTAGGAATCATGAGGATGATATATGTTTCAACCAAAAGGACGATATGACATGAAAGGCATATATACTCAAGATATTTGATGCAGCAGAAGTAGTTGCAAGCCAAGGAGTATGGCGCTTTGCGTATATTTTTAATTCCATAGTACTTTGCTTGTAACCAATCTTGGCATTTGTTAGTGTACAGGGACTGAAAGCGGAGAACTAAAGCATAGAGAGTTGGATCAAATCATAGATTACAAGAAGCTTGTTTTCATCCATAGGATTAGGAACCAACTTCTCTCCAGTGTTTTAGTTTATGGTTTTACAATTGAAATTGTTGGTGTAAACATTATTTCATTGGATGTCTTGACTGGTTTTTTATTGAAGTTGTTTTAACTAAAAAGTTGTTTTGAAACAAAGATGTTGTCTTTACATCTATGAGACTAGTATATCAGAATAGTTCAAAATTGATTTAAAAGGATCCAGATGTTTGGATAAGATGTATGAGTGGGATTGTCTACTTATCATAAACTTGAAAGAAACTACCAGAACTCAATTTGGAATATCACTACCTCCCATGGCCTAGCTACTTTCTTGAAAGCATTCAGATTCTACAAAGACAATAGGATAATGTCAATATTAATCTACCCCGGATGATCCTTTATCATAACGCTTGGACCTCACTAAATATATATTTTACTTTGCCATGTCACTCGAACATAATTAATGCACGTTGTGTCTTAAACTCTAGCCATACTCAAGAACCTTCGATATAATTATCCATATCATTGAACCCTTTATTCAAGAGAAATATGTAGAAGTTTGAAATGGTACAAATTTCCAAACATCTCTTATCCCACACAAGATGAATCGAGAACAACAAAAAGGTTTGGAACCTCCAATGCCAATTTCTTATGTGCCCCCTTTAGTTTGAATGTCCTCCCCCGGATTCACTTTCCCTTAAACCATGTTTACATATGTTTTGGAACAATTATTAACATTAGCATTCTAACTATTATTACAATGTTCCTTGTTAACATAATTCGACCTGGATGATTGGTTTTTCTCATCACAACAGAATCTAGCAATCAATGCAAACATCTGATAATTCCCGACCAAAATCGAGCATAACTGTTTAGCAAGTGAACTTTCATCCCCTGTCTGAACAAACTGTTTGCCAAGTTTTGAAATTTTTCTTTAGATTTATACGTCTCCTACCTTACCATACTTTGCACACCATGACAACAAGTCTTGAGAATTCAAGTTGTTCAAGAAATTCGTAACATGAAAATGACACAAAACTTTATCATGATCCTTGAAATTAGGGTTTAAAATTTTACTTTTAGTGTTGTTTTCTTCCGCCTTTCATTTCTTTGTACCACTGTTTTGTTTCTTGGAGTTCACAAACTTCCATTCCAATTTATATTTTTGTTCTTTCATTTTTCATCACCTATCATAACATTTGTGGAACGTAGCCCATATACAATCACCACAACACAACACTAAAACACCCTTGGATGTAGAAGCTTGATCTAATCAAACTAAAGGATGTGTGAATCCCAATCTACACCTCTAGACGATTTAAAACCCAACATATATTCATCTAATCATTAAAAAATCAGTATAGTATATTTATAGTGTAATAAAACTCTTATGTTTTCTGAAATTATATAATCTAATAGATTGTAACAATTAAATACTTCAGAGTCGGTTACCTAACATTTATGATCGTCTAAAATTTACCAATTTAAAATCCTAAATTACTTAGACATTTCTTCGACATTCAAAAACAAGTACATCAAAATTTAGATACGATTTAGAACAATTAATAAAACAACTAATGTAGAATGTCTAGTTTCGTGTGTGAGAACGCAACGCCTTGCGAAATTGTAAACAAATAGAAATATTTTCATGTTCTATTTTTCTGAACAGCAAAGAAATATTTTCATGTACAAAATAAATATTGGTAGAGAGTTCTAAGACCAAGAGGTGTGGTAACATATTACACCACATTACCACTCATTTTTACCCGCCATATAGGCGACACCTCAATAAAGTCTCACTAACTTCTCACCCCCTTAAAATGTTAGACATGGTAAACCCTTACTACCACTCATTTTTTTAATTAAATAAAAAATATATTTAAATTAAACAAAACTATCAAATTAATTTAAAAATTAAAGCACTTCATTAATTAAGAAATAAAATTGCTAACGTAAAATAAAACGACAAACTACAAATTAGAAAAAACAACTAAAACCGACAAACGGAAATTTATGTAAAGAGTGTTAAAAGTGTGGTTTTAGTTGTGTTAAAATTAGATAGTATATATAGATTGTAAATTTTTGCAAATTTGGAAATTGTTTGGGGGGTGGGGGTGGGGGTGGGTGGGGGGATTGAAAAGTTTGAGATGGAAGCCGCATGTTTTGGGGAACCCGCTGGAGGGAGGAACCTGCGGTCACCCATCCGACTGGGACAGTGTACACATACAGGCTTCCTCCTCCACGTGGGAACCCGCATACCGCTTGGTCTGTACACTGGTTGGTCTAAGAGCCTTACTTGTACGTCGCGAACCTCCGACCACTTAAGATTTGTGTTAGGGTTGAGAAGGGTTTCAAAATGTATTTTGTATTGAAATTTTGAAAAACTCTAAGAAAATGTCATAAATAAGAGTTAAGAGAACAATTTTAGGTGTTCCGAATTTCAGCCACCAAATTCAAGGTCACTCTTGTAAAAATTAATACTGATATAGTAATTTCATTAAAAACATATTCCATACTTGGCTGTTTTGTGATATTCTTTTTGATTTTAACATAGTTGACTCTTTTAAGTCTTGAAAGATACACGACACATGTAATTTGTAGGGCATCATACTAAATGTGTGGTCTTCGTCAACTAGTTGTAACTTTGAATATGTAATTAATTTTGATAAAAACAGAAACCAACGGAAAATGAAAGATCTATGTATAGGCCACCATATTTCCTATTTAAAAAAATTATAATAATAATAATAAAACGAGATCTAAGACATTATTTCAAGACACCGTCTTTCCCCATCAACCACCTAGACCCACCTAAAAGCACGAACTGAAAAAATGATATTGTATTAATTAGGGTGCTACTATATAAACACACCATATACACCTATAAAGAAAAGTCAAACAGTGTCAACCAATCATATCTAATTTTTACGGATAACATTGTAATTCCAACAAATAAAAAGAAGTTGACCCTATATAGATGTGTATCTCTAGTATAAATGGGGTGTGTTTTTGGCAATTCCCATTAATTATACTCACTTGTCGTAATATTTACAAGAGTTTGAGGGACGAAAAAGGCAATGTTCAAAACGCCTTCAAATATAAGTTAAACATGTTATTTTACTTTCATATTGATGAGATACAAACCAACGAAATAATTTTCCACTAAATAGGTTAAAAATTTTGGTGATGCCCTCAACAAAGATTGGGCTGTGAAACAATAGTACCCTCAACAATAAATTTTTCTGGATCCGTTACGGGGCTAATGGTTATGTGCTTATGTCCATGGAAAGTTAATGACTAACTATGTTGTAACATAATAAAAATACATATAAAGTATATAGATATTCAGTTTTATAAAAGTTGTGTAATTTTGACCAAAATTGGATAAAACACTAAAAGAAAATGTTAAAGTGTACGATTTGTGTGAAGGATATGCGTGAGAGAATTTTGACCACCGGTACCACTAATGGCATGGTGGTGACGCGATATTGGGTTTAATAAAACTGAAATTTGGAGTTTGTATATGGACTAAAATTGATCATATTGGTGGAAAAATATAGTTAATATTAGTACCTATGAGATACTAGAAAATGAACGAATTAAGTTGAGCTTAAACTAAGCTAATTTGATGTTGAAAATAACAATTTAACAACAAATTATGTATTGGGCCGAAATCTGTGGGCTATTAACAATGTTGGGTTGTAGGCTTGGCGCTGCTGTTGGTTTTTGTATGGGCAGAAATTTAGAGGTGCATAAAAGCCGGTTAAAAACCGGTTTCGGTTTTTTTAAAAACCGGTTTTTTCAAAAACCGATTTGCGTCTAACCGGTTTCGGTTATAACTGGTCCGGTTTTGGCCAGTTTTTTTCTAAAGAAAATTGAATTTTAGACCGGTTTTTTCGGTTTTTAAACCGGTTCGGTTCGGTTAATCGGAAGAAATACCGGGGTAAAAAACCGGTTCGGTTTGGGATAGAAAACCGGTTATTAAATAACCGATTCCATTTTTTTAAAAAACCGGTTCAGATGTGCACCTCTAGGCAGAATATTATTATTTTTTAAGAAATATTTAGAAATCAATCAAATGCTATTATAATAATTATGGATGTATCTCGTAGATCATCTATGGAAAAGTATTAAAATAACACCGTTTTGATTATTTTCGTATATAACATGTCAATTTAGCAAATGGTATTGTAAAAATATAAGTCTCATTATATATATATATATATAATACTATTACATATATATATATATATATATATATATATATATATATATATATATATATATATATATATATATATATATATATATATATATATATATATAGATGTAGGTTCATATGTGAATAACAAATATTGTGTGAGTGTATGAGCAAATATGGTCCAATCATTTCACAAGGATAATATAGTAATTTTATAAATAATTTAATTATTATTCTAATAAATACCGTCCTATAATTATGGAAGTTTCTTAATATTAAGGGATTTAGACTTTATATCTAACCAACACACGTTTCACCCTTATTCCACCCAACTATCATGCTTATCGGCAATAACCCTACACAGTCTACATCCTTCATACGCCACCATCTCCACCCACCTTGCAACAACCACCGCCGTACACCATTAGACCCGCCATATCCATCATCTTCGTTCCATCGGATGCGCCACACTCATCATCTCCATTCTAATCGTCAACCGCCTTCTTCACGAACCAAAAAACATCACGATTACAGACTTTATGCAAAACAAATCGCGATTGAAACAGGTTAGTCGATCCTTCTAAAGTTGATCATTAGTGTTTCTCGATTTCCCACAGCCCCCCACAACCATTCTTCACCAACATCTCGTATAAAGTTTGTTTGCTGCTCTCTTCATCTTTAGATCATTTATAAAAAGGTAATTCATTTACGTACATGAAACCTATTTTTTAAAGATTTTATTGATTTTGATGTTCTAAAACAAACAGGGGTGTAGTAGAAACAAATAATGTTACGGATGAAAAACAACGTGTTGTTCTGAAGAAGAAGTTATTTGGACGTTAAAATTGTTCATCCCTTACGTCAATGAAGGTAAATCATTTATTTTTTAATTCTCACGCAAAAAATCTTGACAAGTGTTGATGAGTTGTAATGTTGTATATTACAAAATTACAAACAACCGAAAGTTAATTCCCAGATCGGCTAACCTCGTGGCCGGTCTTTCGTGCTTCTGTTTGCATTAATTGACCTAGATCCATAATCTAGGAAAACTGCACTTCACCTTTTTGATAAAATTCCCAACGGCTCCGATCACATTTTAGGGTTTTAGGATATGTGGTGGACTTTTCTAGTCATACATGTGTGGCTTTTCTTGTTCCCATGTATCACATTTTTGGGTTTTAGAATCTGTGATGGACTTTTTTTAGTCATACATGTGTGCTTTTCTTGTTCCCACATATCCTTTCATTTTGCTAGAATGTCAAAATAAACATTATAATTTGTAAAAAGTAAGTTATATGCCAATTCTAAAAATTTCAACAATTTTAATGTTTTGTTGAAAGCAATTTAGATTGCCCACCAAGTGTTTGCTAAATTGCATCAGTGAAGTGATTGGTTTTTTGTAAGATTTTATTTAGTTTATTGGGTGGATAAAAGTAATTGATATTGGAATATGCGTAGAGAATTCATTCTTATTTTATAGTCATTTTGTGATTACAGGCCTTGAAGATCCACATATGGTATTTGAAAGACTAGAACATTCTTTAAGAATGAAGACTAGAACCAACATATGTTAAGGGTATTCTCTATGAATGAAAGGCTCAAACTAGAACATTCTTTAAGAATGAAGACTGAAAAAAGAGATATTGATGGTTCAAGAATTTTTTCTTGTGTTTAAGTATAAAATGTTGTGTATATTCTTCAAGAATATTGTATATTCATGTATAAAATATTATGTATATTCTTCACAAATATTTGTATATATTGTTGGTTGTGTTATAAAAATGGTTGTTTTACGTTATAAGAATGCTTCTAATATTCTTTAAGAATGAAATCGTGTTTTTTTAGAATAAACGAATGACGATATTTGTTCACCGTAATATGAAACTTTTTTACTTTTTTTAAATTAATATAATAAGATAATTAATTAATCCCACCAATTTAGGAGATAATAAATTATATTCCTTTTTTGAATCTTGATTAATAGACTAAAATACCCTTTTCAGGGGTTTAATTATAAAAACTAATTAATTAAGTTTTATATATTTACGTTAAAGCCCTTGAATCTAAAACCGTAGATCATTTCAATCGGATGCTCCATATTTAGTCATACATTCACACAATACTTGTAATCCACATTTGATCCTAACTCTATATATATATATATATATATATATATATATATATATATATATATATATATATATATATATATATATATATATATATATATATATATATATATATATATATATATATATATATATATATATATATATAGGGGGAGGATCAATTGAGGCCAACGCAAATGTTGAGGTCGCGAGGCCAGTTCTGGACCAATCAAATTATAAGGGCATATTAGTAATTATGTATTTTAATTAAATTATATCAAAATTATAGTTTCCTAAAATTTAGGATTCTGATTCCTAAAATCTAGGATTTTGATTGTTAGTTACCAAAAAAATCTGATAAATTAATTTTTATTTTTTAATAATTTTAAATTATATATCGTCAATTTTTTTACTTATTTTTTATTTTTTATTTATTAATAGATAGTAATTATCATTTTTTTTGTCAAAATATTTTTTTCATTGTATTATCTGATTTACACAATTTCATTCATAAATGATTATAAAACACAATGTACTTCTAATCATAAATGATTAGATCTATAAAAAATAAAAATAGATACAATTGTAAAATATAGAATAAATAGGACACGATATAAATATAAAAATTTCAAAATATTCTTAATCATGAATGAATAAAAACACCTCTAATTATAATCATAGATGACTACACCTCTAACTATAAATTAATAAACAATAACAAAAATAAAAGTTACATCTGAATTCCTACATTTCAAGTTATATTTATTAATGAATATAATCGTAACAATAAATGAATTCACACATTGTTGTGTTTGCTTCGAATTTTTGTTGTTGCACCATACACGAAAAAAGATGAAACACTCATGATCATTGTTGTTCTTGGATACACACCTGCAGAATCAAATTCAAGGATATCATAAAATGATTATCACCATATTAAACATAAATGATTAATGACCATATTAAACATATCTAAAGTTATAATCAGAAATGATTATAACTGATGTTCTAATTATTTATGCAATTATATTTATAATCATCAATAAATCTAGTTATAATCATCAATGATTATAGTTATAATCATCAATGATTAACAAACACATAAATATACTTTTAACACACAAATTCATACGGTTATAGTGTTAATCACTAATGATTAACACTGCAAAGTTACTTATTCATGCTTAACACTTAACAGAGGTTTCTAGCCCCCCAAATTAACAGGTTTCTAACACATTTAATCATCAATGAATATACCTAATAACATACAACTATCCATAAAATCACAGTGTTAATCATCAATGATTAACATTGTTCATCGTCAATGATTAATACATAGACACTTAACAAAACAAACATACATATATAGTATTAATCATCAATGATTAACACTGCAAAATTATTGATTCTTGCTTAACATTGTATGCATAGTTATGGTTTATATGTTTTAATCATTAATGATTACCATCAAAATATAACCAGTGTAATTAGCTCTAAATTATGGAAAACTACAATGTCATACTTTCTGTAAAATATTTCTAGATTGTCGTTATATATAATCTTGGAAAACCCGAAATAATATATAAAAACATCAAAACTGGAAAAACAAAAATATAAAAACCCCTGAATAAAATATTTCACATTGTTTCTTGTTTAATCTTGAAAGAAATGATTATACAAAAGGAAAATGTCTTTTTATAGATTGGAAATATCGCCAAGATCACAATACTCATGATAAAAGTGATTTAACAAAAAATTCCCCATAATAAAACTAATTAAACTGTGGAATACAAAGAATAAAACCAACTGAATAATTAAATCACCATAATAAAAGTAATTAAATCAAACAAAACCCATTATAAAACTATAAAATACACACAATCTGTTTAAGATGTTTCTCCGATCTAGGTTCATATTTAATCTTGAAAAATAAAAAAAATAAAAAAAATATATAGTTCTTTTTCAAATTGGAAAACTCATCAGACTCGTTAAAAGATTATTTAAAATACACAACACCATCATTCCTTTGTACTTTTTCTCAAAATAAATAAATAAAAATAAATTCTTTATGAAACGGACGTTTCTAAATCTTGTGAGATGTAGTCTGCATAATCTTCTTATCATTATATTAGTTTTGCTTTCACCAGATCTGTTCTATGATGTACACTTATCAACCATTTTTATTAATTTGTTTAGATTGTAGTTTTCATACGAATCATCACGTTGTTTATATTAAACTTTGTTAGCCTGATTCGACTTGTGTTTCTATTTGCTTAGAGTCCAATTTTCACCATATTTTAATTAATTAGTTGTTAGCTTTACATTTAACAAGAGCTATCTTAAATGTATTGCAGGAAATTCAAGTACGATGGCAAAAATCAAGAAACCGACAAGAACATCGAGATATGCAAGATAAAGGCACTCGAAAAAAAGTAAAAAAGAAAGTAAACTCACCATGAAACTTGTTTTTCCAATTTGTCAATCACCCAATAAACTAATCTTGAGGGTAACCAAATCTGAATCTGCTTCATAACCGTTGCAGGTAGTGGTGGTTGAAAATTAATTTATGTGACCATTTGTTGAAAAAATATTTAGGAATTAAATTTAAATCAATTTTAGTAGATGTGTTAAGTTTTTGCTTAAGTGGTGTTAGCGAAAAATAACCCTTAACCAAATCTACACAAGTCTACTTTACTTTTGTCTAAAATGCAGGAATTAGCGAAAAAGTGATGAATCAGACCTTGCTTTAGCGAAAAGTCAGATGCTGATAAGCGAAAATCCAAGTGGCTGATTAGCGAAAATTCGAGCAAAGGATCAGCAATATCTGAAGTCAGATCAGCAATATCTGAAGTCAGATCAGCAATATCTAAAGATGAGGGTCAGCAAAAACTGAACAAGGGTTAGCAAAAATCTCTGATCAGCTTAGCAAAAAGTTAACGCCGTTAACTTTTTAGCAAAAACTAAATAGAATATTCCAGGAGCATTTTAGCAAACCCCTCCAAGATTCCTTGTGTATTTTAGCAAACCCCACCTTAGACACATGTCAAGCTCTTATTGGTGGACATTCTCTTACACCCTATAAATACCCTACACCACTACCTATGTCTCCACCACTCTTACACATCCCTTACACCCTCACGTAAAATTATCAGAGGATTGTCCAAGAGTGTGCTCTTCCCTCATTTGAAGATTTGAAAGAATTATTAGAATATTCCTTTTGTGTTCTTGCAAACAGGACGTGTTCTTCATTATTTCTTCATTGTTCTTCATTTGTTCTTCACCATTTTCATTGTAATACTTTGAATGCTTCATTATTATAAATGAAAATCTTCTTTTTCACTTTTCTTTATTGTTACTGAATAGTTTTGATTAAATATTCTGTATTGTGTTTGTCATTTTAAGATCTTCTTGGATTTAAATCTTCTTCTTATATTTTTGTGTTCATTCATGGAAATATTTTGAACTTCAGATTTATTTATATCCAACAATTGGTATCAGAGCTTGTGTAATCTTTTTACAAAGCTTGATAAGATCTTTGAGAAACAAGTGTTGAATCTTTCTTTATTTTTGTTGTTATTTCTTTGAGTTTTTGGGTTTGAATCTTCAAAAACCCACTTCTTTCTTCAAGAACACGTTTCTTAAAGAAGAAGAAGTTATTCAAGAAAGCTTTTAGTTAACTTTCCTTCATCTTTTTCTCTCCCTTTCTTATTTATAAAATCATACTTTGAGCTTTTGTTTCTCACGAGGTTTTCTTCACTGGAAGAAAATTTCCAAAAGCTTATTCTCCATTTTTGGGTGCTTTTTTGTTCTACGGATTTGAGAAAAGTGAATCTTCATCAAAACCATCAAAACATCCATGTTCACGTTCTCCTTGTGAAAACTTTGAGATTTTTGGAATTAACTTTCTTGAATCTGTCACTTTCTTCACTAAAGTTTTCAAACTTGTTTTTTCAAAACCCTTTATTTTTCACTCTTTTCAAACTTTGTTTTAAGTATTACTTGTTTTCAAATGGCAAACTTTACTCCTAATCAAAACTTAGTCAATATGTATTATGTTTCAGTCGCAAATAGTGTTGGTGGATCCAATAGAGCCCCTATTCTTATTCCTAGCGAATATTCGTCATGGGTGACTCGAATGGAATTTTATCTTGCCGGTCATGAAAGTGACATTTGGCAATACGTATCCACTGGCATTCACTCTCCAAATATTATTGGAAATGTCAATGTTCCACCGCCCGATGTACCTGCTGGTACTGCTCGGATTATTGGCACGACACCTCCAGCAATAAATGCAGAGGCGCTGAAAAAGAAAAATCGGCTCGAAGCAAGAGCCATGCAAGAACTTCTTTCTGGTATTCCCCATGACATCTTGATTCAACTACCAGATGAGGAAAAAGGAAATCCTCACCGCATCTGGAAAGCGTTGAAAAGACAGTTTGAGGGAACTGCCAAAATTTTGGCAAGTCGAAAGAAAGCCGCAATGAACGATATCGATGCATTTAAGATGTATCCCGATGAATCGATTTATGATTCTTACACTCGATATAACATTCTCATCAATCGTTTTAAGATGTGTCGTGGAGAAAAATCCCAAGAGGAGATAAACATGAAATTTTTAAATAACTTAACTTCTAAGTGGGCAAACGTCAAAATGCTTATCACTCAAACTACTCCAATCGACACAACATCTCTTTACGACTTGTATGGCGAACTTCAAGTTCATGAGGCCACGGTTAACCAAAACGCTCATCTATACGGAGGCCCTTTGGCTCTGTCAACGGTTCAACCTAACTCTGGACTTGGTTTGAATCAAAATCAATTTTACCAAAATCCACAACTTTCGTCTTTTGATCCAAACCAATCCATGATGCCTCAGAATCTCATTCCAAATCAGTTCTTAGGCCAAAACCAATTTACAAATCAAATGTCAAATCAATTTGGACATGCACAACTTTCAAATACTCGTCCAAATTCTTTACAAATACAATATCCCAATCCCACACCAAACCATTTCTCGAGTCAAACTAATTTTCAAAATCAATTTCCAAATCAGACTCAGGTTGGGAACCCAGGATATTTACAGGCCTCTTATCCTACACAAACAAACAACTTTGGCCAGAACATTTCACTGCCCGAGCACATGCATCAAAACCAAAATGCCTTTTCCAATGTGCATAATGCTTTCATCAGCAATGTTTCACCTTCTTCAGAAATTGAAGATGATGCCGAGTATGGTCAACTTCTTGCTTTGCTAAGTAATTTCAATCCAAATTTCAAGAAGTTTGTCAAGAAACCATCAGGAAACTCTCGATCTCAATGTTATCAACAGCCACAACACTTCAATCAAAACTCTGGAAATCTCCAAGGAGGAAATCAACCGCCAAAACCCTCCAACTCATCCCAGTCTGACGACAAGATCTTAAAGACAGAAGAAATTAGATGTCACAAGTGTCAAGGACGAAACCATTATGCAAAAGATTGCATGTCCAAGGAAAAGAAGGTCAAGGACACTGCCTACTACTTGAACAAAGCAGCTATGGTGGAAAGTCAGTCCAAGGACAAAGCGCTAATGGTTATGGATGCTCCCGGAGTCGAGATATGGCCTTCTGATGATGAAACTGAAGCTATAGAAGAAGGCGATGCTCAAACCTAATTTTGTTTTATGGCGGACGACACGACATATCCTCTACACAGGCTTGTAGTGGAAAAGGTTCGTGAAATGCTTTATGATTCTCATTTAACAGTTGATCCTTTCCAACCATTCATCGATGAGATACAAAACATGATAATATATCACACCGATGAATGTAGTCAAGTTTGTGGTGCTCTTACTGTTTACAAGTCTGAACTACAAACTTGTCAGTACAGAAGTGAGGAACATAAGAGAACCATTACTAAGTTGGAAAGAGAATTAAATATCAAAACTAAAGAACATACGGTTGCCTCTGAGAAATATCGAATTGCGTTGCAACAACGTGATTCTATTGCTACACACAATCGGGATATGTATGCTCTTCTTGAGAAATACAACCGTCCACAGGCCTTTCATGCTGAAAACTATGAGCAAATTAATTCTGGTCTTAAGCGTGAATGGACTAGGTATGGTCTTGGTTTTGATAACATGGTCAAAACCTTTAAAGAACTATCGACTGACCTAGACTGTTCTGGTGATGATCTATTCTCATCCACCAATGAATGTGATGACGAGGAACTTGTTGTTGAGTGTAATCGAAGTGTTTCACTCAATAACCCTTCAATTCAACAGTCTGTGCAAATTCTAGTCTCTAGTAGCGATAATAGTCCATCAAGTCAAAGTACTTCATATCGCATGACACTAGATGATTGTGTTGACCATGTCCCAACCAATACAACATCAGTAGATGCAGTCTATGTTTTGGAACCTGAAACATTTTTTTATCTCGAGAAGAATCTGTTCCAGTTACCAAAGATGTTGGTCAAAAATACTCTAAGAAACAACAGTTAAGTCATGATCCGATTCCTCTAGCAGTTGAAAATCAACCAATTTCAAACAAAAACATTTATTTGTTGGTCAACTCTGGAAAATCGATCATTCCTTACTATCCTCAAACATTTACACCAATCGTTGTTTCTGCCCGGAGTGATAAAGGAAAGGACAAATTACCTGGTCAAGAACCCGTCATTGAAATCAAACCAACTGAACTCAAATCAAATGAAATCAAATCCATTTCACCAAATCTTGTTGAGTCAAAACCAGTTGAAACAAAACCCGTAGTATCCAAGGAGGTTGGATCTACTTCTACCAAACAATCAGTTTCTGAGAAGAGTAACAAAAAGAAAAGCAAAACGAAAGCGAACCCTGGTCAGACTAAACCTTCTAGTCGCACCAAAGTTCAGTCTCAAAAAACCAAACAAAACAACCCTTCCGGTCCCAAAATTCAACAAAGGTTTTACACTCCAGGACCCGGAATGCTTGGACCCCATCCGGTTCAAAATTTTCAACCAAATTCTTTTGCTTACCAAAATGGATCATTTCCAATCAACCAAATCTTCAATCCATTTTGCAGCACAAACCCAACTTTCAATGGAAGCCACATGTTTGGGGGAAACCCACCTTTTACAAATTTTAATCATTTTTGGGGAAACTCTCAACTTCCTATGATTAATTCTGTGAGTGTTCCCACAAGTTTTGGATTTCCTACTACTGGTAGCTATCCTCAATTTGTTTACACTCCAAATCAATCATTCCATGTACCTCCTGGCTCTCCAAAGAAACTTTCCAAAAACAAAAATATTTCAAAATCAGCTCAAAAGAAAAGGAAATCGGTTGCAAGTCCTAAACAAGAAAAACAAAAAACAAATAAGTTTTTAACATCACCAAAAGACAAAAACAAGAATGTGGTTGCAAGTCCTAAGCAAGAAACTCCAAAAATAGTTAAGAATGAAAAATCTGTTAATGACCAATCCAAACAATATGTTTCTACTAACTCTTCAGGACCCAAACAAGTTTGGGTACCAAAACCTCTTCTCTAAACATTTCAGGCATTTAGTGCTGGAGCGTCTCATGATGAGACATGGTATATTGATAGCGGATGCTCCAAGCACATGACTGGACACAAGGGCTATCTTAGAGATTTCAAGGAATACACAGCCAGTCCAAGCCAGTATGTTACATTCGGGAATAATATGCGAGGAAAGGTCATGGGCCACGGAAACATCACCAACGGAAATTTCACAGTAAAGCGTGTCGCTTACGTTGATGGTCTTAAGCACAACTTGATCAGTGTCGCACAACTTTGTGACAATGATCATCAAGTTTTGTTTACGAAGTTTTAGAGCTTGATTATGGATGCTAAGAGCAATGATCATCAACTTTGTGACAATGATCATCAAGTTTTGTTTACAATGATCATCAAGTTTTGTTACCCTGTGAAAATGAATTTAAGACTTTGATTCGGAAACAAATTTTTCAAAATTTTAGTCGACCTATACGTCAAATAAATTGTGTCATGCTTTTTCAAAGTGATTGCGAAGTTTTTAGAAAGATATAATTAAAGTATTTCGTTCAAAGATTTGTTCAAAATTTTGCTATGGTTTATGATGTTCTTTTTCTTATAAAAGATTTTAAAATTTATTTTCAAAAAATGCAAAAATATTGTGTGTTTTTTTTTTCCCTCTTTTTCTCTTCTTTACCTTGCCTTGTGTATCAAAATTTTAAATTTCTGCTTTAATAATTGTTTTATTAAAGCAGAGGGGGAAAAATAGTAAATTTTGATTTTTATAATTGAAATATTTTTCAGAAGCGCTATATTTGATTTTTTTTAAAATTTTTTTTCTTTCCTTCTAACTTTTTGTTCTTATCTAAGTCCCGTAACCGTAAATTTTTAAGATTGACTTGGTTAAGATACGCAAAAAGTTGCTCGGATAATTCCCCGATTCGTAAATATTTGGATCAAGACAAGATCTGCAAAATTTTACCAAGTTAAAATTTCGAGCATCTTGGTCCACAAATTTCTTAAAATTAAAAAAAATAAAAAAAATAAAATAAAATTTTGATTAAAATTCAAAACTTACGAAAATTTTAAAATGTAAAGGTTTTTACCCTCAAATTTTTGACCAAGCCTTAGCTAAGCAAATTTTTTTTACTTGATCAAAAGCCTTGAACCACAGAAATCTAGCCGGATCAAACTCACCGCAAAATCTTCTTTCTCAGTCAAACTAAACTTTCTTTTGGAGCTTTAATTAAAGTTTACTCCTAAAAATGCCGGTGCTTTAAAAAACTTCATGTGGGTCAACATTAAAAATAAAATTTTTAAAATTGAGTCGAAGAAACGGAAATACATCGAGTAATTAGAAGCAAATTTTTACATGGCCGCAAAAAGTGTTTTACATTAAAAGCTCCCAATTTCCTTTTTACATGGCCGCAAAAAATTGGATTGAAAGAGAATCCCTCAGCAAAAATTGGCTTCGACCATAACCCCAGCAAAAATCTCGCCTGAGTAGGTAGCACAAATTTCGGACCAAATGTTGGAGCGAGTACCGCAAAATTCCAATCATCCCATGACCCCGCAAAAGTTTGGATTACAGCTGCCACCGCAAAATCTGTTCTCGACTCCAAGCCACCTGCAAAAATCGGCTCTTGATTGGCACCGCAAAATCTTGATCGAGTCAACAACCCACCGCAAAATTGCAACCAAGCAACCTGCAACACCCTGCAAAAATTTTCTTCGATCCTGCAAAAAGATTGTAGAAGTACCGCTATTTCTTGTTACCTCACCCCCCGCAAAATTTTGACATGCTTTCGTGTTAATACCCCGCAAAAATCTGCCGGATAGCAAATTTGTTTCAAAATTTTAAAATTCTTTTTTTTGTTTTCAAATCTGGAAACATATCAACGTCTGTCTCATCCCATATATTTTCAAATCCTGTTAAGACACGTCACTTTTGTTTCCCGAATCTCCCTTCATTATCTAACGAACATAACCAGTTCCTTTTTTTTTCCTTTATTTCTCGTTTCCATCTTCTTATTCTTCCATACAGACGAAAATTTTCTCAAACTCTCTTCTTCAACCTCTCGATTCTCTCTCTAGAACCTCCATTAAAACCAAACTCAAAACTCAATTTTCTCCTCTTTAAACCTCCAAATCTTCACCATTTTCAGAAATTTTTTCGTAGAACTCGCTCAAATGGCTGAAGACACCATATCCTCAACAAGTATCTCTTGTAACACCCGGCTTTTAAAACAAAAACACCCCTGAAAATTTTCCATTTAAAATACAGGTTTCTATACATAAAACCATTACAAAAGGGGTATATTTTAATAAAAACGGGTACAAGTGTATCAAGGAGAGTATAAAATACCAAATCTCCTTTAAAGCCGGAATGCTACTGACATCATCTATGAGTCCTACTTCAAAGTCACGGACTCTATCTTGTCCCTTATCAGTATCATGCTAACCTGCAGGGACAATAACAAATATCGTGAGCTATAAAGCTCTGTGAGTAATCATATCTACAAATAACATCTATTAGAAATATATTCATATATAAATCACTATATATGACAAATATCTTTCCAATCATTCTTATCAAAACAATTCCCATGTTATAGTCGCTGCCGTCTAACAGTACATATATGTCTGGATATCGGATCCAAACTACTAGCATTACCGGCTGATCGTATTTTACTTAGGATTTAACATCCTACTTTGTAGCCTTACCGGCTAGAACATATGTAATGCCCGGTTTCTCAAAAGTGAATTACACCTTAATCTTTTCTCATTACAACAACATTAAAGGGTGTAACTCAGTTTAAGAAACAAGTATTACAAAGCTGTTACCAAAAACATAGTTTAAGTCCTAAACTATTTACACTAAGTGTTTACAATCATTGTTCAAAAACCGGGTCAATTACATATTCAAAACAACAAGTAAATTCAAGTCCAAGGTCCAAAGTCCAGCTATCCATCCATGCTTTGTTTCCCGCGGTCTCCACTACCAGAACCTATCACAAACAATATTAACAAACAATATATGAGCTACAAGAGCTCAGTAAGTACATAAAGAGCAATCGAATTATATCATTCAATATCTCGCTTAGGTTGATCTCAGATGACTATCTCAGCCATTTATGTATCACACACTATAACTCTTTGATCTAAACACTCATAATTGGTTTTTACTCAACCAATCAAATATAGCATACTTCTTATCTGCAACAAACATCCCAACAAAACATAATTTATCTAATAAACAACTACTCACCTATTGTGGAATCGATGTGTGGAACTCCTGCACTTCGTGTATGCTCCTGCCTAGCCTTAGCTGTAGCATAACAACTCATTTTCATTACTCAAGTTAAGAATAGTCTTAATCACACTCAATATTCATCATAATCAAGGAACTTGTATCATTGAAACAAGTTATAATCAAAAATAGCAACAATATCATAATTGTAGCTTTCAATCTCATCACTTTGACACATATAACCCTAGAAATGCAACAATCAACATTTCTTTTGCTTGGGTCTCGAATTAGAATTCACATACACACCCTAATCCAAATAAACTCACTCTAATTCGTACTAGTTGAAAGTGGCTCATCAAAACCACAAGTAACTATCTCAAATCCAATGATTCAACCGTTGGAATAAGTTAAAGATCAAGGAGGATTACCTTTCAAGCTCAAAGGATAAATCTCTAGCTTCAATTCGTGATTAATAAGCCTTAATCTCGACTTTGGAAGGTTAGAATCAAGTTTCTAGGGTTTTGGGAGTGTTTTGATCGAAATGGAAATATCCCAAAATGAATAGAAATCGTGTTTTAAAACATATCTGTGCCGATTACACGACCGTGTTAAAAATTACACGGCCCGTGTAATTTACGGCATGAAATGAGGTTTGGTCTGCAGAACTACACGACCCGTGTAGTAATTACACGACCCGTGCTGCACACCTACACGACCGTGTTAATGTTTACACGACCCGTGTAATTCACGGTATGCAATTGAGTTTTTAGTCTCCAGGCTTACACGACCGTGTCAAATATGACACGACCCGTGTAATTCACGGTATGCTCAAAACATTTACAAGGAACTCCTACACGACCCGTATAACTTCTACACGACCCGTGTAACCCCTTTTTAGCATTTTTCAACCTCAAACTTCTACCAAATGGGATTTTAACTACTCAAAATCATACTATGGCCTAATAAAATCTTAATTACACTAAGATTAATTCAAAATCTCAAAATTTCAATAGCACGGTATTACAACATATATCATGTGATTATCAAATCACTCTATCATATTTAATCTGTTATCTGCATACCGATCATATCAATTCTGTTTGCCATCAAGGCTATAGGTATATAAAAGAGAATAAATATTCAAATTCTCAATTATCGATTATGTCCCCTGTTTCTTAGTCATATCTGACTTTATCATGTTTCATGACTATATAAGTCATATCATTTGTCATGGCTACACGAGCCGCACCAAAGCATGTCAATATATAAATCATAGCCCAAAGGCCGCACCAGTTTTCAACAGTCTGCATCAAAATAAACTATGGCTCACGGGTTAGCCCGCTGTTGCCTAGACTCACGGCTTATCCGGTCTTGTCTATATAAGTTTGACTCATCAAAATAAACTATGGCTCACGGGTTAGCCCGCTGTTGCCTAGACTCACGGCTTATCCGGTCTTGTCTATATAAGTTTATATATATATATATATATATATATATATATATATATATATATATATATATATATTGACTCACAGCTCCGTCCTTGTCTATAACAGACTCACGGCTTATCTGGTCTTGTCTTTTACATATATTTTTACACTTGTCGTTTTCGTCCCTCGAAGCTGTTTCAACCTGTAACAATTCAATCATCATATACCACATATGATATCAGTGAGATTACTCACCTGGTTGCTAGCTGCATTTAAATCCCGGTTGTTTCTTGCCTTTGCGTGCACCACAACCATTTTGTCCCATACCTATTTATCCATTTCATATCAAATGATAATAGGTTAATAATCATTTGAGTTGACTCTAATACATAAGAGTCCAATATAATGCAACTATAAACAATCCCTAAATGATAAACTTTCCATTTATCATCTTTTCACAAGTTTTACTATTCACCGAGGCATTCGTATCGATCTACAGTGCCCTCGAGGAGTCGAAAACTCAATTTAATAATTTTCCCAAACTTTTCAGACCATAATGAGCCTACGGTTCAAGTTTGAGCTAAAACGGACAAGCCAAACAAAAGTTAGCATTTTTTATCCCCTGCTTGGAGGCGCACTGCGCCTAGGACAGGGCGCACTGCGCCTGGGCGCACCCCGCCTGGCTCCTGGGCGCACTGCGCCTGGCGCCAGTGCAGGTCTCTTGGCCAGTCGCGATTTGTGTACTGTAGCACGCAGTTTTGGCCCATTAAGTCCTCAATCCAGTCCTTAATCGTTTGGGGTTTGTTTCTAGGCTAAAACATTATATTAAAACAAGGTTTTCAACCATTCAAAACAACTAAATCAATCAAAATGAAGAATTAGGGTTCTTAGTTCTAACAACCCCAAAACTTCAAATTCATCATAAATAGCAATCTACTTCCATTTTCTTGAATTAAGTCCTTTTAGCATGACTTAATGGAAGCATTAAACCATTTAAACTACATAATCATAACTGAAATTTACAAATTTCAGTTTCTATAAAACCAAATCAAGAACACTTCAAGAACTTGGTTAAAATCAAGTTTACTAACCTTGATTAACATAGGAATCACCAATTCCAAGCTATGATTCCAATTCCTTGCTTCAAGCTTCAAAGATTTCCAGGTTTTTGCTCTCAAAAACCCTTCCCCTTGCTGCACAAATGGCCAGTCAAAGAAGAGAGTCAACTCTTCTCTATTTATACTTCCAAAGTTTACATTTTTGGTCCTTAAGTTCCATTTCTTGAACTTTGGCCACAATAATCAAGTTTTATGACATAAAACTTTCATTTCTTATATTTTTGCCACAAGCAACAACATTTTTTTACATAATTGGTCCCTCGCATGGTTAAATGACCAAATTACCCTTTTGTAGTAAAATGACCAAAAATCAGTTTTTATAACATTTTAAGTCCACAACTCAAAATATTATTTCAAACTAAATTCTTTTCTGTCCAAATGACCAAATTACCCCTCCAAGGTAAAATGACCATTTTACCCATTTTTATATATTTACATAAAAAGAGTGTCTTGGCGTTACAAATTCTCCCCTCCTTCAAAAGATTTCGTCCCCGAAATCATACAAGGAGTTGAGGGTACGTCTCCCTCGTTTCGCTTTCGGTCTCCTACACCATGTCGGAAACTATATGGTATTGCCTAAGCACTTAACCATACTAGTCTTCTTATCTTGTGATTGGATCACAATTTGCATATCATTTTTCCGGTTGTCCCGGGTACCTTATCTACGTATCTTTCTTCATCTCATCATAAGGAATTTATTGGAAATTATTACTACATAATTTCTTTCTTGTCGTCCCAAACAAATTTAACCTTTCCAAAGAATCACTTTTCGTACTACCATATTCCTTTACTTGGAATTTTAAAGGCTTATAGTCGGCGATTCACATACCGTTTTACAATTTCTTAACCATTCTTCAAATTTATTCGCATCCGTCAAGTTTTCTCTTCAGTTTGTGCAAGAATCTAGGATCTAGCCAACGGCTTTACTACATCTTCAATCTAATAAATTGGAGGGTAATACGGTATTCCATACCATACCTCCTATGAGTAATCAAATTACTAGCATGTAAGCTGCTATTTCTTGCAAATTCTATCAGAGATAGACAATCTTCTCATCTTCCACTAAGGTCTGCTGTGCTATTTTCAAGCATATCTTCTAAAGTCTGCGCCATTATTTCACCTAGTTTATCAATCTGCAAATCTTATACAGTACTTACTAGTACTTTTGGGCTAATTATTCCTGAAATTTATGCCAAAATCAACGAATAATTCTATTATCTTGACCCGATACAATCCGCGTCGATAATTCACGTCGACAAATTTCTCTTTCTATGTAGTTTTTCACTACTTTTCAATCTTAATTCTTCCTTAATCAGTATAAGTCTACACTGATTTCATCAATCAACCTGCAATTACCCATATGGTGTCGTACCCATGCGGTACTTGCAAAGACTTTATTACAAAGTCTATAACAATGTTGTCCCATTTCTTTTCTGGGACCAACAACGGGTCAATTTTCTTCGCACGTTTCTAACGGTTTGACTTTACTTTGCGTACAAGTCAAATACTTTTCACATGTCTTTCAATATCTTTCTTCAATCCCGGCCACCAATACATAGGTTTTATCGCCCTATTCAATCTGGTATTGCTCCGGGTATACTGCATATCTAGTACAAAATGCATCTTTTCAAGATGATTTTTATGTTTCACTTTTCTTTGGAATTCACATTCACAACCACCAAGGGTTTTAAATCACTGTGATTTTCCAATTATCTTCTTCTAATATCCAATCATTAATTCATTTTTCACATTTTCAGACTTGCACACATCTTTCTGTGCTACCCGAAACAACTCAGGTAATCAAGGCGCCACACTCACGCATGTGGTTGTATCTTTCAAAAGATACTCTTTCTAATTCAAGGCATCTATAATCACATCCGCCTCTCCGAGATGGTACAAGATTTCATAACCGAAATCTTTAAGTAACTCATCTATCTTTGCTATCTCATATTCAGCTGCTTTTTGATCAATGTAGTACTTCAAACTTTATAATCCGTACAACAGTAAGCTTTACACCATACAAGTAGTGTCTCTAAAGCTTCAATGCCAAATCATAATTGTTACTGCAATATCATGTATCCAAAGTCAACTCTGGATGCATTTCTATAATCCAATTTATCTTCTCCGCTTAGCATCAATGCTAACATCAGAGTTTTACATCAGGTTCATTTCAACCTTTGAAAAGTTACATGTGGTCTTTCTACCACTCAGACTTTTCACTTTTATTGGACAACTTTAGTCAACTCGACAGCAATCAAGGAGCAGTTTTCCACAACTCTCCTATAATAACCCGCCAATCCAAGGAACTACAAATTTTAGTCAGATTCCAAGGCGGTTTCTGTTTAATCACAACATCATTTCCACTGAATCCGCTTTATCATCTCTGGCATTATTAACATGCCCAAAGAATATAAAACTTCTTTTTGCCAAATTTTTATACTTGGAGAATTTTACAAATCACTTAGCTCAGTGAAGTAACTCCAATATCTGGTACAATCGTACCTTATTTTCGATCTGGTTTCGAGAATATCAGATTCTCAATAGTCAATGCACATATGCATCAATTTGTCTTTCTTCTTTTCAAACAAGATAGGGCTCTATACAATGACACATTCAGCCACAAGAGACCCCAATTCAAGAATTTCTTCTAGTTGTTTTCCAACTCTGCCATCTCTACAGATGCAAATCAGTACAGAGCCCAAATAACAGGAACGGCTCCCAAAATCAGCTTAATCATAAACTCTTCTCGCCAATCTGGCAGAAATCTTGGAAGTTCTTTTCAAAAGAAACATCCGAGAATTTATTTAAAGTAGTACACCACTATCACTATTTATTTAACTTGGCCAATACTATGTATGCCAACTACAACATCATTCTTTTACTAACTCTCTTCCGAATTTAAGCAAAGAAAATAACCGGTATTCTCAACAACGGTCATTTACCATGAATTTTCGTCCATTTCATTTCTGATTTTAGAACCATACTGTTCTTATTTCTACAATTCATGTTAGCATAATTCATTGCTAACCAATTCATATGCACAATTGCTTCAAATTCACTGGTAGTCATCGGCTTCAGATTTATAAGGAAAATGGTCCCGTAAATCCTCAGGAAACTACCTTCCAGGTGTTCAATATCTAGAACATATTTGCTATCTGCTATAGCTACGTCCAATATTTCATCCATAATCATTGATGAAATATTCAAACAAGACGCCAGTGTCACCGATCCAAAGCGTAGCTTCATGGATCAAATATAACATACATGAGTTATATTCAGAACAATCATATCGGATATCATATCAGTCTCCTCACGAGCTTCTTCCATAATCTGCTGGAATGCTCATAGTACCACTGGTCCTTTTCGACCATTCGTTTCTTCTTTCTTTTCTCCCCGTTCTTTTCTGGGTTTATCACCCGCTAGTCCACATTTAACATGTGAGTATTTTATAAGGAAGTGATCTATAGTTCCACGCTGGAACCACTTCCGTCCCACACAACAACCTCGAGCAATATGCTCCCATTTTTCTGCAATTTCAGCATGTCAACGATAGAGTCTCAACTCTAAAATGTTCTGAGTGCTTTTCCTGCACTTCTTATACCACATCATCTTTTCGTTTTGGTCTCTTCCCTTCAAGGCTAGACCTAAATCGTTTTAACTTCTTCTGAGAAGTCCACTAATTTTATTTCTGCTTTTCTTGTAGTATCAACTACTATTCTTTCACCTTGAATATCAATCAGGGTGAGCAACCGATTTCTTTTCTGACCACATCAGCTAATATTGCTCATCATGTAGATTTTCTGCTAATCGTCCCCTTTTTGCTCCTCATACAACGGAGTCTTGAGAAAGGGCTTGTCCATTTCTTAGAGCTTCACGCCCTAAATGTCTTCCAAGAAGGTTCATATGTCATACTTCTTATATGTCAGAAGTTAGCAACAGTTAGGTTATATATGTATAATAACAACTATATACACCTAGCTATGCATCATGTCTACTATCTCAGGGTTTAAGTCCAGGAATCTACTCTATAGACACCTAGTTCACTTAAACCACGGCTCTGATACCAACTTGTAACACCCGGCTTTTAAAACAAAAACACCCCTGAAAATTTTTCATTTAAAATACAGGTTTCTATACATAAAACCATTACAAAAGGGGTATATTTTAATAAAAACGGGTACAAGTGTATCAAGGAGAGTATAAAATACCAAATCTCCTTTAAAGACGGGATGCTACTGACATCATCTATGAGTCCTACTTCAAAGTCACGGACTCTATCTTGTCCCTTATCAGTATCATGCTAACCTGCAGGGACAATAACAAATATCGTGAGCTATAAAGCTCTGTGAGTAATCATATCTACAAATAACATCTATTAGAAATATATTCATATATAAATCACTATATATGACAAATATCTTTCCAATCATTCTTATCAAAACAATTCCCATGTTATAGTCGCTGCCGTCTAACAGTACATATATGTCTGGATATCGGATCCAAACTACTAGCATTACCGGCTGATCGTATTTTACTTAGGATTTAACATCCTACTTTGTAGCCTTACCGGCTAGAACATATATCATGTGATTATCAAATCACTCTATCATATTTAATCTGTTATCTGCATACCGATCATATCAATTCTGTTTGCCATCAAGGCTATAGGTATATAAAAGAGAATAAATATTCAAATTCTCAATTATCGATTATGTCCCCTGTTTCTTAGTCATATCTGACTTTATCATGTTTCATGACTATATAAGTCATATCATTTGTCATGGCTACACGAGCCGCACCAAAGCATGTCAATATATAAATCATAGCCCAAAGGCCGCACCAGTTTTCAACAGTCTGCATCAAAATAAACTATGGCTCACGGGTTAGCCCGCTGTTGCCTAGACTCACGGCTTATCCGGTCTTGTCTATATAAGTTTGACTCATCAAAATAAACTATGGCTCACGGGTTAGCCCGCTGTTGCCTAGACTCACGGCTTATCCGGTCTTGTCTATATAAGTTTATATATATATATATATATATATATATATATATATATATATATATATATATATATATATATATATATATATATATATATATATATATATATATATATATATATATATATATATAGACTCACACCTCCGTCCTTGTCTATAACAGACTCACGGCTTATCTGGTCTTGTCTTTTACATATATTTTTACACTTGTCGTTTTCGTCCCTCGAAGCTGTTTCAACCTGTAACAATTCAATCATCATATACCACATATGATATCAGTGAGATTACTCACCTGGATGCTAGCTGCATTTAAATCCCGGTTGTTTCTTGCCTTTACGTGCACCACAACCATTTTGTCCCATACCTATTTATCCATTTCATATCAAATGATAATAGGTTAATAATCATTTCAGTTGACTCTAATACATAAGAGTCCAATATAATGCAACTATAAACAATCCCTAAATGATAAACTTTCCATTTATCATCTTTTCACAAGTTTTACTATTCACCGAGGCATTCGTATCGATCTACAGTGCCCTCGAGGAGTCGAAAACTCAATTTAATAATTTTCCCAAACTTTTAAGACCATAATGAGCCTACGGTTCAAGTTTGAGCTAAAACGGACAAGCCAAACAAAAGTTAGCATTTTTTATCCCCTGCTTGGAGGCGCACTGCGCCTGGGCGCACCCCGCCTGGCTCCTGGGCGCACTGCGCCTGGCGCCAGTGCAGGTCTCTTGGCCAGTCGCGATTTGTGTACTGTAGCACGCAGTTTTGGCCCATTAAGTCCTCAATCCAGTCCTTAATCGTTTGGGGTTTGTTTCTAGGCTAAAACCTTATATTAAAACAAGGTTTTCAACCATTCAAAACAACTAAATCAATCAAAATGAAGAATTAGGGTTCTTAGTTCTAACAACCCCAAAACTTCAAATTCATCATAAATAGCAATCTACTTCCATTTTCTTGAATTAAGTCCTTTTAGCATGACTTAATGGAAGCATTAAACCATTTAAACTACATAATCATAACTGAAATTTACAAATTTCAGTTTCTATAAAACCAAATCAAGAACACTTCAAGAACTTGGTTAAAATCAAGTTTACTAACCTTGATTAACATAGGAATCACCAATTCCAAGCTATGATTCCAATTCCTTGCTTCAAGCTTCAAAGATTTCCAGGTTTTTGCTCTCAAAAACCCTTCCCCTTGCTGCACAAATGGCCAGTCAAAGAAGAGAGTCAACTCTTCTCTATTTATACTTCCAAAGTTTACATTTTTGGTCCTTAAGTTCCATTTCTTGAACTTTGGCCACAATAATCAAGTTTTATGACATAAAACTTTCATTTCTTATATTTTTGCCACAAGCAACAACATTTTTTACATAATTGGTCCCTCGCATGGTCAAATGACCAAATTACCCTTTTGTAGTAAAATGACCAAAAATCAGTTTTTATAACATTTTAAGTCCACAACTCAAAATATTATTTCAAACTAAATTCTTTTCTGTCCAAATGACCAAATTACCCCTCCAAGGTAAAATGACCATTTTACCCCTTTTTATATATTTACATAAAAAGAGTGTCTTGGCGTTACATCTCTGCTACAGAAGCTTTTCTGAAACCCGTTTTTAGAGATGTCGACGGCTGCAATCACGTTACTACTTTTGAGGTCAAGCCACTCCCAAAAGTACAGGTTATAGCTGATTACTTGAGAAATCATTACCTGTATTTTGCATTGACCGAATGTCGAGATATTCCTATAGAACTGTTATATAGTGTCGTTTCCTCGGCTAGAGTTGTTGATGACAGTATTCAATTTAAAGTAACTGAAGATGATGACACTTTCATGACTAAAGATGTATTCTGTCAAATTTTACGTTTACAACCCAGTTCTGCATGTATTGAGCCTACTGAATCAGATCTTTGTGATATGTTGTATGCAATGGGTATTGTTGGTCCTGCCTTGATGAGTAGCAACAGACCTTGTCTCCCTGCCCCCTGGCATTATCTGAGTCAAGTTCTACTCAAGTCCTTGTTTGGAAGGACCGGTGGACTCAATGCTGGAAACAAAATTTTATGGACTTTGATGTATGGAATCTTCTACAACATCAAAGTAGATGTAGAAAAGATCTTATGGGAAGATTTCTTGTTCTATACGAAGACAGTGGTCAAAGGCAAACTACCTTATCATCGTTGGTGGTCTATCTTTATAGACGAGTGCTACAAGTCCATGTCTCTCAAAATGCCATCTGGTCAACCCATGAAATTCAAAAGAATGTCTTGTTTCAACCCTCCGGACCAATCATTATTTGACCAAACATTGCCTATCCCTGAACACATTCTGTTAGGCGTAGGGCTCAATAGCTCATCTGTGGTAAACTACTTTAGTTTTATGGCTCAAGCTGCCCAATTGCCACAACCTCAGCCACAGCCTGAAATAGAAGTATTATCACAACCAGAACCAGATGCAGAATCAATCCAGACCATCACACCTTGTTATTCATCAAAAAAGAAACGTCGCCACTCAGGTCAAACAAAAGAGGAATGTAAAGCTAGAAGAGCAGCAAAGAAAACGCGTAAGGCTGAGCGACATGCTCAAACTCAAAAAGAACCTTCTCCGGAGCCTGTGACACAAGAAGCTCCCTATAGTTCTCCACCCGATGTTCAACGACAAGATCCTCAGCAAGAACCCTCTCCAGTTTGTTTCTCTCCACTACACAATGATGTTCCTCAACAATCCACAAACCAAACTCCTCCGAGAACCTCTCAACCCGAGGAAGAATATGATGGCATAAAAGTAGGTGTTCCACTTGGGCCAGCGAGTGACACTGATTTTGTTATTGATGTTGAAGATCAACCATATCCTAATACCGCATTGGTATTATTTTCTGAAGAAGACCCTCTCTTGTTCTTTAATGACGAACATGGATTCAGTTTTGAAGAGAATGTTGAAGAATTTGCTGATACGATATTTTCAAAATTGGATCTAAAGTCGGGGTACCACCAGATTCGAATGAAACCGGACGATGTCCCAAAAACTGCATATCGCACGCACGAGGGGCATTACGAGTTTTTGGTAATGCCGTTTGGGTTGACCAACGCGCCAGCCACGTTCCAATCATTAATGAATAAAGTATTTCAGCCCCTGTTGAGGCGTTTCGTGCTCGTGTTCTTCGACGATATACTAGTTTATAGCAAAACAACCACAGATCATCTAGCGCATTTGGCGACAGTTTTTAAGGTATTACGCGACAATCAACTTTATGCTTGTAACGACCCAAAAATATTGAATTTATATTCGAGATAACGTTTAGGGTAAAGACCAAACATTTTGAAAGTTGAAAAATAATGTAGCGGGAATTGTAGTAAAATTCCAAGAGTTTGGAAAAAAATGGTGAAAAAGGGGCAAAATGGTCATTTGACATCCAAATGACTTCTAAGTAATGAAAATATGATTTTTGGGGTTAATATGTAATGAAATAAAACGTGTAACACCAAATACTTTTGATAAGTATTTGAAAGTTAATTCTAGTAAAAAGGGTAATTTGGTCATTTTACCATAAAAAGGGTAATTTGGTCATTTGACCATGTGAAGGACCAAATATATAAAAATATTGTTTGCTTGTGGCAAAAATATAATAAAAGAAAGTTTTATGTGATAATATGTGATAAAAGTGCCAAAAGTTCAAGAGATGGAACTTAGGGGCTAAAAATGTAAAATCTGGAAATATATAAGTGAGAAATTAAGTCATAATATTCATAAAAATCAGAAAGAAGTTCTGGAAAACTCCTCTCAAGAACCGTGAACAAGGTTTCACGAAGAAGAACAAGATTGAAGTTGGAAGACTAGAGATTTACACTTGGAATTGATGATTCCAAGCAATTCAAGTAAGAATTCCTTATGTTTAGCAAGTTCTTTCAAGTTTTGTTGGGTAATCTTCAAATTCAATTTCTGAGTTTTGAAGATGAGGGTAATCTAATGAATTCATACACTTCATCTAGTTCAAATTATCATAGAAAACAAGTTCTAACCGTTGATTGTGGTTGAATCCATAGAAATGGGTTTTTAGCTCATGAACCCTAGAAATTGGGTTTTTGATCAAAGTGTTAATTTGATATAAAGAATTGGTTAGAAAGAGTCATAAATGATGTATATGTATGAAGAAACCATTGGAAGTGGTTTCCTAAGAATTTCAATTAGTAAAATGGAAGTTTGAATAAAACCTGGAATTTGAAGGATGGAATGGAATTGGTGATTCCATGAATGAAATCCATGGAAATGGTTAATAAAAATAAGGAATTGGTAATTAACAAATTATGTTTTGGATTGTAAAAACCTTAAATTAAATCATCAATTGGTTATATAAGTGTATGGAAAGAAAATGAACAAAACTAGACTTTAAAATTTGAGTTGATGTGCATATGAGCTTCCTTAGAGCTCTTGTGCCATCCTATGGTATTAATCATTAAGTCATGGACTTAAAAGGACTTAATAGAAGTGAAAACATTCCCTTCACATAATAGATGGTCAATAGAACCTATGGTCAAAATTTGGTGAAGTTTGGAGTTAAAACGAGCCCGATACATGATTTTTAGTGAAAAATTGAAGAAAATGGGGTCTGCAGTGAGTTACACGACCCGTGTTGGTTTAGCACGACCCGTGTAACCTGGGAAAGAAGGTTTGGATATCTTGGAAGCCTTACATGACCCCGTATGACCTGTACACGAACCGTGTGACCTGAATTCATGCAATTCACTCTCTTTATGACCCGATTTGAGTAGTTTGACCCCTTAACCTTTGGTATATGTTTAATATAGTTTGAAAACATAAAAAAATAAGTACATTTAGGGGGATTAAGTGGTCTTTACATGTTGATAAGACCTAAATGTTTTAATAAAATGTTAATGAACTCCTTAGGTAATTAAGGAGAAACGTTTATGGGATGGAAGGGGAAATTGAAGGGAGTAATCCTAGTTAGACTTCTCTAACTAGCCAAGGTGAGTACATGAGATAATTTTACCTATTTTTGGGTACATGGCAAGTAAGTATTTTCAAGATTTCTTATAAAATTTCTATATGTGAAATTATATGCAAGAGTATTATTTCTAACTTGTTGTGAAAGTATAATGCTATATTTAAAGTCATGTTTTGAACTACAATTTGAATTAAGTGAAAGTATGTTGGTCTATGAACCAATTATGTGAAAGTATATTTTGATTACAAGTTATATATGTTTTCAAGTATGAATGACATATAGCCACAATATATTTAAGAAGTATGTGTTGGTTACAAACTGTATATGTTTTCAAGTATGAATGGCATATAACCATAAGATGTTGGAAAGTATGATTTGACATAAAGCTTAGAATGTTATAAAAAAACATGTTTTAAACGTATGATATTTATGTGAAGAAAGTTATATATTTGGCATGTAGCCATAAAGACAGAAAATGATAAAGTTTGGCACTTAGCCATTATTCATATGTATGTGAGTAATGTTCAAGTAAGCAGAAAGTATTTTGTATGACTGGTATTTGTAGCAAGCAGCGTTAGTAAGGGAACTATGTTCCACCTACCCGGGTTAGGTAAGGGGTCTACTGGGGAAAAATCCCCATCGTGAAGTAGATTGCCTAAGCCCTTCTATGGTGAGGATTGATCCGTTCTTTCTAGCCATAGAGACTTGGGGTATCACTTATGGTGATTAAAGCCCTAAGTATAAAAATCCAGCAAGCTTATAAAACCAGTCAAAGAAAGTAAGAAAGAAGCTATTTTTGAAAAGTATATTATGAAGTGAATTTGAAAAGTAAAGAGTTATAGTATGATACTACTATAAGTTTTGAAAGATGTTATTTTTGTAAAGTATGTTATGAAATGATTTCGAGAAGTAAAGAGTTATAGTATGTTATTACTATAAAGTTTTGTCAGAAGTTTTATGTTATAAGTTTTATAAAAAGTTGGAAAAGAAGTTAAAGGTTTGAGTCTAAAATTCATGTAACTCACGAGACATTATTGTCTTACGTATTTTATGTTTTGCCATGTATTCCAGGTTAAATGCTATGCTATAATTGGATGAAGTTTAGCTGGAGTGGAGCCCACATAGCTCCTATCTTGGACATAAGGTTTAATCCTTTCTTGCTTACTATGGTTAGATTTGGTATGGATTTGTAACACCCACAGTTTTAAACATGTAAATTATCGGTTTTTGATAAACCGTATTTTTTTGTATTCATGAACTTTTATGAAAAACCATAGTATTTACAAACAGTAGAAATGGGGTGTCACAAGGCTAACCAGAAGAAATGTGTTATTGGTCAAAAACAGGTGGAGTATCTGGGCCGTATAATTTCAAGGGAGGGTGTGTCAGCTGATCCGGCCAAAGTCAGCGCCATGGTAGAGTGGCCGGTTCCCAGAACCTTGCGAGAACTTCGGGGGTTCTTAGGGTTGACTGGGTACTACCGTAAATTTGTCAAAGATTACGGAAAGATCGCGATCCCTTTAACCGAGCAATTGAAAAAAGATAGTTTTAACTGGTCCGACGAGGCGACTAAGGCATTCCGACGGTTACAAACGGCAATGACCCAGGTACCGGTATTGGCGCTACCTAATTTTTCCAAAGAATTTGTAATTGAAACCGACGCGTCAGGATACGGTGTGGGCGCAGTTTTAATGCAAAAGGGTCGACCAATAGCTTTCTACAGTCACGTACTTGGACTCCGAGCTCGACTAAAATCAGTTTACGAACGTGAACTCATGGCGATAGTTTTAGCAGTTCAGAAATGGCGACCTTATCTTTTGGGTCGCAAATTTTTAATTCGTACCGATCAGAGAAGCCTAAAGTACCTCCTTGAGCAGCGCACGGTCTCGGAGGACCATCAAAAATGGTTGTCAAAACTGCTCGGGTATACTTTCGACATTATCTACAGACCAGGAAAAGAGAACAAGGCAGCAGACGCGCTTTCCCGAGTAAAACCAGAAGTTCAACTCCAAGAATTGACGACAACCTGTAGGATCGATTGGGAAGATCTTTGGAAGGATTTGGAGTCGGCCGCTGAAATCGCTAGCCTGAAACAAAAACTGATTCGTGGGGAAATGGTACCTAATGGTTATGCTTTGGAGGCGGGTAGGGTAGTATACCACGGTCGTTTGGTGTTAAACCGGGATTCTTGTTGGATTCCAAGGTTATTCCGTGAGTTCCATGACGGTGTCATAGGAGGGCATTAGGGGGTCCAGAAGACGTATCAGCGGATGTATCGTGAGGTTTTTTGGCCCGGAATGAAAGGAGATATTGCAAAGATGGTAGCAGAATGTGACGTTTATCAACGTCAAAAATATTCCACCTTGGCACCAAGCGGGTTGCTGCAGCCCCTTGAACTGTCCAACCAAGTTTGGTCCGAAATTACTATGGATTTCATTGACGGGCTGCCTAAATCTGAAGGGTACACGGTTATTTTTGTGATCGTAGATAGGTTAAGTAAATACGCCCATTTTGTGCCTTTGAAACACCCGTATACGGCTGTTTCGGTGGCGGGGGCTTTCATTCGTGAGGTGGTACGGTTGCACGGGATGCCGGAGTCGATTGTTTCCGACCGCGACAAAGTTTTCTTGAGCCAATTCTGGCGGGAGCTATTTCGTTTACATGGGACTACACTAAAACACAGCACCGCTTACCATCCTCAAACAGATGGACAAACGGAGGTGGTTAACCGCTGTGTCGAGACGTACCTTCGTTGTTTCGTGAATGACACGCCCAAACAGTGGAGCATGTGGTTGGCATGGGCCGAATACTGGTACAACACTTCGTTTCACACATCCACAAAAACTACCCCTTTCAAGATCCTTTATGGAAGGGACCCCCCACATTTGTTGCACTACGGTCAAGCAAAAACAGTGGTAGGATCGGTGGATCAATACCTTGAAGAACGGGATAGAGTGCTACAGGAGCTGAAGGGTTATTTATTTCGAGCACAACAATTGATGAAAGCTCAATCCGATTTACACCGTTGTGAGGTTGCATTTGACGTGGGTGATAAGGTGTATTTGAAGCTCAAACCTTATCGCCAACAATCAGCGGCAAGAAGGAGAAATGAGAAACTTGCCCCACGTTATTTTGGTCCCTTCGAAATACTGGCAAGAATTGGTAAAGTGGCATATAAGTTGAGGTTACCAGACACAGCTCGCATACATGATGTTTTTCATGTATCTCAGTTGCGTAAAGCAATTGGCAATCGGGTAGCAGCTCCTCAGTTGCTGGCGACATTGACAGAAGAAATGGAAGTTATGTTGAAACCAGGTCAGCTAGAGGGCGTTCGTAATGGTACTGGTACTGGGGGACCGGAAGTGTTAATTCGCTGGCTAGACCTACCAGAATATGAGGCTACATGGGAACCGTTTGAAGTTATCAATCATCAATTTCCTGATTTTCACCTTGAGGACAAGGTGCAAGTTTGGCGGGGGAGTAATGATATGCCTGGTCGATATGGCCAGGTTTACCAAAGGCGACACATAAGGCAACATGGTTAAAAAAATAGAAATTAGCATCAGTATCTTTTATTTTTGATTGCAATGCTTGTTTTATTAAGTAAAGATATTTTCCTTTTTTAGAGTTGGTTTAGGGTTTCTTGTAGCAGAATACTTTAAATACGTTGCTCCAGAGTTTTATGGGGTATTGAGAATTAATATCAGTCATTGACTTCTTTGGAGATTACCTGTTCTCGAACACAGGCATTTTTTGGCTCTAACCCTAGGGTCTGATTTCAAGGCTTATCATTTGGTATCAGAGCCGTCGGTTCTGCATGATGGGGACGAGACCCAGCAATACGGATCGGATCGGCAACCTTGAGGCCGATATGGTCAGAATTCGGGAGGAGATGGAAGCAAACCGTATTGACTCGGCGATGCAGTTCCAGGAAATTATAAAGGCAATCAGCGATCTAAAGGACACTGGCGCAGGGAAAAAGAAAAAGAAGGAGCCCAAGAAAGAATCCTCGTCTGAAGAGGATGATGAAGAGTAGGAGGGATCGATAAAATACGGATCGATAAAACTCGGAGCCCAACTGAGCCGCGTGACCGAGCTGGTCCACTTCTGGCAGTTCCACGCGAATTCGCACCAGTAGGATTGCTTCGTGTATTTCTCATACTTCAAAATTTTAGCAAACCGTTAGATTACATATATAATAACAAGCTCATATATATCTAACAGTCCATTTATCTATTGTTCTCTCACGGTTTAAGTCCAGGAATCTAGTCTAAGATACCTAGTTCACTTAAACCACGGCTCTGATACCAACTTGTAACACCCGACTTATTAACCAAAAACACCCCAAAAAAAAAAATTTTCAAACCAAATATTTTACAAACAAAACACAAGTTGGGGTATTAGTTAATACAATACGAGTACAAGTGTATCACGAAGTACAATACATAATATTATACGTCTTTAAGCCGGGCTGTCACTTCAATCACTAAGTCCTCAGTCACGGACTTTATCTTTTCCCTTCGCGGGATCACGCTCACCTGCAGAGACATATCAAATAAACTGTGAGCTATAAAGCCCAATGAGTAATCAAATTAAATACAACATGTATAAGAATAAAATTCTCTATACAAATTTATCTAGATATTATCAATCAAATATGGCTCACGGGTAATCCCGCTGTTGCCCAAAATATGTGGCTCACGGGTAAGCCCGCTGTTGCCTAGACTCACGGCTGGTTCCGGTCTTGTCTATATAAGTTTTATTGACTCACGGCTGGTTCCGGTCTTGTCATTTCCTTTTATTGACTCACGGCTGGTTCCGGTCTTGTCAGTAGAGGTTTGACTAACAGCTCCGTTCTTATCTATTAAAGACTCACGGCTTATCTGGTATTGTCATATTATTGATTGATATTGACTCACAGCTTATCTGGTCTTGTCGTATCAAATCAAACATCTATCATTTTTCGTCCCCAAAACTATATTCCAATCCGCAGCTGCTCAACTATCATTTATCACATCAAATACGAGTGAGATTACTCACCTGAAGGTTTGCTACAACTAGCTCTTAGCGGTTCTTGCCTTTCAATGTGTTTCGCGAGATCTTGTCCCGTACCTATAATTCATTCATTTCCACAATGATTATAGGTTAATAATCATTTTAATTGATTTTAATGCATACGAGTCTAATATAGAACCAATTCCAAGCAATAACCATTCTTATAAAATTTCCAATATACGTCCCGAAATACGCGTATTCTGCTACAGTACTTTCGGGAGGTCGTATACGTATTCCGACAATTTTGTATGAAGTTTCATACCATATTAGACCTATGTTTAAAATTTCAGGTCAAACGGACAAGCCTAGCATCAATTTTCAAAATTGAGCCAAACCTTAACAGAGAGCATGAAAAATCTGATCATTTTCCATGCAGCGCAGGATCGCGACCCTATCTCCATGGGGATCGCGTCCCTACGGATCGCGACCCTATCTCCATGGAGATCGGGACCCGATCTTTGCTGTACAGACCAGAATTACGATTTTTATGCTACAAACTCCCAATTTCTCTTATTAAGCCCTTAATACACGACTTAATCACTAGGGATTGTTCCAATATCAAAACCCATCATTAATATCAAGTTTTAGACAATGGAATTGGTGATTCCAACCCATTTCTAAAACTTCCCGTTTTCACAATTTTAGTCCAAAAACCGAAATTATTGAATTTAACTTACTTCAATTGATTTCTTTCAGTCAATTTAGCATCTAGAACTCATTATAAACCCTTAGAATCAAGTTTATCACAAGAACTCACAATCTAGGGTTCTTGATCAAAATCTCAATTCATCAAAAATGACAACCTACTTCCATATTCTTGGATTAAGTCCTTGTAGTATGACTTAATGGAAGTATTTACACCAATTTAAACACCCATCCATAACTGAAATTTCAGTTTTTGAGCTCTACACAACTCATCAAAAATAACAAGCCAAGAACTTGGAAAAACTTACCTCAAAACTTCCAATTATACCCTTTTAATGCTATAATTCAACTTTGCAAACTTCAACTCTTCAAAGCCCTTCAATTTCTGCAGAAATCGCACAAGAACTTCTCTCCCGTAGCTTACCAATTTTCTGCACAAACTAGGAGAAGGTTCCAACCTTTTATACCTCCAAATTTGCATTTTTGGTCCTTGAAGTTGCATTTCTTCAACTTTTGCCACAATTTACAAATTAAATGACAAAATCAAATTATTATAACATTTTAAGTCCAAGACTCAAAATATTATTACGAAACAAGTCCTTTTCTGTCAAAAAGACCAAATTACCCTTTTGAGGTAAAATGACCATTTCGCCCTTTTTATTATAATCATATATTAAATATGTTTTGGCGTTACAAATTCTCCCCTCCTTTAAGAGATTTCGTCCCCGAAATCATACAAATAGTTGAGGGTATTTTTCCCGCATTTCACTTTCGGTCTCCCACGTCATGTCGGAACCTTTGTGATGACGCCAAAGGACTTTCACCATGCTGATCTTCTTATTTCGCAGCTGTCTTGTCTTGCGGTCTAGCACCCGCTCGGGTTGTTCCGGGTATCTCAACTTTTCATCCACCTCAATTTCAGCAAGAGGTACATATTGAGACTTATCAAACAACGTTTTCCTCAAATGGGACACATGGAATACATCATGTATACCATGAAGTTCATCAGGTAACTCTAGTCTATACGCCACAGCTCCAACTCTTTGGGATATACGGAAGGGTCCAATGAAGCGAGGACTCAGCTTTCCTTTCTTCCCAAAACGAATTAAGCCTTTCCAAGGGGATACTTTGAGCATTACCATATCTCCTACTTGGAATTCTATCGATTTCACCCGTTTGTCTGCATACTGCTTCTGTCGATTCTGAGCTACCTTCAAATTTTCGTGTATCAATTTGATCTTTTCTTCGGTCTGTGCTACAATTTCAGGTCCAGCCAACGGCTTTTCCCCAACTTCAGTCCAGCAGGTCGGAGTACGGCACGGTGCTCCATACAAGGCTTCATACGGGGCCATCTGGATGCTGGAATGATAGCTGTTATTGTACGCGAATTCCACTAAAGGCAAATGATCTTCCCAGCTTCCACCGAAGTCTATGACACAAGTCCTCAACATGTCTTCCAAAGTCTGTATTGTTCTTTCACTCTGACCATCGGTCTGCGGGTGATATGCGGTACTCATAAGTATTTTTGTACCCAATCGCTTTTGAAGACTCTGCCAAAAATGAGAAGTAAATCTACTATCTCGGTCAGATACTATCGATGCTGGAAGTCCATGTCGACAAATCACCTCATCTATGTAGATTTTCGCAAGTTGATCTACTATATACTTTTCTTTATATAGTATAAATTGTGCCGATTTGGTCAATCGATCAACAATCACCCATATAGAATCATAACCTCGCGGTGTCCGCGGCAACTTTGTCACGAAATCCATGGTAATATGGTCCCATTTCTTCTCTGGAATCGGCAATGGTTGTATTTCCCCGTACGGTTTCTGATGGTTTGACTTAACTTGCAGACAAGTCAGACATTTTTCCACAAATCTTCCAATGTCCCTCTTCATTCCAGGCCACCAATAAATCGGTTTTAACGTCCGATACAACTTGGTACTGCCCGGATGAACTGCATATCTGCTGTAGTGTGCATCTTCTAGAAGCAAATTTCTCGCCTCTCCTTGTTTTGGAACCCACACACGACCTCTGAAGGTCTTCAATTTCTGAGCATTTTCTTCCAGATGCTTCAAGTATCCAACCATTCTTTCGCTTTTTACATTCTCCGGCTTACACGCTTCTTCTTGTGCTGCACGAATCAATTCTGGTAATCTGCTTACTACACCCATACATGCGGATGAAATTTGCAGAGGAGCTTCTTTTCTGCTTAGTGCATCTGCCACCACGTTCGCCTTGCCAGGGTGGTACTGAATTTCACAATCAAAGTCTTTCAGTAGATCCATCCACCTTTGCTGTCTCATATTCAGCTCTTTCTGGTCGAAAAGGTACTTTAGGCTCTGATCAGTGTAAATGACAAACTTTACACCGTATAAATAATGCCTCCATAACTTCAATGCTAGAACCACAGCAGCTAATTCCAGATCATGAACTGGATACTTCTTCTCGGCATCTTTCAATTGTCGGGACGCATAGGCTATGACCCGACCTTTCTGCATTAGCACACAACCAAGACCAATTCTAGAAGCATCGCTGTAAATCACATATTCTTCTCCGCTTTGTGGTAAAGCCAACACTGGTGCTTCACATAAAGATTGTTTCAACTTCTGGAATGCTTCTTGTTGTTTTTCGGCCCACGTGAACTTTTCACCTTTCTTGGTCAACTTGGTCAACGGAGCAGCTATCGAAGAGAAATTCTCGACAAATATTCTATAATAGCCTGCCAAACCAAGAAAACTCCGTATTTCAGTTGGACTTCGGGGCGGTTCCCACTTCATTACGGCGTCAACCTTCGCTGGATCTACTTTCACTCCCTCTGCATTAATTACATGGCCAAGAAATTGGACTTCTCTTAGCCAGAATTCACACTTGGAGAATTTCGCATACAGCTTTTCTCGGCGAAGCAACTCCAACACTTGTCGCAGGTGCACTTCATGTTCGGCTTGGCTTCGCGAATACACCAAGATGTCATCAATAAACACTATCACCGAGGTATCAAGGAACGGACGACACACTCGGTTCATGAGATCCATGAATACGGCTGGAGCATTGGTTAATCCAAAAGGCATCACCAAAAACTCATAATGACCGTATCGCGTTCGGAAAGCTGTCTTCGGAATGTCTGACTCCCTTATCTTCAACTGGTGGTATCCTGACCTCAGGTCAATCTTGGAAAAGTAAGACGCGCCTTGCAGCTGGTCAAACAAATCGTCTATTCTGGGTAGCGGGTATTTGTTCTTCACCGTGATCTTGTTTAACTCCCGATAGTCAATACACATGCGTATTGACCCATCCTTCTTCTTGACAAACAGAATAGGGGCTCCCCAAGGCGATGTACTCGGTCTGATGAAACCCCTGTCTAACAATTCTTCCAGTTGCTTTCGCAGTTCCACCATCTCTGAAGGTGCTAATCGGTATGGAGCTCGTGCAACAGGTGCAGCTCCCGGAACCAGCTCAATCGTGAACTCAACATGTCGATCTGGTGGCAACCCTGGAAGTTCATCTGGAAATACATCTGGGAATTCGTTCACCACATTCACATTCGCTACCCCCACTTTAATCGGTTGAGCTACTGATACATAAGGTAGATAGGACATGCCTCCTTTACTGATACAGCTTCGGGCTTGAGCAAAAGAGATGACTGGCATCCGCAACCGAGGTCGTTCACCCTAAATCTTTATCCATCTTCCATCCGGTGTTAACACTGTGATGTTTTTATTTCTGCAATCCATGTTAGCATAATTCGTTGCTAACCAATCCATCCCCACAATTACACCAAATTCATTGGTAGTCATCGGCTTCAAATCTATAGGGAAAATGGTCCCGTAGATTTTAAGCTGACAACCTTCCAGATGTTCAGAAACCCAAACATATCGGCCGTCCGCTATAGCTACTTCTAGACTTTCATCCATTGATGTTAACGGTACATTCAGGCGAGGCAACAAAGACTCCGATACGAAACAGTGAGTAGCCCCCGGATCAAAAATAACATATACAGGTATGGAATTAAGAGTGAAGATACCTGTCACTACATCTGTTTTCTCACGGGCTTCCTCCACAGTCATCTGAAAAGCTCGCGAGGCCACCGGTCGTCCTCTGTTCTTCGGTTCTTCTTTCTTCCCCACTTGGTCATCTCTAGGTCTTTCACTGTATACCCCAGATTTCAGTTGGGGACAGTTCAGGCGAATATGATCCGTAGCCCCACATTGGAAACACCTACGGTCCGCCCGACAGTCTCGTATAAGATGACCCGTTTTTCCACAATTTCGGCAGCTAATTGACCCAGTATCGCTGCGGCAACTGCCCGTGTGCCGTTTTCGGCATTTTTCGCACCACTTTCCTTCGTCCCTCTGGCTTTTTCCCCTGGACCCGGATTGTTGCGACTTTTTCTGAGGCGTCCAACTTTGGTCTTCCGCCTTTCGTTTCGTTTCAACGGCTTTTTTTCGTCTTCTTGTCGCTTTAATTCGGTCTCCCTTTCTGTGGCTCGATCCACCACTTGCCGGAAAGTAGTTAGTTTCAACGGTTGCACGATTTCTCTAATTCGGGTTGTCAACCCCCGAACATACTTGTCGATCTTTCTCTTTTCAGTGTAAATGTGGTGTTCCGCGAACCTAGCTTTCTCCAGAAAGCTAAGAGTATATTCCTGAACAGATCGGGAACCCTGTTCCAGGTGTAGGAATTCATCCTCCAACTTCTGAATAGCCACTTCTGAGCAGTATTCTTCATTAAACTTTGTCTTAAATTGCTCCCAAGGTATCGATTGGGATGAATCAAGATCCAGTGATTTGTAATAGGTTTGCCACCAATGTAGTGCACCGCTTGTAAGTTGGTTCGTGGCAAATTCCACTTTATCATCATCCGCACACTTGCTTACTCGGAACACCTTCTCAATGTGCATGATCCATTCCATGGCTTTGACTGGATCATCTGTCCCCGAGAATTCCTTTGGTTTACAACCAAGGAAGGATTTATACGTACACCCAATTTTCTTGGTAGAGGCTTCTCCACCTTGTGTTTCTTTCACTGCCCGGGCCCGACTTTCTCCCTGGCTTTCTTCTTTTGGCTGCCTGTCATGAACACTTTTTTCAGCCTCTTTAGTAGGATCAGGATTTACACTCGGGTTGGGATTGCCACTCGGGTTAGGATTGTTCGATAATGCTGGCAGCATTTGCCTAACCACTTCTTCCACTATTGCCCGAATATCAGGTGGATTTTGTCCCACCGGTTCCCTAGCTGGTGCTCTTCGCCCAACTGAGCCGCGTGACCGAGCTGGTCCACTTCTGGCAGTTCCACGCGAATTCGCACCAGTAGGATTGCTTCGTGTATTTCTCATACTTCAAAATTTTAGCAAACCGTTAGATTACATATATAATAACAAGCTCATATATATCTAACAGTCCATTTATCTATTGTTCTCTCACGGTTTAAGTCCAGGAATCTAGTCTAAGATACCTAGTTCACTTAAACCACGGCTCTGATACCAACTTGTAACACCCGACTTATTAACCAAAAACACCCCAAAAAATTTTTTTTCAAACCAAATATTTTACAAACAAAACACAAGTTGGGGTATTAGTTAATACAATACGAGTACAAGTGTATCACGAAGTACAATACATAATATTATACGTCTTTAAGCCGGGCTGTCACTTCAATCACTAAGTCCTCAGTCACGGACTTTATCTTTTCCCTTCGCGGGATCACGCTCACCTGCAGAGACATATCAAATAAACTGTGAGCTATAAAGCCCAATGAGTAATCAAATTAAATACAACATGTATAAGAATAAAATTCTCTATACAAATTTATCTAGATATTATCAATCAAATATGGCTCACGGGTAATCCCGCTGTTGCCCAAAATATGTGGCTCACGGGTAAGCCCGCTGTTGCCTAGACTCACGGCTGGTTCCGGTCTTGTCTATATAAGTTTTATTGACTCACGGCTGGTTCCGGTCTTGTCATTTCCTTTTATTGACTCACGGCTGGTTCCGGTCTTGTCAGTAGAGGTTTGACTAACAGCTCCGTTCTTATCTATTAAAGACTCACGGCTTATCTGGTATTGTCATATTATTGATTGATATTGACTCACAGCTTATCTGGTCTTGTCGTATCAAATCAAACATCTATCATTTTTCGTCCCCAAAACTATATTCCAATCCGCAGCTGCTCAACTATCATTTATCACATCAAATACGAGTGAGATTACTCACCTGAAGGTTTGCTACAACTAGCTCTTAGCGGTTCTTGCCTTTCAATGTGTTTCGCGAGATCTTGTCCCGTACCTATAATTCATTCATTTCCACAATGATTATAGGTTAATAATCATTTTAATTGATTTTAATGCATACGAGTCTAATATAGAACCAATTCCAAGCAATAACCATTCTTATAAAATTTCCAATATACGTCCCGAAATACGCGTATTCTGCTACAGTACTTTCGGGAGGTCGTATACGTATTCCGACAATTTTGTATGAAGTTTCATACCATATTAGACCTATGTTTAAAATTTCAGGTCAAACGGACAAGCCTAGCATCAATTTTCAAAATTGAGCCAAACCTTAACAGAGAGCATGAAAAATCTGATCATTTTCCATGCAGCGCAGGATCGCGACCCTATCTCCATGGGGATCGCGTCCCTACGGATCGCGACCCTATCTCCATGGAGATCGGGACCCGATCTTTGCTGTACAGACCAGAATTACGATTTTTATGCTACAAACTCCCAATTTCTCTTATTAAGCCCTTAATACACGACTTAATCACTAGGGATTGTTCCAATATCAAAACCCATCATTAATATCAAGTTTTAGACAATGGAATTGGTGATTCCAACCCATTTCTAAAACTTCCCGTTTTCACAATTTTAGTCCAAAAACCGAAATTATTGAATTTAACTTACTTCAATTGATTTCTTTCAGTCAATTTAGCATCTAGAACTCATTATAAACCCTTAGAATCAAGTTTATCACAAGAACTCACAATCTAGGGTTCTTGATCAAAATCTCAATTCATCAAAAATGACAACCTACTTCCATATTCTTGGATTAAGTCCTTGTAGTATGACTTAATGGAAGTATTTACACCAATTTAAACACCCATCCATAACTGAAATTTCAGTTTTTGAGCTCTACACAACTCATCAAAAATAACAAGCCAAGAACTTGGAAAAACTTACCTCAAAACTTCCAATTATACCCTTTTAATGCTATAATTCAACTTTGCAAACTTCAACTCTTCAAAGCCCTTCAATTTCTGCAGAAATCGCACAAGAACTTCTCTCCCGTAGCTTACCAATTTTCTGCACAAACTAGGAGAAGGTTCCAACCTTTTATACCTCCAAATTTGCATTTTTGGTCCTTGAAGTTGCATTTCTTCAACTTTTGCCACAATTTACAAATTAAATGACAAAATCAAATTATTATAACATTTTAAGTCCAAGACTCAAAATATTATTACGAAACAAGTCCTTTTCTGTCAAAAAGACCAAATTACCCTTTTGAGGTAAAATGACCATTTCGCCCTTTTTATTATAATCATATATTAAATATGTTTTGGCGTTACAAATTCTCCCCTCCTTTAAGAGATTTCGTCCCCGAAATCATACAAATAGTTGAGGGTATTTTTCCCGCATTTCACTTTCGGTCTCCCACGTCATGTCGGAACCTTTGTGATGACGCCAAAGGACTTTCACCATGCTGATCTTCTTATTTCGCAGCTGTCTTGTCTTGCGGTCTAGCACCCGCTCGGGTTGTTCCGGGTATCTCAACTTTTCATCCACCTCAATTTCAGCAAGAGGTACATATTGAGACTTATCAAACAACGTTTTCCTCAAATGGGACACATGGAATACATCATGTATACCATGAAGTTCATCAGGTAACTCTAGTCTATACGCCACAGCTCCAACTCTTTGGGATATACGGAAGGGTCCAATGAAGCGAGGACTCAGCTTTCCTTTCTTCCCAAAACGAATTAAGCCTTTCCAAGGGGATACTTTGAGCATTACCATATCTCCTACTTGGAATTCTATCGATTTCACCCGTTTGTCTGCATACTGCTTCTGTCGATTCTGAGCTACCTTCAAATTTTCGCGTATCAATTTGATCTTTTCTTCGGTCTGTGCTACAATTTCAGGTCCAGCCAACGGCTTTTCCCCAACTTCAGTCCAGCAGGTCGGAGTACGGCACGGTGCTCCATACAAGGCTTCATACGGGGCCATCTGGATGCTGGAATGATAGCTGTTATTGTACGCGAATTCCACTAAAGGCAAATGATCTTCCCAGCTTCCACCGAAGTCTATGACACAAGTCCTCAACATGTCTTCCAAAGTCTGTATTGTTCTTTCACTCTGACCATCGGTCTGCGGGTGATATGCGGTACTCATAAGTATTTTTGTACCCAATCGCTTTTGAAGACTCTGCCAAAAATGAGAAGTAAATCTACTATCTCGGTCAGATACTATCGATGCTGGAAGTCCATGTCGACAAATCACCTCATCTATGTAGATTTTCGCAAGTTGATCTACTCTATACTTTTCTTTATATAGTATAAATTGTGCCGATTTGGTCAATCGATCAACAATCACCCATATAGAATCATAACCTCGCGGTGTCCGCGGCAACTTTGTCACGAAATCCATGGTAATATGGTCCCATTTCTTCTCTGGAATCGGCAATGGTTGTATTTCCCCGTACGGTTTCTGATGGTTTGACTTAACTTGCAGACAAGTCAGACATTTTTCCACAAATCTTCCAATGTCCCTCTTCATTCCAGGCCACCAATAAATCGGTTTTAACGTCTGATACAACTTGGTACTGCCCGGATGAACTGCATATCTGCTGTAGTGTGCATCTTCTAGAAGCAAATTTCTCGCCTCTCCTTGTTTTGGAACCCACACACGACCTCTGAAGGTCTTCAATTTCTGAGCATTTTCTTCCAGATGCTTCAAGTATCCAACCATTCTTTCGCTTTTTACATTCTCCGGCTTACACGCTTCTTCTTGTGCTGCACGAATCAATTCTGGTAATCTGCTTACTACACCCATACATGCGGATGAAATTTTCAGAGGAGCTTCTTTTCTGCTTAGTGCATCTGCCACCACGTTCGCCTTGCCAGGGTGGTACTGAATTTCACAATCAAAGTCTTTCAGTAGATCCATCCACCTTTGCTGTCTCATATTCAGCTCTTTCTGGTCGAAAAGGTACTTTAGGCTCTTATGATCAGTGTAAATGACAAACTTTACACCGTATAAATAATGCCTCCATAACTTCAATGCTAGAACCACAGCAGCTAATTCCAGATCATGAACTGGATACTTCTTCTCGGCATCTTTCAATTGTCGGGACGCATAGGCTATGACCCGACCTTTCTGCATTAGCACACAACCAAGACCAATTCTAGAAGCATCGCTGTAAATCACATATTCTTCTCCGCTTTGTGGTAAAGCCAACACTGGTGCTTCACATAAAGATTGTTTCAACTTCTGGAATGCTTCTTGTTGTTTTTCGGCCCACGTGAACTTTTCACCTTTCTTGGTCAACTTGGTCAACGGAGCAGCTATCGAAGAGAAATTCTCGACAAATCTTCTATAATAGCCTGCCAAACCAAGAAAACTCCGTATTTCAGTTGGACTTCGGGGCGGTTCCCACTTCATTACGGCGTCAACCTTCGCTGGATCTACTTTCACTCCCTCTGCATTAATTACATGGCCAAGAAATTGGACTTCTCTTAGCCAGAATTCACACTTGGAGAATTTCGCATACAGCTTTTCTCGGCGAAGCAACTCCAACACTTGTCGCAGGTGCACTTCATGTTCGGCTTGGCTTCGCGAATACACCAAGATGTCATCAATAAACACTATCACCGAGGTATCAAGGAACGGACGACACACTCGGTTCATGAGATCCAAGCGACAAGAAACCTAATTTTGGCGGAACAGGAGGTCAGTTTAAGCGATTAACTGAGGCAGAGTTTGCTGAAAAGAGAGCCAAGGGTATTTGTTTCCGTTGTGATGGAAAGTTCGGCCCGGGACACCGATGTCCTGGTAAGACTTTACAGGTTTTAATAGTTGACGAAGAGGGGGAGGGGGAAGAGGATACTGAGCATGCTCACCTAGACGCGGTGGAGGTGTCTTTGAATTCGGTTAGCGGGTTTACACCGCCACACACCATGAAGGTCAAGGGTGAGATCGGGGGCACAAAAGTTCTAGTCCTAATCGACAGTGGAGCGTCACATAATTTTGTATCGACACAAGTGGTAACACAGTTGGGGTTAACAGTGGCCCACACGGGATCAGTTGGTGTGCGTTTGGGCAATGGGATGTTGGAGCAAAGTGCGGGTACCTGTAAGGGGATTGTATTGACACTACCAGAACTTCAAGTGGTGGATGATTTCTACCCACTCCAGTTGGGAGGCTCCGATATTATTCTTGGCATAAAATGGTTGCGCACATTAGGAGACATGACAGTAAATTGGCGTGACCTACGCATGGTTTTCTGGGAAGGAGATCGACAAGTTACCATCACCGGCGACCCGAGCCTCTCCAAAACTTTGGTATCCTGTAAGTCCCTGTTCCGAATGCTTAGATATGAAGATAATAGTTTTTTGGTGCATTTAGATGCAGCCACGACGGAGACTGTCACCTCAACACCACCGGTAATCATGGATAAGTTCCAGACCGTGATCAACGAGCACCGGGACGTGTTTGAATTGCCACTAGGTCTTCTCCCATCTCGCAGCCATGAGCATGCCATCACCCTACATGAGGGTACACCACCTATCAGCGTCAGACCATACCGATACCCTTTTACGCAAAAAAACGAAATTGAAAAATTGGTTGGGGAAATGTTACAAGCCGGTGTCATCCAACCTAGTACTAGCCCGTTCTCGAGCCCGGTGTTATCATCAAAGACTTGCAGAATTGAATTCTACGCGAATCCGAATGCCTCCCAACCCTCAGGCACAAACGATTACTCATCCCGTGCATCAAGAATCTCCCCAAACTCGAGGTAGTCAATCTCGAACTTCCCAAGCCAATAGAGTGAAAGTTACTGCAAACTCTACAACTCCTCGAGCCCCAAGACAACCTCATCCTACTCCTCAATCTCAAAATGTGATGTCAGCCAAAGAAGCTCAAGTATTCCAGACGGTTCAAGAGCTTATAAATAATCCAATCGACAAATACAATGCTCAAGCCCGCCTAACTGACGCGCAAATTATTGAGGAATACGAGATTGAAGAGAAGCTCAGGATAGAAAAGGAAAAACGTGAAGCAGCTGAACAAAACCGTATAGCCAAACTTCCAAAACCCAAGCCGTTGATCACCTTTAATGTCTTTAATTCTAATCTGATCAAAAGTCGAGTTCTCACTCCGATTACAATTTACGAACGAATGACCACTCCTCATATTATCAAACCAGTCAACTCAACCAAGCCATCAGTTGCCAGACAAACTCAGTGGGATATTCCTCCACCGCGTCATGCTTCTTGTTTCAACATTTGGGCATTGGAAAAGAACGCTGACGTAGATCAATTCAGACGTCTCCCCATACGACTCAAGAAGTTTTACAAGGAGAAAGGCTTGAGTCAGACTGATGTATGGTCCGATAAAATGATCCGCAGCCTTGAAAGTCTAAGGATGAATCTCTATGATGGTAAACCTTTCTTTACCTTCAAAGTCAAAAGGTCTGATGAAAAAGAGTATGTCTTTTCAGAGGCAGATTTTCCACTTATGAACCAATATGATCTGATTCCCCTGTTATACTTTACTAGCCGAAGTGCATTCACATCATACTTAAATTGCTTCGATCGTCTTTGCTATTATTGTATGGAATTGATCAGAGATTTTGCCTCATTGGACTTGGAACTTAGCCGGTTTACACTTACCAAAATACATAAACCTAATCCCTTCTTCACTCCAGCCGAAGGTCATGATCATGGATTCCCCATGATACGTCCGGAAAGAGGTTTAGTGTATGTAGCCAACGGTGAAACTAGGTTCTTTCGTTTAGATGAAAGACAGAGATATCCAACAACCGTCATTCAACAACTGATCAAACGACTGACAGTTCTAGGTGAGCCCCACAAAGACAAAAGAGAAGAGTACTTGGACAGGTTCAGATGGCATCTTGCCTTTCGTGCGTTCGTGCTCGAGTTGAAGGACAGGATCGAGTTTCCTGCGAAGTGTCAGGAGTCGATGAAGCATATTGTTCTTGCCATTTGATCTTTTGTATTTTTAATTGCTTTATGACTGAATTTTTTGTATCTTAATGTGTTTACACTTTGAAATCTATTTCATGCCGGTACACATTCAAGATCTATCTTTCTTTCTATTTTCTATCTTTTTTAATTCATATATCTTGTGAGAACTTCTTAGTTGATTAGATTTTCTCTAAAGAAATGAATTCAATTCCTTGTAATATTTTGTCACCAAATATCACATAGGGGAAAATGTTGAAAATTAATTTATGTGACCATTTGTTGAAAAAATATTTAGGAATTAAATTTAAATCAATTTTAGTAGATGTGTTAAGTTTTTGCTTAAGTGGTGTTAGCGAAAAATAACCCTTAACCAAATCTACACAAGTCTACTTTACTTTTGTCTAAAATGCAGGAATTAGCGAAAAAGTGATGAATCAGACCTTGCTTTAGCGAAAAGTCAGATGCTGATAAGCGAAAATCCAAGTGGCTGATTAGCGAAAATTCGAGCATAGGATCAGCAATATCTGAAGTCAGATCAGCAATATCTGAAGTCAGATCAGCAATATCTAAAGATGAGGGTCAGCAAAAACTGAACAAGTGTTAGCAAAAATCTCTGATCAGCTTAGCAAAAAGTTAACGTCGTTAACTTTTTAGCAAAAACTAAATGGAATATTCCAGGAGCATTTTAGCAAACCCCTCCAAGATTCCTTGTGTATTTTAGCAAACCCCACCTTAGACACATGTCAAGCTCTTATTGGTGGACATTCTCTTACACCCTATAAATACCCTACACCACTACCTATGTCTCCACCACTCTTACACATCCCTTACACCCTCACGTAAAATTATCAGAGGATTGTCCAAAAGTGTGCTCTTCCCTCATTTGAAGATTTGAAAGAATTATTAGAATATTCCTTTTGTGTTCTTGCAAACAGGACGTGTTCTTCATTATTTCTTCATTGTTCTTCATTTGTTCTTCACCATTTTCATTGTAATACTTTGAATGCTTCATTATTATAAATGAAAATCTTCTTTTTCACTTTTCTTTATTGTTACTGAATAGTTTTGATTAAATATTCCGCATTGTGTTTGTCATTTTAAGATCTTCTTGGATTTAAATCTTCTTCTTATATTTTTGTGTTCATTCATGGAAATATTTTGAACTTCAGATTTATTTATATCCAACAAAGTCGGATTCCATTTCCTCCGCCGGAGAAAACGAACGTCGAGACTATCTCCGGTATGGGACTGGTTTCCCCATAGAATAAACAAGAAATCTATCCCAGATTAACCTCAAGATTTCTCGAAAAACTGAAACCTTCTGATGAGCCGACGTTGATGGCGACCGGAGAAGATGGTGGTGTGACGAAGGTAGAAGAAAATGGCGGAGGTGATGCGGTGTTCGATGGGTAATATATTTAGGGCTGCGATTTTAAAAAAGGGATGTGAGAAGGTGGTTGTTACCTGATTCAAAGAAAGAGGATACGTGAATTTAGGAATCACCAAAATTAGGATAAGATGTAGTGACCAAAATACCTTTTTATCTTCTAAAATTTGCACTCTAATCCCTTACTTTAATAAATCTATAATAATTGCACGACATCCTAAGCCTTTGATCTATCAATTTGAATGGATGAGATCTGTCCTCGCGATCTCAACCTTTTCTTTGGCCTCAATTGATCCTGATTCTATATATATAAATATATATATATATATATATATATATATATATATATATATTACATATATATATATATATATATATATATATATATATATATATATATATATATATATATATGTGTATGTATATATATATAGAGATGGGTTCAGTGCAGAACCAATATTAAATTACCTAACCACAGAACCATCCTTAAAACCCTTGGATCATTATATCAACGTCTTCGATTAAAAAGGATGCACCATACAATTATACACCTTGTGCAGAAGATTATTGCTGGGTAAGGGTATATTGGGTTTTTAACCCAATCGATCACCATCTTCACCCCTGTTCTCTCTCTCTCTCTCTCTCTCTCTCTCTCCTCTATGATTTCACCTTCGTTCCTCCACCACACATCCCTCTCCGGCTGTTGGAGTGTTTTCCGACTGTTCTAGTGCTAGAATCCTTTCCTAAATCGAGTTTACTTGCTTTGATTTTGGTTAGATGTACGATTCCAACCTTTCAGACCCACCTGACCGAGGAAAATAGAAAACGAAGAAAAAAGAAGAAGGTGAAGGAGTTGGGCCGATTATGAGAAATCGAAGGAGTTCAAGTAAAAGGAACCATCCATTTGGAACTGCTAAATCATCGAGATCGTTATCTAAACCCAATTTTGTTTCCGGATATGGGTTTGGGACATCGTCCGGTGGGTTTTTGAGTTCGTCATCGAAAGCCAAATTGAAGAAAAATAAACGAATTCAGTAGGTAGACTTGAAGTTTTCCAATCATGAAAATTCCTTCAACGAAGGCATCGATAAATTCTCCGGTAAACGAAGCCTGTGTTCTTGATCCTAGGGTTTATCATCAGGTATGTGGTAATGTGGTTATGTTTTAGGTTATATATAATTCGAATTGCAAATCTCGTTCATATGGCACAAATGTGAATTTCAATTGGAATTGCAAATCTCGTTCAATATCTAGTTCAATATCTAGTTCTTTCAATTGGAATTGCAAATTAGTAATGTGAATTTTTTTTCAATTTGAGTTCGTATTACAGGGAGTCGCGATTGCATATTTCATTTTCAATATATGTTCACTAATGAACATATGTTCACTAATGAACATTTTCTTACAAACCGGTTTCAATATCTAGTTCTTTCAATTGGAATTGCAAATTAGCAATTTGGTTTATTTCAATTGGAATTGCATATTTTGTTTGAGTTTGTATTGACGGGAGTCCGATATGTGTTCAATTATTCACGGTATTGTGGTATCCTGTTTGGTATTGTGGTATCCTGTTTGGTATTGTATTTCATATGTTCACTAATGAACATATGTTCACTAATGAACATATGTTCACTAATGAACATATATTGATTTTGAGCAATGTTTGTTTACAGGTTAGCGTTTTCACATTTTTGGAGAAGTTCGTATGTATTTCCTTCAACCAAGAACCTAATCGATTTTGATGCTTCGTTGTTCACAGATCAATCAACAATATGATGTGCACATAAGAATTCGTTCGATGTTGAAGATGTATAGAAGCAAGAACAGAGTGATTGAGAATCGTCATGTAATGTTCATATATGAACATGATTCATATATGAACATTGTTTCATTTGTTTGAGACTTTGATGTTGTGTTTTATTCTTTTAACTTTTCTCATGTAATTTTTTGAGACTTGATCAATGTATTGGTTGATCTTTAGGGATTGAAATTTTGTTTGTATTTTGATCAAAGGGAAACGCAAAAATACAAGAGTGAACATACAACTTTGCTCATGTAATTTACATGTGTTCATTGATGAACATATGTTCATTGATGAACATAGCAAATTAAGATTTTTGACGATCGTACCCTTTTAGTTAGATTTTAATCTTACGGTTAACAACATGGTTCTGCAATTAGGTGATTTAATTTGGTTCTGCATTGTACCCATCAATATATATATATATATATATATATATATATATATATATATATATATATATATATATATATATATATATATATATATATATATATATATATATATATATATATATATATATATATATATATATATATATATATATATATATATATATGATCAAATGTAGATTACAAGTATTGTGTGAACGTATGACTAAATATGAAGTGTACGATTGAAATGATCTACGGTCTTAGATTCAGGGGCTTCAATGTAAATATATAAAACTTAATTAATCAGTTTTTACAGTTAAACCCCTGAAAATGGTATTTTAGTTTATTAATCAAGAATTAAAAAATGAAGTTCACTTATTATCTCCTAATTTGGTGGGATTTTTACTTAATATGTATTTATCATATTATATAAAATTGAAAAATGGAGGTTTGTACATATTGAACAAAAAACGCAAGTATTCATTCCCAAAGAATACAAACATGGTCAATTATATTTTTTTTTAGAATTAACATTCTTAAAGAATACGAATGCATATATCAAAATTACAAATATAATGACATATACACTCTGTAAGAATATTATACAGTAAGAATAGAACACACATTCTAAAAATTATGCTTCATTATTAAAAAAACACTTCATTTTTTAAAGAATACAATATAATTTTTATTTCAGATATTCTTAAAGAATACAATATATAATACATTTCATTCTTGCATAATTCACTACCATTTCTTAAAGAATATATCATCATTTTTTAAGAAAGTTGTAAATCTTGATTTCAATTCGTTCAACCTCATCTGCCATTCTTAAATAATGTTGTCAATCTTGAGGATATTGATATTGATTTTCGGCTTAACCTGGTTGGAGTAATGGCAAACACTTTTGATAAAACCAACTCTGATTGGAGTAATGAGCTGCTATTTCCTGCAAATCCAAGAATCAAAAGGTTAATGAAGAACAAACAACAAAACATAGTCACAGACCAGACATTGTTGTTTTGATGGAGATCATTCTGTCGAAATCAATTGGTTTGTAGGAGATGGTATGTACAACTAGATCAGGTCCTGCATTTGCACATTCTCTCTTATAAATGAAACCTAACCAACTAACTAATTATAAAATGATAAAAGTGGAATAATCTAACTTTGTTAAGACGTTGAGAATTATGAGCATCATCACCACTTTGAGAATTATGCAATCTAGACCTGCTGCTCCAATTAATTCAATCGTTCCTCATAGAACCTGCGATTAGAACGGGAATTAGAATAGGAATTCATACTAGAGATGTATTCAAACTAAACACATGCAAATTCAATGGTTCATAGATCTAGTCAAGCGATTGAAAAGAAGATTGATCAATAACAGAAACCACTAAACTTATAGTGTTGCCACACATCTCCAGCATAGTCCTGCCCCTTTTTTGTTGCCTCGACAACTTTCTTACCCCATTTCCCCAGCACATCCTTCATTGAATCCATCGTTTCTGATAAAAAAACAACAGATGCAAAAACAGCTACACATAAAAATACGTTTGAACTAATCAACAAATATCTAATCAAACAGATCATTCATATAGTTAACGGCTTCACAATCAATCTGAGTTCTATCTAATCACTTGATCGGATCCTAGGGGTACAACTTCTGATTCCAAAATCCTTGCTTTCGTTTTGGGACTAACAATTAAATAAACTACATAAACATGAATGTTACTTGGAACGGAACCTAACGCTTAGCCCTCATTTTTCTGCTTGATTCCTCGAAGCGTCTTCACTAATTGGATCTAGGGGGTACAACTTTATGCGAAATTATATCCATGATTCTACACGCCATCATGATTGAGGAAGACATAATCCACCAAGTTTTTCTGGAATAATTATTGACGACCTGATGCGAGGGTGATGGATGCGTGGCCGGATGTTCACAATGAAGAAGATGAATAAATCGGCTAGGATTAAGAAGATGAAGACTTCGACCCATATGAAGAAGATGACGGTTTTGTTGGGATCTTCCTTAATTATAGGCTTGATCTTTTATTATTAGTTTAATTGACCAGAAATTATTAGTTATTACCATATTTACCGGTTTTATTTTAAGCATTAAATATTTAAAAAATATAAAAGTACTAATATGCCCTTGTGGAATGATTGGACCATATTTGGTCACACGTTCACACAATATTTGTTGTTCACGTATGAACCTATATATATATATATATATATATTACAAATATAATACAGCACAAATGTCTGAATTTTTAAGACTGTACAACTGACCAATGCACAATGCTCCATCCTTCTCGGCTGTCAACTAAACTAAAAGGAAAGTCAGTTGCTTCTTCAAGATATGTCGACCCTTCATTCCCTCTGCCACCTCGATTTCTTCGAGTCCCCTGAAGTTTTATTCGCCCGCCTTTTAAATATACAACTAAACATTTAAGTAATCTCAATCCCCCATTTCAATCACTACCACAAGGCCACAACCCCTTAACCTCACACACACACACACACACTATCTCTCTCTCATGCTAATCTTCCATAAAATCAATCGTCGGTACCATCACGTCTCACCACATTTGTGATCAACTTCTACCTCTATCACCACCTTCCAAACCATCACCATCAAATGCCATCGTCATCGCCAACTTCGTTCGCTCTACCATCATCGTCGTTCCTTCTTTTTTAGTATATTTGGCAATCAGCTACCATCGTTGCTTCCTTCAACCATTGGGCTCTGCCACTATTATCGTAGCCTTCAACCACCGTAGCTAGGTAATACCTTCGTTTTTCTTAAAGCATACGCCCCTCACAAGTAGAGTTTTTAGATTTTCAGTTGCCTTTTTACACTCTTGCTCAATCGTTCTCGCTAGCAACCCCTAAGTTCCACCAGAATGATAATTAGCATCATTCTTGTCACCACAGTCTTAGCCACCTTCACACTCCGATTGTTTCTCTATAACGTATCAAAAACCACAACTCAATTTTTTTTCAAAAGCATAATAATTAAGTTCCAAATGTCATAAAATACTCCAAACATAAGTTATCCAAAACACATTGTTCAAAAGTCATAAACGAGTAAAAATAGCAGAAATATTAATCATATAAGCGGATGCCATGTAGTCAATCCGGACCCTTCCCACGATCCCCAGAAGTGCCTGAAACAATAAGTTTAAAACTGTAAGCATAAAGCTTAGTGAGTAACCTAGATTTCCATACAATTTATAATTATAACAAGGTCTTTGAGCTTGCCCCAAACAACCATCAATCATCTCATTCTTTGACTCGCGGGCTTGCCCCGATCTTGTCGATAATCAACTCATTCTTTGACTCACGGGCTTGTCCCGATCTTGTTTATAATCAACTCATTCTTTTATCATAGCGTCATCATTATCATCATCATAATCAAGAAAGTGAGTAGACTCACTTGATCCGTGGCTAGTACAAAGAGTAAAAGGACAGTCGGTAAAAGTCCTCCCAAGCTTCCTAATATCCAAAAACATCTCATCAAACAAGGTTCCTATCCATAAAATTCTAACTAGATCCAAACTAAGGTTTTTCCACATTTTTGACTTTAGAAATCAACTGTCCAAAAGTCAAGGTCAACCAATCAACAAAAGTCGACTAAACCATCATTAGCGTCGCTAACTCTTACCGTTAACAGCGCTAATGCGTCTGTTCAGCCAAAGTCTCCTAAAGTGCTTAATACATTAAGCTAGAAGCTCTAACTTTCTAGGATCGACACAAACAGTCCCTAGACTCATAAAAACATGAACTTTGTCAACCAATCCTAGCCAAACAAGTTCATGGTGAAGATCTAGTTCCAAAACTGTGATTATTAAGCTCAAACTCCATTAAAATGATATTGAGACTAGGCTAGGGTTTATAACAAGGATCCGGGAGCAAAAAAGAGAATATAATCATCCTTCCCTATTTCCAATAAGGGAACCATCATTGCCTCATAAGGCTCATAAGAGTCACATAACTTCATTATAAACTTAAGAACTCAAAGAGACACAGGTTTAACACACTTAGAAAGGTCCAAAATGATAAGCAATCAGATCTCTTTCTCCACCCAAGCCTTCCTAGCTCCTTAGCTTCCTTCTCCTCTTCCAAAATCCTTCAAATCTTCAAGAATGAGACCAATAACACCATTGGAGGCTAGAGAGAGTATTCTAGGGTTTCTTAGAGGTCTAGGGTGAGAAATGACGGCCTTCAATGGGTCTAATGAGATAATGTGGCCCAAAACACAATCTAGGGCTCTAAGTGCTTGCCAGCGACCATTAGCGGTGTTAATGGAAGAATTAGCGTTGCTAATGCATGAACGTGCATGGCCATCAACTTCCAGATGGCATCGCAAAGCTTCCAGGGCTTTGAAGCATTAGTGTCGCTAGCCACAATGTTAGCGGCGTTAATACACATTTTTCCCAATTTTCACAAATTAATTCCAAGAATAAATTATTAAATCACATACCTGGTCAAGGGCTTTACAACTCTCTCCCCCTTGACGGGATTTCATCCCCGAAATCCATTCCTTCGAAGAGCTCCGAATGATGCTTCCTCATCTCGTCTTCTGGTTCTCATGTCTACTCGGAACCCTTACGATGTTGCCACTGGACTTTCACCAATCACTTTGGTGCATAGAGTCTTGGTCTTTCTTTCAAGAACCGCCACGGGTCTCTCCGCATAATTCAAGCGTTCATCCACTTGAATATCCTCCAATGGTACCACAGCGGACTAGTCAGCGATACACTTCCGAAGCTGAGATACATGAAAGGTGTCGTGAATCTGGATAAGTTGCTCCGGCGACTCCAAACGATAAGCCACCTGTCGTACTCGGTAGGGTCCAATATATCATAGCCCCAACTTTCCTCGCTTCCGAAACCAAATAATACCCTTCAAAGGTGACACCTTGAGAAGTACATAGTCTCCCACCTGAAACTCCAAAATGGACTGACACCTGTCTGTGTAACTTTTCTGCCGACTCTGTGTCGTACGCAACAGTTCTCTAACCTGATGGATGAGTTCGGTTGTCATGAGTACTATCTGGGTTCTCGCCAAAACCCGCTGACCAACTTCCCCCCAACAAATCGGGGTTCGACACTTTCTCCCATACTGCGACTTGGAGCGCAATGATAACAAGGTATACTAGGAACAGTTTGTACGAGAATGCCTTAGTCATCTTGTATCTCTTCGAGTAGGTCTGCTTTGAACAAGTGAAGCCTTTCATTAGCTCCATCAAACTTCGAGTAGGTCTGCTTTGATAACATGGTATATGTTTGTGTTTTTACTGGTCACAAACATATTTGAGTTCTAGTCTTTGGTGTGTGTTTCAATCTAAAGTTGAAGGTGGTGGTTGGTAGTAGTGGTGGCGGATGATGGTGGAAGTAAGTGGTGGATGGAGGTGGGCGTTGGGTTTGCTGCTAGGTGGACTTATTTGAAGAAATCTAGGTTTTGAAAGAATGATGAAGGTTTTCCTTTAATATTTCTTGAGATGGGATTTGTTTAATCAATTGAAGTTGAGTTGGGTTCTTGGACAACTTCCAATATTTGTGCACTAAGATCATCTTTTTCAGTCAAAATTGAGTAGATTCTTTTTTGAATTTGTTCGTTTAAGCATTTTTCAGAATCCAGTACACCAAAATCATCATCCTTTTCAATCAAAACTGATTTGGGCTCCTTTACAACTTCTTCAATCTGTTTGGATGCATCAAGATCCTTGTTTTTAGTCAAAACTGCAACACGTTCATTGACAACTTCCTGAATCTATTCTTTTGAGTCAGAACTGATTTGGTCAACATGAATTTGACGTTACCAGGTGGACCTTCGTTGTCTTCTAACAAAAAGAAGCTTTTGAGGTTTCTTGTTACGCCGGAGTTGACGAGAGGACCTCAATTGTTTTCTCCACTGCCTTCTCCCCATCTTCCCTTAATCTTCGATCTCGTATTCTCACTAAATCTCGTCCTTATGTTTTCCACACTAATAACCCAGTTTCCATCCGCCCCAACCACCACCGCCCACCGCCAACAACGCTCACTTCATCTTCTTCGCCGCCAACAATCCGAGAGAGAGAGTGAGAGACGGAGACCGACTAGAAGAGAAAAATAGAAAGGGGAGAGAGATAGCGTATCGCATGGTGGGTGGGAAGAGGGGGTTGGGTTTTTTTACTTTTGATAAAAAAAATTATCAAAAAATAAAAATTAAAATAAACTAAAAGGAAAAAAAGACCACTTTGCCATCATCCATTATCTACTTAGCGGTCAAAAATTGACAGATAAACCATTAATAAAAAGTTTTCAAACCACATGGACTATCCTTGAGATTTTTGAAATTGATAGATTGAAGTTAATATTCTGTGAAACCATCATTTATGAAGTTTTGTATATTTTGTATTTTTTTTTAGAAATGGCAAATAATTATATGAGCGTGTTCGATCGTGGTGAACCAGGTTGGCATTCAGCCAGCAGCCCGAAAGCACGAACCTTTCCCCTCCTCGTGCTTCGCCACTCTAAGGAAAATCCCCCACATGTGTGCCAGTTAGGGCTGTAAACGAACCGAACATTCAGCGAACTGTTCGTGAAATGTTCGACGGGAAGTTCGTTTATGTTCGTTTATTTAATAAATGAATGAACATGAACACAAATTCTTGTTCATTTAGTTAAATGAGCGAACATGAACAATCGTCCCGTTCGTTCAATTATGTTCGTGAACATTCGTTTATGTTGTTCTTTTACATTCGTTTATGTTTGTTATTTAAGTTCTCATTATGTTCATATATGTTCAATTGTGGTTGATTACATTACAATATTATATGTTTGTTTATGTTCGTATATGTTTAATTGTGTTTTTTTTATCTCTGTTCGTTTATGTTTGTTTGTTATGTTCGTTTAGCATGTTCACGAACATAAGCGAACAAACATGAACAAGACACTTTGTTAAACGAACGAACATGAACAAGAAAACTCGTCCGTTTATTCGTTTGTTTGTTCGGCTAACTTAAACAAACGAACATAAACAAACCCTCATTCGTGTTCGTTCAGTTCGTTTGCAGTCCTAGTGCTAGTCAGGATTCAGGAGTAGAACCCCTGACCTTCACCCACATGGGTATATAATCCCGGTGCCTCAAACAAGCTAGACTCGAAGTTATTGGCTATTTTCTACTTACAATAATTTATTAACATATGCAGTGTTGCTTGCTTCTTTTGATGATTTTTGTTTTCTCAATTTCTTAAATGAAGATAAAGATTAAAAATCTGCAAACATGTTTTTTAAGATATGGCTAATAACATAAAAACCACTATAGTTTGGTCAAAATCTGGTTTAAGCACTATATTTTTTTTTTGTTCTAAAAAAACCACTCATACTTTCAAAAAAATTCGTAAAAACCACTCATATTTTCAAAAAGATATATTGCGACCACTATAACAAATTAAAGTCGTGATTGTATGTTGCCAAATCGGAACAGTTCTTACCTCCGTCACATTCAAAATTTAGTGGATTCACTAGGACACTCTATGCATTCACAACGTGACCGAAAAGTTGTAGTTACGAAACCTAAAATTATATGTAGACAACATTATGTATAATTTTCACTGCAACGAGGTTCCAATATTTGCTTAAAATGTCGATATAAAACTTTTCACATAACCTTTCGATGAAAAAATCGTTAAAAGTTATAAAATAAAATGAACAGTGGTCAATATGAATTTTTTTGAAAGTATGAGTGGTTTTTATGGAACAAAAAGAAATATAGTGGTTAAACCAGAATTTTGCTCAAATTACGGTGGTTTTTATGTTATTAACCCAAAAACATTTCATTTATACCCAAATTGAGGAACTTTGGCTACCCAAATCGTAACAATTTGAGCTTATAGCTGCAACGACCTTTAGCCCCCTCGTCTTGTCATTCAATTTTATTGTGCATTGGTTAGGTTTTCACATATTCCAAAATATAAAGTTTCTTTTTATTTATATGTTTGGTAGTGAATGTATTATGGATATGTAGCTTTTTCGTTTGTATGCTTTGTATGAATAACCTTGGTGTACTCTTGGTGTCCTCTTGGTGTACTCTGGTTCTGCTATGTTGTATGTTTTTATATCAATAGTGATCTTGCACGTGAGAAGGTTTTCCTTGAATCTTGTAGAAAATGAAAAATAGGAATTTCTAATGGCACCATTATCATGATTTAAGACCAACAACTCGGCTTATTTCTACTGGTGGATTATGTAGGTACTTCTAATTTTTCTTACTACACACATGTTTTTACTATGGAAAAACATGTTTTACAAGATATCATTATTGTGAGATCTCAACGCATGATTCATTCCATTGGTTAGATATATCATGCCACTAATAATAATTCCCAATTGTGGGTTTTTATCGAGAAGTCATATGACAAACGATAACCAGTGATAATATAAAATGGAATAGTGTTCATCAGATCTGGAAGAAAACCGAAACATAATTTTCGTTAAAAGTCATTGATAATTATAGATTTGAGAAACCCAGGCTACTACACATTGAAGCCGGATAACATAAACAAAATAAGCTACAAATCGTCACAAATCTACCACGATTTTCACAAGACGTGAATATCTATGGGAAAGAGAAGTCAAGCATATACTTAAGCTCTCTCACCACGGATTCTGCGAGCGAGTTGCATGTCCTTGGGCATGATTGTGACTCTCTTGGCGTGGATTGCACAGAGATTGGTGTCCTCAAATAGTCCAACCAAGTAAGCTTCGGACGCCTCCTGGAGAGCAGCGACGGCGGAGCTCTGGAAACGGAGATCGGTTTTGAAGTCCTGAGCGATTTCCCTAACAAGCCTCTGGAAAGGAAGCTTCCTGATCAAGAGTTCGGTGCTCTTTTGGTACTTCCTGATTTCTCTCAATGCGACGGTTCCGGGCCTGAATCTGTGTGGCTTCTTCACTCCTCCGGTTGCCGGAGCGGACTTCCTTGCCGCCTTGGTGGCGAGTTGCTTCCTCGGAGCCTTTCCTCCGGTGGATTTCCTGGCGGTTTGCTTGGTACGGGCCATTTGATGGAAATTGAATGTAGTGAGGAAATAGAGAATGCAAAGATTTGGGTTAATTGAAAGGGTGTCGTTTGATTGGTATTTATCGTGGGAACTTTCATATAAGCGGGAAGTTTTGAAATTTTCAGAGAACGAGGTGCGTTTGAGAGGGTGTGGGTGGGCCGTGGGATTAAAGACCAATCGGACGGTTGTTAAGCATGAAACCGCGGATAGCAATCCCGGTTGTGTGTTTTTCACCAATGAGATAACAGTATTAAGTAAAGCATATTTGCAATTAGATCCCTCCATTTTTGTTTATGTTGATAAACCAGGTGTGGAAAAACAAAATTTGATCATTTATCAAAGTTGAGTGTCGTTTTCTTTTAGGAAAAATGAATTTTAATAACTTATACGAGTAATTAACTATTTGTTTTGTTTATATTCGGGTTTTTTTTCTTTCGTTTTTATTTGTCATTAAAGTATTTATATTGTTCAACCTAAATTATTATGATCGGAAATAACAAGTATTGTCAGTTTAATAACTGAATGTCGTAATACAAGTATTACGTGTAGCAGTGTCCCCACCCGTGAAATTTGTATCCTACCACATTATACAGACACAACTAGGAAATATATAATGCGTACAATACATATTATCCATGAATATGTAAAATATGAATGACCAATTGATAAATCAAATGGGTCATTAAGCATGCTACATAACCGATTCCAAAAATAAAAACCCCAACTGCGTTTTTAAAATTAAAAAATGAATTATAAGGGTAATGATACACGTAATCAACTCACGTAATACTTGTATTACGACATTGAGTGATTAAACCGACAATACTTGTTTTTACCAGTTATAAGGATTTAGGTTGAACAATATAAATAGTTTAATGGCAAATAAAACACGAAATAAAAATAAAAGTGACCAAATGTGAACAAACCAAATAGTTGGTTACCCTTATAAGTTATTTTCTATACTCTCAAAAGCCACGTAGATGCCACATATTTGCCACGTAGATATCAATTAGAATGTAACATGATATTCCCTGTAATAAAGGTGTATCATGAACAAAAAAAATAGTTTAATGACAAATAAAGTACAGAAAAAAAACAGTGACCAAATGTGAACAAAACATAGTTGGTTACCCTAATAAATAATTTTCCTTTTTCTTTTCACATTTAAATATTTTTAAACCATTTGATTTATGATTTTGATTTTGATGAATATAACATATTTTTTGCTACAAAATAGCAGCTTTGATATCTTTATAAAATTAACCATTCCCAAATATACAAACTGAATTATCAATCAATCATGCATCAAAAAATTTGAATGCAGACAACCATACAAGCATGCATTAATAATAGATACACCCCTACTACCCACCGACCCTCTATCTCGGGTGTGAAAAAACACACTGAGGATCAGGGGTGTCTTTGTGGGTGTGCGAGGTGGACGACCGCACATGGTCCATCTCGTCGAGGGGGCCCAAAATTACATAGGATTCAAGGATTAATATAGAACCGAAGGCCCGGACTTGAGGTTATAGGTTGCAAGTTTGAACGGGTAACATCCAAGTCCAACTCGTATATGAGTCGTATCATAGCATCCATGTGTGCGTGATTTGTGATTTGAGGTTGTAGGCTGCTTTGACGACTACTAATTGAAATTACTAACCCCACCGATTTATTAAAATATATGAAAAAAGTTGATTGTTTTCCTAATGCAATTATTACATATAGAGTCTTACTTATTATTCCATTAACAATGTCATTGCAGAAAGAAGTTTCTTAAACTTAAAGTTGTTAACGTCTTACTTACGGTCCATAATGTCATAAGAAATACTTAATGGCTTGACAATGATAGCTATTGAGAACGTTATATTGCAGAGTGTCGATTATGAAGGGTTGGTGAACAACTCTACTTCAAAAAATGCTAGGAGAGTCTCACGATTCACATAACTATGTACGATATATTGTATGACCATTCTTTTGTTTGGATTGTTTTTATAACAATTATCGACTTATAATAGTATTAACAAAATTTGCTTATACATAAAAAAATTATATTCAAGGCTTATTTTTATTTTTCGCACAGGTTCCTCAAAATAAACGAGACGCCCCTGGTGAGGATCATGATCCATAGTACGTAAAATGTTGATAGTAAACTCCTTCCTCGTTTTTGTCAACCTTTTTTCTCTGCCTCTTATTCCATGAAATCTCTCATATCTTACGCTCTCTCTTTCATGCACTTCTATCGACGGAGATTTAATCTTCGATGAAGTTACCATCATTACATTAGTCGGAAATGTATCTTAGTGGATGGATCTGGATTCTTCCATTTTGTTGGAAAAGGGTTGAACAAGAGGCAAGTTGCGGCGTGTTAGCTTAACAACTTAAAAACTTAGTGCTTTATAATTAAGAAGGGCTTTATCTAATTTACTATTAGTTAGTTAGAAATTCAGTTATTAACTTTGTTATTTTTAGTTCATTCTGTTATTTTCGTTATATACGTATTCAATTGTATAGCTTATTCAAAACAATATACAATCTATCATTCTCTCTCAATTCTTCTCATATTCATTTAATCATACATTGTATCAACTTGATCCTATATTATTTTCTTCCGCAAATTTCTTTGATCTCGTTATACAATGTCCGAAATAGAAAGTCAATTCAAATGAATCCATATTTGTAAACATTTCTAGTCCCTTTTGTCTTGGTTCGTCTGATAATCCAAGCATGTTCTTGTTTCTGTTGTCTTCAATAGAGTCGTGTTCTCTACCTGTAAGCGCTCCATGATTATCTCCTTATCAACCAAAAATAAACTCGCTTTGTTGATTATTCTTCCTCCATATGTTGATTCTCCAACTTATCCAGTATTGTTTCATGTGAATTCCATGGTCATAAGTTGGATCCTCAATTCATTTCACAAAACACTAGATAAAGCGTCATTTTCCTACAAATTACACATGTTATTTGGGTTGAACTAAATCAGCGATACGGACAATCTTATACAGCCTTGTTTTATCAAATTAAACAACAAATGTACTCGGTTTTCTCAAAATCTCGATGATTTCTCAACCTATTTTACCAAAGCGATGAAGATTTGGGATGAATTGTGTACAATTCAAAACCTTCCAGATTGTTATTGTGGTGTTATTGTTGGTAGTTACAAATTCCTTGAAGATCAACGTCTTATTTCGTTACTTTTGGGCTTGAATGATTGTTATAAGGTAATTCGGGGACAAATACTTATGAGAAACCTTTACCTTCTATTTCTATGACTTATTCCATGATTCTCCAAGAATAACATCAAGGAAACATCACTTATTCCCCTATTGTTAATAATGATGCTATTGCGATGCATGCTTCATCCAATACTTCTATCAATTATTGCAATAAGTATTTGATCTGTACTCATTGCAATCAAATTGGTCACAACAAGTCTTTATGCTATCGTCTTGTCAGTTTTCCATCAAACTTCAAATTTACTAAAAATAAAAAGGATGATTCTAAATCATTTGTTCAAAATGTTACTACCTCTTATTCTCTAAATATAACTTAAGAACATTATGACCAATTGATTCAGTTGTTTAATAATCACAACATACATTCGCCATCACTAGTCAGTCAAGTGAATGCTTCCACTTTTGATAATTTAATGAATCCATAAGGTAATTTATTTTATTTTAAATGTTGACAAGTTTTTTCCTATACTTCATGAATATCCGTATTAGATCATTTATATCGGTGCTACAAATCTTTTAACAAATATTTATTTCTCTGACTCACATGTATTTCTCAACCTTATTTCATTGGTCTTCCTAATGGGAAATATACTTTTGTTTCTTATATTGGTGTGGTCTAATTACATGATTTTATTATTCTTCATGGAGTTCTTTATGTTCCAGCATTCAAGTACAACATTGTATCCAAATCAAAGTTAACAGCTCAACTACAAAATTTATCAAGTACAACATTATCTCCATATCAAAGGTAACAACTCAACTACAAACTTTCACTATATTCACAAATCAATAATGTCTTTTGCAGGACCTTTATTGAGGAATAATATTTCTCTTAGCATTATTGGAAAAGGAATCAAATATCTATGTGTTCGATCACGGTTATCTCAATGTAATTTTTCTTACAATTTTTCTACTTTTTATTTCATGCCATCTTGATTTTCCTCTGTATCCAATTATGTTTAGAAATAAAATACAATGTTATGTCATAATTGTAGGGTTCTATGCAAACAATAAACTTACAAATCCTAAGTTCACATGCAACCTAATAAGGATATATGTTTCCTCTATTGAACATATAACTAAAAACAATAAGGTATAATCGAAATTCACAATGATGAAAACATACCTTTATTGACCTTGGATGCTACCACCACAATTGTCGTGCCTATAATGACTCACACCCAAAACGTAGCAAGCAATAAATAATAGAGAATAAGGAGAGATCCTGGTAATTGGCGTGAATATGAGGGTATTGGGGCTCCCTATTTATAGCCCCAAAATGATAAATCATAAGCCATATAACTACCTTATTTGAATTCTGATATGATAAGGTTTTTATCATATAATTCAATCTGCTTATCATTGCCATAAATAGGCCTTGTATCCATATATGGGTTTCGAATTCCTTAAGGCCTAAGCCTTAGAATTCGTCCAACCCATTAGGCAAACCCTAATTGTCTATTGCTCAACTATTTAACAATTACAATTCAGCCCATGCACTTTTAATTAATCTAATTAATCCTAAAATTAATTCCAATTATTTTTTATTAATTATTAATTAAATATAATTATTTATAATTAATATATTATTCTCATAATATATTAAATTCTCTCTCTATATATGTTATCTTGTCCTCTGCCAGTTATGAGGGCAACCCAAAAGGACTGTGCTGCCATCAATTCAAGTGTATTCCTAAATTATAGTTATGGCTTAGACACCTAATCCAACAGTCTCCCACTTGGATAAGTCTATAACTATAATTCCATATAGCCTCTAAATTGACAGCAAATTGTAGCTTCCAAAAGCCGCTGCCGAACTCTGACCCAGCGAGTTACGCGTCCTTAGATAAGTGATTATATGATCATCCGTCTACTAGATATCATTTGGACTTGAGACATGGATTAGAATCAATCTCAATGTTGAATACTCTGTTTTCCTGTTTCTGATTTGTGATGATATATGACTTCTAAATGAATACATAAATTCAGTCCTGGCTAGGCCTAGCACTATAAGTCAACACCAAATCACTGAAGGGCCCATAGATATCGCTTTTCCCGTTAGGGCAAAAGGAACGAATAAACTTTGACTCGTATGCTTGTGTATTTTACTCATCAAATTGCGCACAACAATACGTTTTATAACATCGAGTTATTAATGCATTTATGCATTATCAATACACAACCGACTTGTAAATTTCAACACATATGTCTCCGTTTCAAGACCATAAGATAATATCGTCTTAGAATTACTCGTGATATAATCCATTAAGTAATTCTCTGAGCGCGGGTTGATTTAATACTCAAATATTCATTTTTAAGTACTCATGAACATTGCAGCAACACCATTGCTAAGTCTATCTCCTTAGATAATCTACAATTCAATTAATGACAGTCTTAATTCAATACTTACTTCCAAAAATATGAGCGACTGTGGACATTGAATAATCATATTATTCGGTAAGTAAAACATACAAAATGAAACAAATGATCTATCAGGCAGCCACTCCTGCTTATTACCAAGTCTCCATGAGGTAATCGCCAAACCATATCTGACACAATACTGTTGTGTGTTTCTTGGCTTCTTTTAAGCTTTCAATTAAGATTTTATATATTTATATGACCTTCACTCTGTCTATGTATACAAAATGTCTTACATTGATACACATCATTGCAGATAATCCGATCGGACACTCTTCCGATGAGATCTCAATTTGCGAAGTCATTTTACATAGTTCAGGCCAGTCAGTCTTTCCATATTCAACATATACTTTATGAAGCTTTCAGAAATGGGTGATGGAGGAGAATTGACACTAGCTTTAGACAACTATAAAATCAGAATTTATTAATTTAATTTAATCATTCTAAATAATTACCCAATTATTATTTAATAAGGTTATGACCGAAAATCTCCCAACTATGGTGTGAAGAGGGATGTCGTAATCACAACATAATGGTCATTAATGTAGATATAGTTTTATCAATTTCAGTCTCCATGAAATTCCTATATTTTTTTAGATTCATTAAACTGTTTAATGACATGTTTAATCTTGGATTATGTTATTCTATTAGTGACTGGGATGTCGAGGATCACAAACAATATGTGAATAGCCATGCAAATTGCTTGGTAGCCTCAATTTTGTTTATCATCTCGATTGATGTGCCGATAAACCACATGCGCTCCATCAACAATGATAATTTATGAGATACTCACTACCAGTCTTTATGAATCCCTATTAGTGTGTCGGTAAACCACACACGCTTCACTAACGATTCATAAAGTGTAGTGTGTAATTTCATGGACTAGCATACTTTTCACATATTTCCTAAAGTAACTAGATTGTGATTTTATTAAGGTTCTAGTACTTTTTTATAATAGCATTACACATTTAATGAGATTAGGTTCGTCCTATCAAATTCATTCTGCTAACGACACTCCACTGATCAAGGAAGCGATGGGTGAGAGTGGATGCCCATTCAACTGCCATTTATAGGCAGTTTCCTTATACCTTCTTATAGACCAGTTTCGTGAATAATACATACTAGCGATTTGACTGACTTAGTCTTATATATATATATATATATATATATATATATATATATATATATATATATATATAAAATTAACTTTTAATAATATATATAAAATGTACTTTAAACATTTTAAAATATTTTAGTTTATCCTTTCAAACTTCGAAATTAAACTATTTAATTAAATTTAAAATTAAACCAAAATTGATTTAATGTATGTATTTTAATCAACTGTTAATTTAATTAATTAAATAAAACAATGAGTATCAAATTAATCAAATTAATTTATCATAATCCTTGCCCACCAAGTTTTCCAAAAAAGGCTAAGGGTTTCCATTTATTAAATAATCATATTTACAAAAAATAGAAAAACCATATGGAGGCACATACAATTTTCGAAAAACAGGGTGTAGGCTAGGGTTTCTGAAACCCTAGCCCAAGTCAACATCCATGTAGGCTAGGGTTTAATATCTATAAACCCTAGTAACAATTCTCCTGTTATAACTATTCAACATAAAACATATCAAATATTTGATACTACTGTAAGGTTATATGCAAACAATAAACTTAAAAGTCTTAAGTTCACATGCAACCCAATAAGGATATATGTTTCATCTATTGAACATATAACTAAGAACAATAATGTATAATCGAAAATCATAAGGATGAAAAACATACATTTCCTGACCTTGGAAGCTAGCACCACAATTGTCGTGCCTCTAACGCTCACACCCAAAACTTAGCAAGCAAGAAACAAGAGATAGCAAGGAGAGATCCTTGTAATTGGCGTGAATACGAGGGTGTTGGGGCTCCCTATTTATAGCCTCAAAATGACAAGTCATAATGCATATAACTGCCTTATTTGAATTATGGTATGATAAGGCTTTTTTCATATAATTTAATCTGCGTATCATTGTCATAAATAGACATTGTACCCATATATGGGTTTGGAATTCCCTAAGGCCTAAGCCTTAGTATTCGTCCAACCCATTAGGCAAACTCTAATTGTCTGTTGCTCAACTATTGAACAATTACAATTCATCCCATGCACTTTTAATATTCACGCCAATTACAAGGATAAGGGGTAGTGGGGTGGGGATGGGGTTAGGTGCATTTTTATTATTTTAATGACTAATAAGTTAAAAGAAAAATGGAAAAATAAATTAGAAATGGCAGCCGATATTTTTACATGGATCAGGGACCAAAGATATAAGCCTTAAAATTGAGTGATCAAATATGACATTCATCCTTGTATTAAATCCATACTTTTTTTTTACTTGGATATTTATTTGACTAAATGAACTATTTAAAAATGATGTTTTTATGATAAATTGCAATTCGAGGAATGTTTGCTAACAATGTTGTTCTCAATATTCTTTTTGAATTTATAGATAAGTATGATTGCACAATGTTTTTCTCAATATTCCTTTTGAATTTATAGACAAGCATGATTGCATAATTCAACGATATTATTTATTATGTTTATAATAGAATTGTGTTTAAGACTGTAAATAGTTCAATGAATTGCATTATGATTTCCTATAAGACTACACGGTATCGAGCAAAATTTGGTCATTGGTAGCGATGTGGCACCTATATGTCGCCGACATCACCATCCCGTGATACCAACATCGAATTCCATCGGCACGAGTATGTAGGTGAAAATCTCATAAGCATTGAATGTGATTAGTCTTTCTCTTATTTCTCATTTTCTTTATTATTTACACCACCCCTCAACTCCTACATCCAAAAACATTTACCGTCGCTATCCTATGTGACGCCTACGTGGCAGCCGATGCCGATGACTTCGTCGGTATCCATACCGCTTAGCCTAAAGTTAAAAAAACTATTTTCACTAAATAAAAATACCGTCACCTTCAAACAAGAAAATATTTTAAAAAGTTGATGATATTGTTGGGATTCCGTGGAAAGCAGGTCAAAATACCTAAATTTAGAAGTCTGGTCATCCGTAAAATCATGAACATTAAATCCAACGGCCTAGATCTTGTTTTCCCCTACCACGGATATCATTGGTTATTAGTCGTCTCACCGGATTGCCAACCTGTACAGTTTATCAGCGGTCCAAATTCACAAAATTTGAAATATTGCCGCTAATTCCCCTAAATCTTTGCACTATATAAACGTCCAAAATCCTTTATTCCAAATACACAACAAAATTTACTAACAATCCTTCGAGAGCTTCGTTACTTCTTCACCAATCTCATTTTGCATTCAAATGGCTCGTACCAAGCAGACGGCAAGAAAATCTACCGGAGGAAAGGCTCCGAGGAAGCAATTGGCCACCAAGGCGGCAAGGAAGTCGGCTCCGGCTACCGGCGGAGTGAAGAAGCCACACAGATTCAGGCCTGGAACCGTGGCATTGAGAGAGATCAGGAAGTACCAGAAGAGCACTGAGCTTTTGATCAGGAAACTTCCATTCCAGAGGCTTGTGAGGGAAATCGCTCAAGATTTCAAGACCGATCTACGATTCCAAAGCTCCGCCGTTGCAGCTCTTCAAGAGGCTTCCGAAGCTTACCTTGTTGGACTCTTTGAAGACACAAATCTGTGCGCGATTCATGCTAAAAGGGTCACAATCATGCCTAAGGATATGCAGCTTGCTCGTAGGATTCGTGGTGAGAGGGCTTAGATTTTGATTTCTAATGTTAGCATGTAGATCTCGAGTAGATTGGTGTTGATCCTTGCACTTTGTTTCTATTTTATTATACTAAATGAAAATTTGAATCTGGTTCTGATAAATTACCTACTTTAATCACACTGTCATGTGGACAAATTCTTTTATCGTTAAATAGTCGCCTTTTGAAGATCGTCCATAAAAATAAATATGTTAGAATCTTAAGAGATATTTTATGTCGCCACACAATTATTGAATGATGGTACTTCGAAGCAGATTTATGACTTTATGAAGCAGAAGCGCAAGGGTTCAACTGAGTTAAAAGAGCACAATTTCAAGGACTAAAAAATGAAATGGGTATGTTGAGGATGGATGAAGGAAAAACGATTAATACATATTTTGGAAGAGTATTGTCGGTAGAAAAATGAATGAAGGCATATAAAGAGGCAATAGAGTGATATTGTCATATTACAAGATAGAAACCTAAAATATGAGGTGTATTGTTGTAAGAGTTTAAGCTATGATGTATTCTCTATAGAATAATCGAGGAACATAAAGATCTTGATCGTAGTTTAACATCGAAACAGCCTCCTGATTCATGAGTAGGGTATGAAGGGAGTGATCAATGAAGAATAATCATTATGGGTGTCATCTGATGAATGCTTAGAAAGAGGAAGAGGTATATACATGTCAAGATAAGGGTGGGCAGGGTCGTCGACAAATTCGACGGGTTTCAAGGTGCTGGCGGGTTGGATGGGCTAAGACTGCGGGTTCATGAACTCGTTTTGGGTTGAAGGCAAAGAAGGAGAATGGAGGCAGCTGGGTGGGGGGATTCAGGATCGGTGGGACACTTCGTCTTCACCGGGTTCGTCGGCTTGGCGACTTGGGCGAGGATGACTCCGTCCACCCTAAGGAAGGGACAGTGGAAAATAAAATTCCACAAAGCTTTAATGGAGTGTTATAAATGGTATAATTATAGAATGAGTAAATTACACTTTTGGTCACTGTGGTTGCCACTTTTTTACGCCCTAGGTCCAACTTTTGAAAATTCACTTCAGGGTCCCTGTGGTTATATTTTCGTTACATCGACGGTCCCTCTTGGGGTACCGTCTGCTTTGCTTCATTAAGTGGAGGTACAATGACGAAAATGCCCCTCCTTTTTGTTTCATTCTTAAGTTTGTTATTATCTAATATCCAGGGATTAAAATTGCAATTTAGACTAAAAACAATGTTCCCCCAATTTCTTCAATCATTGAACCCTGATATTTAACTCTGGGGCCCCTTTTAGAATCCTCATACAAATTCCAGCTACTCTTCATGTGTGTTTTCACCATTTTTGGTCAGAAACACTTGAAACGTACGGACGATTCTAAAGCACGACGGAATGTAATTCCGACGGCGAATCCGTGCAAAAAACGCTTGATATATGCTCTCGATTTATGGTTCTTAATTTTTTTTTTGTTGTGGTTTAAGGAGCACTTATTATGTTTGAAGCCTTAGTGAACCTTTTCTGAATAAGTATGAATTTTGGAGTGATGAATTTGTTTTATAACAGGCCAATATCCGATGTTTCTAGCGATCTAAAAATCGATGTAGGAGTAGCAAGTTTTGCACTTCATAAAGTACATAAAACGGATATCTTCGTTCACTTTCTGTCGCCCTTTGGTTTCGAAAAGTGGAAGAATCCGGAAGCGATTGAATACCAAAACTTGATCTTACCGTCAAATATTTATAAAAATTGAATTTCACAAGCTCAAGAGCGGGAGGAACAAAGCTACGAAAGAGGAAGCCTCTATTTTTGCTTCTCTTTTTTCCTCTTTTCGATTTCTCATCTATTTATCGCATCAAAATTAATTTCGTCTTTCGTCACAATTACTGGCTTCGTATGCTTTCACGACGTTGCGTGGATCAACGTTGTGTTGATTTGAGGCCAATCTTTGACGAATTCAAGTTGTGTGAATCTGAGCTGTTGGAGTTGAGTGATAAATTTAGTCTAAATTGCAATTTTAGTCCATGGATATTAGAAAATAACAAACTTAAGAAAGAAACAAAAAGGAGGGCATTTTCGTCATTTTACCTCAATTTAACGGAGCAAAACAGACGGTAACCCTAAGTGGGACCGTCAGAGTAGCGAAAATGTAACTACAGGGACCCCTGAAGTGAATTTTTGAAAATTGGACCTAGGACGTAAAAAAGTAGCAACCACAGGGACCAAAACTGTAATTTGCTCTTATAGAATCTAATATGCAAGAAATAATTTATTGTACCACTAAATATATGTGAAATTATGGGATCATGCACAAAGAACATTAAAATGGCGTGAAATAACAATATAATTATAGATGATTAATTTATTATTTACCAAGTAAAATAAATAAGTAAATAATTAGTTATTTATTATTTATTCATCAAAATCAAAATAAATTAATAATTTTTTTATCAAATTAAACTAAATTGTTCATTTAGTAAAGTCTTATTATTTTTAAGGCATAACTAATTATAGGGTTAGATTATTAAATTCTTTGGCTTAAAAAGCCCACCCCAAATTTGTAACATCCTATTTTTTATAAAGAATCATCAAATAAACTAAAATAGATTTTTGGGGTACAAAAGCTTTCATAGAATTTAACAATATTTATCATAGTACCCAGTATTACTACTAAACATAAAATCTAAATCATTTAAAAACAGAAGTTTTTAAAACCATAAACTTTAAAATATCTTGCAAAAGCACAATGCATGTTGTTTTCTTTTCCAAAAATTATCCCTTTAAAACCTAGTAATGTTAAATATCAACGGGTAATTGAAATGCTTGGCGAGCACACATATGTAGACACACTATCACATGAACATATAACAAACAATGTTCCTCATGAGGAGGCTAGGTAACTATTATCCCCACAAAGAGAACTTTAAACTGAACTCACAAAGAGAAATTTTAATTGTCATGACTCGCAAAGAGGCAATGTATGGCCTGACCTCACAATAAGGCACCGTAAAATAATCCATATGAGGAGTTAGTGAACATACATATCATAAAATACAAGCACATACAGACATAGGCACATAATGATATGTATAGACAGTGAAGCACACGTGATCCAACTGAGCAACTAGCAGCAAATCTCAATACCAAGATATCACAAAAGCACGTAACAAACTACAAAACTTTAGTTCATTACTTATTGGGTCATAACAAACCACATCATAACTTGTTTCACTATTTCTAAATTGTTTTTATGATGCTACACATTTATTTATTTCGGTTCGTCCATAGAAGGCTTACACATAGATCTAAAGTTTACCACCAATACATGCTAGGAGGTTTCTAACCAATTATCCTTTCTTCCAATCGTGTACCGTAACAACACTTGATTTTTCAGGAACATGCACTACATAACTCTGTCATATACTTATAATAACTTATATCGTTCATTAACATTAGTTTTGGTTTATTTCCAACATGTTAGTTTGGAAACTCTCTTAGAAAAAGATTGACTTCCATGAGATTAACGTAAATCATGATTCAAAACTGCCATCATCGTTAAATTTTTAAAAAAATTGAAAATATTCAATTGACTTGTATTAAAATAATACTAACTTCCTATTTCACTTATAAATCCAACCTCTTTAGAAAATATAACTTAAATCATAATGTTATAGTATTTTATATATTTTTAACCATGAAAACTTTTTATATTCTAAATATGAATTTTCTTACCCGTGGGATACAAAATAACCCTAAAGATTTATAAAAGCTAATATGTTTGGTTATACAGCTTGGTAAAATATTTATCGATCTGTCAACATAAAAAAATATATATTGTTTAATAATACATTAGTAAAAATAACTGAACTAAATCTCTTATGATATGGGTTTATTATCTTAAACTAAATATCTTATGATATGGGTTTATTATCTTAAACATGTTCTCAGGCGTGATATGTCACAAAAAATATTACTTCATACTACAACATTTAAAATCTCTTAGCTAGATATTTGTTTAATAGTTTATAAACTTGCAATAAAACTTTTGTTTTAAAAAAATAAAACCAAATTGAAATCCTTTATAAGTCTTTAAAGCTCATTTGACCTTACCTATTGTAACACCACGATACTTTTGTTAAGTATTAATATGTTAATCATAGTGTATTTATGATTTAATATGGTGTTCTAAGTATTAGAAAGTTAATACTAGAAAAGGGTAAATTGGTCATTCTACCATAAAAGGGTAATTTGGTCATTTGATCATGTAAAGGACCAATTATGTAAAAATATTGTTGCTTGTGGCAAAAGGATAAGGAATGAAAGTTTTATTGTAATAAAACTTAATTATTGTGGCAAAAGTCCAAGAAATGGAACTTAGGGACTAAAAATGTAAATCTGGAAAATATAAAATGTTGAAAACTCCCATCAAATGTGCAAAACATTGGTGATGATCGGGAGGGTTTCTGGAGCACGATTCCTGCAGAATTCATGAAGATTGAACTGTGGAATCGGATTAATAGCTTGGAGCTTGAAGTTTTCAAGCTATTAAGGTTAGTAAGAAACTTCTAACCCAAGTTTTTGTGTGTTCTTCATGGGAGAACTTTTGTGACTGAAATTTCAGTCAAGAATCATGAAGTTTATGATTCTAAACTTCTAATAAGTCTTATGTTAAGGACATAACTCAAATATATGAAAGTATGTTGCTATTGTTGAAATTAGCAACTTTGGTCAAGAACCCTAGATTGTGAGTTCTTGTGATTAAATTGGTTCTAATGGTTAAAAATGACTTCTAGATGTTATTTTAGTTGAACTAAATCATTAGAAGTGATTAATCTTTGATAATTTCGGTTTTTGGATCAAAAATGCAAAAACGGGAATTTTTGGAAATGGTTGAAATCTATGATTTCCATGGCTAAAAACTTGATGTAAATGAAGGGTTTTGGTCTTGGAACAAACCCCCACCGATTAAGACATGTATAAAGGGCTTAATATGAGAAAATGGAATTTTATAGCATAAAAATCGAGCATTCTGGTATGTGCAGCAGCAATCGCGACGCGACCACATGGTGGCTCGCGACGCGAAGTCGTGACAAGGTCGTGACAGACTGCCTTTGAGCTTCAGCGATCGCGACGCGACCACAGGGTGGCTCGCGACGCGACGGCACGGCACGGCACGGCAGTGAGGCATTGAACTTCCTGTTAACATTTTGAGCAATTTCCAAGTTTGATTTTGATGCTAGGATTGTCCGTTTGACCTGAAATTTTAAACATAGGTCTAATATGTTGTGAAACTTCATAGAAAATTATCGGAATACGAATACGACCTCCCCAAAGTACTGTAGTAGAATACGCCTATTTCGGGAAGTGTATTAAATTTTATAACGATGGTTATTGATTAGAAATGCTTGGAAATAGTCCCCAATTGTATTGTATAGGACTCTTGTGCAGTAGAGTCAACTGAAATGGTTATTAACCTATTATCATTTGGTATATAAATGAATATATAGGTACGAGATAAATGGTTGTGGTGCACGCAAAAGCAAGAAACAACCGGAATCACATGCAGCGAAGTTCCAGGTGAGTAATCTCACTGATATCATATATGATATATGATGATTGAACTGTTATAGATTGAAACTGCTTTGGGGGACAAAACTGACAGTTGACAGATGCGTTGAAAAGACAATACCAGATAAGCCGTGAGTCTGCGATAGACAAGAACGGAGCTATGAGTCAATGATATGACAATACCAGATAAGCCGTGAGTCTGCGATAGACAAGAACGGAGCTGTGAGTCAATGATATGACAATACCAGATAATCCGTGAGTCTGCGATAGACAAGAACGGAGCTGTGAGTCAATAAATGAATAAACAATGCGACAATACCAGATAAGCCGTGAGTCTATAATAGACAAGAACGGAGCTGTGAGTCAACCTTTTAAAAGGCAATACCGGATAAGCCGTGAGTCATTGAAATGACAAGAACGGAGCCGTGAGTCTAGGCAAAAGCGGGACAAACTCGTGAGCCATAAATGATTATGATATTTGACTTTAAGTCCAAATGGTGTGGTCTTTTGACTATGATACCGGGTTATTGAGCCCAGCTGTGCGGCCTTTGGGCTATGACTTGTATATTGAAAATGTCCTGGTACGGCTTATATAGCCATGACATATGGTGCGGCTTAGATAGCCATGATATATGATGCAGTCCATTGTGACTAAGAAACATGGGACAGAAATGGTTAGACATGATTATATGTGCAAATAACTGACGTGGCTTGATAATTACAGGTTACTATGATTCAGCCTGTAAGGCTACAGATTAGGATAAAGTCCGTGACTCAAGAAGTGGAATTGTAGATGCTGTCAGTAGCAGCCCGGCTTATAAGGAGGTTATTATATTTGTATACTCCTTGATACACTTGTACCCGTTTTTATTAAAAATATACCCCTTTGTTTATGGTTTTAAGTACTGAAATCTATGTTTTAAATGAAAAATTTTCAGGGGTGTTTTTGTTTTAAAAGCCGGGTGTTACAAGTTGGTATCAGAGCCGTGGTTTAAGTGAACTAGGTGTCTATAGAGTAGATTCCTGGACTTAAACTTTGAGATAGTAGACACGATGTACCGTTAGGTGTATATAAGCTGTTATTATACATATATAACCTAACTGTTGCTGACTTCTAACGTATAAGAAGTATGAGCATCAAACATATTTGGAGGAATTTAGGGCGCGTAGCTTTAAGAAGAAGACCAGCCCTTTCTCAAGGCTCCATTGAACGAGGGGCAAAGAGACAAGTAGCAGAAAATCCACATGACAAGCGATAGTAGCTGCTGTGGTCAGAAAAAGAAATTGGGTGCTCACCTTGACTGATATTCAAGGTGAAAGAAAAGTAGCTGAGACTACAAGAAAAGCAGGAAAATGTTAGTGGACGCTTCAGGAGAAGTTACCACGATTTGGGTCCAACCTTAAAGGGAAGGGACCAAAATGAAAAAGGTGATGCGACGTAAGAAGTGCAGGAAAAGCACTCAGACAATTATAGAGTTGAGACTCTACCGTCTAATGGCTGAAATTACAGGAAAAGGGAGCATATTGCTCGAGTTTGTTATATGGAACGGAAGTGTTTCCAGCGTGGAATTATAGATCACTTTCTTATGAAATACTCACATGCTAAATGTGGAGTAAAGGGTGATGAACCCAGGAAAGAACGGGGGAGGAAAAAAAAATGAATGGTCGAAAAGGACCAGTGATACCTTGAGCATTCCAGCAGACTGTGGAAAAAGCTCGTGAGTAGACTGATATGGCCTCAAATATAATTGTTTTGAATATACTCCCCGTATACGTTATATTTGATCCATGAAGCTATGCTTTGGATCGATGACTTTGATGTATTGTCTGAATATTTCATCAACGATTATGGATGAAATTTTGGAACTGGCTATAGCAAATAGCAAATATGTTCAAGATATTGAACACCTGGAAGGTAGTCTGCCTAGGATTTACGGGACCCTTTTTCCCTATAAATCTGGAGCCGATGCCTACCAATGAATTTGAAGAAATCGTGCATATGAATTGGTTAGCAATGAATGATGCTAACATGAATTGTAGAAAAATGAACATTATGGTTCAAAAATCAGAAATGAAGTGGAGGAAAATCCACGGTAAATGACCGTTGTTGAGAATACCGGTTACTTCTCTTTGCTTAAACTCGGAAAAGAGTTAGTAAAAGAATGATGTTGTAGTTGGCATACGTGGTATTGGCCAAGTTAAATAAAACAGTGATAGTAGTGTGCTACTTTAAATCAATTCTCGGATGTTTCTTTTGAAAAGAACTTCCAAGATTTCTGCCAGATTGGCGAGAAGAGTTTATGATTAAACTGATTTTGGGAGCCGTTTTTGGTATAAGGGCTCTGTATTGATTTGCATCTGTAGAGATGGCAGAGTTGGAAAATAACTAGAAGAAAATTTTGTATTGGGGTCTCTTATGACCGTATGCGTCATCGTATGGAGCCCTACCTTATTTGAAAAGAATAAAGACGAGTTGATGTGTATGTGCACTGACTACTGAGAATCTGAGATTCTCGAAACCAGACTGAATATGAGGTACATTTGTACCAGATATGGGAGTTACTTCAATGAGTTAAGTGATATGTAAAATTCTCAAAGTATGAAAAAAAATTTGGCTAAAAGAAGTTTCAATTCTTTGGGCATGTTAACAGTGTCAAAGATGTTAAAGTGGATCCAGTAGAAATGATGCTGTGATAAAACAGAAACCGCCTTAGAATTTGACTGAAATTAGTAGTTCCCTTGGGTTGGCGGGTTACTATGGGAGAGTTGTAGAAAACTGCTCCTTGACTATTGTTCTATTGACTAAAGTTGACCAATAAAAGTGAAGAGTCTGAGTGGTAGAAAGACCACATGTAACTTTTCAAAGGTTGAAATAAACCTTATGTGAAACTCTGACTTTAGCGTTGATGCTAAGCGGAGAAGATAAATTGGATTACAGAAATGCATCCAGAGTTGATTTTGGATACATGATATTGCAGTAGCAATTATGACTTTGACATTGAAGCTTTGGAGACACTACTTATATGGTGTAAAGCTTACTGTTTATACGAAATCATATAAGTTTGAAGTACTTAATTGATTAAAAAGGAAGCTGAATATGAGATAGTAAAGATAGATGGGTTACTTAAAGATTTCGGTTATGAAATCTTGCACCATCTCGGAAAGGCGGATGTGATTATAGATGCCTTGAATTAGAAAGAGTATCTTTTGAAAGATACAACCACATGCGTGAGTGTGGCGAATTGATTACCTGAGTTGATTCGGGTAGCACAAGAAGAAGTGTGCAAGTCCGAAAACGTGAAAGGTGAATGAATGAATAGCTATTGAAAGAAGCTAGTTAGAAACTCACGGCGATTAAAAACCCTTGGTGGTTGTGTATGTGAGTTCCAAAGGAAAGCGAGATATGAAATTTACCCTTAAAAGATGTATATTGGGGTAGATATGAAAAATGCCCGGGGCAGTACCAAACTATGTAGGATGATATAACCTATATATTGGTGACCGGGATTAAAGAAATATATTGAAAAGTATGTGAAAAATGTGTTTGACATGTTGCAGGTAAAGTCAAACCATCGAAAGCATACAGAGAAATTAGCCGTTGTGAGTCCCCGGGAAGAAAATGGGACGACATTATTATAGACTTTGTAATAAAGCCTTCGCAAGTACCGCATGGGTATGGTACTATATGAATAATAATAGACTGGTCGGTGAAACCAGTGCAAATTTATACTGACTAGTGAATAAATTAAGATCGAAAAGTAGTGAAAAACTACATAGAAAAAGAAATTTGATGACGTGCGCTACAGGTGTCAACTGTATCGGGTCGACCTAATGACCTCTATTTATACTTGTGAAAATTTATATTCCGCGGCGCGCAAAGCATGGATCCGCGAGGCGCGTGTTGCCTTATCCCCGTTTTTTCGCTATTTGAATTTCTCTTCACCACCTCATCGTTGACGTGGCGCGTCGCGCGTATGACTTCGACTGAATTGGCCTTTGTCCAAACTTCTTTCATTATGTCCGCATTTAGTCCCTGTTTTCAACATTTTCTTGCATACAAGGACTAGCACAAAAAGTGAGAATACCAATACAACTATGATATAAATTCACCAAGAATAGGGCCTAACAACGACTAAAATATCTGATATTGATAAGCGTTGTCATCGGGTATGGGTTATTTTGGTATTGGGTAATTTGGTTACGGGTTAATCGGGTATGGGTCATATGGGTAACAGAAATAGGTTGCTATTAGGAGTTTAGAATTTGAAAGTAGATTGTTATTATGACAATAAATCTTAAATTTTTTGCATGATAATTTTGAAAGAAGTTTTCACAAAATGGAGAAGACAATCGTAAATTGAACAGACAAGGCTGGAAACTAAATGTGTATACTCACATAGAAACCAAATATATTCATCTAAACGTCAATATTTTTACATATAGCAAGTTCTTTAAATATTTGTACAATAGTTATAACGCATAACACAAGCACTAAAGAAAACCATTACAACTATTTATGAAATGATTAATTAAATATTTTCTGGGTTCACTTCACAGTAAATTCTAGTTATCGATTTCACACCTTTTTCGCTGAGTTTCTATGATCGAGAATGTTGTTATATTATTCAAAAAATCGGTAGGTGTGGTCATCCTCCCATAATTGTAATTAATATCAATCTTTGAAATGTTTATAATAAAATTAACCAAATTGAATGGAAGATCAAAATCACTTCATTTGTATCTTTTTGGAATTAGCTAATTACAAAACTATCCAAAAACTATGTGGAACCTATACAATTGCTATTTTATTTATTAGTCCTTATTTGGATAATTTGGGTTACCCAAAATTTATAAATATTACCCATTAACTGAACTGAATAACCTGAATAAGACACCTGAAACACGAATAAGCTACTCCGAAACATGAATAACCCGGACCGTTTAACTCATTTATTATTTGGTTCGGACGGGTTATTCGGGTATTTTTTTTTCACACCCCTAGCTGGTACCATACATAATTATTAGGGAGAAAATTTGAATCATATACTCCTATGACCATAACATTACACATAATAATTTGCATATTAACATATATAAAAGGTTTACACTGATGCAAACACACAAGCTACTAGTATTTCTTTCATACTTTACACAACATCATCATTACAAAATATTACCAATTTTCATCATTATATAACATTATAACATATTAACTTTAACTTTTCTATCATACAATAACTTAATGACAAGTATGAATATGTACTCAACCCCACCTCCCCCCCCTCCCCCGGGGTTTAACTCCATCTGACTGCTTGTCCTCAATTTAGAAACCTTTCATTTTTTAAAACTTGTTTGAAAACCTTGAAATCATTCAGTCATGTATTTTGACCATGTTTCAAATCCCCAATCAATAATCAAACAAAAACATTCAATTTGATTATCGTCACATACCTCAACCTAAATTATCTGAAATTTGTTTGGAAGAAAATACATTTTATTTTAGAAATTGTTTAAAAATATTTTAGAACCGTGGTTTAAGTCCAAGCACACATCACATGCATGCTCAAATCCTTTAAATTCAGGTTCTAATGCCAACTTGTAACACCCTCATTTTTTTTACAAATAACCATAAAATAAACTAATATATTTTGGACTACAAAAGATTTCGTAGAATTTAACAATATTTATCAGGGTACCCCGTGTTACTATTGAACTTAAAATCTAAATAATTTAATATCAGAAGTCTTTAAGACCCATAAACTATAAAATATATTACAGATTCACGAGACAGTTATGACATTTCTTTTCCAAAATTACCCATTTAAAACTTGAAAATGTTAAGTATCAACGGGTAAGAGAAATGCTTAGTGAGCACACAAATCTACACACATTATCACATGAACACATAAACATGTAACAATAAATTTTCCTCATGAATAGGTGACAACGCCTATTGACAACGCGATCGTCACACGCGTCAAAAACAATTTATAACCCACTATTACTACGTAGATAGGGCAAGCGGGGTCGAGTCCACAGGGATTTAGTGGTTAATCTTTAACGAGTTGTAAAGTAAATATTGATTGTGATGGTAAAAATATTGAAATAGTAACTTGAAAATAGAGAAAGAATTACTTCCGGTTTAGTTATCAACAATTAGGTTCGCATGTTTTATTATAATGATTCCGATATAATTATTTTGACATAATTATAGTTTACTAACAATTGCTATTAGATGGGTAAATACATAACATGTTGAATCAATTGTTTGTCTTTGTCTAACAATTTAGTAGATTAGGTACAAACAATGGTTTGGCAATATTATGTTTTATCTAAATAATAGTGACATTACAACTTATTAATCATATTAATTGGGCACAAAGTATATTAAGCGATTATTCGTCTTAACTCGTTATTTAGATGAGATAGGCACAAATAATAAGTTGATAATACTATGTCTTGAAAATATGATAACAAGTAGAAGTAAACACAAATGATTCACTAGTTGCATTCAATGATATGAGAGTTTAATAGTTACAATAGTAAAACATTTGGTCGGAATCAAAGTAAAAACATGTTACACTAAAGGTATGATAACATTACCGGAAGTAATCTGAAGAGATTAGCCTTCCATTCGAGTGATGATCGTGGCGATGGTCTTGGTGTTCCTCGGCATGTAGCTTGGTGCTTTTACCCTTTGAATTATCTTGAATTACTACTAGAATTACCACCGAAATGGAGAATCTACTGTTTCTAAACAACTAACTAAGAGAAATTTCGGGATATTACAACTGATTGAGAGTGTTCTTGTGTGAATTGGTAAATTGGTGTCTTGGTTTTGTAAATTGGTGTCTAAAACCGTGCATAGAAGGCTGCTATTTATACTTGATGAACACAGGGCTCGCGTCGCGACCAAGGGTCCGTCGCGTCGCGAGGGTGCGGCCTAGTGCTGCTTTTGTCGGCCACTGGTCTGGTTAGTGCGTCTTCTTGGTAGCCTCGCGATTGAAAGTTGGTATTGTCGTGTCCAAGGTCTTCGCGTCGCGACCAGTAGTGCCGTCGCGTCGCGATTGCTGTAGGGTCTGAAGTCTTTGTGTTTTGCTTTTCTTCACGTCGCGACACAGGGGTCTGTCATGTCGCGATTGCTGTAGCTTTTATGAGTTTTTCGTATTTTTGCTCTTTTGTTTGGAGCATCACTTCCTCGGGTTTGGTTGTTTAATCAGAGTTTCTTGGGTCTTGATTCATTCTTGTTCCTGAAATAAAGCCATAAAAGTTAGCACACAAATCCCTCGTGTTTTCCTCACACCAGCAGCTCCGGAGAACTCTGTTCAAGTTAAACATGAATCGTAATTCATGTTTAGCCACCTGTTAATATAAGCCTGTTTTGATGTTGAGCTTATCAGGATTTCCTATGGTAATTACCATAGTTCTGACAGATTTGCATCTGCAACACAGCAGTGGGCCGTGATGTGTAGTGTTTGAACAAATGAGATATTCTCTCGTTAGCTTGCAATTTTAGTGAGGATGTCTGGGGATTAAAGACAAATTAATCATAATTCTTTTGAGAGAATAATGACATTATAATAGGCTTTCCCCGTGATTTGTGAGATGTTTTCTATGCGAAAACAAATGGCTAGCTTGGGCTAGTGATGACCCGACAGTAGATCTATTATCACCGCCAGACTTTTGGGAGTCTGTGGTGTGCATCAGGAGCTGCCGTTGGAATGTGAGCTTTTACCTGGATATTAGGAAAACATGTATTCTTATATGAAATACGATCTATTTGGTTAACAGACGAGGTAGGTTAGACGGGTCTGTCTGAACCATATCTGTTATAGAGAAGCATTTTGCATGTTTTAAGACAGTTTTTGAGTTCCTTCGTGTTGCCCAAAAATACGGTTTTCGTGTGCCTCTGAGCGTCTTTATGCGATAAAACGGTCTTTTAATGATAGTGTTTTATTGTAAAAATAAAGCACTATCACCTATCAATATCAAGTATTTTAGTCGTTGTTAGGCCCTATTCTTGATGAATTTATATCGTATATGCTATGATATTACTCACTTTCGTGCTAGGACTTGTGTGTAAGAAAAAGATGAAAACAGGGACTAAACATGGACAAAATGAAAGAAGTTTGGATAAAAGCCATTTCAGTCGAAGTCGTACGCGCGCCGCGGGAAGAAGACACGCGCTTCGCGCATAGTCAAAGATGAGGCAGTGACTTGAAATTCAAATAGCGAAAAAACGGGGATAAGGCATTACGCGCGCCACGGATCCATGTCCTGCGCTACGGATTGCCAGATTTCACAACTATAAATAAAGGTCATTAGGTCGAATTTTAGAGGCGAAGAACAACCCGTAAGGTGGACCTAAGGCTTCTTTGACTCAGAGATTCGGATTTCAGCACAACAATTGGTATTCTTTTATGTTTTCAATTTTAGTTTAATAATCTTTAGTTTAGCTTAGCTTCAATTCTATTGTTTCTGGATTGTTTAGATTAGTAGCAGTAGTTTAGTTGGATTAGTTTCAGATTTCAGTACCCTTTGTTCTTTGCATTTGAGTTTTAATTCAAGTAATCATTCGGTTTATGGTTTATTTGCACTTTTTCGGTATTATTATGCTTGGATGTGATTTGAATGAGTGTGGCTTGTTTGTTTGCTTCTTAATTCTGGACTTAGCTTCTGATTTCAGTAAGTAACTTTAGTTTATAGTCTGGTTTATGTTTGATTTGGTTTTTGGCATTTGTTTTGGTGTTGTGTTTTTATTTGTTTTTTCGGGAAAGTAGAAGCAACACCGCTGGCTGTAGCGTGACACTACAGTTGGTATTCTGCCGTTCTATTTTGACCACCAAACTCCTGCAGATCGACCGTTGCTACTGTTATACTAGTTAGTAAGTGAGGTTTATTTTACTATTTTTGACCGCATAACGACCTAGGCGTATCAAATTTGGGCGTCGTTGTCGGGGAGTTGTGCGCTTAGGATAGAAGATCAGTAGGGTTGTTTCTGATTTTTGATTTAGTTTTGGTCATTTAGTTTAGTTAGTAATTTGATTTTTGGTTTGACGATCGTTTTGCACTAGTGCATGCGTACCCGTCGGGGTGAGCAGACATCACCTTTGTTATTTGATTCTGAAATTGAACGAACCGCGCGCAGCAATCGTGTGCATAGGTATTTGATTAGCATGAGTCCCAGTAGTGTAGTAATAGAGGATGTCATAATGAGCCTACGGGCGAGGTCACGGGGGGAGTACCATTTGTACCCCCAGTTTCTGAGTTTTATATAGGAAGTACTAGTGCTAATGGTGGTGCAGCTTCAGCCCCTACACCCATACCATCATGCACCCAACCTTTGGTCCAACCTTTTAAGTCAACCTGTTGCAAACCCTTTAGGAAATCCCATATCTACTGCGATGGCTTGGGGAGCGCCGACCCGAGATGGCACCCCGCATCCGCGACAGCAAGTACCGATTTCTCAACCACAACCTTTACATCAACCACCCATCTACAAACCGCAACCACCATTTCAACCTATACCACCACCAACCCAAACCCAACCACAACCTCAAATGCAACCTCAACAACCACAATACCAGTACCAGGAAGTAGATCCAGCTTACGATAAGGAAGATGAAGGATGGATATCGAATCATCCAGTCCAACAACAACAGCAATGGAATCGAGGTCGGGGACCTCCAAGGAGATATCAACAGCAGCATGAACCATATGGGCAGCGACTTTATAACAATGAGTTATATGACGGTAATTTCGTTCCACCTCTGTATTTTGCTCAACCGATGGGGGAGTCGGTTGCATCACACTTCCAACCCAGGGAGTATGATGATGCTTTGCCCATTTATTTCCCTGAAAATGTTGAGAATCAAGTAGAAATAAGGCCCCAATTGTTAGGAGTGTTAACGCAGTTCAGAGGATATAATACTGATGATCCATATAGTCATTTATATGAATTCTTAGCAATAGCGAATGCCAATACTCCTAGAAACATCAATAAGGACACTTTTTGGTTGAGATATTTCCCTTTACTTTAAAGGATAAGGACAAGTATTGGTTTACATCATTACAACCTAATAGTATTACTACCTGGGACTCTAGGAGCAAATGAAAGCCAAATTTCTTCAAGAATTCTACCCAGCCAGCAAGACCATGGAGATTAGGCGAGCCATTCATGACTTCCAGCAGAAGCCAGGAGAGGCGTTCCATGATGCGTTCGAACAATTAAAGGAGTTGATGTGATCTTGCCCACATCATGACGTTCCACGATGGCAGCTGGTGAAGTTATTTTTCGATGGGGTGGACCTGACAAATCAAGTAATGATTAATGCTTCATCTAGCGGAACAATAATGATGCAGGAACCAGATGACGCCTGGCGATTTTTGGAACAACTCAGTAATGGGTCTAAGGCAAACTTTTCTGCAAGGAAACTAGTAAGTACCGCGGCAGCAGTAGGTGCAGATGCCGACTGGATAAAGGAAGTTAAGAAAGAAATAGGAGACCTGAATAAGAAGTTTGATAGGTTAATGGCGAATATCCAAAATGGTCCACCGAATCAACAGCAAGGCAATCCACAAGGGCAAAGGCCTCAGGAGGTTAATCAAGTCTATAGTCAAGGTCAAGGGCAATACAACAATAATGGACGACCTTACAGACCCTATAACCAAGGGACCCAGAATTACAACAACAACAATATGCAAAGCAATTATCAAGTACAACCTTCTAATCAACCGAGACAATTTCAGGCCTGGAATAACAGTGGTCCCAGTGGAAGTAACAATAGCAATAGGGGCTGACCAACACCAACAACAACACCCCAAAGAGTCAGGATAACATGATAGCCAAGATGTATGAGCTTGTGAACACTAGCCAGCAGCAGTCCTAAGCGAATGTAAGGTTATTGCCAATATGGAAAGGCAGATAGCTCAAATGGCCGAAGATCAACGCAAAAGAGACAGTGGTAAACTCCTGAGCAGCACGAAGATGAACCCAAACCATACACAGAGGGTCAGTAAGGAGCATGTTAATGTTGTGGAGACAGAATGGAGGAAGTTCACAATGGAAGACCTGATAGGAAAGGAAAGTGAAACTAAGGATAACGAAGAAGTTCAGAAAGAAGAGCAACCGACAGTCGCTGGTATTAAGCAGAAAAAGAAAGACAAAAAGGAGAAAAAGAAGCAGGACGTACCCAGCATGCCAAGTGGGCCATCGATCAACCAACCTTTATGGGATGAGCTAAGAAATGCACCCGAAGATACGAAGATTCTTCAGGAGATGTGTAAGAAGAATGAAAAGCTGAAGGTGCCAACACCAGAGACGTTGCGATTGACTGTCAAAGCGAGTGAGGCTTTGTTGGGAACATTGCCCAAGAAGGAAAAGGATACGGGTTCACTGTTAATCATTGTCACGGTGGGCGACGTCATTATTAGGAACACATTAGTGGATTTGGTAGCGAGTGTCAATGTTCTGCCGGGATACCTTTATGATAAGTACAAAAATGAGGAACTAGAACCCGCGAAAACGGTGTTACATTTGGCGGATCAGTCGACAAAAGTTTCCTGAGGTAAGCTGACAAACGTGGGTCGGTGATTTCTTTTATCCAGTAGTCTTTCTCGTGATGGAGTATGAAAGCTTGGAGGACGCGCCTGCACTAATATTGGGACGTCTATTTTTAGCCACAGCTGGGGCTGTGATGGACTGTAAGACAGGGGACATTGACATTTTCTTTGGGACACGAAAGCGTAGGCTGAATATGTTCGGGTGTCCGATATCTTTACCGCCAGGGTATGATGATAAATATTTGAGCAACAGACCACTTATGGCACCAAGAGCTGGTGGTAAAGGTAAGAATCAGGTACAAGAAAATGGAAGCGATGAGGAAGAGATTTTGTGGGAAGCAAAGAGACATCCACTGGCATCCGTCGATAAGATGCAACTGTTAGATATGATCGAGATGATGGAACTAAAGCACCAGCAGTATGAGAAGGACACACTTTGCAGGGAGGCAAAGGTCTTTCAGATCCTGGACGCTCAACAACAGTGGATCAGTCAAGTGATTGACCGGATGACGTAACTCACGACATTGCTTGCAACATTGGTCCATGATTTTGCGCCGGAGATGAGGAGAATGATGCCAGAATAGGACACGGAAGAATAAGAAGAAGTACATCTGGCTAAAGACGTTAAACTTAGCGCTTGTTGGGAGGCAACCCATCCATAAATAGGTTAGGTATTGTGTTTGTAGAAGTAATTAGGAAAGTATAATCATCGTCATTGCAGGGATTCGTGGTACAAGGCAAGTGTGGGGTCAAACAAAGGACTTTGAAAGAGTTAAGAGGTGCAACGCGGTGAAGCTTGAGCCGCGCCGCACGTTCGCAAGACAACCCGATGCGCAGGAGTTGAATTGGACATGCACAACGCGGATCACCTTTACGCACGCCGCGGATTATGATCGGTCAGAAACCACTTATAAGGTACGTTAACACCATCGCATACAAACAAACACACGTCGTGCAACAGCGCAACAATCAACCAAGAAATTTTCGTGCATTTCTCTCATAATTCTAGTTTCTACTATCGAGGTATGTCATTTGAACTCGTTTGTGAAAGTTATTACATCCATTTGGCGTACGAATTTGATCAGATTGGTCGAATGTAGAAAACTTAGAAAATCGGCAATGTCGATTCGTAAGGTGTTGCATTTGCAAAATCTTCACCATAGAGGGGCTAATCGGTAGTTAGGATGCCTTGTGATTGCTTGGGATTGAGTTTAACAGGTTATTTTGGTAAGTTTTGGAAAATTTTCGCACCAGACGTACGGCGCGACGCGCCATGTTCTTGAGCCGCGTCGTGCGTATCAGGGCGACGCGCGATAAGATCCGCTGCGCGCGTGAGGACTAATTTGCAAACTTTTTGTATGTTGTGATTTCTTGTGTGCAGATGGGCGATTACAGACAGGGACATCCGTTCCTACAGTTTCCGGACATACTAGAGGAGACCCCACGCTATCGCATTCGACTCGGGGAGCTCTATACCCGACCAGTCCTTGGTGTGATCAGCTTTGATCGCGTGATTTTGACCTAGGCGGGGCTATGGGCCGAGCTCTTGCCTTTCATTCACTGTACCTGGACCGAGGAGACGCACACTTTTACTTGCCGGGGCAGGGACAAGATCATAGCCATTGCGGATGACGTGGTGTACAAGGAGGCGCGGTCCAGCTGATCCGATTCAGGCTGGGAGAGTCGGGAGTGCACTTTACGGGATTTCTCCAGACGTACTGGGATCTACACCGAGGCGACGAGGGGTATTCACTTAACACCCTTCTTTACCGCCTGCTTCAGGGATCAACCTTACAGGGAGGCTAATGCAGTCATTTGGGTAGCCATGTCCAACGAGATGTTTGAGGCTGGTTCGGCCAAGGAGAGCCAGATACACGATCCACTTCACTGACTCATGCACCGGATTGTGTCCACCTCCATCATGCAGAGGAGGGGATGCAAGAAGGTGTCTGGAGAGGATATGTTCTACATGTGGGTCCTCTCCGATCCCAGCAGGTTCCTCAACCTGCCGTATGCACTTGCGGTTTCACTGACGACCCGGGCGGCGGGAATGTCTGCCAGTAGTCATATGGCCGGTGGGCACTTCATTACCTGCTTGGCCCGATCATACGGGATTTTGACTGCCGAGGTTATTGCCAGCATGGCCCTGACACTACCCACGAGCGCCTCGATACGTTATTTCAAGAACATGGGATTATTCAGCAAGTTGGAGGCTTTTATTGCATTTTACCTAACTTAAATATCTCATACTTCCATCATTGGCCATTAATGGTTGATGCTAAATCACTCGAATTACAGGGTATATATGTTTTTTATATTATATATAATTGTTGGGATTTGATCATAATAACAAAACAATTTGTGAAACATAATATTTAACAAGATCAAATCAAAAGTTCGTAACAAAAACAAGTAAGGATCATACAGTTCATAACTAAGATCATGCAGTTCATAGCAATTGCAGCAACTAAAGATGAATCAGAAATTCATACATCAGTTTGGATGTAAGTTCATAACCAAGATCATGCAGTACATGCAGTTATTCAAATTTATAATAATAGTTGAGATAAGCATAGTTATGAGTTCTCGATGTTTACCATACTAGATTCAATTCGCTTTGATGTTATTTATGATTTGTAATCCTATGTTGGTGTTAAATGTCATAAATGCATTTCTTTATGATTTTAACTTGTCAATGTGTTCAATCAAAATACGCCCTTTGACTAAACATAATTCTTAATATGCAACCTAAACACACTCTTAAATTGGATAAAAAAACTACATTAAGATGTTGTACAATTACCAACAATGTTCATTTCTTCTCATACGATCAAACGTGTGTAAACATGTGATCAAGTTCTAACAAGAATTCTTGTTATTTGTTACCAATCGTCAACTTTGTAAAACCGTTAGGTGCTCTACTTAGTTAATTAGACATGTATGAATTCAATTTATCTAAGTGGCCAGTCAAAACAAATCAAATTCAATACTAAAAGTTAAAACAAGAAAATGATCACTAGGATTTAATCATAAACAAACATCAAACTAAAAGCTTCAATCTAAACGATAAACATGTCTGAACACAAAATCCTGAAATGACTAGATCACAACGAGAAGTTTCGTAAATAAAACTAACAAAGTTGCTTACGACGAAATATAAGTAAACCAGATCGTAAAAGACGTTATATGGGCTTCTAAACCTTCAGAAAATTTGCCTTTGATGCTTTCTCGAACGAAATTAGGGTATGCCGCCGCCATGTGATCCTTTGTGTCCCCTTTAGGGTTAAGAGATCATTTATTTATTGTAACGCCCCGATTTTCATAGATATATTTTTTCAAAATCGCAATAACGCCAAAAGTGCAATAACGCTAAAAGCACATTAACGCTATCGCTTTAGCATAGTTGCCAACTTCAACTTTTAAAAACTTTTCTCATGACATAAAGTCATGTCTTAAAATATCGGTCCCAACAAAAACATTTAAGTTTTAAGAAAATGTTTAAACAACTTCGGGAGTTACAACTCCATATCATACTATACCATAGAAAGCAAGTTAGGATACAAACCGTTACATCGGCCAAAGCTCACTCCTTCTAAAATCCCAATTTCTTCGGGTCATCTACTTGCTTCTATCAGTCGTGTCTAGAACCTGGGATACATGGCATAAAATAAAATACGTAAGACAAAAATGTCTCGTGAGCTACATGGGTTTGGACACAAAACATTTATAAACATAACATATATCATTTTCAAAATCTTTGTAATCAAATCATATCTAACACTTGCTGTTAAAATCATTATAATTGAAATGTATCATCGTTTTGCTTTTAAAGCCTTTCCTAAAAAAGTTTGTCATTTTAAAACTTTCATTTCTTAAACTTGACCGGTATTCAAACACATTTGGATTTTTATACTTAGGGCCTTAATCACACTTAGTGATACCCCAAGTCTATACTGAGATGGTAAGAACATAATCAAACCACATCAGCGTCTTATCACATGCTTTGACTGGTATCTCAACATGCTTTATTTTTATACTTAGGATAATCACGCTTGGTGATATCCCAAGTCTATACTGAGATGAAAAGAACACAATCAGTCCATCCTAGCATCATGTGTTTTAGGACATCTACTTCGCGAAGGGGAAGGTACCACCCCAGTAGATTCCTCTATATTCCCTTGTGGGAACATCATGGCCCGGGCAAAAGCATTTCCATTGCTTCACATTGTTGAATGTTTCTTGTCTCAAATACCAATCATTCATAAACATAACATTGCTAGTTATCAAAACATTCATTCGCAAATACATTAAGGCTAGATGCCGAAACATTCTTTCATAACAATATATGGCTCAATGCCAAAACATTCTTTCATAACTTTCATAGGCTAAACGCCAAAACATTCTTTCCTAACTTTCATAGGCTAAACACCAAAACATAACTTTCATAACTTTCATAGGCTAAACGCCAAAAACATACTTTCAAATCTTTATGGCTTGATGTCAAAACATACTTTTCAAACATAGTAGGCTTAATGCCAAATCATACTTTCAAAACATAGTGGCTTAATGCCAAATCATACTTTCAAACATAGTATAAAACTTTCATATTAATGTCATAAGTAGATAAACTTGCATATCATTTCATATTTGGAAGTCACACAAAACTATATAAACATTTTTCCATGTACCCCATAGTGAGAAAAATCCACATGTACTCACCTTAGTAGCTAGGTACGTCTAGCTACACTAATCCACATAACTCTATCATTTTGTTGCTTCCACGCATCCTTCAATCTCTATTAATCTAATAAAATATTAGAACTTATTAGACAAATAAGCATACAAAAATTGTCTAATCATTCTTGAACTACTTCAAGACATCATCTAATTACATTCCAACGACTAAGTGTGATCCTTGAAGCATAAAACCATTTTGGACACTTTTACCATTTTTGATCATAAATAAGTATTTCCGGGTTTCTACAATGTCCTTTTTAGCAACATTATAATATTTACATCTCTATAAGTTCATTCCAATGGTTAGATGTTATAACATCCTTCTTTTTACTCGCTTATGTCGTTAAGGCAAATTTCCGTCAATAAAGTTTCTAAAAATAGAAACCGTTGTAAAAATATGATGTTTTTCTCTCTTTTTTCCTTCTATTTGTATCAATGTATCTACAATCATTCATTAACTTAATCCCGATTCAATTCCATGTTCTTTCTATAATATTGTTGTATATACTAAAATTTCTCCCTTTTAAAGGTTGAAATTACCAATTTCGTTCCTTTGCTTTATTTTTGTGTAACATATTCCATAAAATATGGCTTTATCATTCTTTTTGCATATAAATGTTTCTTATATAATAAAATTATCAAACTATCATCCTTTCCGTCATATGTGATGAGATTCCATCACAACTTTTTATGCGTAATTTGAACGTGCTCAATCTTTTGTTTCAATATTTTCATGTTTATCATGTTTTTAACTATGCTTCTAAAACCAATAATCAAAACCATTCTCTTCATATGGTAACCCATTTCAATTTTCAGCTTTTGGATCTTAAATTATATGCTCATTTGATGTTCTTAAGTCGATTATTTGATGCATGTTCAAGAGTATAAATTCCAGATTCAAGCATCGTAAAAATATCGTTACAAAACATCATAATTTCTGAAAATCATAGCATGCATCAAAGTTCTAGATTCCAGTTCACCAAATTCAACTTGGAATTTGGTTTTTACCATCACTTCTGTCCCATTTAGGAACAGTGGAGCCGATTTTAGCAAGTATTCACACCATCCACATCATTCTCGCCCATACGTAAAAGCATTGATGGATAGCTGCTGTTTCTTGCTCCCTGCTTTTTATTTTACGATGCACATAAGCATCATTTTAGCAACATCTCAGGAGATCTCATCTTTCTGAATTCAATTTTGTCAAGTATCCAGCAAGACATACCTTCAGATTCATTTAGGATGTAGGAGATGAACTCATATCGTTGAACGGGTACCAAAATCGGACTCATTTGAGTCATACATGGCACCAATCGGACCTCTACTGACCATCATCTCCATCAGAACCATTACCTCCGGTCACCACCGCCGACTAACATAGCCACCGCCGGCCACCATTATTGCCGACAATGCTTTTTCTTTCCAACAGAAACGATCAGCAACAACAGCAATATGATGCTGCACTTGTTCTTCCTGAAACACGTGGATTAGCCATCGCCTTCGTTCCCTCTCTCTATCCCCTTCGATCTGTAATCACGCACATACACAATCGGTGTGTGTTTGTGCGATCAACCATCTGCTTCTGATCTCATCATTCTTTCCGTCCTCTCTGTCTCTCTTGCTACAGATTACGAACGAACACACATGTACATACATCGCACAATGTACTTCTCTATCTCGATTTCATATTCTCCCACACACACAGTCGGTGTATGTGTGTGTGAGCTTCACGTTTCTTTTTCCCGATTTCTGCAGCTAGGTTACGTGTTTTGGTTTAACCAAAAAAGGGGAAGTCGTTTTTCAGAAACAATACGTGCACACAGAGATTTAAATCCGGATCCCTGATTTACTTTTGGGTTAAATGACAAAAATGCCCCTGGATCATGACTTGGATAAATTCCCATCTTTTTGCTCATTATTTTTTGAGATTTTCTCATAGTCATAACTTCCGTATATGACTTCCAAATTTTATAAGCCAGATATCCTTAAAAAGATGGGAACGAGTTTAACAACTTTCATGTTTTGAGTTTCTAAAACCCCATGGATTTCGACTTATCGGGCTGTAAACATGGACCTTCAGATTGTTGCGTTTCCAATCAGCACATTCTTAACTTCTTGTCCAACTTTGCAAGGTTGTAACTTCTTCATACGAGCTCCGTTTCCATTGATTCTTTTTGCAATTGTTTCCTTTTCATGTCTTTTACCGTTTCCCCGTTCGTCATTTTTCGTATCTTTGCTTCTAGAATAGGGTTTTACAGCCCCGAAGTTGATCGTTTTCATCATTTTATGTGAAATTCATATTTTCACATTCTTTTCCATCTTTACGCTTAGGCCTTATATATTTTTGTCATAATTACATAAAACTTATATTCATTCCTAATTTTTATTTCTATTGTTGGTCATGTGAAATGACAATTTCACCCTTGTTAACCATTTTATCATTCTTAGATTTTATTGAAATTCTAAACTTATTTTCATTCTCTTATTTCCTTAACATCCAAAATTTTGGATGTTTCAATATCTACCCCTTATATGGATTCCGTCCTCGGAATCACTAAAGATAAAAATGGGATTACCTTGCAATAACATAATCTCCTAGGAATAATAACTTCTCACTAAGTCCTTAATGAAGTTCATACTTCAAGTTCCCATTGCTTTGAGAAGTATCTTTAATAGTCATTCCCCTTGACATTGCCCACCTTCACTTCTCATGTTTCATTCACTTAAGTCATTGTTATTAAAACGTGTTCCACTAGAATCCTTAACGATTCATTCGTTTATATGTCATATTCAGTTTGACTTTTCCAAAAGTCAACATGTTATCCAATTACTTTCTCTTAATTACTTGTCATTGAAGCATAAATGCCTCCCTAGCATAATTATTCTCCCAGGATGGGTGTACTAAAATTCACATAATGGGATTTTGACTGATTACCAAAAGTAGCATTCTACTTTGTCATTCTTACTTAACTGTCAGTCATAAGACTTTTATCTCTGCAAGACTTTCTTTCCTTCAAGCCTTTTATCTTAAGTGACTTTCACTAATGTATTAGCCATACCATGATAACAATTCACCAGGTTATACATATCGCTTATCTACTTTCATCAATCAAACATTTAGTCTTTGAACTTTACTAAATTCTAAATTTTCTTTGACTATTCCAATCGGTCGACATGTTTCTTGTATTACCGCAATGATGATACTATAGATGATTAGGGAATCATCTACTCCTTTCATTATACATGCACAAATAGCTCAATCACTATTCATGACTTTTGCATCAATCATTTCCTTTAAAATTTCTATTCACCCTTTATAACTCGAGGATTTGCAGCTACCTGACTCGCAATCTCCATAAGCAAGCTTTCATCTTCTAGTTTCATCCACGATGATCGAGAACTTTACTTGGGCATTTCAATCAATTAAAGTCAACAACGGTCGACAATCGATTATTAGTCAACGATCATGGTCAGATCGATTGCCAAACGTGCAATACTCATGTGGCTCGTGCAATAATCTATTTCAATATTAGGATACAATCCCTTATATCATCATAACTTTGATGACAGACGTGCCTTAGCATCCTATTACGCCTTTCGTCAGCTCCTAATATTCCATTACATTCAATTCATCAAGTGCTTAGACTTGAACTTGTACTACTCTATCCATATGATCGTTCATATGTCTAAGCGGTCTACCCATCTATCCCTTAAACGAAAATGAAGGGCATTTTCGTTTAAGGTCCAACTCTTTACAATATATTTACATGATAGTAATCTGTGTTCCATTTGGCTATTCTTACTTTATGTTATCCCATGACACCCTTTTGACGCCATGAAATGTCAGTTTCCATTAGTTCTCAACTAACTCCATGTGTGATGACATAAGTCTACTATGTCATTTGAATCTATTAACTTTCCAGTTAAAACATCACCTTTGTGATAATCATCTCATAATGAGGAAACACTAATCTCATTACAGTCCACGAAATACTTTCCTATTTACCATCCTTAAGGTGCTAAATCTAGCACAACAATCATGATAATCTTACTTATCCAATGATAATTCCCACGTTCTTCTTTAAGTCGTGAATTAACAACTTTCATCCCAAACTATTGTCATTAACAACTACGTAGACATGGCACACTTTCAATGTCTAGACTTGTTAATGTGTCGACTTCATCTTAAATCTAGCTTCTGGCAACGAACGGTCCCTTACGAACAATCAAGAAGCTTCAGGAATCATCACCCATACACAGATATAACTCAGTATAGCACAGGCGTCACTATTTTCCAATGTCGTATCACGTCCACTTAAGCAACGTGCCCTCTCTTCATTTTGGTATCTCGTCCATGACGAATCCTTTCGAACATCGACCTATGCTCAAACATAGCATCGTGTCTTCCACATAAATGCATCGTGACACTCATAAACTCATATTGCTAGCATTCCCACTGTGCGCCTGCTTGTTTTGTACTCTACAATGGCAATCAACTTATCATCTCGTAATGATCCCCATATCATTGCGTCATGAAAAACAAAGCATAATACTCCAGCCTTGCTTAAATCCTTAATCTTTTCAACCACGACACTTTAAGCTTTCAAACCTTGACATTAAGCTTAAAACGTATGCCATGTCATATTCAATCATTCGAAACAAGAAATCTTACGTATACTTGCACATAACCTAAGTTCATACAGACACCGAAGCTATAAAAGAGTATGGTATCAAAGACTACGCACCTTTGTTACTCTTTCCTTTTCTCTTTCTTTCCTCTATTGGACATTTCTCTTGTCATTTGACTTGTTTGATCATCATACTTATGACCTAAACGTTTGCCTAACCTTCAGATTCTTTCATTCGTCGAGCCCATTTTGTTTTGGAAGTCATAACCTCCCACTTCTAGCTTATGTCCAAGTATGACTTAAATTATTAAAAATAATGTAATGGGTATGTACCATGTAGTTTGTATACCCGAAATGGACAAATATGGCAACTGTTATGCCTTATGTAGACTGATTAGCATTATAAGTATGCTTATCAGATTAAGATGAAGTATGAATGAAAACACCTAAGAAGTATGAGGGGTGTATGCCACCCAAATGGAATTATGAAACTTTTAGCTTAAAATGTAAATGTTTAATGATATGGGTTTTGTCAGTTAGAGACAAACCTTATAGTTATATAAAACAAGTGAAGAAGAAAAGCTTGAATGTAGTACCACGATGAGTCACTCATGGACTACCATGGGGCTCAAGAATGACTATTAATAGTTAAGATTTTGCATGTTGGTTAGAAGAGGACAGTAAGATGCCTAATTAAGGCAAGGAACGTATGATGATAATACGAGCTAAAGATAACAATCATATATCATTCGAACTTTAAATTCCTCTTTTCTACTTTCTTATTGTATCTCCTACCAGATTCCCATGATTCCACCAATCTCATATACGTATCTTGCGATTATGATAATACGGGCCCATATTATCATAACCACCTATACATATTTGATTATGGCATCACTACTAGGTCTCCTGGTTCAATGGTTCATGTTAGCTTAATACATTATAAAATATATACTATTAACATGTATAAGGGAATCTTAATGTTTATAAGCATATACTTGCATAAGTGTAATAGTTATGGAAAACAAGCACATAATTCCCTAACAGTCCAATATTGTCCTAGACTCAACAGTCTCATCATTCTATAGGCATGTAACCTATATTAAGTTCTTAGGTTAATCAACCTATCTTATGAAGCATCTTATCAAAGCCTTAGCTTTCTTGCTTACGGTCTTATCTTAAGTCTGTATTCTCACTTAAGCCTCACACAGTTTAAGCCTAGGTTTGAGTCTCGACACCTAATTTGCTTAAACTATGGCTCTGATACCAACTTGTAACGCCCCGATTTTCGTAGATTTTTTTTTCAAAAGCACAATAACGCCAAAAGCGCAATAACGCTAAAAGCACATTAACGCTAAAAGCACATCAACGTTATCGCTTTAGCATAGTTGCCAACTTCGTCTTCACAAGCAAGCTTTCATCTTCTAGTTTCATCCACGATGATCAAGAACTTTACTTGGGCATTTCAATCAACTAAAGTCAACAACGATCGACAATCGATTCTTAGTCAACGATCACGGTCGGATCGATTGCCAAACGTGCAATACTCATGTGGCTCGTGCAATAATATATTTCAATATATATTAGGATACAATCCCTTACATCGTCATACCTTTGATGACAGACGTGCCTTAGTATCCTATTACGCATTTCGTCAGCTCCTAATATTCCATTACATTCAATTCATCAAGTGCTTAGACTTGAACTTGTACTACTCTATCCATATGATCGTTCATATGGCTAAGCATACAGGGTCTACCCATCTACCCCTCAAACGAAAATGAATGGCATTTTCCAAGTGTAGTGAGTATTTTTAGCTCGTTTTGCATTAACCGTACTCACAAAATACGCTGCTCCAAAATTTTTGTATTTTCATTATTTAGTTTTATTTTTTTAGTTTCCATAACTTATTAGACCGATATTTGACCAAAATAAAAAATTAGAAATTATAAAAAATAAAAAATGACCATCAAGGCCGATTAATTGCCAAGGACCGAAAAGCCCGATATTGACCGATACTTGACCGAACCGTCAAGTCTGACCGATTAGGCATAATCGTCATCGGTTGTAGACCGCCAAACGATTAATCGATCGCCAATGCTGGTTTTTGCAACACTAGTTTTGTCTAAGACTTAGCAATGTTTACTACTAACATGATATCCTTTAAAAAATACCATGTGCTAATAGGTTTTCAAGGGGTTTATTTCGTCAACGATGCAAAACCATGTTGTAGTAACACACTATCTACCTACTAACTTACATGATTAAACTTTAGATGAAACGGTGAACAACCACATATACTATCTATGATAATTGAGCATAGCCTAAGTACCCACTCCCACCTATTGTTCCAGATATATTTATGTTTATTTGTTCAATTACGGGAAATTGCCAAGACAACATTTAAAAAATTGTCCAAATAAACCTAAATGCTTGATGTGTAGACAACCCCTACCCCACACTTAAATTATACAATGTCCTCATTGTATATTAAGCATAAGAACAAAACGTAAAGGGAGAAAAGGAACATACTCTCTTGGAGTAAAGTATGGTTGTTAAACATATTAGACACGCTTTTGGACTTGTATAAGATGTTTTGGACTTTGTCATGTTCCAGTTTTGCAACAAATACGACTAGAGACGCAAAACAAAGTGGGTAATGACCCCCACTTATTTTGTGAGCAGTCTCTTGAGTGTTCGTCATTCACTAAGTAGCCGAAACCATAGTAGTTGATGCTGGAACCTTCTCGTTGTTTTGGTGAAATATCTCCATCATCCGTATCAACTCGACAAGTTTCCTGACTAAATAGTTATACTAGGCAAAACAGAGTGACATATAAAACACATTGTCTGAGTACGTAATAGAAAAAAATAAGAAGGTACCTCGAAAAAATGGAACCAATCGAAATTGAAAGAAATTGTCTTAACAAGAAAATACTTAAGAGTTGTCTCTCGGTTAATTAGCGCCTTTGTTTTAAGACGTTGGCTTGACTCGACTATTCCGGATTTTAGTTGATATAACTTGGACACTTTAACACCTCCTCTCCTTTATTTTTTATACCGAACCTTTCATAGTAGGTTCTTTGTTCTAGTTTTGGTACCTACATATGAGAAAACTTTGATACATATATAACTGAATCATTAAATTTTTTATACATTAACTCTACTAAGTAAAAACGAAACAACACATTATTAAATCATCGTTTAGTTGCCAACTTGAAAGTGTAATGTTAAACTGTTCATATAATCTTATACTCTATATATATTTATATTCGTGTGTAGGTGCAGTATTGATATATCTATTGTTGATGTATGCTTTTATGATTGTGTGCATGTAAAATTTTTGATGCATCAATTCGTATAATTGGGAATGGTTAAAATGTTTAAACGTCGAAAATTGTTATTTTGTGGCAAAATAATATATCATATCGGTTATATTTGTCTTTTTTTCTAAATAATTCTATATTAAGATAAAATTTTACGTATAATGAAAAGGGGTAAAAATCTGTAAATGTGAAAAGAAAAATAACACTCAAATTCGATATTGTTTAATTACGCGGTTTTGCTTTCCCTCACCCGGTATTATCAACGTAACAAAAAAACGAGGGATCCAATTGCAAATATGCTCTACTTAATACTGTTATCTCATTGGTCAAAAACACACAACCCGGATCGCTATCGGCGGTCTTTCATGCTTAACAACCGTCCGATTGGTCTTTAATCCCACGGCCCACCCTCACCCTCTCAAACGCACACCATTCTCTGAAAATTTCAAAACTTCCCGCTTATTTGAAAGTTCCCAATATAAATACCAATCAAACGACACCAAATCAATTCACCCAAAACAATCATTCAATCTTTGCATTCCCTATCTCTTCTTTACACTCAATTTCCATCAAATGGCTCGTACTAAGCAAACCGCCAGGAAATCCACCGGAGGAAAGGCTCCGAGGAAACAACTCGCCACCAAGGCGGCAAGGAAGTCTGCTCCGGCAACCGGAGGAGTGAAGAAGCCACACAGATTCAGGCCCGGAACCGTCGCATTGAGAGAAATCAGGAAGTACCAAAAGAGCACCGAACTCTTGATCAGGAAGCTTCCCTTCCAGAGGCTTGTTAGGGAAATCGCTCAGGACTTCAAAACCGATCTCCGTTTCCAGAGCTCCGCCGTCGCTGCTCTTCAGGAGGCGTCTGAAGCTTACTTGGTTGGACTATTTGAGGACACCAATCTGTGCGCAATTCACGCCAAGAGAGTCACAATCATGCCCAAGGACATGCAACTCGCTCGCAGAATCCGTGGCGAGAGAGCTTAAGTAATTGATTGACTTTTCTTTTCCATTGGTATTCACGTCTTGTGAAAATCGTGGTAGATCTGTGTTGATTTGTAGCTTAATATGCTTTTTGTTATCTGGTTTGAATGTGTAGTAGCTTAGGCAATCCAAATCTATGTCGATTAATGATTTTTAATGAAAATTATGTTTCAGTATTTTTCCAGACCTGTTGAACACTATGCCATTTTATATATTTTCTGGTTATTGTTTGTCATATAGGTTGTCAATAAAAACTCACCATTGGAATAATTATTAGTGTCTTATATCTAATTCATGAAATGGAACAAACCTATAGATCACCCAGTAATGTTATCTTGTAAAATACAGCAATTTAAGATTGAAGTTATATTCATACCATGACCTAAACTTCTCACCTTAAGAACCCTAACCTATGATATTTCTTTATTTTATGACTCATATAACAATTAATGTTATAAGCTTAACAAACTTTTTATTTAGTCATTAAACAAAAATTTAATCAACGAACTTATATCATCATAGTCAAACATCCCAATCTTTTTCATGAACATCCTACTTTTATCCCCACATCTTCAAGGTTAAGTACCCATTTGTATGCAATTCAAACCAATCATGTTAGAATGTTTCTAATATACTCTAAATATTCATATGACATACGCTTATCAAGGTTAGGTAATTTCTCATTATAACAATAGACTTTGTGAAAATACCAATTTGAGCAATACATCATCATTGAAGTACATCCTACTTAAACATACTACATATACTAGTTTAAGTTAGTCTTACCTTGTTTTTTTTGGAACCAGCAAATAGATATGGTTTCACCTGAGGGTAATCAGCCCCGCAACCCAGGGCGGTTGGCGATTACCTAAGGCGCAAAGGCCTTTCCCCTCCACCTAATTCGCCTTTCCAGGAAAATCCCCACATGGGGTTAGTCGGAGTCGAACTCCAGACCTCCCACCACATGGGTATATAACCCGGGTGCATCCACCCAGCTAGGCTGGCTTCACTTGCAGTCTTACCTTGTTACATACCAAAAAATCATCCTATTAGTAATTTCACCTTCAATTTCCATATTGTCACTTACCTAATTCGCCATCATGCTTTCATTATATCTACTCGCACAGGCATTAATGTGTATTCCTCATAGCTCTTATATCTCATCATAATTTTAACTATTTCTTTTTTAAAATTAATCTTGAAATAACATTTCCTTCTATTTTGATTATTTTACATGATTGTCATTATCCATCGGGCAATGTACATTCACACCATATACTCATCCTCTCATCTAAAATTTCATATCTTTTCCATTTCATTATCCATCGGGCAATGTACTTATATGGTTATATTTCAAGCTGAAGGAGATTTTGGGGATCATCAAATGGAGAAATGGGTGTAAGTAAACCATGAACAAATAGTACGAAATATATAATGTGCATTGATCAAACAAATCATTCGTTTCTTCAACAATCAATCATTACTAAACATGTTATTTACGATTTTTGTTAATATACACGAATACGTTAGAAATTAACCTTAGGACTTCCATATTTGTTCAAACGTGGATTTTGAATTTTAAATGTAATTACATTACCATTTCATTGGAAATTTATAATAAAAATTGCACAATCGATATTTGTATGGTGTTGTATATTGCACAAATCATACACACGCCGTTGTATTTACAATGGTCACCTATTTACAATGGTCACCTATTAAAACCAATCGAGATTTGTTACACCCAGTTGTTTGGCACTGAAAAGTTATGGAATCGGAACGATTCTTCACCGGCGGTGTCTCTGTCTACTCCGAACAGCGATCCATCACTTCCGATTCCCGATACCGGCACACCTCGACTTGCAGTTGCCACGTGTCCTCTCTGAGTCTCCATCGGCAATGGCAACTTCACCGGTGATTGTGCATATGTTTGCGTTCGAAGGTTCGCGTTCCCCAACATCACCACTTCCTGATCCCAAGCAAAAACATGAAGCGAAATCGGCACTTTTGTATGTCGGTGCAATGAAAGCTTCTGGCTAATCGAAACAGTATCGTAGCATCTAATCGCTCCTTCAGGCGAAACCATCCATGGAAGGACCTTCTGGTTCGATATTCTCGATACGATAAGGAGTTTTCTCGCCTTTTTAGCTTCTGCGTATAAACTGCTTAAACCTGAACGAGTTGCCGGCGATTCTTCCTCATCTCCTAGAACAGACGTAACCTGAATGAATCCCTACGAAATTGATCGAAATAAAAAAAGTTAGTAAAATTACAGAAATTAGAAAGTGTTTTTGGTTCGAAGATGTCATAGATCTAACCTCTTGTGTCCGACCTATGGCGAATCCGAGCTTCGTATCTCCCTCTTTGATTTTGATTTCAACCGCAACTTCACCTCCAAGCGGAGCATACCACAGACGAACGCCTCTCACAACTCCGATATCGACCCCGTGATAATCTTCAAATCCGTATAAACTCACGTTTGCGAGATTCATCAAGTCCGACAACGATCCCGCGTTTACAGTAGACGAAGCTGTTTCTCCTGAAATCTGTATCAAACGTCAAAATCAGGTAACTCATAACTGTAAGCTTGAAATATTAGGGTTTATTTCGATTTTGGTACTACCTTGGTGAGGAGGGATTCGGTTTGGATGTTCATGAAGACGATTGGGACACCGGAAGCTTGAGAGGCGGTGTGCCAGGCGTTTGCTCTTGCAAGGGTGTCTTCGAGATCGTTGTAACGATGGGGAACGGAAGCGCAGGATTTAGGGAGGAAGAGAATGGAAAGGAAGCAGCTGGAATGGGGTATTGGGAGGAGTTCCTGCATTTGTTTCTGCCATGGGTAGGCGACGTATCCGTCGTGGAGTTGGGCTGCTGCTAATGCACTCTCCATTCTTGAACCTCTTGAAGCTGTTGTGTGTTGAAATGTTAGTGAAATAGTTGAATTACATAAATCATGCTTGGGTGAATGTTTATTCCAAAACAGTGATGGAAGGAGTGTTTCTTTCGTTATTGAGATTAGGGTTCTAAATGAATCGAACTGCACAATGGAATGTACATAAATAGATAAACTAACAATTTTTTTTGTTCATATTGATTCATTTAACGGTTTACCTTGTTCGTATTCATTCATTTATGGTCGTTAAGATGATAAACAAACATAAATGAATGAACTTAATAAACACAAATGGACATAAACGAATATATAAATCAACAAATGTAAATGAACATAAACATCCAAATAAAAAACGGTAAACGTTGATCATCAACATATCTAATATGTTGATTGTATTTTGCAATGTAACTTTTAATACTTTTATGAAATTTAAAAGTTATAAAATTAAAATCATTTTTAGAAGCTACATTTTCACTTTCATAAACGAAGAAAATAAACAAACATAAAGAAACGAGTATAAACAAACGTAAATGAACAAACAAGATTATTGTTCCTGTTCGTTTTTATTTTAACAAAATGAACGATAAATCTTCATGTTTGTTCGTTTATTATATAAACGAACTTCCTATCAAACGGTTCATGAGCATTTTGCTAAACGTTCAATTCCTTTACAATTCAATTCATTTACAACCCTAGTGAGATTGTTACCGTTCTAGAAAATGACAAATGACAGCTTTAGAAAAAAATTGTTATCTTTTTAGAAAATAGTCAAACGTTAACAAATTCCACCAAATAGCATTTTAATCCCTGTTTTTTGGATGAGAGTTGGGTGAAAAAAGATGTGTTAACTAATGAAAGAAATATTTGTACAAAAAAGAAGAAGGTGAGCTTGGTGTTGTTTGTGTTTACGTATTTAATCAGGTTCTTTTTACAAATGACATCAAAGATTTCTAGGTTGATGGCTGTTAGATAATTGCTGATTGAGTAAGAGCTGATTGTTAAACTTCTCCTGAAGCTAACCGGATAAGAAGTCAATTTAAATGTAGGACCGGATCAGAGGTAAATTTTGGAGTTATTAAACGGTCTGATTGGGACCGAGTCAGACGTAATCTCTTACCAGACCCAATAAGAAGCAAATCAAACAATCCCTAATAAACAGTATACATAGTTTGAACAATGTATTGATGTGAATTCCAATAGACCAAAATTACATGGTGTTTGGAGTAACATAATCTCTTATTATAATGCACTTCGAGCTAGAGGAATTAGTTTAGATTCTATGTCTCATAGGAAAATGGGAAAATGTTTTTTCACTAGTTTTGGGAACACAATTGGGTTGGTGAAGTTCCTTATGGGCTTGATTTCCTAGAATATTCGTATTGAAAATTAATAAAAATTGTACGGTTCAGTCTTGGTTGGCAACTCGGATTTCATTTCCCCTTCAATTGTCACAATAAAAAAAATGACTTTTTTTGGACAGATAATGCGACTCTTAATACGCTGAGAGACGTATTGTTTTGACTTTTGACGCGGTTGTGTTAACATGTCCATATGGAATTTCATGAAAACTATGATTTTTTGGTCTACAAAATAGCGAAAAACATACTTTGTTTCTAATTTCTTCCTACCTTTATATAATTCGGCTAAAAAAAATAAAGAATGATATTCAATTCTTATAATGCATTCATAATTTCATAAAATGGTAAAATACTAAAATATCTCTGGTTGAGAAAATCTCCCATAAATCAAAACCCACTGATTTGATAAAATTATGATTTATTCAAATTCCACTAGATTCCTTGAACAAAATCCGCACTAGTTTTTCGCATTTCAATAATTTATTATTGACAACTTTTGTAATATTAATGATATAAGAATAAAAAAAAAAAATCAACAACTCAATCAAACTGGTTTTGACTTGTAATACAAGGTGTCTTCAAATGTCAAGTTGAATAATTTTAGTCTTTTCTTATAGCCGACTTGATGAAGACGTATGGTGAGAAGATGACTAAAGTACTTTCACCAATGGGAATTTATTTTCACAATAAAATAAATATTTGCTAACTAACAAGTTGTTAGACTTTTAATTTCTCAATTATTTCCTAAATTTTTTAATCAGAATTCAATATACAAAGCTTCCGTTTAAGATTTATATTTGAACAAAACAACCACAATCTTAATTATGATCATATGCAAGCTTAACGTTTTAGTTACATGCTTGATTTTTCAAACTAAATAAATTAAATTTTCTTAGTTTAATATGCATATATAACTAATACAATTTTGTTCTGTATATTTGTAAAAGCAAAAAGGGATATTAGTTTAATATTTTTTTTGTTAAATCTACCAACATTAAATAAAATGTATTTTTAGGTGGATAATTAAAAAATGGACATCAACAGAAAAAAAAAAAGAATAAAATAAATAGTCAACGAAGAAAGACTTTTACGAAGTTGACTAACCTTGCAGGGCCAAACATTCAGCTTCCGTCCGATCAACGAACCCGACGGTGTAATTGGGATCATCAATCGACCGTAACATGTACTGTTTCTTCCCGCCGGCGGAACCGCTTTTCGGCACAATACACGCCGTCAATTCAGCAAACTCGTCGGATCCGCGTCTGATTCGAACTCGGATTGACGTCTCCTTCGATTTAAACGAGTTGTGAAGAATCCTATGGACTCCGTTCTTCCCGCTCTTGAACGGCGCCGTCATGCTAATGTTTCCGATTTTGATCTCTTCCACAATATCGCCGGTCTCTAACATATCGCCGGCCCATTCTTCGGCTCTGGAAGTTCCTTTCAAACACTCAATCGATAAAACCACCGCGTTATTTGACCGTCCTCTGCCGCTGTCCTCCGATCCGGATTGACTCCCCCATGAACTGGATCGATCCATGGGCATAGTATTGAAAATTGCGAGGGTGTGAAGTTAATGGATTTAAAATGGAGTGAGAACGGAGATGATCGGCGGTTATATCACATGATTCGTGTAAAATTCAATGGGGGAAAAGCGTGGGTGATGGGTTTGAAATGGAGTGAAAAAGGAGACGATCGGCGGCTATATGATGGATTCGTGAAAAAGGTCAAAGAAGATGGTCTAGAAGATATGACGATGATATTCGAGGAGAGAATTTAAGAAGAGCTTTCCTATATGGAAACATTAGTAATTACGACCTTTTGATTGGGAACATTCAACAACACTTGTTACAACTTGAATAATGTAATTCAATATAAAATTCATTTCTTGTGTGTTCAAACATTCGTTAAATATTGTCGAAGAGAATAACCACTATATGTGCAGTTAAAGAAAATGTAATACGATGAATTTGCCTAAAATACTTCTTTCAGGATCTTTTATGCTAACTTGTTTTACTATTATTTCAGCATGACAATATGTATGATGCTTCAATGGCTATGACATGCAAACCTGACTTGGGTCGAAAAATTCTTAGGAAGCTATGAATTACCCCGACACGTGAGGAGCTATTCAGGGAGTCGTGCTTTGGGAGGTGGCTTGATGTCCTCGAGGACATGGAAGAGGAGACATTGCTTATGCGTTATGTTTTGGTTAAAAATATGCAAGACCAAATTAGTTAAGGTCGTGTTTATGCTTAGAATCATTGGGAGGATCTTTGAATGTTGACACATGGATCTTATGAGGAAAACCCTTGATCCTGTTAAGGATCTCCGACACAAAACATCGGGAACCGGAAATATCCGATCGTATTATGTTGATTTTATTGATTGAAAAAATATAAGTACAAGTGCTTGTTAGAGTAGGAAATAAGTCAGAAACTGAGTGTGTTCGTGATTGTGTGTGTGTGTGAAAAAATGAATACAATGCTTATTTATACTGAAACTAGCTAACTAATCCCTATAATCTCGGCATAATCTTCTGATCCGTCCTCGTTGAATCAGCTTACTAGCCGTTGAATGGTCTTCACTGGAACAACTTCTCCGAGTTTCTTGGTCTTATCTAGAATTGATCGGGTCCTTGTTAACTCAATCTTGACTTAAATGAAATAAGTCACTGCAGAAGCATTGAAAGACAACAATTAGTTTCTGATAACGCCTAGTAATGTTAGACATTTTATGCGTTATTGAGCTAAGTTTTAGTTAGTTTACCTTTATTAATTGACTAATATAGCTCACTTTTAGTGCCAAGTAGCTTGTTTTTGTTTTTTAGTATAAATGCAGGGTTTAAATTACAAATTTGATGAAGTTAGTGACGAGAAACGAGGATAAGACCAAAGACACACTCACGATGCAGATAATAGCTCCACACAACGCGGCCAATGGGATAAAAACGTGATCCGGAGGAGTTCAAATTTCAAGAAGCGAGAAAACGAGGGATATGGCTGACCAGCGATGTGAACAACATCGATATGCCACGTGGACTTAAGTGCAGAAATGGCTCAGTCCTTGCGGCGACGTAGCCATGTGCCAAGTCGCATTCGAATGCCATGACGCTAGAGGGCTGAATGCGCTATATGGTGAGGGTATGCGCATTTCTTGACACCCATTGGTTTTAGGTGAGTTAGTAGCGCCTAGATTCAACAAGTGGTATCAGAGCTAAGGTCATGGGTTCGATTCTCTCAGGGAACAATTTCTGAGGGGGCGATTGTTGAGTGCAGAATTTGCTCAGTCCTTGCAGCGACGTAGGCATGTGCCAAGTCGCATTCGAATACCAAGGCGCTAGAGGGCTGAATGCGCTATATGGTGAGGGTATGCGCATTTCCTGACACCAATTGATTTTGAGTGATTTGGTAGCGCCTAGATCCAACATGCGGATATGCATATTTCTAAACTATAAATAGAGGTTCCTAGGTCAGATTTCGAGAGCGAAGATTGACCCGTATAGTGGAACTTTGACTTCTTTGACTCATAATTTCGTAGTTTTTCAGTTAGATCCATAGTTGGTTAGTCTTTACTTTTATTTCAGTTTTAGTTAGTAATTGCTCTAGTGTTTTCGAGGTTTCTGATTTTAGAACACGTCGATCATAGAGTTTTGTAGTTCTCTGATTTCAGAAAGCCTTCGACTCTGATCTAAGATTCGGTTTATGAATGATTGTTTTTGGATTTAGTTTATGAGTAAAAGTCGATTTTTAGTTATATTGATATTTGTTTGATTGTTGGTGAATGTTTGAGCTTGGATCTGATTTCTAAATCTGATTGATAGTTTCATAATTTGTTTGGGTTTCATTGGTGCTTGATTTATTGCATGTGCATAGATGTGAGTTGTTTTACAATTTTTAGTTTTTATTTTGATTTTTGGGATCAAGTGTAAGTGATATTCACCGACTATAGAATGACACTACAGCGCGGTTTTATTATAGACACAAAGTGCCAACCACGAACTCTTTGGTTCGACACTTACTTACCGTTACTAGTGGACTGTAAGGTTTTTATAATTGAGTTTTGACCACATCAACGACTGTTACGTGTCAGTTTCGATCACGATCTTGGCCAATATCTTACTCAGGATCGTGCTCAGGATCTTTACCATAACAACGTCGTCTTGCTTGGTTATGATCCCAAAAACCCTACATCAAGGTTTAGTATAAATAAGGGTACTTCTTCAGTCGAATCACTCTTCTTCTTCTTTGGCTCTTCCTGCGAGATTTCTAGGTCGTTCTTCTTATTTATTTCTTCTTGTTTGCTTCTGTAATCATGGGAAAGAAGTCCGGTCACTCAAAGGTTTTCGTCATCAAGGATTTCATAGACCAAGGACTCCTCAGCAAGCCTGAGGAAGAGACGTGTTCTTTCAAAGATGACAATATTCATCAACTTGTGAGCAGGGGACTGTTCCCTTCTTCCGTAGCCCTCTTTTAGGATCCGATTGCATTCTCCTCCTGGGTCTGCTTCCCAGAGTACCCGTTCCTTCTAGGTCTTAGGTTCCCATTTCCTCTTCTGATTTTCGAATTCTTTGCTGCGACTGGTATTGCTTATATCGAAGCAGTGCAGTGGTCTGGAGAATTCTCTTATGGATAGACACAGTCAATCGTACTAAGGGGTCTGGATCTTGGCCTCTCCAAGATATCCTGTATATACGATCTTCAAACCTTCGGTTCCCATCGCATTCTCTTTAAGATCAAGCCCGACTGTGAATACTTGATCTTGAAAGCTACCCACCACGATGTCGTGTGGAAGGGTTGTTTTTTCTTTTTAAGGAAGAACACCCTTCCTGGCGCTGAGCAGATTCCTCAGGAGTGGATGGTCAAGGGTAGGAGCCTACCTTCTTCTTTTCTTGACATTTTTATTGTTGATATATCTGTTCATTTTTACTGTGATTGTCTGAGCTTGGATCCGATTTATAGTTTCATAAATTTTCTAGGTTTCATTGGTGCTCGATCTATTGCTTGTGCATAGATCTGAGTTGTTTTATGATTTTTAGTTCTGAGTTTGATTTTTAGGATCAAGTGCAAGTGACATTCACCGACTATAGAGTGACACTATAGCGCGATTTTATTATAGACACAAAGTTCCAACCACGAACTCCTTGGTTCGACCTTACTTACCGCTACTAGTGGAGTGTAAGGTTTTTATTTTTTGACTTTTGATCGCATCAACGACTGTGACGTGTCAAATTTTGGCGCTGTTGCCGGGGAGTTGTACGCTTGACACATTTTTTCAGTCAACAATTTTCTTTTAGTTTTTGACTGCTTTCATTGTTTTCTTTGGTCGCTTGCATTTTGTGCATACGTACACATCGGGGTGAACAAACGCCACCTTTTTTGTTTCATCCTAAAATCGAACGGACTGCACGAAAGAATCGCGTTTGTCGACGCCTATCCAATACACATCCTGACGAAGTTGTAGTAGATGATGCTACCGATGAGCTCCATAGCGAGGTATCAGAGGGACAACCAGCTATTCCCTAGGTTCCGGTTAACACAAATGGAGTCTCCACGAGTAATAATGGTGGTAACATAGGTCCACCCCCTGTGGAGATCTCACCACCCATTCAGCCAGTAGTACAACCACTACCCAACCCTCGAGCACCCACTATTTGGACTGTGCTGATGTGGGGAGTACCGAATCAAAATGGTGCTCCATGCCAATACCAGCCACCACAAGTTCCACAACCAAAGTTTCAACAACCACCACAACAACCAGTACCACAATAACACAACCAAGCTCAGCTAGGAGACTTGGACGTTGAGGATGGTGATAAATGTTGGATACCCAACTACAATCACAACAACCGGTGGAATCAAGGTCGAGGACCTTAGCAGCATCATAACCACAATTGGAGAGGCCAACCGTATTACAACAACGAGTTGTATAATGATGTTAATTTCGTTCCCCTCTCTACTTTCAACAACCGGTTGGGCAGTCGGTTGCATCGCATTTCCGACCTAGGGAATACGATGAGGCATCAACTATCTTCTTCCCTGAGGGGAATGAACATCAGGTAGATATTAGACCACAACTATTAGGAGTACTGCTTGAGCTTAAGGGTTATAAGCAAGGTGGCCCTTATAATCACTTGTATGAGTTTCTTGCTATAGCTTACGCGAACATCCCACGGGGTGCTAATCACGATTTCTTTAGACTGCGTCTCTTTCCGTTAACACTTAAAGACAAATCCAAATACTGGTTGATGTCGTTGCCTCCCAATAGTATCACTACTTGGGAGCAGCTAAAAAAAATTTATTGCAAGAGTTCTACCCAGCTAACAAGACATCAGAAGTACGCAGGACAATCCAAGACTTCCAGCAGAAGCCGGGAGAGGAATTCCACTATGCATTCGAGAGGTTGAAGGTGTTGGATATCAAGGTTCATGTAATTAGTTTCAAAAAACAAGAGTTTGCAACGGAAGCATAAAATCATGAACACAAATTCCATTTTCAAGAGGATCATGCTACATGCATGTAAAGATAATATGAAGAACAAACATAGATTAAGTTCAAGATCATAACCTTTGTTCTTGGGTTTGGTTTGGATGATTTTGATAGCTAGGAATCAAATTAGAATCCCTCTATAGTTGATCCACCACAAGCTTGAACACCCTTGAATGCTAGTTCCACAACTTGCAAGTTAGAACTCCTTTTCTTGTGAAACAAAAATCTAATTTTTGCTAACTATCAAGAGAGCTTTTAGAGAGTTTCTTTGGCTGATTTTTGAAGCAAGAATGATCACTCTAACACCCTCAAAATCGTCCACTATATCACCCACAAAGTGAAAAGAAAAGCACATGCAACTAGCTTAAAAGAAAGTCCCATTTGATTTCTATAATCAAAAGCTAGAAGACACAAAGCATCTTCCACCTCTTTTAAGTTCTTAATGCATTCTTTTCCTTCCAATATGGCTGATTTTATGATGACAAAGGAAGTGCTAGTGGGTTGTTATTATTTATAAAACTTAGATAATAAAAGCTTATAAATAATACATCTTCTTATTTCTTAAATGGGATAACATTTAACCCATAATCATATACATAAATAAACCATCTAGATATACAATCTTAATTGTATAATTATATATATACATATATATATATATATATATATATATATATATAACAATATATATATATATTTTATTTAATTTACCAATTAAATTAAATAAAAGGCTTACTTATAAATCAATTAAATCGTTTAACAATTTAAACAATTTAATTGTTACACTTAATTAATTCATCACATATGAATTACTAATCAACCTTTAATTTTGTAGTTATTATTATTTACCTAAATAATAATAACCTACAAGATTAAATTGCAAGTTAAGTATCATTTGATGTTAAATCAAATTTAACGTTCTAAATGATCAATTTGTGTCAAACTTGTTGTTGGTGTGACCCTATACGATCATGTATTATTAGTAATATCATTTTATGATCATCCTTGGGCATATAGAACTAACAGAAGGAGCTGCTTTGCTCATGCCCTCACCATGAGTTCCCGCACTGGCAGTTAGTCAAATTCTTCTATGATGGAGTCGATAGCACGAGCCAAGCAATAATCAACGCTTCATCTGGAGGAACGATTATGATGCAGGACATTGACGTTGCTTGGAGCATGTTGGAATAGCTTGGCAATGGTTCCAAAACCAATTACTCTGCAACAAAGAAAGACACCGCTACGTCTGTTGTAACTGTAGAAGTATACAACACATGGAAGAAGGAGGTGCAGACAAAGATATGAGCCATAAGTAAGAGGTTCAACCACTTGCTTTCAGCATTAAGATGTGAAAGAGGAGCATACGTGTTGCATGGTCAGACCATTTGCAACAACTGTGGAGAGATTAGTCATCAGTGCGATACATGCACCATGAGACATGAGGAAGTCAGCCAGATACATGGATACAATCAGTTTCGTAATACACCATGCCCATTCAAAAACAACAACCAAAGAAAAGCTAAAGGTGATGGTCTGCAAGGTGACCGCCAGCAACTAGGGGTGCAAACGAGCCGAGCCTGTCCCGAGCCTGACCAAGCTCGGCTCGGGCTCGTTAATAAATATACAAGGCTCAGCTTGTTACGAGCTTTATGGCCCCAAGCTCGGCTCGGGCTCGTTAAGAAATATTCAGGCTCGGCTCGGGCTCGGGCTCGGGCTCGGGCTCGGGCTCGACTCGGTTATTTCTTGACAAGCCTAAATGAGCTTGGCTTGAGCTCTTTAAGAAGCTCGTTTACTCTAATACAGGAAAATAACAACTTACAAAATAACTTAAATTCTAAAAGAAACAAAAGGCGCGGAAAATTCCCTAAATAATTAAATGACTAAATATGTTTTAATTTTAATATATATATATATATATATATATATATATATATATATATATATATATATATATATATATATATATATATATATATATATATATAAAATAAAATTTATATTATATATAGGCTTGCTTAGGGCTCGCGAGCCTAATCGAGCTTGGTGACACAAGCTCGGCTCGAGCTCATTTATTAAACGAGCCTTATATTAAGCTCGAGCTCGGCTCGGGCTCGTTTAAAATCAGTCTCAAGTTGAGCTTTTAGCGAACCTGTAACCCCCCGATTTTTGTAATTTTTTTTTAAAAACATAATAACGCTAAAAGCACGTTAGTGCCAAAGGCACAAAAACGTTAAAAGCACAATAGTGTTATAAGCACATTAACGTTAAAAGCACAATAATGCTAAAAGCACATTAACGTTAAAAGCACATTAACGTTAAAAGCACAATAGTGCTATCGCTTATTTTAAAGTATTACGTGACAAAACGTAAACCTTTAAAAACTTTACTCATGATATAAAGTCACGTCTTAAAACTTCAGTCCCAACAAAAACCATTTAGTTGTAAAGATATTTGAACAACTTCGGTGGTTACAACTTCATGCCAAACTAAACCATAAAAAGCAAGTTAAGATTACAAACCATGATATCAGCCAATGTTCGCTCCATCTAAAATCTCAATCACCTCGGGTCATCTACTTGCTTTTATCTCTCGTGTCTAAAACCTGAGATACATGACATAAAATAAAATACGTAAGACGAAAACGTCTCGTGAGCTACATAGGTTTTAGACTCAAAACATCGTTGAAAATGTTTTATAATCAATATCGTATATTTGATACATTTCTTTTCAAAATCCTTTGTAAAATAAGTCATATAATATGACCTTTACTTTTCAAAACTTTTTTACGATCTAAGCCATATAGATGACATTTACTTTCAAATTTTTTTTGCGAAACTAGCTCATAAAATCTTGAAACTTAAACAACATATTCAATTCAATATGTGTCATACATAATAGGTGCATATCGAATGCATGATTCACACACACCAATACAAAGCTCACGGGTTTTCCTACCCGCGCCTTAGGTCAAAAAGACCAAGTCACATTCGTGACAAAAGCTCGCGGTTATATACCGCGCCTAGAGGTGTATAAAGACCAAAGCTCGCCAAAATAGGAGAGCAAATCATCCTATATTGACACTTGAAATACTTCTACTTCGCGACGGGAGGTACCATTGAAAGGTTTTCTGCAACCATGAACTAAATAACCTAAGTTCACATGCAACCTATAAGGATCTATGTTTTCTTCTAATTGAACATATAACAAATAACCTAGAGGCCATAAGAAAATTAACTAAAAGAATAAAATTAGAAAAACCAACCTTTTAGATTTTTCTGGAAGCTGAGCAGCAAAAGTATCCTGCCTCAAATGAGATCACACCCAAGCCGAGAGGATTATGGATCGAAATTCCAGAGAGAAACAACAGAATGAGCAACTGATAATGAGGCCTAGGGCTCCCTATTTATAGGGAACCAAAGGGTAAAGCTAGAAACCCTAGCCGCAGCCCATTTTCCGGATTATGTGTACGCGCGCCGCGGCCTTTACGTTTGCGCGCCGCGCGCCGCAATTCAAACTATTGAATTTGTACGGATATGTACGCGCGTCGCAGCCTTTACATTTGCGCGCCGCGCGCCGCAATTCAACTATTGAATTCGTACGACTTTAATCCCTGACCTCCTGATTAATCCAATTAATGTCACAGAAATTAATCCAATTAATTTCTGATTAATTATTAATCAAAATAATATTATTTCTAATTAATATATTATCTCCATAATACATTAACAAATAATATCTTGATTTATTAGTCATATAATAAATCAACCCTTTCTCTCTACTTAACTTTCCAACAAACCTCCAGCCATGAGGGCAACCCAAATGGACTGTGCTACTATTAATTAGGTAAATACTAATTATTAGTCATGGCTTAGACACCTAATCCAACAGTCTCCCACTTGGATAAGTCTATGACTATAATTACCAATTTAACCTCTAATTAACCAGCACTTTTTAGCTTCCTAGAAACTACTGTCGAACTCTGATCTAATCAGTTCTGTCCATAGATAAGTGATCAGATGATCCTCCGTCCAACAAGATATTTTCAGACTCAAGACATGGATTAAAGTCAATCTGGTCTGATTCACTGTTCCTCGATTTCCGATTTGCATATGACTCTAAGACTACCAATTTAGTCCCGGTTGGCCAACCATTTTAGTCAACTTCAAATTCATCGAGAGGCCTACAGATATCTGTTCCCCGTTAGGGTCAAGGGACGAATAAGCTTCGACTCATATACTTATGTCTTTTATCAAACAAATCACTCACAACAATACGTTTTATAACACCGAGTTACCGATGCGTTTTCGTATTATCAATGAACAACCGTCTAGTAAATCATAACTCATATGTCTTAGCTTAAAGATCAAAAGATATTATCGTCTCAACATTGCTCGTGATGAAATCCATGAAGCAATCCATTGAGCACGGGTTTATCCAATACTCAAATCTCCATTTCCAAGTACTCACGAATGGTGCAGCAATCCAATTGCAATGTCTAACTCCTTAGACAATCTATTACCAATTCATGACAGTCTTACTTCACACTTACTCCCAAAAGTGTAATCGACTGTGGATATTTGAATAATCCAATTATTCAGGAAGTAAAACATGCAAAATGAAACACAATGATAAAGTATTGACAAAAGTAGTAAACCATTACTCATTAATAAATCTCTATTATTAAATCACAAGAGTCAAATACAATACATTGTTACAAGTTTCGAAACCTATCTAATTTACATAAACTTTATATCATCTCTTAATCCAATGCTCCTAGCATGCTGATTATGCTTAATCCTACTCAGAGCCTTTGTCAAGGGATCTGCAGGATTATCTTCCGATGATACCCTCTTTACCACGAGGTGACCTTCTTCTACCTTATGCCTTATGTAGTGGTACTTTCTGTCGATATGCCTGGACTTTCCATGGTCTCGCGGTTCCTTTGTCAAGGCGACCGCACCTTCGTTATCGCAGAACAGTTCCACGGGCTCCTGAATACTCGGGACTACTCCAAGGTCACCGATGAAGTTCTTCAGCCAAGCCGCTTCCTTAGACGCTTCACTTGCTGCTATATACTCTGATTCACAAGTAGAATCAGCCACCGTATCTTGCTTGGAACTTTTCCAAGTTACTGCTCCACCGTTCAAAAGGAATACCCAGCCTGACTGAGACCGACCACTGTCTCTATCCGTCTGAAAGCTGGCATCTGTATATCCTTCAACTCTCAAGGTATCACTGCCACCGAGGACTAACACCATGTTCTTTGTCCTTCGCAGATACTTGAGTATATTTTTCACAGCTATCCAATGCGCCCTTCCAGGGTTTCCCTGGTACCGACTGACCATGCTCAGGGCAAAAGCCACGTCAGGGCGAGTACACGTCATAGCGTACATGATCGATCCCACAGCCGAAGCGTATGGTACTCGACTCATCTCAGCTATTTCCTCGTCTGTACTCGGACTTTGAGTCTTACTCAGTTTCGCATTACTTTGGATAGGTAGCTCTCCCTTCTTGGAATTTTCCATACTAAACCTCTTTAGTACCTTTTCCAAGTATGTACCCTGACTAAGTCCAATTAGTCTCTTTTTCTATCTCTCAATATTCTAATCCCAAGAATATAGGCAGCCTCTCCTAGGTCCTTCATGGCGAAACATTTCCCAAGCCAAGCCTTGATATCTTGCAAGGTTGGAATATCGTTTCCCATGAGCAGTATGTCATCGACATACAGTACCAGAAAAGTGACTATACTCCCACTAGCCTTGACATATACGCAGGACTCATCCTCGCTCCTAGAGAAACCAAACTCTTTGACTTTCTCATGGAAACAAAGATTCCAGCTGCGAGAAGCTTGCTTCAATCCGTAGATTGATCTCTCAAGCTTACACACCTTATTAGGATACTTTGCATCGACAAAACCCTCTGGCTGATTCATGTAGACATCCTCAGTCAACTTTCCATTAAGGAAGGCGGTTTTGACGTCCATCTGCCAAATTTCATAGTCATGAAATGCAGCTATGGCCAACATAATCCTAATAGACTTTATCTTGGCTACTGGTGAGAAGGTCTCGTCATAGTCAACCCCTGGGGTTTGAGTAAAACCCTTCGCAACCAGTCTTGCCTTGAAAGTGTGTACCTTTCCGTCCATGTCGGTCTTCTTCTTAAAGATCCATTTGCACCCGACTGTCTTCCGACCCGGTACATTGTCAACCAAGTTCCAAACTTGATTGTCATACATGGATTTGATCTCGCTATCCATGGCCTCTTTCCATTTGGCAGACTCAGGGCCCGCCACTGCTTCCCGGTAGTTAGCTGGTTCATCCAAATTTATCAGTGTCCTATCACTGACAAACGTGTCCCCATCCGAAGTTATATGGAAACCATAAAACTCGGGTGGCATGCTAACCCTACCAGAACGCCTAAGAGGTAAGGATACATCTGTCGGACCAACAGGAACTTCTTCCTCATGTTGGTTGCTAGTTTCTCCTAAGGTTGCGTCATCTGACGACTCTTGAATTTCTTCCAGATCAATGGTACTCCCACTGTCCTCTTTGAATACGAGCTCTCTCTCTCGAAAGACCGCTCGTCTAGCTACAAAGACCACGTCCTCGCTCGGTCTGTAGAATAGATATCCAAAGGACTGTTTGGGATAACCAATGAAGAAACACCTTTTGCTTCTATCTGCGAGTTTGTCTTGAGTCTCTCGTCTAACGAAAGCCTCACAACCCCAGACCTTGATGTGTGCTAACGAGGGGACTTTCCCCGTCCACATCTCATGAGGTGTTTTAGCAACCTTCTTAGTTGGGACAAGATTGAGGATATGGGCGGCAGTCTCTAAGGCATACCCCCAGAAGTAAATGGGAAGTGAAGCTCGACTCATCATGGAACGAACCATGTCCAACAGGGTTCGGTTGCGCCTCTCTGCAACACCATTCAACTGTGGTGTCCTGGGAGGTGTCAACTGCGAAACTATTCCGCATTCCTTTAGATAGTCTAGGAACTCGATACTTAGATACTCTCCGCCTCTGTCGGATCTGAGCATCTTTATCTTCCTGCCTAATTGATTCTCTACCTCGTTCTTAAACTCTTTGAACTTTTCAAAGGTGTCCGACTTGTGCTTGATTAAGTAGATATAACCGTATCTACTAAAATCGTCGGTAAAAGTCACGTAGAACCGCGTGCCATCCTTTGTGGTTGATCTGAATGGACCACACACATCCGTGTGAATGATGTCCAATAGACCTTCACCTCTTTCAAAAGACCCTTTGAAAGGTGATTTAGTCATCTTGCCCAACAGACAAGATTCGCATACATCATCCGACTTGAGGTCGAATGATTCCAACACTCCATCCTTTTGGAGTTGGGCGATGCGTTTCTTGCTGATGTGCCCGAGCCGACTATGCCACAGACATGCCTTTTCCACATCACTAGTAGAATCAATGTAATTTACACTATGTCCTAGATTGTCAACACATTTCACAGTTTCATACACACCATCACAAGGATAAGCAGTAAAATTCAAAATACCATTTTTGAAAACAGAAATAGATCCAATATTATTATCAAAAGAAAAATGAAATCCTTGTCTGAATAATGCGTGAAATGAAATAATATTCCTTGCCATTTCTGGCGAATAGCAACAATCTAATAAATCTATACAAACTTCACTACTAAGCACTAAACTGTAAACGCCGATCTTGGTAACAGGGGACGATCTCCTATTGCCCATGATCAAGTTCAGTCTACCGTGCTCCACCTCCCTGCTTTCCTTTAGGCCCTGCAGATCAGAACAAATGTGAAAACCACATCCTGTATCAAGGACCCAAGAATTAGAAGATGGTGAGTTTTTAGAGATAGTGTATATACCTGCTGTCGATGGCTTTACTTTCCCATCCTTGACATCCTGCAAGTATTTAGGGCAGCTTCTCTTCCAATGGCCCTTCTCTTTGCAGTAGAAACAGTTGGCTTCATCGGGGTTGGCCACACAAGGAATGTGGGAAGTCTTGGTTCTCGAGCCATTACTGGATGACCCGACCTGAACCTTTTCCCTCCAATTTTGCTTAGGAGGGCCCTTCCTCTTCTTTCCTTTGCCACTTCCAATGGCTAGGACGGGCTGATTTACCGAAGGTACACTTTTACCTTTCATCCCTTCCTCAGCAACTCGAAGCATGCGATGCAACTCATTCAGGTTAGCCTGATTGTTGTTCAAATGATAAGCCAGCCTGAACTGGTCATAAGAACTTGGTAAGGAGTTGAGTACTATGTCAACGGCCAACTCCTCAGGCATAGGCATCGCAAGCTTTCCAAGCCGCTCCACGTAACCTTGCATTCTTTGCACATGGGCACAGATGGACTCTCCATCTTTAGGTTTGCTGTTCGTGAAGTCCTTGACCACCTCGCACCTCTCGATGCGCTCTTGCTTACGGAACTTTTCCGCGAGCTCACGGTGCACCTCATAGGGCCAGTAGTCTTCGTATATCCTCTACAATTCGGGGTTCATTGTGGCAATCATGATGCAGGCCACTTTGGTCGCATCATCAGAATGTTTTTGGTACGAGGCAATTTCCTCGGGAGTAGCAGTTTCGGGGTCGACATCGACAAGCTCGGTCTCGAGAACATACTCTTTGTTCTCATACCTCAGAGCCATCTTGATGTTTCTAATCCAGTCATTGTAGTTTGTCCCGTTCAATTGAACCTTGGAACACAGTGAGAGGATTGAGGGAACACTGGAGTTTGAGTGGGGAGCGTTTTGATCAGCAGAAGACATCTATAAGAGAAGGTAAGTTTAATTAGATACTTGTCGGTCCTTACAATAACCCAATATAAAATAAGGCAAGGATCCAACTATAACAATTTGCAACATAGAAGAGGGATGCCGTAATCTATAAGCAAATTTTATAAAGGTAGGCGAATGATGATTCAGCCAATTCCACCGCGGAAAAATAATCTTATTATAAATGGAATTCCTAGTTTCTTTTGAGATTTATTGAACTGTTCAATAGCATGTTTAATCTCGGATATGCCCCACCGTTTGTGACTGGGATGCCGAGGATCACAAACCGGGTGTGAATAACCATGCAAATTAGCTTGGTACTCTCTGGATCCATTATCATCTCAAATTGATGTGCCGGTTAACCACACACGCTCCATCAACAATGATAACACCCGAGACACCCATTGCCACTCTTTATGAACCCCCATTGGTGTGCCGGTGAACCACACACGCTCCACCAACGTTTCATAAAGTGCAATGTGCAATTTCATGGGGTAGCATCAAATTCACATTTTTCCTAAAGTAACTAGATTGGGATTTTGTGTAAAAGTTCTAGTACTTTGATCATTATACTTTTAATGATTAAGTGGTCCTATCAAAACTGTTCGGCTAACGACCCTCCACTGATCAGGCGAGCGGTGGGCGATAGTGTTCACCCATTAAACTGCCATTTTATAGGCAGTCTCCTTATACCCACTTTATAGACCAGCTTCGTGAATGAGGCCTACTATTGAATTGACTGACCAATTTTATCTTATACATATAGTATTAACAATTAATAACATATATAAGATGTATTTTAAAAACCCTTTAAAATATTCAAGGTTTATCTTTTAATTTTACCAAATTTAACAATTAAATTTTAAATTAAATTAAACCTTAAAATCGATTTAATCAATTTTAATTACCAATAAATTAAATTAATTAAATCTAAATATTTTAAACATTTTAAAATATTTTTCCGGATTTATTCCATTAATTTCGCAATTTTAAAATTAATTAAATCCCTTTTGAATTATCTTTTAATCAACAATTAATTAAATTAATTCAAATGAAGATAGGTTTATCCAAATTAATCAAATTAATTAAAACCTATCCTAAACCCCCCAAAAATCGATTTCAATTAATGGGTTTAAGGTTATCCATTTAATTAACAAATAAAGTTACCAAAAATAGAAAACCTCCTAAAACCCTAAAAGCCAAAATCGAAAAATTACATGGGGGGATTAGGGTTTCCAAAACCCTAATCCTAGAAATCGATCCACAAAAATTAGGGTTTATAAGCTTTAACCCTAAAACAGTTATATCAATTCAACAAGAAAACAAGACAGGCTCTGATACCACTGAAAGGTTTTCTGCAACCATGAACTAAATAACCTAAGTTCACATGCAACCTATAAGGATCTATGTTTTCTTCTAATTGAACACATAACAAATAACCTAGAGGCCATAAGAAAATTAACTAAAAGAATAAAATTAGAAAAACCAACCTTTTAGATTTTTCTGGAAGCTGAGCAGCAAAAGTATCCTGCCTCAAATGAGATCACACCCAAGCCGAGAGGATTATGGATCGAAATTCCAGAGAGAAACAACAGAATGAGCAACTGATAATGAGGCCTAGGGCTCCCTATTTATAGGGAACCAAAGGATAAAGCTAGAAACCCTAGCCGCAGCCCATTTTCCGGATTATGTGTACGCGCGCCGCGGCCTTTACGTTTGCGCGCCGCGCGCCGCAATTCAAACTATTGAATTTGTACGGATATGTACGCGCGTCGCAGCCTTTACATTTGCGCGCCGCGCGCCGCAATTCAACTATTGAATTCGTACGACTTTAATCCCTGACCTCCTGATTAATCCAATTAATGTCACAGAAATTAATCCAATTAATTTCTGATTAATTATTAATCAAAATAATATTATTTCTAATTTAATATATTATCTCCATAATACATTAACAAATAATATCTTGATTTATTAGTCATATAATAAATCAACCCTTTCTCTCTACTTAACTTTCCAACAAACCTCCAGCCATGAGGGCAACCCAAATGGACTGTGCTACTATTAATTATGTAAATACTAATTATTAGTCATGGCTTAGACACCTAATCCAACAACCATCCCAGTAGAGTCTTGTCCCGTTACGGGGACGTGTCCGAACCTTACTCGACTCATATGCATTCACACTCTATGCATGCATCAAAACACTACTTTTTTCTTTTGTACAAAATATCATATAATGCCATGAGACACTTGTACAATAATATAAACATTAACAATTTAAATCTTTCATAAACATAATAGGCTTGAAAACAAAACCATCTTTCAATCACATAGTAGGCTAAAACATACTTTCGTAATCATTGTAGGCTTAATGCCAAAACAATCTTTGAATAACATAGTAGGCTAACATACTTTCGTAATCGTTGTAGGCTTGCTGTCAAAACATTCTTTCAAAATCATCGTATAAAACTTTCATAATCATCACATACGTAGAACGGTTTTACACATCATATAATGTTTATAAATCACGTAAAAGCTTTGTCAACAATTTTTCCATGTACCCCATAGTGGGAAAAAGCCACATGTACTCACCTTAGTAGCTAGGTACGTCTAGCTACACTAATCCACGTAATCTCTAGTCGTTCTTTGCTTCCAAGCGTCCTTCAATCTCTTTTAATCTAATAGAAGATTCGAACTTATTAGACAACTAAACATATAACGGTTCTCTAATCATTCTTCAATTACTTCTAGTCATTATCTAATTCTAATCCAATGGCTAAGTATGATTGTTAAAGCATAATAACCATTTTGGACATTTTCTACTCTTTTGTCCCATTTTGGCTAAAATGGTATTTTCAGTTTTTTACAAGGTTGTTTTAACAAAGTTCAAACTTTTACCTCTTTATAAGCTCACTACTATGACTAGATGTCAAAACATCTTTCACTTTACTCATTTATGCCATTTTGGCAAATTTCAACGAATAAAGTTTCTAAAAATAGAAACCGTTGTAAAAACATGCTATTTTACGTTTACTTGACACTAAAATGATCCCAACATTTCATAATGTTATTCCGATTAAATTCTAGGTTCACTTCGTGCTATTTTTGTACATATCAAAATTGTCCCAAAAAGGTTGGAATTCAAGATTCCATTCCATTTCATCACTTTACCATGTACTTCAAAATTAACACTTGTTTTTGGTTCACAAAATTTTACATTATTCAAGAAATTACTAACTTCATATGTATCCAAAGATGCAATAACAAACCGAGTGCACCAACATATCTTTTTATGAAACGTAGTTGTAAAAATCCCATCTTAGGGTCGAGTTTGACCAAATCAAAAAGAACCAACAACTATTCATCATCTTCTGCAAGTCAAGATCGATAATTTACACTTTGATATGTTCATACCTCACACAATTGTTATCATGAAATTCCAATAGCAAAATACTTGCTTTTAACCGATTTATAACTTTTCTAGCATGATTCATGCTTGTAGTAAACATATTCTAGTTTTAAACATCACGGTTTATCCATATAATAACTTTGTCCTTGGGGTTTATGAACTCAACCCGACATGTATTAAAAATCTCAAGTCAAACACCAAAACTTTGCAATTCAAGTGTGTTCTTCTTTCTTTAAGAACTTTATCAAACAAGAATTCAAGTATCTAAAACTAGTTATCCAAAACTTACGGTCTTTATGTGTTTTTGAACTCATCAAGTGATAGAAATTGAAATCCATGCTCAATTCCAACATGCATGAACAAAAATTTGGATTTAACACCAAGGTTCACTAGGAATCTGTTATACCTTTGAGTTCTTGTCCCATAAACCCGAAATCAGGAGTATCCTTGACCATTTCAATGGAAATTCGGACATGAAGAGATCTTTATCAGAAATCAAGTGTCAATCTTGACATGCATTACGCATTTCTACAAACATCAGAAATTTCTTAGAACACATCAAAGGTTTACCTTAAATCTGATGTAAAACGGAATGTTTGGAGCTATATGACTCAAATCAGACTAAAAGAAAGCTTTTTAGCCCTTTGTCGTTGCCGAAGAACCTCCACCGTCACCCAAAGACGACGCCGGCCTGCAGCCGCCGCTTCTGGCAGTCGGATTCGACCTTAATCTCACGTCTACTCTGTCTCTCTGCCTCGTATCCCCCCTTTCTGCTGAAATCGCGAACCATGGAGGTCGGATTCGACCTTCTATTCTCCTCCACGAGATCCTCTCTCTCTCTCTCTGATTATGTTACAGTCGCCGGCCGCTGCCTTAGGCGATGCCCTCTCTCGATCTCCTTCTGTTCAGCTTAAGCACCGGAATCTCTCGACTGCACTCTCGATTTCAAATTCACACAACCTTGCTCTCGATTTCCCTCTTTTTCTCGTCTGTTTTGAAATCACGCATACTCAACAAGAGTGTGTGTGGGTGTGATGATCTGCTTCCCAATTCTCGATTTCTGATTTCAAAATACGTGTATGCGTGTTTGTGTTATCGAGGAGGGATTCACACCAGAGGAATACGCACAACGGATCTTACAAAACCGGGTTCTACAGCCGGCTTTTGACCTGGTCTGATTTGGGGAGAAATGACCAAAATGTCCTTAAGTGGTTGCCATAGAAATTTTTTCCAACTTTATGTATTACTTTTCCTGATTTTCCCATCGCTATAACTCTCACATATGATATTCATATTTTACAAATTTTATACCTTTAAAAAGGTAGGAATGAGCTTAACAAGTTCCCCTTACTGACTTAGCTTTGAATCTTAATAGATTTTCCGATACAGCCCCTCAAACATGGACAAATGACCATTTTTGTCACTTTTGGGCCATTTTGAAAGCCTTATAACTTCTTCATTATGACTCCAAATGGCCTTAATCTTTTTCCTATATTTTTATTAGTTCAATTATTACCAAAGTCACTTTGATGACTTTTTCCCAATTCCTCTTAGATTTTGAGATATAAATTTTTAAATATTGTTCATTAAAGTTTTCACTTTTGGTCCTTTATTTCCCAATTTTCCCTAATTTAGTAAGACCAAATTTCTAAACGAACTCATATCTCATAATGACTTAATAAAAGGTCTGAATCCATACATTTCCATATTTTTGCATCCTTTGACCTTTTCGTCCTTCCATAACACGTTTAAGTGATAAATTACATCTTATACGCGTAAATAAATTTTCAGTTGTCCAAGAGCCGGTCCCGGGTAGCTCACGAGCCGACTTGGATCATTTGCACTCCTACTAGCAACCAACACCACAATAACAAAGGCAACGACTGCCAACAAAAACAATACCTACGGAAGATGAAGAATTCAACAACAAACTGGATAAACTTTTAGATTTCCTTGTTGAAATACAACATACAGAGGAGACGAACTCTGAATCACTTTTAAGGATGGGGAGCCAGCTTGTCAAACTAGGGGAAGTAATTAAGCAAGATAAAGATAATCTTCGTTGGGCATCTCAAGTAAGTTCATCACAGTCGAAGTTGAAGAAAGAACAACAGGGAAACCAGATAATTATGCTAAGGAGTGGAAAGAAGTTGCACATGTTGAGGTCATGTTTAATGAAACAGAAGAGCTTGAAAGAAAGACAAAAGAGGGGCAGGGAGTTGTGAAGAAGCGTGAGAATAATTTAAAGGCATGAGAGTCAAGTGGAACCACTCCTTATCCTGTAGCTTTAGAAAAGCTAGTAGTGAGGTCCTATAGGAAGCGAGGACCTCAGATAGACGAGATATGAGAATTATTTAGCCAAGTTAAAGTCAACATCCTACTTGTTAAGCTCATCAATGAAGTTCCTGCATATGCCAAAGTCTTGAAAGATATCTGTGCTAATAAGAAGAAACTTCAAGCGCATCTTCCCAAGAAGATTGAGCTGACTGAATATGTCAGTTCAATAATTCTAGATACCTTACAACCTAAGATGAAAGATCCATGAGCTCCTTTAATTTTAGTAGATCTAGGTGATGTCCATGTCAAGAAAGCATTACTGGATTTAGGTGCTAATGTTAATATTCTCATGGGACAACTCTTCGATAGACATGAATTTGGAACTCTAGAATGCACTAATGTCATTTTACAACTAGCTAATAAGTCCACGATGATTCCACGAGGGATCCTATCTGATATCATCATCAAAGTAGAGAACTTCTACTACCCTATAGATTTCTTAGTTTTAGATACAGACCATACCTCAAGGGAAGAGCAGCCAACGATCGTATTTGGACGTCCATTTCTGGCTACAGCCAATGCTCAAATAGATTGCCGCACAAGAGCAATGACCGTGAGCATAGACAACGTCACTTCAAACGATACGACTATTGAGTTTTTAGTTAAAAAATTACCCAACTTGTATGACGATGGAAACCACTTCCAAGTGAGGTGTATGACACATATTTTGAACCTTATTGTGAAGGACGGTCTTAAAGCACATAACTACCTCGTGGATTGTGTTCAATAAGCGGTGAATTACATTTGAAATTCAATCACAAGAATTTCGAGGTTCAAGAGGTGTATCAACGAATGTGGACTTGTGTCGAAGCCATTCTTATGAGGATATTGTCCTACACATTGGAATTCAATGTACGAGTTTGTTGAAAAAGGACTTACGTGTTACGAGAGGCTTTTCCTGTGTACAAACTAAAAGGTATATTTTGAACCTTATATTTTTTGATGTATTAAGAAAACGCAGCTTTAAAAAGATTAAAAAACTGTTTTTGGACGTTTTAAAAAAACGTAGCTTTAAAAAGATTAAAAAAAAGTTTTTTGACGTTTTAAAATAACACAGCTTTAAAAAGATTTAAAAAAATTTGTTTTTTGACGTTTTAAAAAAAAAAGCAGCTTTAAAAAAATTTAAAAACTATTTTTTGATGTTTTTAAAAAAACACAACTTTAAAAAGATTAAAAAAAATAAAACAATTTTTGGTCGTATTTTTATGTACTATTATGTTGTATTTTTTATTTTGTAGAGCCTACATATATATGAGATCTAAGTGGAAGAGTACGGAGCGTATCGATTTGAAGTGGTGAAATTAATTGTCGATTTTCTTGAAAAGTTTAAATAAAAAACCGATCTCATATCATCATCCACAAAACGTTGATGTATGTGTTTTTACAGGAGGTGTTAGATGTAGATAAATATCTAAGAGAGTGAAAATAAGGCCGAATTTTGCCAAAATTTGTGTGGATAGGGAAAAAATATGACAAATATTGGGGTTCTTTTGACAAAATGAATGATTTTGTGTATTTCGCAGTGTTGTTAGATCTTTAATTTAAATCCTCATTTTTGTCATATTCGTTTACACAAATGGTGAAAACACCGTGACGGTGTCAAATCCTATGAAAAACTCGGAAATACAATTGAAGGTGATAGCCATGGTGTGAAAGGTTGAAAACAAGATGGAGAATTTATTACAATCTACAAAAATAAATTCAAAAATCTTGGATCGTCTCAAGAGGAAAGTCGTGACAAAGGAGGGGCTTGTGATAATAGTGATGAAAACGACGTCTCAGTATGGAAGGTGCGACATCGACTTCAATGGACACCGAATTTAGAAGGTATTTGAATGAGCAAAATGAAGTTTATAATAAGGAATCCGATATTCTCAAGTATTGGAAGAAAAATGCGGTTCATTTTCCTATTATGACTCGTATGGAGAAAGGTAAAAAATTATTACTTAATGTTTATTTAGTGATTTTTTAATACATATTTGACAATTTATTAACGATTGTTTTTAAATATTTTGGCTATGCAAGTGTCGACCGTTGCATTCGAGTCGACATTTAGTACTTGTGGACGAATATTAGATGAGTATTGAACTAATTTGGCAACCCCTATAGTAGAAGCGTTGATTTGCACCCAAGATTTGGTAAGAAAATCAAGAAAACTGATAATAGACAATCCTAAAGTAGTGTTGCAAATGTCGCTAGGCGCTGTCAGGTCGGTGGACTAGCGAGTGTTGGGGTACAAAGCCTTACATGGGATGATGCTTGCAGGCTTGGAAGGCCCATTAGAAATTGTGTGTAGTGGGCTTTACCCTAATTTTGTAGCCTACATATATATAATCATGTATTACTCATTTGTTAGGTAGAGCTCACAATGTGAGGTGTAATAGAAAGAAATCATGAGAGTAAGAGTGTTATAGCGAGAAAGCACGTTCACTCTTATTCTGTACACTCTTACATTAACGAATCATTCGACACTTTGAATATTTGTTTCGATCTTCATGTTATTATTATTCCGCAAATGTCAAATTGACTCAACAGCGAGTAACGAGTAATTGGCTAGGCGGGGAGTACTCGGTGAGCACTGTTCATGACAAGATTGATCATAAAGATAAAAACACGATTAGAAATCATGGCTTAATTACCATAAAAAGGAAAGCATTACATGGCAAAAATGAATAAACAGGTTGTTTTCACATATCCAAACAATCACAGGCATCCGCATATATTTCATGACTATCCCAAGTTAGAAAAAAAAAAAAAAACAAACCTACAGAGTTTATACAACAATCAATGAACTATCTATCATTTGAAAAACATCTAAATGAGCAATCTGAAAACTGAAACAACCATACATTGATGCATAGTCAATTAAATGTTATACCTGTCAATCGGAAGAGAGCAATCTAAAAATCAAAAGTTGTTACCGGAAATCGAAAAGCTGCAATTTGAACACCGAAACTGCAAATGTGTGAAACCGAACACTGCAATCAGAACTCAGAACTCGGAAACATAAAACTGAAAACAACCACTTCAATATGAAAACAACCTGCAATCAGAAATCGGAAATATGGATTCGAACACCTATAATCAGAAATCGAAAATATGGAATCGATCAATCGAACACCTGTAATCAGAAATTGAAAATATGCAAACGACCACTTTAATTGTTGTAACTGTAACGAAAATCTGCAATAAAAAATATGGAATCGAACACCTTTAATCGAAAAGTTGTAAAAGCTGCAATCGGAAATCACAAAATGGTGCTTAGTCGAAATACTTGTAATTGAAAAGCTGCAACCGGTGCTTAGTCGGAAATCTCCAAACGAGAGAGATTTGGCCATTTGCGAGTTGGAGGCTAGAAATGAAAAGAAAATACTGAAAATTGAGTTAATATCAATTAGGGTTATGGTCATAAGTGTTGACCGAGTTTGACCATGAGGCCAAGTTACACCGAGTCAATCCGAGGTTGACCGAATAGGCCCATTCCTAGTTTCTTTAACCGATTCTTCATAACTCCCCAAGGACCATGACCGAGTCCGAGTATTCGGCCGAGTCAAACGAGTCTTACAACACTGCCCCGAAAACATATTAAAAGATGATGCCGTTGCTTTGGGTACATTTGTTTCTTTTCTTTTGATATAAGTTTATAAATGTCTAACTTGAATTATGAAATACTATTATTTTCTTATTCTTTTTATAGAAATTGAATATGCAATTCAAGGACACGGTCGGAAAGACAGAGGAAAGACGCCAATTGAAATTAAAAAAATGTGTTTGTCAAAAATTGTTTTATTTTGGTCATTTGGTGTGTCATACTAACAAATTTGGATTATTTTAGTTTATTGATTTGTGTTTTCATTTTTTGGTGACAATTTATTAAAAGTGTGTTTGCAACATTTGTGTTTTGGGTTCGTTTCATGGTTTGTACTTTGTATAATTGTATCTCAAAAAATTCAATCCATTTAATATGCTACAGTTAAATAATTCTAAGCAAATTACAAATAATACCAAATTATATAAATGTAATCAAATTACAACATCTACAACCCTTAATATATGTTGTAGCCCAGAATATGCTACAACCCAAAAATTCATGTACCCGGTTCGGTTCCTGGCCCAACATCCACGGGTCCAATTCATTTCGGTTCTACCCGGTCCGGAAGCGGGACCGAGTAAAAACCCAAAACCGACTATGCTACAAAGGGTCCGGTTCTCGGTTCTATTCCTCACGAAATTTCGGTTCGGTTCCAACGTCGGGTCGGTCCGGTCCCGGACTCGATCTCGATCTCATCCCTAGTTCTGATTGAAACTTGCCAGATTTACCTGAACCGTGTTACTCCAATCTTAACCGTGTTACTCCAATCTTAATCTCATAGAATCTAGCCATGAATCTATCCACATCATGGACACAAGGAAATTTGACAAAGCCGGACCTTTTGTTTCGTCAATTTAGCTTCCTTGTGATGTACACGTCAACAATGGATAGACCCGAAGTGTTTGAAAGTTCTCCACCACGCTGCCTCGTCCAATTCGTTTGGGACTGGAAGTCCTCAAAGTAGAAGGTTGTGGCCTTTCCTTTGATTGAGTAGTCTTTGCCAGAGTTGTTGCCACGACGAACTTCCTGCCATTCTCCTTCTCTTTCTTTTGCTCTCGCCATTTTTGACTATAATTTCATATGACATGTCGTTTAGTTCATTTGATTTGTTTGAAGAGGAAGAAATTGTTAATAAAGGATTTTTACGTTTCTTATATTGCTCTTATTCAACAAAATAACTCTTTATGGTTCTTTGTATTGCTAGTCTGTTCGTGGCCTTTTCAGCTTTGTAACTCTTAGTTCATTTCCCTTTTTGGGCTTTTTGGTGTTGCTTTGATTTCTTTTAGCTTCTTCGCGTATTCCGGTTGATTCATTGAGACTTTTGTTTCTGTTTTGTGTGCTGTATTTGTTGTTTTGCCAGTTCCCCGCTAATTTATTATTTTAATAAAATTCTGCTATTCTAAAAAAAAAAAAAATCTAATTTAAGAAAATTACGATAGTTATGAAGTGTCTACTTTATGAGATACTTGATATTGAGGAATCAACTTTATTTCAATATTGAATTATGACAAACTTTAAAAGATATTTGAAATTGAGGTATCAAGTTTATTTCAATAATTGCATTATGAAAAGTGCAATAGAGAATCATCGGCTGCTATTATGAGTTATAAAAACTATCAATATCATTGAAAAAAATTAGGTTTGCATTAAATTTATTTGTCATTTTTAGTAGTTGGCACACATTTATTGCAAGAAGAGAGAATATTGTTCATATTACATGACGTTCTTTATATAGAAAAAATAAATCTGTTTTAAACTTGATAATAGATAGGTCAGCAAACAAGTTGATGACATGTTGGTGTGCTATCCATGTCGTATTGTAACACTGATCCATCGTGGGTACTCGGTAGAGTTAGAAAGAGGCCACGTGATTAAGTTTATCATAGATCGTTTCACACGATGACATGAATAGAAAGTAATAATTGTGAACCATCACATAACACGGGTGTTGACATCAACAACATTAATGAAACACATACACCGAAAACATTTTCCAAGCTTCGGCTTCCTCTTGGCAATAAACACATTTTATCATAGTTTTTCAAATTTTCACACTCTTGCCAACGATCCTTGTTCCCAATGTAATATAGATGGTATGAGACATGTTACGTATCTATTTTGCCGTACCACAGACATATTTTGGCCCCAAGATAGAACACAACATTGCTAGAAAACAATAAATAAGAAAATTACCAAGCTTTTGTATGTTCCGGAAGCATGCTTTTGTCTCATTAAAGTCATTTGCATACATGTAAGTATTTGTTGTCATCCCTCATAACATTTATAATATTTACATGAGTTTCAAGATTTAAAACTAGATAATAGAAAGATCAGAAATTTTACCAAGAACGTCAGGACCACCATGGTCGGTATAGTAAACAAAATACAGTCATTTGGACCACTGTCGATAACCTTTCCACTTCCACCTTTGACTTTAGATTTATCCCAAGTAAAACATTAAAAAAAGTGACATACATCTACTGACTGCTAGAGTAACAAATGACGAGATCCTTAGTAAATTTAGGACAACCAATAACACAAATAAGCAGGCAGCGTGAGTTGATATGAAAAACAACTTTACATGTAAGTTTATAATAACTTAAATTATTTAAATTTCGATGTGTATTACGAGTTACGACAAATGCTTTCTGATTATATGTTGATTAACACTTTGTTAACGCTTACAACTAAATTTCATAACTAGTTGATTTATCTCGTCCTTATGAGATTTGACTAGCAAAATATTATTAAATCATAAAACCATTTCAAATAAAAGTTTCATAGGTTATTTGGTTTGTTTACTGTAAATATATGTGGAGCCCAAGATTGTCTCTCCAAAAGAGCCCTTGTGGAGAGAGGGGAGACTCCAACATATATACAAACTTATAGGACCGTGTCGTACCAATGTGTGATACACTAACACTCCCCCTCAGAGACGTAGGCTCGATGAGGTTACAGGATGCGGGACACTGGCTCTGATACCATGTAAATATATGTGGATCCCAAGAGTGTCTCTCCAAAAGAGCCCTTGTGGAGAGAGGAGAGACTCCAACATATATACAAACTTATAGGACCTTGTCGCACCAATGTGGGATACACTAACACTTACAATATTTGTTGTTTACATGTTTCAATTATTATTTATTTATTTATTATTCTTTTGGCAATAGTTTTGTCAATGATTTTGGTTAATCATTAACGTAACCTGATAACGTGTATACACTTAAGTTCATAACGACGTTTTATATGGTTAGATAAATTAAATTTAACCAACTCAAATGGCTGTATATTTATGCTTTTTGTTAATGATAAACCAATTAGAATTATAAGTGGTTGTTTGATTATTTAATTGTGCAATTGACTATTATAAGTCAACGTTCAAGAAATTAATTTATTTTCAGAAGATTTAGTTATGTCTAAGAATTTTTTTTTTTTTTTTTAAGAATGTGTAAATATGTTTCACATTGTGATGCTTTTGAAAATCTTAAGGTGAACAACCTAAGATTTGACAGTACACCGTGTGAATGAGATTATATGAATTTACCAATTTGGTATTCATTCAAGAACAAGCTAAACTTATTGATTTTTCAATATAATATTCATTTTTTAGTCTTCAGTCAATTTAATATTTATGGGTTGCAATGTATGTATTTTAATTATTGGATTTAAAATTAATTTTGGGTTGTCAATGAATTCAATTATGTCATTATTTATTTTTTTGGTGAATTAATTGACACAATATATCAATATCACTAAAGTGATTTCTTTTGTGAAAATTAATTTATACAGAAGTTAAATATTATAGTTTATGTGTTTATCAATACATATATTAATCGACCCAAAGGTAGGTTAATATTTGGTCGGATAAACACATATGTGGTGGTAAACATGTGAAAGTTATTTGGTTCTATGTGATTTATAAGTCAATCCAAAGATGAACTTATTAATTAACATAATTTATTTTTAATTTTTTATCACTAAAACAAGATATCTGTTGCACGCTAATGTTACTGTCCAAAAACTTGCTATTAATGTTGTGTTGATAATTTGTGATGTTGTCGTAAGTTGAATTTATTGATTAAACTTTATGGATTAATGAGAATAAAGAAGGAATGTGTTATTTATGTTCTCAAAACATCACATTTGAATCCTGGTAGAATATTTGCAACATAAATGTTATTTATGCGCTCCACGGGATCACCTTTAAGGCTTTAAGGAATGGAATGAGAACATTATGTTAGTTCTCTATTGCATGAAATATTGACAATGCAATTTGGATATATCAACGTTCTTTGAGGATGTTGAGTTTGGGGGAGAAATAAGGTTAAAAAGATTGTCATTAAGAAGAAACCTATCATGATTCATATTATTGTTTCTGTTTATGTGTGAATTTTAAGTACCTACACATGAAGTAGTATTTCATGTACAAGGACCGACAATGTTATTTAGTCTCCTATTTGTAATGAAAAAAATAAACATCCTCAACTTATGAGATCCCATATATAGTATCACGGGTTTCATCATATCATTATCTCGTTTGGTTTTGAGATAAATGCAAAAGATGATTTGTGTATCAAAAGTATAGTGGGAGTAAATATATCTTTATGGTTTTTTGGACTATGATATTGAGAACAATATGATCATACAGGAAAAGGCTATATGCTCACATATAGAAAATCAGATATTTTGGAGATCATTGAGTATTCTAATTGTAATTGACGCCAAGATAGTTACCAATCCACATCAGGCTACATTTACCTGGTAGCAAGATGACCTATTTCATGGAAGAGTTCTAAGCAGCCTTTGGTAACTTCTACCACTATGGTGGTATAACTTATAGCATGCTTTGAGGCATTAGATCATGAGATATGGTTATGGAATGCTGTCATGGGGCTGCATATTGTTGGTATTGAAAGACCACTAAAATTGTATTGTGACAATAAGTCAGCAGTGTTTTATTCCAATAACAACAGAAAGTCTACTAAGTCAAAACATGTTGACATTAAGTTTCTGGTTATTAAAGAAAGAGTGCAAAATATAAAGATTTTAATAAAGCACATTTGGACAAACTCCATGATAGCGGATTCGCTCACGAAGGGATTACCTCCCAAGGTCTTTCATGAGCATACTACACACATGGGTGTGATAAAGATTTATGGTATTTTGTTTTAGTGAGAGTTTTGCATTTTATTTTGGTGCTTTATGTTTTGTTTAAGAACAATTATTTATTTCTGTACAGAATTAAGGATTCAGTTTATTACATAACTAGTTGCACTTATTTGAAGTTTGATCTCACTTCAAACTAAATAGGGACTCGTAGGAAATCTGAATTGATTTCAAAACCACACATTTATGTCTAATTTATGTCGTTTAGTTGTTATGTATATGTGACCGTTGATGAGTTTAGTTACGTAAATTGTAACGAAGACTGCTTTGATCATATACTGTTATGATTAATGGACGAGATTGTTTAATGGTACCAATGCTATGATAACATATTTTCAGCGCTTATATGGTTATGTATACATTTAGATATTCATGGTCCAGTGGGAGATTGTTGGATAATTATGGGACCACTTAATATCTAAATAATATATTGTTATCATAAACTCGAAATTAACATATAATGCTATTTAAAATTGTTGATGGACTGATTTTGAATAGTAGTTAAACCTTATCTAGTGTTTATCCTGTGGGTTGAGTTCCCAGTTGAATCAAACTCATCTCTGTCCCTTAAAACTCTCACATTCGGTTATATCTCCATTTATATAAACATGTGACGATTAGCAAATCAGAGATACGAAAATACACACACAAAATTCATGAGTCTTATTTGCTGAGGGTTTAGAGAGAGCTTTTGAGATCAACTGGAAAACTAGCTCTAGACATCAGATCCAAAAAGCTCAATGGAAGCAGGTATGTAATATTCGTTTAATTATTTCTTTTAATAAGATTCGAGATCAATCATGAACACAAATATACATTTGCTTAGATTAAACAATGAAGGACACTTTAGTAAATTTAGCACAATCACTAACACAAATATGGATACAAAGTGAATGCCCGAATGAGGTGATCGTAACAAACTAACTTTCTTGAACTACATACAAAGAAATCAAAGAGGAAAAACAAAAGAATCAAATTATCAGAATTCAGAAAAGAATTAAAGAATCAGAGACAACGGAATCATTGAATCTACTCAATCAAAGAATTTAAGAATTAACAAAACTGACAAACACAAACTTACTAACATTTGGGCATATTCTTGAAGAATTCAAAAAGAATCACAAACAAATAGACATAAGGCAATCATTATTAATCAAACTTTCAGTAATTAAGTTTGGCGTTTAGTGAATGGTGATGGCGATCAGGGGATCAACCATACGGATGGGTCAAGAACAATTAAAGAAATCTGAAATCAGCGAGGGACCCAGAGCAGTCGAGCATGTAGGAGAATTAGGATATGTTGTTTGAGAGACTGATATTAACATTTTGGAATTCTCAATCAAGTGAATTGACATAGTCGCTGCTTCCTTTTGGCGCATGAATTTTGTCACTGGATTGGGGCCTTTTTCAAAACTCATATTAAAAATTTTAAGCCTTCAAACTATTAACTCAATATAACAACATTAAAATATGGGCCCTTAAGCATTTAGGGGCTCGAGACGGTCCCCCAGTTTGCCCTGGCCCATAGACTGATCCTGGTTACCACACCACTACATGTGGTGGAGTACCACCCCATCACTACACCAACACCACATATGAGCATGGTATACCTACCACACCACATCCAATAAATGAATAAGAAAATATTACATTGCATAAACTCCACATCACATCCACCACTACATGCAAGAAAGCTTCCTATTCGTTGTGCTCACTCGTGCTCATGAAAACATAAGACAACACAACAGTCAACACTATCATGTATACCCACCACACTACCACATGCGGTGGGTGCCATGTCATTGTCACATCATCACCACACAAACACCACATGAGCTTGATATACCTACCACACCACATCATCCGTTCCAATTTTAAAAAATATTAAATAATGAAATAAAATACTAGGTTTGTATTAAAATAAAAACATTACATTGATTAAGATTAAAAAAGACCGGAAATTAGAAAAAATAAAAACTAACATAGAAAAAATATTTGAACATTGAAAAATTAAATTAAGTCTTATTCCTATATTTGCTCGAATGCTTTCTTTCATCGCAAGAAATGTCTTTACATCCTCGTCATCGTAGGCATGATGTTTCAGTTTAAAAACCTCCAAATCGGGATTCCTTTGTAATGAATGTTGCGTTTCCACGATTTGTTGTTCCATCCGATTCATTATCCTGATCTTATTCGATTTTAGTTGGACATATTAATCAAAATTTTTCTCCAAAATTCTTGATGACGCTAGACACTGAATTTTTTGATCTCGAACCGGAAATCGCTTTCTTCGCTCTATTTCTTCCGATCGGTTGACGTAGAGGTTGATTATCTTCAATGTCTACCGGCTCATCATTGATGTCGATGTATGTCCGTCCGTTCGATTGTTGTGATTGGGTTTCTTGACGGACCATTCTCAGACGCTTCGAACCAAAAGAATTTGATTATTCAGTAAAACGCCATTTTTAATAATCCTTCAACTCTAACCAAGGTTTGACATACGGAAATGTTTTTATGAAAAACCTTAAACGAGGGTGTTTCATATTGGATGCATGCAATAACACATGATACTAAATGTTTTCAAAACTACATTTGTAAAACACATAAAGCCCTTTTTCAAAATGAAAATCTATGTCATCCTCTTGAGAGACACTCGTGCTTTATTTGTATGGTCCTTGTGGGAAAAAGGTTACCTAACTGCTTGGATTCATCTTATGATGGCTGAGGTGGGTTTTCATTTCTAGTGGGAAAAAGGATACCTAACCGCTAGTTATTTACAATTTCGTATGTTTCTCAAGTCGAATGATTGATCGGGAATCTTTGTGAAAAATGGTACGTAAGCAATAGAGACCCGAGACATAGATGGGAACAACATGCTAATCAAACAAATATTGTTTAAAGGATCCTATACCGTTAGAAGTTACATATGGTGTAATTAGTAAACATTACCTACCTCGTTGGATTAAGTAGACGCGAAAAAGGTTACCTAACCGTTTATTTTTTCGCAACTTGGATTCTAGACTTTAATAATTAATGTTTTAGAAATATAAAATGTATTAATTATTAAAGAATTAAATATTGAAAATACTAAATGAATTTTGTTAAATTTTGTAGATGACCTAGAATGCAAATACCCTGTATAAACTATCCCGATCACGACAAATCCAATTGCCGGACATTTGGGCTTATTAAAATTACATTTTGGCTAATTAAAAATGGGCATTTGAGCTAATTAAAATTAGTGGACACTTGCTATTTGCAGGCCGATCACGACAAATCTAATTGCCGGAGATTTGAGCTAATTAAAATTACATTTGGGCTAATTAAAAATGGGTATTTGAGCTAATTAAAATTAGCATACTTTTAAGCGTTTTTATGTTATTATGTTTGGTCGGAATTTTTTTTCTTATTATATTAGTTCATAAAAAAAATTTCGGTGCCATGGCTATTGATAAATCCTGCATCCGCCCCTGCTCATACGCCTGCTCATACGCCCACCCATGATGCTTGGTTGAAACATGTTGATGATTCAGTCAAGGTATCATGGCTTATGGTTACAACCATGGTTCCAGACCTTCAGAAAAAGTATCATGGCTTATGGTTACAACCATGGTTCCAGACCTTTAGAAGGAAATGCAACATGTTTTGGCCTATGACATGATACATCAACTTAAAGAGAGGTTCCAACCACTATCAATAACCAAATGCTTTAAAACAGTTCGGGAATTGCATGGGTGAAAATTGAAGGAAGGCCAAAGTGTGAGCATTCATGTTCTTAAATGAAGTAATATCGACAATTTGGATAGACTCGATTATCCCATTTCGAATGATTTAGCCACATATTTGATCCTCAATTCTTTGCCTAAAGTCATTTGATCCATTTATCATTAACTATAACATGAACTGTTAGAAGAGTTCCATCATAGAGTTGCATAAGATGCTTATAAGAGCTGAGATGAATATTCTTAAGAATGCCTCCACTTGGGAAGGGTGTTCCAAAAGACCCAAACACTGAAAATAGGAGGTTATTGACAACGCCTAGTGATATTACATATTTTAGTCGTTGTTGAGCCCTATTCTTAGTGAAATTATATCATATATCTCGTGGTATTATCACTTTTCGTGCCAGTACTTGTTTGGAAGAAAATAATGAAAACAGGGACCAAAAGCGTACAAATTGGAGAAAGTTTGGAAAAGAAGATAAAATCAGGAAAACACGTACGCGCGCCGAGGAATCAAGCACGCGCGACGCGGATTCAAGGCGGTGAACCAAATTCAAAGGCCGAAGAAACGGGAGAAGATAAGTACGCGCGCCGCGGTTCACTTAAATGCGCGGTGCGGCTGCGGGAAATTTCAACTATAAATAGAGGCATTTACAGCCGAAACCTTGAGCAAAACCCTGGTGGAAAATCGACCGTAGAGGCTCTTTGACTCCAAGAATTCGTTTTCAGCAACCATCTTTTGGCATTTCAGGTTTTTATGTTTAATTTCTTTTAGTTTAATAGTTAGCATTAGTGGCTAGAGTGTTTGGGAGTGACAACCACCGACTTTGAGCACTTTAGTTTTCTGTTTTCCAGTCATTGTTACTGTATTAGATGTTTGGAACCTGTTTTGGGTTATAATAATCATTCGGTTACAAGTAATCTTAGTTTTTCGGTGTTTTGATGCTTATGCTTGATTGTGTTTGTTTGGATTGTGTTTGGATGTGTTTATGACCTTGTTTGGGACTGTTTCCTTTGCTGAAATCAGTAGCCAACTAGGTTAGCTTTAGGGTTTGAACCTTGGCCAGTGACTGTCCCATTGGATCTTAGTTATTGGTTCAGTTCATACCTTGATTTGGGTTATGTTTGAATTGTTGAATGCCTTTGTTTACTTCTGAATTAGAGATGCAATTCTGACTTCAGAAAGTAACTTTGTTTGGGTTAAAGCTTAGCTTAGTCTATGCTTGTTTTGGAATTGTTTAGTTTAGAGTTTATGAGTTTTTGTGACAAGGGTTCAGAAACAAAAGTCCTCCGACTATAGCGTGACACTATAGTTGGTAATCTGTCATCTAGTCTGACCATGTAGCTCCTGCAGATCGACCCTGACTACCACTGTGCTAGTGTGTGTGTTAGGTTTTTCTTATTTTTGACCGCACGACGACCTAGGCGTGTCAGTTATAGCAAGGGTTGATTGGGACAAAGGCGAGCAAGTTACCAAAACCATAAAGCCTAAGAAGAAGGAAGATGTTGCCAAGTATGTTATATGTCATGAATGTGGGACCACTAATAATTAGAATAGAAATTATTCTATTCACTTTGAGGGGTTAAAGAAGATGATGCTAAAAGAGGTCACTTCAAGTATCTATATGATCATTATAACTTTTACTTTATAATCTAACACATGTGTATTTGATACTAAGTGTAGAACTCACCTTTGTAATATGTTACACGTGTTCAAGAAAAGTAAGCGAATGAAAGACAAGCTAGATGGTACTCCTCATGAGCAAAGAAGCAAGGGTTGTAGACTAAAGCTTTTGGAGATTATGGTTTATGTTTTGAACATAAAGGTTTGTATTATAAAATAATGTTTGGTTTTTGAATAATGTATGTTTTAATTTAGTTTGACTAAAAATTGTTTCAACTGCATGTTTATTGATTGAATGAAATTCACTTAATTGTTTTGAAACTAATCACACTCATATTCTAATATGAGTTATTCTATATCAGGAACTAGTTCTCTTAATTGAATAATGAAGTGAATCTCAATAACTTCCTAAACAATAGTTTTAAGTCATGTAAGCACCATAAGACTCAAATGTGATTTGAACAAGTCTATTTATGACATAGACAACTTAGTCACATCAACATCAAATGCATATCCCAACTTCGAAAGTGTGGTACTTTGAAGCCAAATGAGGATGTTTATTTGTATGCAAGTCTTGTTTATATGAGAACTTGAGCTCTTCTTCCTAGTTGTAGTGAAAGAGCAAAAGGTTTGGTTAAGAATGATACATGTTGATGTATATGGTCTTCTCAAAACCATTTCTAGTTATGGTGATAAATACTACATTGTCTTCACTAATGATTCAATCGTTGTAGTTATATTTGTGAAACATAGTCTATACTTTCCTTTTTAAAAACACTTGTTCATTATTTGTGTGATCCTTATGGGATAATGGTCACCCAACCACTTTGATTACCTTATTTAGCAAGAATTTCTATGGGAAACAGGATACCTACCATTAGTTATTGACAACTCTACATGTTTTTCAAATAGGACAACTTAAAATGTTTAAGATTGTTTCAAAGTGAAGATGAAGGGTCAAATCAATAGGACCATTAAAAGCCTTCATGATAATAGAGGACGAAAATATCTAAGTAAAGAGTTCTTAGATCATCTTAGTAGTCGTGGGATTGTCTCACGACTTACCCCATAAATAACGCTATAAGATAGTGGTATGTTTAAGAAGAGGAACGTAACCTTATTGTCTATGGTTCGCGCTATGATGAGTTTGTACACCTCCTTTATCATTTTGGAGTTATACCTTATTTATTGCCGCACATATTTTGAATATGGTATCAACCAAGAAAGTCGACTAGACACCTTATAAGACATCATATGCAAAGGTTCCATCATTGTTGTACTTGGAAGTATAAGAGTTATGGAGCTTTTCTAAGACAACAAACTTCAAGTAAAATCGATGCAAGGTCTACTAAATACATGCTTGTAAGATATCCTAAATAATGTTTAGGATAACGATTCTACAATACCGTTGACAATAAAATTGTTTATTATCTGAACAAATAAGTTCTTAAAAAGCAAGTTTCTAATGGGCAAGGCAAATGGGAGGTTTATAGAACTTGAAGGAGATCAAGAACCACAACCTAATGCACAATTGGTTGAAACTAGTTCTCAACAAGAGGTTGTTGAACTTGGAGAATTAGATTGATCGATAACATAGTAAAACACAAAATGTTTGTAAATCTTGTAGATTTTGAGAAATTTGGTTTCCTCAAGACTAACGAGGAATGTTATATGATCAATTCCAATTAACTGGTCAATTACCATAGTGTTATGTTAGATTCTGAACCCGACAAAGTGGCTTAAGAGCCATGAACATTGATATGAAATCTGTTCATGGATTAAAGAAAGCATCTAAAAGTAGGAGTCTTGTTTTTTTTATCATCATGTTCATCAAAAGTTAAGATGACTTGCGTTTACATGAAAGCCAGGGGGAACGCAGTAACATTCTTAATCTTGTATGTGGATGGCACACGAATCCTTAGAATGTATTAAGGCAAGGCTCATGAAATATTATTTATGAAATATATATATATATATATATATATATATATATATATATATATATATATATATATATATATATATATATATATATATATATATATATATATGAGGTTACTTATATTCTTGTAATAAGGATCCATATAAATAAATCAAGTTGACTTATATGTTTAGTTAAAAATGCATATATTGAGAAAATCTTGAAAGGGTTCAAGATGCAAGACTCTAAGAGTGGTTTCTTGCAAATATGACATGTAATTATTTTGAGGATGTCGCAATCTCCTGGAAAAAGGTTGAACTAGATAGATTGAATGGAATTTCATTTGCTTAAGCAATTAGGCTCCATCATACATACCATGATATTCACTAGACTTAATATGTCATAATAAGTATTACAAGTAGATACCAATAAGATACAACGACTGAGGTCATTGGATCGCTGTGTAAAGAGCATTCTTAGGTACTTACGAAGAACCAAAAAAGTGTTTCTTAGTTACGGGGATAGGAAGAAGATCATGGTATAAAGTGTTACATAGATGATAGTTTCCATAAAGATTGAGAAGATTCTCGACTACAAACGGGTATATCTTCATTATGAATGAAGGAATAGTTGGTTGGAAAGAGTTCAAAGTGAAGCAATATTACATAATCTTCTACAAAATAAGAATACATTGCTGCTTCAGTAGCTGCAAAAAGGGAAGATACTTGGATGAAGGAGTTCATCGTAAAGCTAGGTTTATCCCTTCCATTCAGGATCTAGAAATCTCTTGTAATCCATAAAGGTGCTCTTACTCTAGCTAAGAACCGTAAGTCACAATAGAATAGCAAGCACTTACTCTACGAATTTAACTATATTCAGAATAAAAGTTAAAGAAGGAGATATAAGCATTCACACAATTTACACAGATTAGAAGTTTGGTGGATCCAATAACGAAGCCCTTCTATAAGCTAAGCATGAAGGTCATTGATAACACTTGACAATGTTGGCCATTTTAAGTGTTATTAGACTAGGTTTTAGTGAAATTATCTTTCTAAGATGCTATATTACTCACTTTTGGTGTCAAGGATTTATTTTGTGTTTTAGTGCGAATACAGGGGGAAATTGTGTAAAATTGGTAAAGTTGAAGATAAACCTGAAGATCAAGTCAAAGTGACACGCGCGATGTGGAAGAAGGAAGACCGCAACGCGGGCACATGTCTTAGATCCGTTTCGGATGAGTTTTCAAATTCAAAGTGCAAAGACACATGAAGATAGGTTGAGCGGCGGCGCGTACTATGCTTAACCGCGGCGCGTAGAGGAAATTTCCACAACTGTAAATAGAGGCTCCCACTTTGGATTTCGGGAGCGAAGATCAGACCTTTCAGTGGAACTCAGGCTTCTTTGACTCAGATTTCGTAGGTTTTTAAGTTTACATTCAATAGTTGGTTAGTTTTTATTTTATTTCCGTTTTACATATTGTTATTACTCTTGTGCGATCGAGGGTTCTGACTTGTAGAACACTATCGGCCACATAGATTGGATTGGTTTCCGTTCTCAGAAGCATTTGGCTCTTATTCAGGTTTCGTTGAATGCAAGTTTACTTTGGTTTATGTTTTAATGCAAATTTACATTTTCGGTATACAATTGTTGTTTCAAAGTATTGTTTCTGTTTTGTTGGATTTTGATTTTCTGAGTTTGATCTCAGAATCAGATTAGTTTAGTTTGATTGGTTGTGATCTAGTGCTTCGGCATAGCTTGTTAGTTTTCGTTTTCGGTTCTCATGTTCTTTTCGGGATCAAGTGTATGAATAATCACCGTCTATAGAGTGACACTATAGATCAGTTATATTTTGACACATACTGCCAACCACAAACTCCTTGGTTCGACCCTTGCTTACCGCTAGCTAGTGGACTAGTAAGGTTTCATTTTGTATTTTTGACCACACCAACGATTGCCCAGCCGTCAAATTTTGGCGCCGTTGCCGGGGAGTTGTGCACCTGTCAGTCAACGTTTTAGTTTAATTAGTTTTATTGTTTTTGACGGTCTTCTGCATTTAGTGCATACGTATGCGTTGAGGTAGACAAACGTCACCTCTTTTGTTTGATCCCGAGTTAGAGAAAACTGCACGTAAGAACCACATTTGTCGTAGATTATTCAAAATGCGTTCTGACGATGTAACAATAGAGGATGTTACCGATGAGCTTCATGGCGAGGTAGCAGGGGGACAACCGATTGTGCCCCTAGTTCTGGTTAATACCAATGGAGCCTCCGCAAGTACTAGTGATGACAACATAATTTTAGCCCTTGTACCTGTTCCACTACTAGGTCAGCCTGTAGTTCAACGCTTACCCAACCCTCGTGGACCCCCTGTGGGAAATGTGCCGATGTGGGGAGTAATAAATTGCAATGGTTCTCCACACCAACGCCAACTACCACAGATTATACCACCACAATTCCAACAGCCACCATAACAAATACCATAACAACCTACAGCACAACAACAACAACACAACCAGGCTCAGTTATGAGACATGGAGTTCAAAGATGGAGATGATAGTTGGATGCCCAACCATAATTATAACAACAATCAGTGGAACCAAGGTCAAGGACCTCTACAGCAGCAGCAACAGAACAACCAGTGGAGAGGGAAACAGTATTACAACACTGAGCTATACAACGATGGTAACTTCGTTCCCCTTCTTTACTTTCCACAACCGATCAGGCAGTTGGTTGCATCGTACTTCCAACCTAGGGAGTATGATGATGCGTTACCTATCTTTTTCCTTGAGGGGATAGATTATCAGGTAGAGATTAGGCCTCAACTTTTAGGAGTACTGCCTGAGTTTAAGGGTTATAAGCAGGACGACCCTTATAACACTTGTATGAATTCTTAGCTATAGCAAATGAAAACATACTTAGGAATGCCAATCATGATTTCTTTAGGCTTAGGTTGTTTCTATTTACTCTTAAGTACAAGGCTAAGTATTGGTTTACGTCGCTGTCGGCCAATAGCATCACCACATGGGAGCAGCTGAAGATGAAGTTCCTACAGGAGTTTTATCCTGCAAGCAAAACGTCTCAAGTGCAAAGGGCTATACAAGACTTTCAGCAAAAGCCGTAAGAGGCATTTCATGACGCATTTGAGAGGCTGAAGGAATTGTTACACTCATGTCCTCATCATGAGTTTCCGCGTTGGCAACCGGTGAAGTTCTTTTATGACGGTGTTGACAGTACGAGCCAAGCAATGATCAATGCATCTTCTGGTGGAATGATTATGATGTAAGATAACGACACAACATGGAGATTCTTGGAACAACTTAGCAATAGGTCCAAGACTAACCACTCTACAAGGAAAAAAGATCACACCACATCAGCCGCAGAAGTAGGAATTGATAATGAATGGAAAAAGGAGGTAAAGAACGAGATTGGTGCCCTCAGCAAAAAGTTCGACAGGTTATTGGCCACCGTGCATCAATGACCAATGAATCAACCACATCACGGATAGCAACGACGAAGACCGTAGGAGGTCAATCAAGTATGTGGAACGATTATTGTAACGACTCAAAAATCTCGAATTTATATTCGAGAAAATACGTAAGGAAAAGACCAAAAATATTTTGAAAGTTTTAAAATAATTTACTTAGAAATGTGGTAAAATACCAAAAGTTTGGAAAAAATGGTGAAAAAGGGCAAAATGGTCATTTGACATCCAAATGACTTTTAAGTAAGGAAAATATGATTTTTCGAGCTAATATGTAATGAAATAAAATTTTAACACCAAATAATCGTGAGAAGTATTTGAAAGCTAATCATAATAAAAGAGGGTAATTTGGTCATTTGACCATAAAAGGGTAAATTGGTCATTTGCCCATGTATAAGATTTATTATAAAAGTATAATTCTAGTTTGGACCAAAAATGTAAGAATTATAGTTTCATGTGGTCAAAATTTAATATTAGTGCCAAAAGCCCAAAGAATGAAAGTTCAGGGGCTGAAATGTCATTAAGGCAAAGTATGGAAAATATAAAAATGAGAAAATATCTCATTAATCAACATAAAACTCAGAAGATGGTTCTAGAGAGGATACGGGAGAAAACTTTGAAGACCCGATTTCTAGGATTTCATGAAGAATTGGAAGCAACTAACTTGGAATTGAAGAATTCCAAGCCAAAGAAGGTTAGTAAACTTGATTTTAGGGTTGTTTAACCCATTTCCCGCGAGTGAGTTACTGTAGCTTCGAGATTTTAGTGGCTAGAGGAGAATTATCCTATGATTCCTAGCCTTAAATTGTGTCTTGATCACTATCTCAACTTAATATAACCATTGAAAGTGTTAAGAATCAAGAAAATGAATTTTTGGCTCAAGAACCCTAGTTCACGGGTCCTTGTGATCAAAGATAGTTTTAATGATTTTATGAAGTTCAATAAACTATAAAAGATGGAAGAAATCAGTTGTAAGAGATAGTTTGAAGAAATTCAGTTTTTGGACAAAAAATTTCAAAAATGGGATTTTATGAGAAAAATCAAATCATGAGTTTGAAACTGATTGTAAATGATCTAATAAGCCTAAAGTGTCATAAAAAAAATCATGAGAAATCAATTCCCTTCTTGAAAATTCATTAAAATGATTTTTTTAGTAAAAATGACTTTTCGGGAATGATTTCAATCAAAAGTGATGAAATTGAAGAAACTATGGTTTAGATGTATAAAGGAGTTGTTATTTTAGTCCTAGAATGATTCTAAAACAATTAGGTTGTGTATTAAGAACATATCTTAAAATCATCAAAGTATGTTGCTATTGTTGAAAATTTGAATTTTGTTCAAAAGCCTTAGAATTCAATTTTTCATGATCAAATTAATTCTAAGAGGTTTTAATGAGTTCCATATGTGGTAGTTGTTAAAATAAAGCAGTAGAAGCGATTAATTTCGAACAAATTCGGTTTTTGGATCAAAAATGCAAAAACGGGAATGTTTGGAAAAGTAACCAAAATCTATGATTTTTATGGTTAAAAACATGAAGTAAATGAATGGTTTTGGTCTTGGAACAAACCCTAGGGATTAAGACGTGAATTAAGGGCTTAATAAGGAAAAATGGAAATTTGTAGCATAAAAATCGGGAGATTCTGGACTGCTGCTCAGCAGGCGCGGTGCGCCCCTCACCTGGGCGCGGTGCTCCTAGCGGCAGAGTAAATATGCAATTTAGTCTCAATGTCCTCTGCCAAGTTATTTTAGTTTTTGAGATTTTATTCAATACTTGTCCGTTTGACCTGAAATTTTAAACATAGGTCTAATATGTTGTGAAACTTCATGAAAAATTGTCGGAATCGAAATACGACCCCCCGAGGGTACTGTAGTAAAATACGTATAAAATACGATTTAACTAAAGTTAGTCATTTAAAAGTTATAGACTTATTATGACCTATATTGGTATAATAAGGACTCTAATGAGTTATAAAATCAGTTAGCATGAATGCTAATTTATAACATGTTAATTATAGGTTCATGCCAAGTGATTAGTTAATCACAAAAGAGTATGAATACAAGGAATGTGTAGTCAATCTTCTAGCAATACATGAGGTGAGTACATGCAGTATTTTTACCCATTCTGGGGTACATGGCAAGTAAGTATTTTCAAGATTTTCCTATAAAATTTCTATATGTGAAATTATATGCAAGAGTATTGTTTCTAATTTGTTGTGAAAGTATAATGCTATATTTGAAGCTAAGTTTTGAATTACAAATTATATTAAGTGAAAGTATGTTGGTCTATGTACCAATTATGTGAAAGTATATTTTGAAATACAAGTTATACATGTTTGAAAGTATGGATAGGCATATAGCCATAATGTGTTTAAGAAGTATATTTGGTTACAAATTGTATATGTTTTCAAGTATGAATGAGCATATAAATATAGCCATAAGATGTTTGGAAAGTATGATTTGGCATTAAGCCTAAAATGTTATAAAAACATATTTTACATATGTGATGAAAGTTATAAATTTGGCATCTAGCCATAAAGATAGAAAGTAATGAAGTTTGGCGCTTAGCCACAAGTTATATGTATGTAAGTAATGTTCAAGCAAGCAGAAAATGTTTTGTGCGACTGGTAATTGTAGCAAGCAGCGTTAGTAAGGGAACTATGTTCCAACCTTCCCGGGTTAGGTAAGGGGTCTACTGGGGAAAATCCCCATCACGAAGTAGATCGCCTCAGCACTTCTATGGTGTTGATTGATCCGTTCTTCTAGCCATAGAGACTTGGGGTATCACTTATAGTGATTAAAGCCCTAAGTATAAAAATCCAGCAAGCTTATAAAACCAGTCAAAGAAAGTAAGAACGATGTTATTTTCATAAAGTATGTCATAGAATGATTTTTGAGAAGTAAAGAGTTATATTATGTTGCTATTATAAAGTTTTGAAAGAAGATAATTATGAAAGGTATGATATGTAATGATTTTGAAAAGAATAAAGAACTATGGTATGATAATAATTTAAAACTTTGAAAGATGTTTTATGTCATAAGTTTTATATAAAGATTGGAAAAGAAGTTAAAGGTTTGAGTCTAAAACTTATGTAACTCACGAGACAATTTTTGTCTTACGTATTCTATGTTTTGCCATGTATTCCAGGTCAATATAAGTTGCTATCAATGGGATGAAGTTTAGCTGGAGTGGAGCTTAAATTAGCTCCTATATTGGACTCAAGGTTAAATCCTTTCTTGCTTACTATGGTTAGCTTGATATGAATTTGTACACCCACAGTTTTAAAAATGTAAATTATCGGTTTTTGATAAACCGTATTTTTGTATTCATGTATTTATACGAAAAACCATAGTATTTGCAAACAATAGAAATGGGGTGTCTCAAGTTGGTATCAGAGCCATAGTTTAAGCGAATTAGGATTGGCTTGTTCCACTCCTAGGCTTAAACTCATGCTACAGCAATAATAGATTATGAAAGTATGCTATATGATGTCTTAAATGACTAATATATTATGCATCATTTAATATATGCAAATATATGACACTAAGAAATGCTTAGCTAACGCTTTGATTGAGCAAAAGCTTAGTAGTTAAGAAGCTGGTATGTTATTTTCCATAACTATCTATATTTATTAAAGACTATGTCTATAAAGTAAAAAGATTTTCAGTATTGATAACCATGTATTTATAATGATGTTATATGTTAAATGAACCAGTGTCCCATGACACCTTGTGGTAACAACAGAATCAATATGTATAGGTGGTTATGGTAATATGGGCCCGTATTATCATAATCACAGGATATGTATTGAGACTAGTGGAGTCACAAAGGAATTATGGTATTCTGGTGGGTAAGGTTTTGAAGAGAGTAGTAAGAAGAACATAGGAATTATATACCTATGTAACAGGAACAAGTATGATTATAAGTACTAAAAGTTAATGCAGTGGATATATACCACTTAGTATGGTAAAGTAAAAGAAATAATGCGATAGTTAATACTTGTTAGACAAATTGAAAGACATTGAAGTGTATGCCTATCGAGGCGAGAGGAAGTATGTATAAGAGCAATTTAAAGAGGGATTATGAGTATTAATTACTTATGTAGGAGTTGTAAGACTCTTACATGAAGAATGAAAATTTTAAGCAGAGTATATTGATAGTACATAGAATTGTAAAAAAAAAAAATGGTAAAGAAGAGTTTAATGTTGACAAGTGGTGTGCTTTGGGCATAACCATTAAATGCAGAATTTTATATAAAAGTCGTATGTATATTAAAGATATAAAAGAAGTAAGATATCGTTGCAGAACGATAAGAGTAAAATGATGAGAAAAGTTAAAAATAGAAGATGTATGAAAGTGTCCAAAGATTTAACAATTGATCAAGTTATAAGTAAAATGCTATAATGAGTAATAAAAAACAGAGTAAGATTACCCAAATGGGGAAGAGAATGATGAATGAGAAATTGTCAAAGATTATGATATTTAAAGTAAATTGCATTGTTGTAATGTGATTAAATGAACATGAAGTGAGAATTAAAGGTTGAATGCCTAAATAAATGTTAGGAAAGAAATAAAAGATGAAACAAATGATGAGGATAATCAGAAGAATATAATGAAAGACTTTAAAGAAAATGATGATTAAATATTGGTTATGAGGAAATAAATTCCACAACCAAATGAATGAAATAAAAGAGGTAATACCAGTAATGAAAGAGTATAATGATGTATGATAATGGAAGAAAAATCAAAAGCAAGTGAGCAAAATGACTAAAGGTCATAAATGATATGAAGTAAAGAAAAAGAGTAAATATCTAAACAAGTAGTAAACGAAGAATTAAAGATAATGTAAAAATGATAGTAAACAGACAGGAAGTTACTACTTCCGAATATAAGTGAATGAGTAAGTTTTAGAACTTATACAAAGTATAAAAGTGATTATGAAACAAGTATTCTAATTAGAATACTATAAGGTGTGAAGCAAAAGAGTAAAATAATGCATCGGGCATATTGCCTCAATATACCAAAAGAATGAAAGATGACGAGAAAATAAATGGCAATTGTGTATCACCTAAAGATACATAAGAAGTAAGTTGTATATGAAATATATAATGTTGTAAAGAAATATATCGTGTAAAGAAGTGGAGTTTAAACGAAAGAATAGTAAAATGTGTTAGGCATGTAGCCTTATAACACATAATAGAAATGATAAAAGATGTAAAAGTAAAGAGTAGCGAGAGGTAATGGTGATTGAGGGTTATGTCAATAATTCGTCATGGGATGAAAATGTTAAAAATACCTAGTTGGGTTCTTAAACCAAAAGAGAACCAAGTATATATATATATATATATATATATATATATATATATATATATATATATATATATATATATATATATATATATATATATATATATATATATATATATATATATATATATATGTGTATATTATGCAACTAAGAACTTGTAAGTATATGTCAAGAAGCTAATGAATGTGGTTTATAAAACATAAATACACCACAAGGTAATAATATTATGAAAAGTGAAGTAAGTATGGGAATGCGAATTATAGTATGCAACATGTATGAAGTTCCATAAGTGAATTGAAGAAAAATAAATTTCGAATCAACCACGGTAAACAATTTAGATACCGTGAGGAAAGAGTAAACAGAAGATCAGGTGCTAAACTAAGCACTAATGTGAGAAGTAGAATTGGCAAAGAAATACTAAAATATAAAGTATTAATATGAGAAGGATACGTGGAGTATCCAAAAAGGAAAGAAAAGTATACTTATAAAAGTATAGTACAAAAATTGAAGAAATAAGAAAGACATGTTTATACGAATAAGTAATGAGTAATGAGACCGAAATCTCATAAAAGAAGATGAAAGAAATATCTAAGTTGATTATATGTTGAATATGAAAGTAATACAAGTAAAGAATGATACAAGACAAATATTAGAGAAGGTAATACATATAATGTACATGAAATGAGTAAAAAGTATGTGAAAAATGATTTTTCTTAAAAGTGTGAATCGAGAAGGAAGTTGACTGAAATAATAGAACAATTTCAACAGTAAAACTGTACAAGTTTATAAGGTTAAATATGGTGTATTATACATAGAAAGAAATTTAATGATGTTTAATTGTTAAAATAAAAAGCGGTACATCGTTTCAACACTTTCAGAACGAGATAAGTAGATTCTCGTGAACAATATGATGATTCGACAAATTTTGTCCCAATCAGAAAAGTAAAGATGTGAAGTGTAACAAGGAGGAAAATACATCCTTTATAAATAATAATGAGTCAGTAGTGGGTAATAGAGATAAAGAAGAATAAACTGAAGTGTAAAAGATTTAAAAAAACTGTAAGGAGAAATAAGATGCTGTAAAACTTCTGTAAAGAAGAAATAACAGTGGATTGTCTAGGAAGTAATGAATGAGTAAAGAAATAAGAAGAAAAGAATGGTGAAAATAAATAAGTAGTATTAAATGAAGGTGAAAAGATTGCTTAAGTAAAATGTCCATTAAGGGACGAAAAATTTATACAAGGAAAAGATTTTGATGTATTTATAAATTTGTAAAAATACGAAACATATATAATTATGTTAATGGTATTGGAACTTTTATAAGTAAAGAATGTTGTGAGTGTAATCTCACATGTTGTAGTAAAGATATGAGAAGAGTTATAAAGTAGATTGCTATTTTTGATAAAGAGTATTGAAGTATGAAACTATTCTGTAAGATAAGTTTACTAAAGATTGTATATAAATGAAATGAAGTAGAAAAGAAAGTATCGATAGTTGTGTGATGATTCCGAGGACGGAATCCCAATAAGGGGGAGGTAGTTGTAACGACCCAAAAATCTCGAATTTATATTCGATGAAATACGTAAGGAAAAGACCAAAAATATTTTGAAAGTTTTAAAATAATTTACTTAAAAATGTGGTAAAATACCAAAAGTTTGGAAAAAATGGTGAAAAAGGGCAAAATGGTCATTTGACATCCAAATGACTTTTAAGTAAGGAAAATATGATTTTTGAGCTAATATGTAATGAAATAAAATTTTGACACCAAATAATCGTGAGAAGTATTTGAAAGCTAATCTTATTAAAAGAGGGTAATTTGGTCATTTGACCATAAAAGGGTAAATTGGTCATTTGCCCATGTATAAGATTTATTATAAAAGTATAATTCTAGTTTGGACCAAAAATGTAAGAATTATAGTTTCATGTGGTTAAATTTTAATATTAGTGCCAAAAGCCCAAAGAATGAAAGTTCAGGGGCTGAAATGTCATTAAGGCAAAGTATGGAAAATATAAAAATGAGAAAATATCTCATTAATCAACATAAAACTCAGAAGATGGTTCTAGAGAGGATACGGGAGAAAACTTTGAAGACCCGATTTCTAGGATTTCATGAAGAATTGGAAGCAACTAACTTGGAATTGAAGAATTCCAAGCCAAAGAAGGTTAGTAAACTTGATTTTAGGGTTGTTTAACCCATTTCCCGCGAGTGAGTTACTGTAGCTTCGAGATTTTAGTGGCTAGAGGAGAATTATCCTATGATTCCTAGCCTTAAATTGTGTCTTGATCACTATCTCAACTTAATATAACCATTGAAAGTGTTAAGAATCAAGAAAATGAATTTTTGGCTCAAGAACCCTAGTTCACGGGTCCTTGTGATCAAAGATAGTTTTAATGATTTTATGAAGTTCAATAAACTATAAAAGATGGAAGAAATCACTTGTAAGAGATAGTTTGAAGAAATTCAGTTTTTGGACAAAAAATTTCAAAAACAGGATTTTATGAGAAAAATCAAATCATGAGTTTGAAACTGATTGTAAATGATCTAATAAGCCTAAAGTGTCATAAAAAAAATCATGAGAAATCAATTCCCTTCTTGAAAATTCATTAAAATGATTTTTTTTAGTAAAAATGAGTTTTCGGGAATGATTTCAATCAAAAGTGATGAAATTAAAGAAACTATGGTTTAGATGTATAAAGGAGTTGTTATTTTAGTCCTAGAATGATTCTAAAACAATTAAGTTGTGTATTAAGAACATATCTTAAAATCATCAAAGTATGTTGCTATTGTTGAAAATTTGAATTTTGTTCAAAAGCCTTAGAATTCAAATTTTCATGATCAAATTAATTCTAAGAGGTTTTAATGAGTTCCATATGTGGTAGTTGTTAAAATAAAGCAGTATAAGTGATTAATTTCGAACAAATTCGGTTTTTGGATCAAAAATGCAAAAACGAGAATGTTTGGAAAAGTAACCAAAATCTATGATTTTTATGGTTAAAAACATGAAGTAAATGAATGGTTTTGGTATTGGAACAAACCCTAGGGATTAAGACATGAATTAAGGGCTTAATAAGGAAAAATGGAAATTTGTAGCATAAAAATCGGGAGATTCTGGACTGCTGCTCAGCAGGCGCGGTGCGCCCCTCACCTGGGCGCGGTGCGCCTAGCGGCAGAGTAAATATGCAGTTTAGTCTCAATGTCCTCTGCCAAGTTATTTTAGTTTTTGAGATTTTATTCAATACTTATCCGTTTGACCTCAAATTTTAAACATAGGTCTAATATGTTGTGAAACTTCATGAAAAATTGTCGGAATCGAAATACGACCCCCCGAGGGTACTGTAGTAAAATACGTATAAAATACGATTTAACTAAAGTTAGTCATTTAAAAGTTATAGACTTATTATGACCTATATTGGTATAATAAGGACTCTAATGAGTTATAAAATCAGTTAGCATGAATGCTAATTTATAACATGTTAATTATAGGTTCATGCCAAGTGATTAGTTAATCACAAAAGAGTATGAATACAAGGAATGTGTAGTCAATCTTCTAGCAATACATGAGGTGAGTACATGTAGTATTTTTACCCATTCTGGGGTACATGGCAAGTAAGTATTTTCAAGATTTTCCTATAAAATTTCTATATGTGAAATTATATGCAAGAGTATTGTTTCTAATTTGTTGTGAAAGTATAATGCTATATTTGAAGCTAAGTTTTGAATTACAAATTATATTAAGTGAAAGTATGTTGGTCTATGTACCAATTATGTGAAAGTATATTTTGAAATACAAGTTATACATGTTTGAAAGTATGGATAGGCATATAGCCATAATGTGTTTAAGAAGTATATTTGGTTACAAATTGTATATGTTTTCAAGTATGAATGAGCATATAAATATAGCCATAAGATGTTTGGAAAGTATGATTTGGCATTAAGCCTAAAATGTTCTAAAAACATATTTTACATATGTGATGAAAGTTATAAATTTGGCATCTAGCCATAAAGATAGAAAGTAATGAAGTTTGGCGCTTAGCCACAAGTTATATGTATGTAAGTAATGTTCAAGCAAGCAGAAAATGTTTTGTGCGACTGGTAATTGTAGCAAGCAGCGTTAGTAAGGGAACTATGTTCCAACCTTCCCGGGTTAGGTAAGGGGTCTACTGGGGAAAATCCCCATCGCGAAGTAGATCGCCTCAGCACTTCTATGGTGAGGATTGATCCGTTCTTTCTAGCCATAGAGACTTGGGGTATCACTTATAGTGATTAAAGCCCTAAGTATAAAAATCCAGCAAGCTTATAAAACCAGTCAAAGAAAGTAAGAATGATGTTATTTTCATAAAGTATGTCATAGAATGATTTTTGAGAAGTAAAGAGTTATATTATGTTGCTATTATAAAGTTTTGAAAGAAGATAATTATGAAAGGTATGATATGTAATGATTTTGAAAAGAATAAAGAACTATGGTATGATAATAATTTAAAACTTTGAAAGATGTTTTATGTCATAAGTTTTATATAAAGATTGGAAAAGAAGTTAAAGGTTTGAGTCTAAAACTCATGTAACTCATGAGACAATTTTTGTCTTACGTATTCTATGTTTTGCCATGTATTCCAGGTCAATATAAGTTGCTATCAATGTGATGAAGTTTAGCTGGAGTGGAGCTTAAATTAGCTCCTATATTGGACTCAAGGTTAAATCCTTTCTTGCTTACTATGGCTAGCTTGATATGAATTTGTACACCCACAGTTTTAAAAATGTAAATTATCGGTTTTTGATAAACCGTATTTTTGTATTCATGTATTTATACGAAAAACCATAGTATTTGCAAACAGTAGAAATGGGGTGTCTCAATTATGATGTAAGATAGCGACACAACATGGAGATTCTTGGAACAACTTAGCAATAGGTCCAAGACTAACTATTCTGCAAGAAAAAAGGATCACACCACATCAATTGCAGCAATAGGAATTGATAATGAATGGAAAAAGGAGGTAAAGAACGAGATTGGTGCCCTAAGCAGAAAGTTCGTCAGGTTGTTGGCCACCGTGCATCAATGACCAATGAATCAACCATAACACAGACATCAAGGACGAAGACCGTAGGAGGTCAATCAAGTATATTGTCAAGGTCAGTATCACAATAACAACAACAACGGTCGACCATACATGCCAAATAACCAGGGGGCAGAACTATAACGGTAATTGCAACAATAAAAATCATTAATACAACAATCGTCAAGGTAATTACCATGGACCGACTCAGAATCAACAATGACAATATCAACCTATCAACAACAACAACATCAGTAACAACAACGGTCCAAGTGGCAGCAACACCAATGCCCCTCCAATCCAGGAAACCCAAGCTCAAAAGTTGGATAGAGTGTTGGACTTTGCAACCAAAGCACATCAACAAACTCTAGCAAATGCAAAGTGCATCATTAACATGGAAATACAGATAGCCCAACTGGTTGAGGAAGTAGGAAAAAGAGACAATGGGAATTTCCTTGGTAACACTAAGGTTAATCCTAACAACAATCAACGAGCAGGAAAAGAACACGTAAACGCCATGGATGAGGATACAGAGGTGTTGATAAGTGAATCAACCTCAAGCATGGATAAGAAGGAAGGGGTATTCCATAGTGCGAGATTGGAGGACTTCTACGAGCAGGGATAACTGAGATATAACCTTATACACCAACTGAAGCTTTGAGCTCTCGGTAATTGGGTGCTGTTGAATGTCACTAAATTATATATTATTGGGGACAGTGAAATGTTGCTAGACATTCACCACTATCGATATTAGACTATAATGAATCTTATGCAAGTGGGAGATTGTTGGAACTAGATGCTTAAGAATCATTATAGAATGATATTTCTAAATATATGATCCTATTAGGGTCACAACAATAAGAAGTTAGACACCTTCATTGTTATTTGTCATATGAGTTTGATTCATGATAAAATATCATAATTCTTGTGCTTAATTTTATGAGAAAATAATATGGAATAATGATTTAATTCATATGGTATGAATTAATAAAATAGAGTGCGAATAATATTTAGTGTAAGTTTTTGTATCATTTAAGGGTTAAATGATTTAAATAAGTTTGCTAAACTCTTATTTATTTTAAAAATTAAAATAAATGACACACACACACACATATATATATATATATATATATATATATATATATATATATATATATTATATATATATATATATATATATATATATATATATATATATATATATATATATATATATATATATATATATATATATATATATATATGTTGCAATAATATACTAAAAAGTTTATATGTATTACTAAAGTTGGAAAATTATTTCATTAAAAGGGAGAAGTTTATATTTTATATAGTATACTTCATAGTGTTTATAAAAATAGAATAAAGAGAGTGAATATATCTCTCTCTCTATCTCTCTTGAAATCTCGGTCCAAGGAAGGGTAAGAGAGAGGTCTGATGAGATGCATTTAGCCTCTTCTTTTACCCAATGCATGTGCTTGATTTTTGTCCCTTAATATTGATTAAAATGAGAGATCTCTTGCATGTTTTGGTGGAAGAACACATAGATGAAATTGTTTTACTTTTTGTCTCTTCTTCATCCTCCCAAAACTGAGAGTATCATCTTTCTTCTTCACTCTTAATCTTTTGCTAATAGTTAGTAGATTCTGGATTTTGTAACATACTCTCTTGAAACATAAAATGTGTTTTCTCTTTCAAGCTTAAGAGGTTGTTACAAACACAAAAAGAACTAGCATTCAAGGGTGTTGAAACACTTGTGGTGGATATCTCTAGAGAAGGAGCTACTTTTTTCCTATTTCCATCTTCACACAACATCCAATCCTTGAGTTGTATTTTATCTTTTCATGCATGTAACTTGATCCTTGGTGGGAATAAAAGGTTTATGTTTGTTCAAATGTTTTAAAGCATCCGTTGTAGTTCTATGATTTTATGTGTTTTTGAAACCCATCTTTTGAACAAATCCCCAACAATCCCTTCAACATTCTCATACAACTACTTTAAGCCTCTACACTTACTCAACATTGTAATATCTAGTTTAGTGTTAGCTTGTGGATCATTATTGTAAGTTTGGGAGAGTGTAATTTTGATTATACTAACACACCTTTGTAGCATGTTTGAAGTATTCCATAAAGGATTTTTGTATCTTTAGTTGCATCATGTCGTTAAGTAAACCAACTAGACGAAGTAATTATGTTAAAGTAGAGTAATCTTACAACATAGAGCCCCACCTCTATCTTATTGTTTGTTTGTAATTTTCTTCTCTACAATTTACTACATATTTGTGTTATTTCTTTGTTGTTACTATTTCAATATTACATACTTGGTTAACTAATTTGTTACTCGAATTGATTTTTTATACAATGAATTAAATTTTTGGAAGCTCCTTCCCTCCATGGTGCACTTTCAATAACCAATGTATAATTATTATGATGTTTATGTGACACTGATCACTAAAAAATTAAGAGAAATATTTTTACAGTGATTCGAACATGTCCAAAGGAGGCAATTGTCAGCTACGATTAAGAAGATGCAGACGATCATATTTTATGGGGAGAGGATGAGAGGATGTCCGAAAAGAAAGTATGAAGATAACATGAGGTCACACATGAAGGAATCGACTCTTAGAGGAAGTAACCTTAGATAGGGGTGTGAAGACTTAAAGTCAGGATAGTAGAGTTGTATATGTACTAGTTTCTTTTTTATCGTCACACACACACACACACACACATATATATATATATATATATATATATATATATATATATATATATATATATATATATATATAAATATATATATATATATATATATATATATATATATATATATATATATATACACACACACACACACACACATACAAATAACTTGAAAACATTTATTTCATTGGGACGTATGCCCAAGAAACCTAAGTGTTCACCTTTTCTTAGTGATGAATATGCTAAAACAATGTCTGGAGCCTCGCTACTCGTCTCCACAAAACATAAGTGTTATTAAAATCTCACGAGGCACTAATAATCTTTTAGTAAATTAAAATAAGCTCAAACATTTTCTTCAAAACTGAACCAGTAAAACCAACAAAACATGTTACCTAAACTACTGAATTCTGAGTTAACTTGGCAAAATCAGCAAAACTCAGCCAGACAATTTTTCCAATTTCCTTGGTTGCCTTCTTGTTAATATCATTCATGATCTACAATATCCTTCACCAATTTTCACATGCTCAGCTTATTTTATGGTTTGTTTTTCTCCCAAAAACATAGTTTTAATGATATTTCTTTGTAAGGGATGATCATTACAATGATAATACCAAAGAAAACACACAAATTTACCTTAAATTAAGATCCATTTAAAATATTGGTTGCACCCGGTGTTTAATTTTACAAGTACAAACACAATGATGGTAATTCTTACCCTCAGGAGGGCGGAGTGGAAGGAGGAGGCGTGAAGGAGGAGAGACCGGTGAGTATTGGTGGGAACACCACATCAAGCGATCGATTAAGAAGAATTCATTTTTGATGGTTTTCTTTCGAAGTATCTCCTGAACACACACAAACACACACACACACACACACACACACTCTCTCTCTCTCTTTATGTAGCGAGAGAGAGTGTTTGTGTGAGTGAGTGTGTGTTTATGTTTTCAATGTATACTTGTAAGGTACAAGTGATCAATGCATACATGGTTATGTGGGATATAATGGATGAAAATATAACCATTTCCAAGTTTAGAGGCGGAAAGAAATGGAATGAGAAGAAAGAGAAAAATGTTGATATGAAATATGTGATGGGAAGAATGGGATACACCTCACCCTCCATCCTAAAACAGTGAAACCGGAAGAGAAAATCTCATTCTCTTAGGCTAATAGGTATGGATGTCATCCAGCCTATAAGCATTAACTGTCACGTAGGCGCCACATAGGATGGCATTTGCAATGTCATTTTATGCATTTAGTAATGGGTGAATGCCATTCTATCCTAGTTAATTTTTTTATTTTTTTAAATATAACATTTAAATTAGAAAGATTAAGACATTAAAATTAAAAAATTACATATATTAAAAAACACATCACATTACATTTTATAAAACATAAAAAAATAAAAAATGTTATATGAAATTTAAAAAATGCAACACAAGGTTTTCAATTTGAAAAGTTTTCTGTATCGTCCACCAAAGACGTATTGAGATCCTTAAATGATTAACTCGGTACATAAGTTTCACAAAATTGGCGTGAAGCTCGTGATGTTTGCCAACATCACGGATCTCGCGTCTTATTCGCATTTATGTTGGGGTACCAGGTTCTATTGACGGCACACTTGAGAAGGCATTTTCGTTTTCGACATACTTGCATATTGCTTTTCCATCGTCTTCTAAAATCATGTTGTGTAAAATAATACATGTATACATAATAGCTGAGATTTTTTCCTTATCTTGGGGATGTGTCGAGTTGCTTAGTATGTGCCAACGCTTTTTGAGGGCTTAAAAAGACTGCTGGGTTTACATTTATCATATTGCATATATTGCTTGTGCCATGCAGTAGGGCTTTTTGAGGGCTTAAAATGACTGCCGGGTGACATTTATCATCTTGCATATATTGCCTGTGCCATGCAGTAGGGCAACCACCTCATTCGCAATGAAGGCAATCCAAACTCCCAAGCATGTCAGGAAAGCCATGAACATGTGCATGATGAGCATATAGTATCTGCACATCACTAAATACAGGCTTACACGCAAATACCATGGGCCGTAATAGTAATGACACACCTGCAAAAACTCCTCAAGGCTTTCACGTGTGACCCGCTCAGACATTTAGAAATACTCATCCCATGAATCTGGTACATAATCGTAAGCTAATTGATGAACTACAAATGTGCATTTCTATATCTTGTTAGTGTATCCCACATTGGTGCGACACGGTCCTATAAGTTTGTATATATGTTGGAGTCTCCCCTCTCTTCACAAGGGCTCTTTTGGAGAGACATTATTGGGCTCCACATATATTTACATGGTATCAGAGATCTTCTCCCCAAATCTCTCCCTTCCCGCTTTTACATTCTTTCCTTCTACGTCTCTCTTCTCCCTTCACAGCCGGCCCTAGCTTCTTCTCCCATGGCTGCCGCCGACCAACCCTCCTCCCCTCACAAGGCTTACGGAATTACAAACATTAAATCGTATGCCCCTCTAGTTCTTGACCTCTCTACCCACAACTATGACACCTGGAGTGACCTGTTCATGTCTCACTGCATCGCCTACGAGGCTACGACCTTGTGGATCACATTGACGCCTCATATGATCCACCCAAACAACCACCATCCGACCCGGCTTGGGAACGCTTGGATTTGGTGGTCAAGTTATGGCTGTTTGGCTCCATTTCTCAGTCCTTGATCACCTCCGCATACTCCAACAAAGCTTCGGCACGCAAGGTGTTGCTTAACCTTCATGCATTGTTTCATGACAATCAAGAGTCCACTGCCATGCAACTCGAGAACGACCTCCGCACCATCACACTTGGCAATTTATCCATTCACGATTATTGCACGCCGGCGGCATTTGTAAACCCACACCGTTTAATCTTAACCACGGCATTCGTATTTGTTGATTGATTTTTTGTAACTACGATATCCTTAGACCCTAGTTTCTCCTGTTAATAATAATCAATGCCTTAGTGTCAAATACAGCCCACTCTTTAAATTAGTCCATAGCCCATAATCCTTGTTTATTCCAGTTACCCCATCTTTGTCATAAATAACAGACAATAAAACCAAATGGAAAATACTTCATTTATTATATTTTCCATTATTTCCAAATTCCACTTCCCCTCTTCCCCTCCTTTCATCTCGCACCCAAATGTCTTCGTTATATCACATTCCAAATCATAAATTATATTCAAATAATTGAAATCATTAACAGTCAAATTCAATATTTGAGCCTTGGTTTAGACGTTGTTACATCTGTATCTTCAGAAAGAAAGTAAAGATAAGACGGCCAACCAACACAAAAAAAAAAAAAAAAAAAAAAAAAAAAAAAAAAACACAACCCACAACGACGAATAGACTTGTGTCGTTGAATACAAGATGTATGTCTCTCTAATACCAAAATGGACTAAAGTTGACCCCAAACAAGTTTTGTTACTCTCTAATCCTTGTATAATCCACGTACAATACACACTCATTTTGTAGCATATACACATACTCCGGTTGATAGGCAACATTTTGTGACACAAAAATATATATAATGGTCCCAAAAGTGACATTTCATTGGCAATAAATAAACTTCAGAGAATTCATTATCGTTAAAATACCAAACAACAAACAACACAACAGTAAAAAACAATAAGTAGTTTTCTGACAACTTCTTTACAAGTATTATAACAATTTCTTCTTTGAAAATTCAAACCTAATAACACATGAATTAATTAATCCATGAAGAGAGATGTGTACCACCTACCACTTAATGAAATAATTAGAAATATGTGGATGAATGGCCACCACCACTTAAGAATATAAGATAAAGCGAGTAGAAAATCCAAGATCCATAAATTCTTCATTTCATGCTCAACTTTCTCATAATTGACACATGGTCCAAATATTCACATTTCACCTCTTCGAATCTTCTTCTATATTAAGAAATTATTCCATAACTTTACACGCATGCAATCAAAAATGTACATATTTCCAAATATATACACTTTTCATCTTCACATCATATGACACAAAGAAAAAACACCCTACAAACTTGAACATTTTTTTGATCAATTATTGTGTCATATATATTAGCAAGATAACATGTTACAATCGTAATAACAGATATCAGTCACATCACACACGTCAAACGATCATATCTAATTACTTGATGTTTTCACTTATCTTTAAACAATTACATAATTAACGGCGTTAAATTTAACAAGATTAAAGTGAAAAAAGTAAAGCATTTGAATATATATTATATAAGACACTGAACTATACATAATACAATAACCTATAGTTACATCTTTCAACAATAATAGATGTCTTTTTATTTTTCCATCTATACACACCAACATCGGTGCATAATATTATTATTCGAGTATTTTCCGATTTTCAAATTTAATTCAAGCTCACTTTTTTTTCCTTCAAATATAATTTACAGAAGCATGACGTGGCTATATATGCGTAAAGTTTCGTTAAAGCTTCTGTTTATGTGGACATGTACATTTAGCATGATTGTCAGAAAGTGTCTGAAATGTTTCAAAAAAAAAAGGAAAAAATTAGTAATGTTTAATTAATTTGCATATTAATGAATTATGTAGAATTTTGAAGGGCATATATATATACCTCGGCTTCTTTTTGAAGTTCTTTGATGTAATCAACGGCTAAATCCAACATGTCTGCTGTGTTTGTTTGCTGCATTTATGAAATATGAAAGGAATTATTATTTGAGGTTATAAATAATAAAAGAAGTGAGAATATGAACAAAATATAATATTACCTTGTCCATATTTGGGACAAGCTCTTGTAACTTTCGCATTCTTTCACTTATTCGTGTTCTTCTTACCTGAAAATATCAAAAATAAATAAATAAATAAATAAGTATTTACTTATTATTATGATGATATATATGTTTCGGAGTGTTTTTATTAGGTCATATTACAAAAAAAAGGAAAACATTATATTGTGGACAATTTTGCGGTTTAACCACTTATAAAACTTTTTTTTCCTATCAAACCATAAAAGCTATTTTGCCATATTAACAATTTTGACCAGATATATAAAAGGTCACACCGGTTAATTTGGAAAATTACCGATGAAACCTGATATAGCAAAATTATCGGTAAAAACCTTATATAATAGGACAAAATTGTTCATTTCGATAAATGTGAAACTTTTTATGGTTTTATCCGAAAAAACAATGTCTTAGTGGTTAAACTGTAAAAGTGTCCAAAATGTAATGATCTTTTTGTAATTTTCTCTTTTCATTTCCGAAAACCCTAAATCTTAAACTCTAAACATGTCCAATTTTGCTCTGAGTATATTATGATTTCATCTCCCTAAACCCTAAACTCTAAATCCTGTAAAACCCTGCCGAATACATCAAACTTTCAAAATAAGTAAATTTTCAAGAATTTACCCTCTCAGCAATACTTCTAGGGTGAGTAGCACAACCTCTTTTTGCCCTACTCCTTAATGGCACCGAATCTTGAAATTGTAAAAGTTTATCCATGGCTGACAGCTCAGCACTACTTGTTGGCAAACTCAAATGATGAACAAGTGTAGTCGGAGCACGAATTCTCCCTACATCATTCTGATAATTAACCAGAAAATCAACAATCAGTTTAAAAAAAATCGTACAAAAAAAAAAAAAAAAAATCCATCGTACCTGATTTTGAGATGAATTTAAACTTGGCAACTTATTTTGATCACTTTCTTCAAGTTCTTTCAAGAAACTTTCCGTTAAAATATCTGAATCATCCCATGAACCGCTTTGGTATCCCGTAACATAATTTTCATCTTTTAAATGACTTTTCATTTCCATAATTTTGCCCTCGTTTTCAGGTATACGTGGCAGTAAACCAGAAGGTGAATGCGAAGAAGAAAACCCCATTTCGTTTTTTAATCTTTTTGTTGTGAGTAATGAATTTTGTACACTGTTTCTACCGGTTCTAAAGTCGTCCATGGATCTCATTAAAGGGTAACCTGTTAATTAGCATGAAATTTATTATAAAGTTCTTGAAAACTGTTCATAAAGACAAGACAAGTTCAGAATTGAGAATATAGCTTATTAGTCAAATTCGGAATTCCATTATCAATATATAACACTCCACTTGCAGAAATGGACTTTCTAAATCGAGTATATATAATACGAAACATCATCTACAAGCTAATGGGATTTTTATGGAAAGTTTTGAACTTGTAAGCATCAACATCATGTAAATTGTGTTGAAGTACTTGGACGACATACCCAGATGTTAACGACTTTGCTTTTTTCTTCCATAAATTCTAGGAATTGGGTGTTCTTAGAAAGTAGAATTGGTGCCAAATAGAAGATGCGAAAAGTATTAGAATTTTGCCCTAAATGGTAATTTGAAAAATCACGAGTTTAGTAATTAATTGTCGTTACTACCAAAAGAAGGATCTGTACTGGAAGACAAAGATTGCTGAGCAACAACTCATATGCAATTATTGCTTCAGGTTTAGTGGATTTATGGGCTTTTTTGATACAGAAATCAAGGGGAAATAGAGAAAGTACAGTACCGTTGTCGATATCAAGGTCGGCGAAAAAACCGGCGGGTGAGCTGCTTTGACGGAGGAGATTGGTGGGGAGATTCATTGTCGTTAACGAGTCACCCATGGCGGAGCTAGACACAGGAATATGATCGGTTTGAGATTGAAATTGGTTTTGATAAATCATTGGTTGCTGCTGGTGTGATTCCGGATAGATCCCCTCTTGTTCCTGCTTCACGGAATCCATGTACTGCGGTTCATATCCCCCAATTTGATTCATAATTTGCTGAGAAGTCGAATCAGCACCGCTACCAGGAACAGCAGCGGCGGTGGAGGATGTAAATCTCGATAAAATCTGATCCGTTTCGGTGGTTGAAACCCGAGAATTGAAAAACGGGTCGCTATCGTCGTCTCCATATATTCCATTGTTAATCAAGTTGGAGAAGTACGAACTCGGTGCGGATCGGTATCGCGTCAAACCAGAGCTCATGTTTTGTTGCGGTTGCTGTTGCTGAAGCTGGTGTTGATGGTGATGGAGATCTGAATCCATTAGAGCCCTAAAAACAGTAAATCTCAACTAAATTTTTGCTAATTTCAGATAGAACAAACAAACAGAAATTTCTCAACAAAATAAACATAACTTGACTTTAATCCTTGAATTGAAACCCCATAGTGAAGTACACTCAAATCCTCGCTGTCGAAACCATAAAAAATTGTACAGAAATAGAAAGAAAAGAAAAACTGCTTAAAATAGTAGCATCACATGATGTTGAGAGGCGAATTACAATAACAAAGAGATAGAATTAAGAGTGAATAAAAAGAAAGAAAAAAGGGTTTTAAAGAAGTAGAAGAAGAAGAGAACACAGGGGGGGGATTGAAGTCAGTGGGATGCAGCCAATGAGAAGTGAGGTAGCCACCATTGATGATAATCAAAAATGGTGGTCATGGCGTTTACACTTTGTGCCAAGTGCCAGGTGAGATTTGCCTATTGCCACACGCATGTGAATTGTGTTGGGAAACGGGGTCAATGGTTGCCATTCGTACATCCTTACGTTATTACTGTTTTACGGTTCAACGATATTTATCCAGTAATGATCACGGAGGATTAATCACAAAAATACCAAAATTGGATTGCTATTTATTATGATAAAGTTAAACTATCGAAAAAGGACATTTGTGAAAATTTGCTAAAAGGACCTCTTAACAAATTTCAAAGATTTGGGAAATAATTCTTCTTACAAGATAAGGCCTAATAAAACCATTTTCAGATATTTTACTAATGATATTAACGAACAATATCTTCTAAAGTAAATTATAGTTTTGGTCCTATAGTTTGTCCATAATTGCAGGTTAGTCTTGGTTTCAAAAATCTCACAAATCTATTCATGTGGTTTGCGTTTTCTTACGGTTTTTGTCCCTAGTAGAGTTACTGTAAATTTTATTCTGTTAAATGGTTTTGCAATGTCAAATTTACTCTTAGGGACCAATACTATAATTCCTTTTCTTGCTTTTGTCATTTCCTGAATGAGACCAAATATCTAATTTACTCAAATGAAAATAAAAAGAGGAAATGTCATAAAAGCTCTTACATTTGTCACAAATATTCAGATTTACCCTTTAATGCAATTTTTGTACAGTAAAGCCTAGGATTTGGGTTAATTTGTGCATTTATGACATTTATCACGTAAAACACCCTGCTAGTCGGTTACCCTCATCACCCTCGTATCATTGTTAAGTTACGTCGTTGGCAATCAACCTAATTTCAACCGTGCTATTCCTTCCGATCCAATGCTAACGTCATCAACAAAATCAAGCGTCGATGGGGTATCACTACGCAAGAAGAAGGTTGCTACATACGATTAAGGTGTAGTTGTATTAATTTATGTAACATCCGTGTTTTGGGCCTAGGAGTTTTGGGCTTAAACCAACAAATAAAACTTATTTTGTAAATAAAGAAAAACAAATGAATAAATAAATTTAATATCTTGTTATATTTTATATGGTGAATAAATGAGCCAAATATAGTTTTAAAAATATAATTGTAACCAAAGGTGAGAAATTTTTTCATAAGGACTAAAAGTGTCAATTTGGGCCAAAATTACCCTAAGTATATTTGACTAGTCATAGATTTAGAAAATTAGAAGATATATTAAAGGAATTGATGTAGAGTTTAAACTAGGTCTAATAATTCCTTTAATTAATATTAAGGACCTAAATTGTGAAGAATTTTAGTGTAAGGGACTATTTGTGCCAAATTGGGAAACTAAGAGTTAGTATTGACTTAGTCAATGACTCAAGTGAAAGAAATAATTGTATTTGGGGCATATGTATGATTATGGAGACTTCTAATGTGAATAATGGACTTTTGGGGTGTTGGGTGAAGAAGGACCAAACTTGAGGGACTAATGTTGCAAATTCTTGGAAGATGACTTGTTTTTGATGGGGGTTCTCCCCATTCCAGCCACAAACACGTTTTTGAGAGAAAGAGAGGGAGGAGATGGCGATTTTCATGGTTTCCAAAGAGATTTGTGCTTAGCTTTGAAGGATTATGCATACACTTGAAGATTCCAAGCAATCTAAGGTATAAACTCACCTTTCTAACCCTAGATTTCGAGTTTAGGTTTGGGGTTTGGACCCAATCCGAGTTTCTATGATGGGATGAGGTTCTCCTATGATTCCCCAATGTTTATTTGATGTTTCCAAGTTATTGGAGTATACATTCAATCCATGGATGCTCTAGATTCAATTACTTGATTGATTTGGGTGTTATGAACCCTAGAATTTGGGGATTTGATGAATAGAGGAGGAATATTGAAATTGATGGATGATTATGGTAGTTTTGGATGAGGGGATTCATTTCTAATGATTCCCTAAGGATTCCAACCTTTGATTTGTAGTCTTAAACCATGAATCACTAGAAAATGAGAATTGGGTGTTGAAATGGGTTTTGTTCATGTAGATGATGATTTGATCTCTTGTTTAATGGATGGATGAATGAGTTAATGTATCAATTTGGATGTATAAGTGGGGTGAGGATCATTTCCTAATGATTCCATGGAATGGAAGAAGGAATCTCCACTTGTAATCATCAATTGTAAGAATGGAATTGAGTTTTCCATGGTTTAAGCTTGTAGAGTGAAGTTATGAGCATGGAATGTAATTGATTCATTTGAAATGGTTTTGAATAGTTTAATTGAGTCTAATGATGTGTATTTTGGGAAGGAATAATGTCCTTTTGATGTCCATGAGTTTTGGGAAGAATCGGATCTTGAATCGGGTCAAAAATGAGTGAAAAGGACCAAAAATCGGAGCTACAGCAGGCTGTACACGACCCGTGCAGGGCCACACGACCCGTGTAGGGGGTCTGGAGGCCACGGGTTGGGTTTCCTGCATTGCTACACGACCCGTGTAGGGCTACACGCCCCGTGTAGCTCTGTTTGGCCAGTTTTCTTAGTTTTTAGACCTTAAGCTTTATGGTTTGGGTTTTGGGTCCTCGTTCTAATGCCAAACTTTAGGGATGTTTTAACTAAGATTTTCCTTATATTAGGGGGTCATGGAATTCATTTTGGATGTTGGTTGATTGTTCCTTCGTAGTTCTAAAGAAGTAATTATAGTGAGACTTTTAGATGAATCGAGTATGATATCTTCCTTTCTTGTATTGTAGGAAGGATATATGTTGTAGTGGATTGGATGGGAGACTGAGGACTTGAACTAGCACTCAATTAAGAGGAGGTGATGGATGAGATGATGTCTAGGAGCGCCTTCAAATGCTTCAACCTTGTGTGGAGTTAGTGTTGACTTGTCAGTTGACCTTGGGTGAGTTTACCGAGAGTACACATCCCAACTAATATCTTTTGTGTGTGTTATCAAATACTTTTCATGCATAATATTATGTGCAATGTGTTATATGATTACTACTTGTGCATTGCATGAAAATGTGTTTCTAAAGATGTTTTCAAATGAAGATTATGATGATGTTTTGAAAGATGTTTTGAGCATCCTATTTGTGCATCGCATTGCATATAGGATGAGATTGACCGAGTGAACCTTATGACGAAGATGAAATGATTGTCCCGGATTTAGGGAAATCATGATTGTCCCGGATTTAGGGAAATCAAGGGGAAAATGCCCAAAATGAGATGTTTGTCCCGGATTTAGGGAAAACCGTTCCCGACAATAGGGAACCGCATGAGGGAGTTGCTAACCCTCATGGGGCTAGTGTGATGGCCACTAGTCCTAGTTTTGCTTATACGGGGATCGAGTGGCATGCTTCGTGCGTGTCATTCGTGAACTTAGGTAGGTGCCATTGAGGTGAGTTGGACTTTTATGAGATGGACGTGGGTTTGGGATAGTTGCATCATGCATTGCATTTGCATATCATAACTATCTATTTTGAGTAAATCCTTATGATGTTTTGAGTAACTTTTAAAGTGTGTTTAAAATCTATTTTTGGGGATTTGTCCCGAGTGTGGTAGTTCACTGCTCACTCAAAATGGGTCAACCTCGGGTAAACTCACTAGGCATTTCAATTGCCTAACTTATTTTGATATGTACTCAGGTTGAGGAGTTTAGATGTCTTAGAAGAGCTGGATGTTTAGAAGGCCATGGTTTGTGTGGTATCATTTGAGCTGTGTAATGGTATTTGAATTGTTACAACCTCGCTATTTTATAAACTAAAATGTTTTATCTAAAATGGGACCAAACGATGTTTTCCACAACTTAAACCTAAATTATTTCTCATTAAACCCCATGTGTTTTTAAATTGATTTTGAAAGAAAACGACTTAGTTAAAGATGTTAAAACTAGAGTTTTCACTAAATGATGATTTTATGGAATAATGATGATAAACCATGGGTTAAAATGACATTTTATGAAAAGCGTTAAGCGAGGGTGTCACAATTTAGTATTGCTTTGTGTTATTGCAATGTAGTTTAATAATGGTTGTGCTATTAAGTCGTATGTAATCGGATTCCTTTGAATAATGATGAATGTTTTTTTTGTAATTAGATTCCTTTGAATGGTGATAAATGCTATTATAATCGGATTCCTTTGAATGGTAATTAATGCTTTTTTTTTGTAGAATAATATTGAATGTAATAGATGTAGTGGTTGCAATGTTTGCATAAGTTAAGGGTTGGAATGTAATTGTAGCATAATGCAAGGAATGCAAATGGTTATGACATGTGGGATGTTGTATTTACATAACATGTAGCAGAACATGGACAAAAATGCCCTTGAGTTCCAGAAGCACAAATGTCAATAAGTACAAATTAAATTAACCATAACATAACAAGGGGTTGTATCCATTGCATAAAGTGTATTTACATAACATATGGGATGCATCCATTCGTACCAAAACTGCCTTAAAAGTATCCAAAAGAGGCAACCAAGCTGGTAACATAGACCTATTGTATGTATGTTGTAGAGTGGGTATATCAAAATAAATGAACCAAAAAGGGATCAACATACCCATTTATACCATCCACACCACACCCCCACCCCCTCATACCTAACTAACTAATCCAAGTTGACTGGATTGGTAGCTAAAAAAATAGTACCATTTTTGTCATACACAGTCTTCTTAAGCTTTCGTTTGATTATCCTCCAAGATGGGTACCTTCTCCTCCTAAAAGGGACATCCTTATGTCCTTCATCATCATCCAAATTACCCACATCATCTCTCTCACGTTCACCCTCATGACTAACACCATCAGCATCATTAATGACACAATCACCATCATTATCATCATCATATGGCTGGCCTTCAACCTCATTCAAATCCTAGTATTCATAAATAAATACATAATTGAAATTATATATCACATAAATAAATTGAAAAAAATAACATACGTAAATGAATAAACTCTTACCAGCTCAACAGATGGCATGTCATCCAGTTCTAATTATACCCTTGTCATACCTTCTACCTCTATCATGTTATATCATGGTTCTAATAGCATGGCAACATCCCCAACATCCAACATTACCTTCTCTGGAAGAATATCCTCAACATTTCTCTCATTAAACGTAACTTGACTTATTTTAACATTACCTCCATCCTCATTGGCCCCAACTTGACTGACTTTAACATTATCTTCATCCTTATTTGACCCAACTTGATTGACTTCAATATTACCACCATGTAAAATTTCATTTATAGCTTTTTCCACCTTGTCAACTGTTTCTTTAAGTCCAATACCACTAACACCTTCACTTACGAATATTCACTTCATCAGTTACAACTACACCAACTTCATCATCTTTATGTCCCATACCACTAATCATTGACACTAACATTATCTTGAGTAACACCACATGAACCTTGATTAACAACACCTCCTTCTTGAGTATTCATTCCTTGTTTACCACCCCTACATGAAACTCTTCTAATACAAAATTTCTTCTTCCTGACTCTAACTTCTTTGGAACCTGATGGGTGATTGGGGACAGAAGACCATGTTGGGTAATTGGGGACATTAGAACTTGTTGGGTGATTGGGGACAAAAGTTTCTGGTGATTGATTGGGTAGATAATATTTTTGTGGCCTTCCTATCTACTTTGGTGGCTTAGGCGCAACAACGTTTTTCTCATTCTTGCAACCCTTCCTATTATGGCTAAGATCCAAAAAGTTTCGACATCTGAGTGTACTTGAAACCTTCACTTTTATTGTTTAATACTTGCCCTCATGTTCACTAGCATGCATCTTTCTCTTGGTAGCAGGCCTACCAGGTAGGGGTGCGAGAAAAAACCGAAATCGAATAACTCGCCTGAACCAAATTAGAAATAGGTAAAACGGTTCGAGTTATTCGGGTATCGGGTGACTTAATCGGGTAAACCCAAACCGTATAAGCCTAATCGGTTCGGTTACTGGGTAAGGGTGTGAAGGGTTTTTAAGCAATCAATGAACAAACAAATTCCTAAGTTCACATGCAACCCTAGAAAGATCTATGTTTTCTTCTATGAAGATATAAACTAAATGTTGGATTAGGTGTCTAAGCCATGACTAATAATTAGTATTTACCTAATTAATAGTAGCATAGTCCATTTGGGTTGCCCTCATAGTTGGAGGTTTGGTAGAAAGTTAAAAAGAGAGAGAGGTTGATTTATTATATGATCAATAAATCAAGATATTGTTTATTAATAAATTATGGGGATAATATATTAATTAGAAATAATATTATTTAATTAATAATTAATCAGAAATTAATTGGATTGATTTCTATGGCATTAATTAGATTAATCAGGAGGACAGGTGTAACACCCGGCTTATTAACAAAAACACCCCAAAAATTTTTGTTTTTTTTTTCAAACCAAATATTTTACAATAAAAACCATAAGTATGGGGTATTAGTTAACAAAATACGAGTACAAGTGTATCACGAAGTACAATACATAAATATTATACATTCTTCAAGCCGGGTTGTCCTTTCAATACTAAGTCCTCAGTCACGGACTTTGTCTTTTCCCTTTGCGGGATTACGCTCACCTGCAGGGACATATCAAATAAACTGTGAGCTACAAAGCCCAATGAGTAATCAAGCAATCAGATAAGCATATACAAGAGAATAACAACAATTAAACTCTTAAACAATTTCTGTCCCAAAAGTCATGGTCATCACTGACCGCACCGTAATCATAGCCATAAAGGCCGCACCGAATATCATAGCCCGAAGGCCGCACCAAAATCATAGCCCGAAGGCCGCACCAAGCATCGGAGACATAGCCCGAAGGCCGCACCGGAGTCATAGCCCGAAGGCCGCACCATCACGGGTTCAATAACCCAAAATCATGGTCCTAAGACCGCACCATTTAATATCAACGATAGTAATCTTAGCCAAAGGCTGCATCAATATATCATACTAGATATAATCAAGATTACTCACCTTGTTGCTTGCTACCACTAGCTTTCGTCGTTTCTTGACTTGTAATGTATTCCGTAAGATTTTGTCCCGTACCTATAATTCCATTATTTCACAATGATTATAGGTTAATATATCATTTCAATTAACTCTAATGCAATAGAGTTCAATACAATATCGTTATTAACAATGCCTAGTTAATAAACTTTCCGTTTACTAACTTTATATGAATTTTACTATTCACCGAGGCATTCGGATTGGTCTACAGTGCCCCTGAGGGGTCGAAAACTCAATCTAAAAATTTTCCCAAACTTTTTAGACCATAACGAGCCTATGGTTCAAATTTGAGCTTAATCGGACAAGCCAAGCAAAAGTTAGCGTTTCAAAGTTCCTGCCTGGCCACTGCCTTGGAGGCGCACTGCGCCAGGGTCAGGGCGCACTGCGCCTGGGCGCACCCCGCCTGGCTCCAGGGCGCACTGCGCCTGGCGCCTGGGCAGGCCTCCTGGCCAGTCGCGATTTGTGCACTGTAGCTTGCAGATTTGGTCCATTAAGCCCTTATTTCTGTTCTTAATCACTTGGGGTTTGTTCCTAGGCTAAAACCTTACATTTTTACAAGGTTTTTAACCATCAAAACACACTCAATCATCCATATGAAGAATTAGGGTTCTTAGTTCTAACAACCCCAAATCTTCAATTTGATCAATTATAACAACCTACTTCCATTTTGTTGAGTTAAGCTCTTACTAGCATGACTTAATGGAAGTATTTCATCAATTAAAACACTCAATCTTAACTGTAATTACAGTTTTTGAATTCCACAAAACCCATCAAGAACAACTAGCAAAAACTTGAAGAACTTACCTCCAAACTTCCAATTCTACCCTTTGAAAGCTATAATTCAATTTGCAAACTTTGATTCTTCAAGAATCCCTTCAAAATGCTGCAACTCTCACACCAAGAATTTCTCCCGTAACTCACCAAAATTCTGCACAAACTAGGAGAAGGTTCCAACCTTTTATACCTCCAAACTTTTCATTTTTGGTCCTTGAAATTACATTTCTTAAACTTTTGCCACCATTTACAAATTAAATGACAAAAATCAAAGTATTATAACATTTTAAGTCCAAGACTCAAAATATTTTTACCAAACAAGTCCTTTTTGTCAAAAGACCAAATTAACCTTTTGGGGTAAAACGACCATTTTGCCCTTTTTATTATAATTACATAATAAAATAAGTTTTGGCGTTACAAATTCTCCCCTCCTTTAAGAGATTTCGTCCCCGAAATCATACAAAAAGTTGAGGGTATTTCTCCCGCATTTCACTTTCGGTTTCCCATGTCATGTCGGAACCTTTGTGATGACGCCAAAGGACTTTCACCATGCTGATCTTCTTATTTCGCAGCTGTCTTGTCTTGCGGTCTAACACTCGCTCGGGTTGTTCCGGGTATCTCAGCTTTTCATCCACCTCAATTTCAGCAAGAGGTATATGTTGAGACTTGTCAAACAAAGTTTTCCTCAAATGGGACACATGGAATACGTCATGTATACCATGAAGTTCATCAGGTAACTCCAATCGATACGCCATGGCTCCAATTTTTTGGGATATACGGAAAGGTCCGATAAAGCGAGGACTCAACTTTCCTTTCTTCCCAAAACGAATTAAGCCTTTCCAAGGGGATACTTTGAGCATTACCATATCTCCTACTTGGAATTCTATCGGTTTCACCCGTTTGTCCGCATACTGTTTCTGTCTATTCTGAGCTACCTTCAAATTTTCGCGTATCAGTTTGATCTTTTCTTCAGTCTGTGCTACAATTTTGGGTCCAGCCAACGGCTTTTCCCCAACTTCAGTCCAGCAGGTCGGAGTACGACACGGTGCTCCATACAAGGCTTCATACGGGGCCATCTGAATGCTGGAATGATAGCTGTTATTATACGCGAATTCCACCAAAGGTAAATGATCCTCCCAGCTTCCACCGAAGTCTATGACACAAGTCCTCAACATATCTTCCAAAGTTTGGATCGTTCTTTCACTCTGACCATCGGTCTGTGGATGATATGCGGTACTCATAAGTACTTTTATACCCAATTGTTCTTGAAGACTTTGCCAAAAATGGGAAGTAAATCTGCTATCTCTGTCCGACACAATCGATGCTGGTAATCCATGCCGACAAATTACCTCATCAATGTAGATTTTCGCCAGTTGATCTACTTTGTACTTTTCTTTATATGGTATAAATTGTGCCGATTTAGTCAATCGATCCACAATCACCCATATAGAATCATAACCTCGCGGTGTCCGCGGCAACTTTGTTACAAAATCCATGGTAATATGGTCCCACTTCTTCTCTGGTACCGGCAATGGTTGTATTTCCCCGTACGGTTTCTGATGGTTTGACTTAACTTGCAGACAAGTCAAACATCTTTCCACAAATCTTCCGATGTCCCTCTTCATTCCAGGCCACCAATACATCGGTTTTAACGTCCGATACATCTTGGTACTGCCCGGATGAACCGCATAACGGCTATAGTGTGCATATTCTAGAAGTAAACTCCGTGCTTCTCCTTGTTTCGGGACCCATATTCGACCTCTGAAGGTCTTCAATTTCTGCGCATTTTCTTCCAGATGCTTCAAGTATCCAACCATTCTTTCACTTTTTATATTCTCCGGTTTACACGCTTCTTCTTGTGCTGAACGGATCAATCCTGGTAACCGGCTTACTACACCCATGCATGCGGATGTAATTTTCACAGGAGCTTCTTTTCGGCTTAGCGTATCTGCCACCACGTTCGCCTTACCAGGATGGTATTGAATTTCACAATCAAAGTCTTTCAGCAAATCCATCCACCTTTGCTGTCTCATACTAAGCTCCTTCTGGTCGAAGAGGTACTTCAAGCTCTTGTGATCCGTGTAAATAACAAACTTTACACCGTATAAATAATGCCTCCACAGCTTCAATGCTAGAACCACAGCAGCTAATTCTAGATCATGAACTGGATACTTCTTCTCGGCATCTTTCAATTGTCGGGACGCATAGGCTATGACCCGACCTTTCTGCATTAGAACACACCCAAGACCAATTCTGGAAGCATCGCTGTAGATCACGTACTCTTCTCCGCTTTGTGGTAGAGCTAACACCGATGCTTCACATAAAGATTGTTTCAGTTTCTGGAATGCTTCTTGTTGTTTTTCGGCCCACGTGAACTTTTCACCTTTCTTAGTTAACTTGGTCAACGGAGCAGCTATCGAAGAGAAATTCTCGACAAATCTTCTATAATAGCCTGCTAAACCAAGGAAACTTCGTATTTCAGTTGGACTCCGGGGCGGTTCCCACTTCATCACGGCCTCAATCTTTGCTGGATCAACTTTCACTCCTTCGGCATTGATTACATGACCAAGAAATTGGACTTCTCTTAGCCAGAAATCACACTTGGAGAATTTCGCATACAGCTTTTCTCGACGAAGCAACTCCAACACTTGTCGCAGGTGCACTTCATGTTCAGCTTGGCTTCGCGAATACACCAAGATGTCATCAATAAACACTATCACCGAGGTATCAAGGAACGGACGACACACTCGGTTCATGAGATCCATGAATACGGCTGGAGCATTGGTTAATCCAAAAGGCATCACCAAAAACTCATAATGACCGTATCGCGTTCGGAAAGCTGTCTTCGGAATGTCTGACTCCCTTATCTTCAACTGGTGGTATCCTGACCTCAGGTCAATCTTGGAAAAGTAAGACGCGCCTTGCAGCTGGTCAAACAAATCGTCTATTCTAGGTAGCGGGTACTTGTTCTTCACTGTGATCTTGTTTAACTCCCGATAGTCAATACACATGCGCATTGACCCATCCTTCTTCTTGACAAACAGAATAGGGGCTCCCCAAGGCGATGTACTCGGTCTAATAAAACCCCTGTCTAGCAGTTCTTCCAGTTGCTTTCGTAGTTCCACCATCTCTGAAGGTGCTAAACGGTATGGAGCTCGAGCAATAGGTGCAGCTCCCGGAACCAGTTCAATCGTGAACTCAACCTGTCGATCCGGTGGCAACCCTGGAAGTTCGTCTGGAAACACATCTGGGAATTCGTTCACCACATTCACATTCGCTACCCCCACTTTAATCGGTTGAGCCACCGATACATAAGCTAGATAGGACATCCCTCCTTTACTGATACAGCTTCGAGCTTGAGCAAAAGAGATGACTGGCATTCGCAACCGAGGTCGCTCACCTTGAATCTTTATCCATTTTCCATCCGGTGATAACACTATGATGTTTTTATTTCTGCAATCCATGTTAGCATAATTCGTTGCTAACCAATCCATCCCCACAATTACACCAAACTCATTAGTAGTCATCGGCTTCAAATCTATAGGGAAGACGGTCCCGTAGATTTTAAGCTGACAACCTTCCAGATGTTCAGAAACCCAAACATATCGGCCGTCCGCTATAGCTACTTCTAAACTTTCGTCCATTGGTGTTAACGGTACATTCAAGCGAGGCAACAAAGACTCCGATACAAAACAGTGTGTTGCTCCTGGATCAAATATAACATATACAGGTATGGTATTGAGAGTAAAGATACCTGTAATCACATCCGTCTTCTCACGGGCTTCCTCCACGGTCATCTGGAAAGCTCGCGAGGCCACTGGTCGTCCCCTATTCTTCGGCTCTTCTTTCTTCCCGCCCTGTTCGATCCTGGGTCTATCACTGATCGCTATAGACTTCAACTCGGGACAGTTCAGGCGAAGATGATCCGTAGCTCCACACTGGAAACGCCTACGTTCCGCCCGACAGTTGTAAGCATCATGCCCCGGTTTTCCACAATTTCGACAACTTGTGGATGTAGTGTTGACCCGGCAACTCCCGGAATGCCATTTTCTGCATTTTTCACACCATTTTCTATCGTCTCTTTGACCTTTACCCTTAGCACCGGATTGTTGCGACTTCTTCTGAGGCGTCCAACCTTGGTCTTCCGCCTTTCGTTTTGTCTCCAAGACTTTCTTTTCGTCTTCCTGTCGCTTCAGTTCTGTTTCTCTTTCCGTGGCTCGATCCACCACTTGCCGGAAAGTAGTTAGTTTCAACGGTTGCACTATTTCTCTAATCCGGGTTGTCAACCCCCGGACATACTTGTCGATCTTTCTCTTTTCAGTGTAAATATGGTGTTCCGCAAACCTAGCTTTCTCCAGAAAGCTAAGAGTATATTCCTGAACAGATCGGGAACCCTGTTCCAGGTGCAAGAATTCATCCTCCAACTTCTGAATAGCTACTTCCGAACAGTATTCTTCATTGAACTTTGTCTTGAATTGCTCCCAAGGTACCGATTGAGATGAATCAAGATCCAGTGATTTGTAGTAGGTTTGCCACCAATGTAGTGCACCGCTTGTAAGTTGGTTCGTGGCAAATTCCACTTTATCATCATCCGCACACTTGCTTACTCGAAACACCTTCTCGATATGCATGATCCATTCCATAGCTTTGACTGGATCATCTGTCCCCGAGAATTCCTTTGGTTTGCAACCAAGGAAGGATTTATAAGTACACCCAATTTTATTTGTCGAGGCTTCTCCACCTTGAGTTTCTTTTACTGCCCGGGCACGACTTTCTCCCTGGCTTTCATCTTCTAGCTGCCTGTCATGAACACTTTTTGTAGCCTCTTCAGTAGGATCAGGATTGGCACTCGGATTAGGATTGCCACTCGGGTTAGGGTTGTTTGATAATGCTGGTATCATTTGCCTAACCACTTCTTCCACTATCGCCCGAATATCAGGTGGATTTTTTCCCATCGGTTCCCGTGCTGGTGCTCTTCGCCCAACAGAGCCGCGTGACCTAGCTGGTCCACTTATTGCAGTTCCACGCGAATTCACACCAGTGGGATTGCTTCGTGTATTTCTCATACTTCAAAATTTCAGCAAACCGTTAGATTACACATATAATAACAACTTATATATATCTAACCGTCCATTTATCTATTCTTCTCTCAAGGTTTAAGTCCAGGAATCTAGTCTAAGACACCTAGTTCACTTAAACCACGGCTCTGATACCAACTTGTAACACCCGGCTTATTAACAAAAACACCCCAAAAATTTTTGTTTTTTTTTCAAACCAAATATTTTACAATAAAAACCATAAGTATGGGGTATTAGTTAACAAAATACGAGTACAAGTGTATCACGAAGTACAATACATAAATATTATACATTCTTCAAGCCGGGTTGTCCTTTCAATACTAAGTCCTCAGTCACGGACTTTGTCTTTTCCCTTTGCGGGATTACGCTCACCTGCAGGGACATATCAAATAAACTGTGAGCTACAAAGCCTAATGAGTAATCAAACAATCAGATAAGCATATACAAGAGAATAACAACAATTAAACTCTTAAACAATTTCTGTCCCAAAAGTCATGGTCATCACTGACCGCACCGTAATCATAGCCATAAAGGCCGCACCGAATATCATAACCCGAAGGCCGCACCAAAATCATAGCCCGAAGGCCGCACCAAGCATCGGAGACATAGCCCGAAGGCCGCACCGGAGTCATAGCCCGAAGGCCGCACCATCACGGGTTCAATAACCCAAAATCATGGTCCTAAGACCGCACCATTTAATATCAACGATAGTAATCTTAGCCAAAGGCTGCATCAATATATCATACTAGATATAATCAAGATTACTCACCTTGTTGCTTGCTACCACTAGCTTTCGTCGTTTCTTGACTTGTAATGTATTCCGTAAGATTTTGTCCCGTACCTATAATTCCATTATTTCACAATGATTATAGGTTAATATATCATTTCAATTAACTCTAATGCAATAGAGTTCAATACAATATCGTTATTAACAATGCCTAGTTAATAAACTTTCCGTTTACTAACTTTATATGAATTTTACTATTCACCGAGGCATTTGGATTGGTCTACAGTGCCCCTGAGGGGTCGAAAACTCAATCTAAAAATTTTCCCAAACTTTTTATACCATAACGAGCCTATGGTTCAAATTTGAGCTTAATCGGACAAGCCAAGCAAAAGTTAGCGTTTCAAAGTTCCTGCCTGGCCACTGCCTTGGAGGCGCACTGCGCCAGGGTCAGGGCGCACTGCGCCTGGGCGCACCCCGCCTGGCTCCAGGGCGCACTGCGCCTGGCGCCTGGGCAGGCCTCCTGGCCAGTCGCGATTTGTGCACTGTAGCTTGCAGATTTGGTCCATTAAGCCCTTATTTCTGTTCTTAATCACTTGGGGTTTGTTCCTAGGCTAAAACCTTACATTTTTACAAGGTTTTTAACCATCAAAACACACTCAATCATCCATATGAAGAATTAGGGTTCTTAGTTCTAACAACCCCAAATCTTCAATTTGATCAATTATAACAACCTACTTCCATTTTGTTGAGTTAAGCTCTTACTAGCATGACTTAATGGAAGTATTTCATCAATTAAAACACTCAATCTTAACTGTAATTACAGTTTTTGAATTCCACAAAACCCATCAAGAACAACTAGCAAAAACTTGAAGAACTTACCTCCAAACTTCCAATTCTACCCTTTGAAAGCTATAATTCAATTTGCAAACTTTGATTCTTCAAGAATCCCTTCAAAATGCTGCAACTCTCACACCAAGAATTTCTCCCGTAACTCACCAAAATTCTGAACAAACTAGGAGAAGGTTCCAACCTTTTATACCTCCAAACTTTTCATTTTTGGTCCTTGAAATTACATTTCTTAAACTTTTGCCACCATTTACAAATTAAATGACAAAAATCAAAGTATTATAACATTTTAAGTCCAAGACTCAAAATATTTTTACCAAACAAGTCCTTTTTGGCAAAAAGACCAAATTACCCTTTTGGGGTAAAACGACCATTTTGCCCTTTTTATTATAATTACATAATAAAAATAAGTTTTGGTGTTACAACAGGTGCTGAAGTTGTTCCAATTCAATAGTTGAATTAACACGCGTGGCGCGCGAATGTATAGGCCGCGGCGCGCGTGTAAATAATCTGGAAAATGGTTTAGAGATTGGGTTTATCTTTGTTTGAAAGTCAAACGAGGTTTATCTCTAAGGGTCATTTGGTAACCTATAAATAGGGACCCCTGGACCTCATATTCAGTGCTAATTCTATTATTCTCTCTCTGGAATTTTCGATCCATATACCTCCTGCTCCCTAGGTATGACTTTCATTTGAGGCAAGAAATTTTTGTTGCTTTGCTTCCAAGAAACTTAAGGTTGGTTTTCTGTTTTAATATTTAGTTTTTTTTATTGGCCTCTAGGAGCTTGTTATATGTTCAATAGTAGAAAACATAGATCCTCATAGGTTGCATGTGAACTTAGGTTATTTAGTTTATGGTTTGCTGAAAACCTTTCAGTGGTATCAGAGCCTGTTCTTGTTTTCTTGTTGAATAGTTATAACTGTCTTAGGGTTTAAAGCTTATAAACCCTAATTTGATTATGGATCGATTTCTTGGATTAGGGTTTTGGAAACCCTAATCCCCCCTAGTATTTTCGATTTTGCCTATTAGGGTTTTAGGAGGTTTTCTATTTTGGTAACTTTAATTGGTTAATTAAATAGATAACCTTAAACCCATTGTTTGAATTCGAAAATTAAGGGGTTTTAGATAGGTTTAAAATTAGTTTGATTAATTTGGTGAAACCTATCTACATTTGAATTAATTTAATTAATTGTTAATTAAAAGATAATTCAAATGATTTAATTTAATTTTATATTATCGAAAATTAAAGGATAAATCCTAAAATATTTTAAAAGGTTTAAAATATCAAGATTTAATTGATTTAATTAATTGTTAATTAAAAGATAATTAAATCGATTTATTAAAGGTCTAATTTAATTTTGAATTTAATAGTTAAATTGAAAAAAATTAAAAGATAAACCTTGAATATTTTAAAGGGTTTTAAAATATATCTTATATATGTTATTAAAAGTTAATACTATATGTATAAGATAAATTGGTTAGTCAAATCAATAGTAGGCCTCATTCACGAAGCTGATCTATAAAGTGGGTATAAGGAGACTGCCTATAAAATGGTGGTCTAATGGGTGAACACTCTCACCCACCGCTCGCCTGATCAGTGGAGGGTCGTTAGCCGAACGGGTTTGATAGGACCGCTAAATCATTAAAAGTATAATGATCAAAAGTACTAGAACACTTTACAAAATCCCAATCTAGTTACTTTAGAAAAATGTGAATTTGATGCTAATCCATGAAATTGCACATTGCACTTTATGAAATGTTGGTGGAGTGTGTGTGGTTTACCGGCACACCAATAGGAGTTCATAAAGAGTGGCAATGGGTTTCTCGGGTGTTATCATTGTTGATGGAGCGTGTGTGGTTTACCGGCACATCAATTTGAGATGATAATGGACCCCGGGAGTACCAAGCTAATTTGTATGGTTATTCACATCCGGTTTGTGATCCTCGGCATCCGAGTCACAAATGGTGCGGCATATCCGAGATTAAACATGCTATTGAACAGTTCAATAAATCTCAAAAGAAACTAGGAATTCCATTATAATAAGATTACTTTCCGCGGTGGAATTGCCTGAATCGTCATTCGCCTACCTTTATAAAATTTGCAAATAGATTACGGCATCCCTCTTCTATGTTGTAAATTGTTATAGTTGGATCCTAGCCTTATTTTATATTGGGTTATTATAAGGACCGGAAAGTATCTAATTAAACTTACCTTCTTTTATAGATGTCTTCTGCTGATCAATCCGCTCCCCATTCTAACTCCAACAATGTCACTTCTATCTTGTCATTGTGCTCCAAAGTGACGTTCGATGGCACTAACTACAATGACTGGATCCGTAACATCAAGATGGCTCTTAGGTTTGAACATAAAGAGTATGTTCAGGAAACCGAGATTGTTGACATTGACCCTGATACTGCTACTCCCGAGGAACTTGCCTCATACCAAAAACATTCTGATGATGCGACCAAAGTGGCCTGCATCATGATCACCACAATGAACCCTGAATTGCAAAGGATATATGAAGACTACTGGCCCTACGAGATGCACAAAGAGCTTGCGGAAAAGTTTCGCAAGCAGGAGCGCATCAAGAGGCACGAGGTAGTAAAAGCCTTCACCAACGACAAGCCTAGGGATGGAGAGTCCATCTGCAGCCACGTGCAAAGGATGCAAGGATACGTGGAAAGGCTTAGAAAGCTTGAGATGGCAGTACATGAGGATTTAGCTGTAGACATAGTGCTAAATTCCTTACCGAGTTCATATGACCAGTTCACGTTAGCATATCATTTGAACAATTCTCAGGCCACCTTGGCTAAGTTGCATCGCATGCTTAGGACTGCTGAAGACGGGATGAAGGGTAAAAGTGTACCTCCGGTTAATCAGCCCGTCTTAGCCATTGGAAGTGACAAAGGAAAGAAACGGAAGGGCCCTCCTAAGCAAAATTGGAGGGAAAAGGTTCATATCGGGTCGTCCAGTAATGGCTCGAGAACCAAGTCTTCCCACATTCCTTGTGTGGCCAACCCCAATGAAGCCAACTGTTTTTATTGCAAAGAAAAGGGTCATTGGAAGAGAAGCTGCCCCAAATACTTGCAGGACGTCAAGGATGGGAAAGTAAAGCCATCGACAGCATGTATATACACTATCTCTAAAAACTCACCATCTTCTAATTCTTGGGTCCTTGATACAGGATGTGGTTTTCACATTTGTTCTGATTTGCAGGGACTAAAGGAAAGCAAGGAGGTGGAGCATGGTAGACTGAACCTGATCATGGGCAATAGGAGATCGTCCCCTGTTACCAAAATCGGTGTATATAGTTTAGTGCTTAGTAGTGATGTTAGCCTAGAGTTATTTAATTGTTGCTATTCGTCAGAAATGGCAAGAAACATTATTTCATTTCACGCATTATTCAGACAAGGATTTCAGTTTTCGTTTGATAATAAAATTGGTTCAATTTTTGTTTTCAAAAATGGTATTTTGATTTTTACTGCTTATCCTTGTGATGGTGTGTATGAAACTGTTGAATGTGCTGACAATTTTGGACATAGTGTAAATTATATTGATTCTACTAGTGGTGTAGAAAAGGCATGTATGTGGCATAGTCGGCTTGGGCACATCAGCAAGAAACGCATCGCCTAACTCCAAAAGGATGGAATGTTGGAATCATTCGACCTCAAGTCGGATGATGTATGCGAATCTTGTCTGTTGGGCAAGATGACTAAATCACCTTTCAAAGGGTCTTTTGAAAGAGGTGAGGGTCTGCTGGACATCATTCACATGGATATGTGTGGTCCATTCAGATCAACCATAAAGGATGGCACGCGGTTCTACATAACCTTTACTGACGATTTTAGTAGATACGGTTATATCTACTTAATCAAGCACAAGTCAGAAACCTTTGAAAAGTTCAAATAGTTTAAGAACGAAGTAGAGAATCAATTAGGCAGGAAGGTAAAGACGCTCAGGTCCGACAGAGGCAGAGAGTATCTTAGTACCGAGTTCCTAGACTATCTAAAGGAATGCAGAATAGTTTCGCAGTTAACACCTCCTAGAACACCACAGTTGAACGGTGTTGCCGAGAGGCGTAACCGAACCCTGTTAGACATGGTTCGTTCCATGATGAGTCGAGCTTCACTTCCCATTCACTTCTGGGGGTATGCCTTAGAGACTGCCGCCCATATCCTCAATCTTGTCCCAACTAAGAAGGTTGCAAAATCACCTCATGAAATATGGACAGGGAAAGTTCCCTCGCTGGCACATATCAAAGTCTGGGGTTGTGAGGCTTTTGTTAGACAAGAGACTCAATAAAAACTTGCAGAAAGAAGCTAAAGGTGTTTCTTCATTGGTTACCCCAAACAGTCCTTTGGATATCTATTCTACAGACCGAGCGAGGACGTGGTCTTTGTAGCTAGACGAGCGGTCTTTCGAGAAAGAGAGCTCATATTCAAAGAGGACAGTGGGAGTGCCATTGATCTTGAAGAAATTCAAGAGTCATCAGATGACGCGACCTTAGGAGAAACTAGCAACCAATATGAGGAAGAAGTTCCTGTTGGTCCAACTGATGTGTCCTTACCTCTTAGGCGCTCCGGTAGAGTTAGCATGCCACCCGAGTTTTATGGTTTCCATATAACTACGGATGGGGACACGTTTGTCAGTGATAGGACACTGATAAATTTGGATGAGCCAGCTAACTACCAGGAAGCAGTGGTGGGCCTAGAGTCTGCCAAGTGGAAAGAGGCAATGGATAGTGAGATCAAGTCCATGTATGACAATCAAGTTTGGAACTTGGTTGACAACGTACCGCGTCGAAAGACAGTCGGGTGCAAGTGGATCTTCAAGAAGAAGACCGACATGGACGGAAAGGTACACACTTTCAAGGCAAGGCTGGTTGCGAAGGGCTTTACTCAAACCCTAGGGGTTGGCCATGACGAGACCTTCTCACCAGTAGCCAAGATAAAGTTTATTAGGATAATGCTGGTCATAGCTGCATTTCATGACTATGAAATTTGGCAGATGGACGTCAAAACCGCTTTCCTTATTTGGAAGTTGACTGAGGATGTTTACATGAATCAGCCAGAGGGTTTTGTCGATGCAAAGTATCCCAATATGGTGTGTAAGCTTAAGAGATCGATCTACGGATTGAAACAAGCTTCTCGTAGCTGGAATATTTGTTTCCATGAGAAAGTCAAAGAGTTTGGTTTCTCTAGGAGCGAGGATGAGTCCTGCGTATATGTCAAGGCTAATGGGAGCATAGTCATCTTTCTGGTACTGTATGTTGATGACATACTGCTCATGGGAAACGACATTCCAACCTTGCAAGATGTCAAGTCTTGGCTTGGGAAGTGTTTTGCCATGAAGGACCTAGGAGACGCTGCCTATATTTTCGGGATAAGAATATTGAAAGATAGGAAGAAGAGACTAATTGGACTTAGTCAGGGTATATACTTGGAAAATGTACTAAAAAGGTTTAGTATGGAAAATTCCAAGAAGAGAGAGCTACATATCCAAAGTAATGCAAAGTTGAGTAAGACTCAAAGTCCGAATACTGACGAGGAGATAGCTGACATGAGTCGGGTACCTTACGCTTCGGCTGTAGGGTCGATCATGTACGCTATGACGTGTACTCGCCCTGACGTGGCTTTTTCTTTGAGCATAGCCAGTCGGTACCAGGGAAACCCTGGAAGGGCACATTGGATAGCTGTGAAAAATATACTCAAGTATCCGCGAAGGACAAAGAACATGGTGTTAGTCCTTGGTGGCAGTGATACCTTGAGAATTGAATGATATACAGATGCCAGCTTTCAGACGGATAAAGACAATGGTCGGTCTCTGTCGGGCTGGGTATTCCTTTTGAATGGGGAAGCAGTAACTTGGAAAAGTTTCAAGCAAGAGACGGTGGCTGATTCCACGTGCGAATCAGAGTACATAGCGGCAAGTGAAGCATCAAAGGAAGCGGCTTGGCTGAAGAACTTCATCGGTGAGCTTGGAGTAGTCCCGGGCATTCAGGAGCCCATGGAACTGTTCTGCTATAAGAAGGAGCGGTAGCCTTGACAAAGGAACCGCGAGACCATGGAACGTCCAGGCATATCGACAGAAAGTACCACTACATCAGACATAGAGTAGAAGAAGGTCACCTCCTTGTAAAGAGGGTATCATCAGAAGATAATCCTGCAGATCCCTTGACAAATGCTCTGAGTAGGATTAAGCATAATCAGCATGTTAGGAGCATTGGATTAAGAGATGATATCAGTTTTTGTAATTAGATAGGTTTTTGAAACTTGTAACAATGTAATTGTATTTGACTTTTGTGATTTAATAATGGAGATTTATTAATGAGTAATGGTTTACTACTTTTGTCAATACCCTATCATTGTGTTTCATTTTGCATGTTTACTTCCTGAATAATTGGATTATTTAAATATCTACAGTCGCTCATACTCTTAGGGAGTAAGTATGAAGTAAGACTGTCATGAATTGGTTTGTAGATTGTCTAAGAAGTTAGACATTGCAATAAGATTGCTGCAACGTTCGTGAGTACTTGGAAATGGAGATTTGAGTATTGGATAAACCCGCCCTCAATGGATTGCTTCATGGATTACATCATGAGCAATGTTGAGAAGATAATATTTTTTGATCTTTAAGCTAAGATATATGAGTTATGATTTACTAAGCGGTTATTCATGTGAGTGATTTGTCTGGTAAAAGACATAAGTATATGAGTCGAAGCTTATTCGTCACTTGACCCTAACGGGGAATAGATATATGTAGGCCTCTCGATAAATTTGAAGTTGACTAAAAGGGTTGGCCAAGCGAGACTAAATTGACTTGCCTAAGAGTCATATGCGAATCAGAAATCGAGAAACAGTGAATCAGACCAGGATTGCTTTTAATCCATGTCTTGAGTCTGAACAATATCTTGTTGGACGAAGGATCATCTGATCACTTATCTATGGACAGACAGCGGTTTCTAGGAAGCTACAGATGCTGATTAATTAGAGGTTAAATTGGTAATTATAGTCATAGACTTATCCAAGTGGGAGACTGTTGGATTAGGTGTCTAAGCCATGACTAATAATTAGTCTTTACCTAATTAATAGTAGCATAGTCGATTTGGGTTGCCCTCATAGCTGGAGGTTTGGTAGAAAGTTAAAAAGAGAGAGAGGTTGATTTATTATATGATCAATAAATCAAGATATTGTTTATTAATATATTATGGGGATAATATATTAATTAGAAATAATATTATTTGATTAATAATTAATCAGAAATTAATTAGATTGATTTCTGTGGCATTAATTAGATTAATCAGAAGGACAGGGGCTGAAGTTGTTCCAATTCAATAGTTGAATTAACACGCGCGACACGCCAATGTATAGGCCGCGGCGCGTGTGTAAATAATCCGGAAAATGGCTTAGAGATTGGGTTTATCTTTGTTTGAAAGTCAAACGAGGTTTATCTCTAAGGGTCATTTGGTAGCCTATAAATAGGGACCCCTGGACCTCATATTCAGTGCTAATTCTATTATTCTCTCTCTAGAATTTTCGATCCATATACCTCCTGCTCCCTAGGTGTGACTTTCATTTGAGGCAAGAAATTTTTTGTTGCTTTGCTTCCAAGAAACTTAAGGTTGGTTTTCTGTTTTAATCTTTAGTTTTTTTTATTGGCCTCTAGGAGCTTGTTATATGTTCAATAGTAGAAAACATAGATCCTCATAGATTGCATGTGAACTTAGGTTATTTAGTTCATGGTTTGCAGAAAACCTTTCACTAAAAACCTAAGGCCAACATTTATTTCTAAAGATCAAATTAAGAATAACCAACCTTTTGATCTTGTTCTTGAAGCTAGCAGTAAACAGATCCTACCTCAAATGCAAGTCACACCCAAAGCAATGGAGAAGAGATTCCAGCAGAGTAACACAGAGAGAGAGGAGGCGTGATTTTCAGGGAGCCAGGAGGTTCCTTATATAGCCTTCTATGGTTACACGTGAAACCCTAGAGGAGCCTCCAAAGTAGGCAAGTTTGTTGACCACTTGGACCAGACTTCTCAAGCCCTAATTAGGGTTTCACCACCTATGGAGAAGCCTCCATAGTTGGCGCCACTTTTGGCCCCTAGCAACTGGCTTGCCAGTTATTCAACTATTGAATAAATACAAACCAGTCCCTGCACTTATAATTAATTTATTTAATCACTAAATTAAATCCAATTAATTCTAGATTAAATCTCAATTAATTATTATAGTTTCTAATTAATAAACTATTTATTTATTTCTATTGATTTATTAAAAATTAATAAATCAACCTATCACTCTACTGAACTCTACACTAAACCTCCAGCTATGAGGGCAACCCAAATGGACTTTGCTTCAATTAACAAGATAAATACAATTATAAGTCATGGCTTAGACACCAAATACAACAGGGTGTTCATTTTTGGGTTACCCAATTAACCCGAATAAGGGTTTAATTAAAAAAAGTAAAATTTTTGTATTTCATTTAAAATCATGGGTACTTTGGTCCATATAGAAATCAGGGGATACGAGAATACGTGATACAATCCGATATCATACATCTCCTAAATCCCTATTCATCAAGTCAAGTCTCACACTCTCACAGTCTCACTGAAGACACCTCCAACTCCATGCTCCAGCCGCCGGGCCTCCACCGATCCACTCCACCCTCCGGCGACGGCCGACGACCAGCCCTCCATTCCACCCTCCGACGAACTCTCAGAGACTCTCCACTCTCCATCACGATTCACGCTTCACGGCTTCAGTGATTCCTGCATCGAACCCAAATCAAAGCCAAGGTAAACCTTTCCTTTATTCTTTTGTTTCTTCCTTTCTGAGAAATTGCCGTTGCTAGAAGCGATTATTTTAATTTTGAAGGAATGATTTTGCCTGTTGCTGTAGCTGTTTCTTTGAATTTTGAAGCAACTATTTTGAACCGATTACTTTATGTCTTTCTGAGAAATTGGTGTTGTTGTTTCTTTATTTTTTATTTGATTATGTTTGGGTCATTGGGTGTATTAATCTGGAGCCTAAGATATTTCTGTTGCTGACTTGCAGGAGCCTGTAATTGATTATGTCCTTCTGTTTCTGTAAACTGTAATCTTGTTAATTTATTTCAATGTGTTGTTGTTGTTAATTTATTTCAATATGTTGTTGTTGTTAATTTATTTCTATTGCTGACTTGCATAGAAAATTAATCTATGTTGTTTGTTGTTAATTTATTTCAATGTGTATATTAATCTATGTTGTTTGTTGTTTATGTGTTTATGCGTTTATGTTTGGGTGTAAAGTGTATTAATGTTCCTATAAACTGTAAATTTATTACTAATTGTGTTTTTTTAATTGATTCATGTCTATATCGATTAATTTGAGTGATGACAAAACAAATCAAACAATGGATAATGAAAGCACCGCGAAAGCCAATGGCGCCTCACAACCAGAAGTGAAACGTAGGCAAACTAAGAAAAGATCAGATGTTTGGACTCACTTTTCTGAATTTGATGATGTTACGAGTGTATTGAAAAGCGAGTGCAACTATTGCGGTAAAGAATACTTTTCTAGTTCTAGTAAACATGAGACTAGTAGTCTGTGGACACATTTGAATGGATGTCTACCTTACAAGGCGACACTTGGTGATAGTCAAACACAACTCACTTTCCATCCAATAAGATGATTGCATGGAAGTTCGACCAAAAAGCTAATAGGGATGTGTTGTGTTTTCAAACATACATATAAAACACCCAGAAACGGCACCAAGAAACTTGATGTGTTACTAGCGTATATAAGATTTTCGAAAATGATTTTCACATTAGTTTTACATTTTTAAACAGGGAAATACCATGTATGAATAGAACAACACAATTAGGCAAGTGTACCTAGTCGATTGTAGTATAGTAATGGTAAATCCAGGTTGTCGACCCAAGGGAAAACGGCTATCTTTAAGTTAAGAAAATCAATTATCAATTAACAATTATTAAAGCAAATACTCAGAGGCGAGTTTTAATGAAAACTCGTAAAACTTTGATTATAAAATAAATGACGAAATAATAAATGATCATAACAAAAATAACAAGGGAAGCTTTCGTCTAGGATTTGTTGATTCATATAAACATATGTTGACTAGTTTTGATTATGTGCAATGAGTTTAAATAGGTTGCATTAAGTGGTAGGATCGTATGGTCAAGTCACCATTTCTATGACTGCTAAGTTAAAATAGCACAATGGTCATGCAACTAAATAACTAATAATCATCAAGTATTAATACAATCTAGCATGCAAACATAGCCCATATCCTAATGGTCAAAGTGATATGTTCATACAATCAATGGTCATGAGTTGCAACTAAATGTGATATAAGTCTTATTTCACTAATCAAGTTTATAACTTAGATAACCTTCCTAGTTAAATGGTCAATAACTAGTCCAATGATATGATATATAGTTGTCAATTATACATCACAACGGTTCATGTGATCAATACGTTTAAATGGCCATTTAAACTTAATCATATGAAGATGGCAATCAAGAATACAAACTGTAACCACATTTAATATGTATAACATGCAAGTTATATATCCTAACCGATGTTAAACTCAAATCAAGAACTAGATCAACACATATTATATTAATGAATCAACATCAACTAGGCAAAAGTTACGGGAAATATAAATTACAAAACATAAAAGTAAACATTAATACTTAGATTCGATTGAACCATCTAGTTATGTTTGATATGTTATTAGTGCAATGGATATTGAACGTTAAATACCGATTTCTAAAGTGATTAGATGTTTTGGTCCAACTACCTAATCCTATGATTATAAGGTCATTAATGGCAATGGTCATGCGATTATATATTCCAAATAATCATGTATTGGTTCGTATCATACAAGGTTCATTCGAGCTTTTGATCTCAATGGTCATGATAATCAAATTAGTTTGTACAGATTGGTCCTCTAGTACAAACTTTGCATATACATACAAGATTCTACCTTCGTGACTTAACCCTAGGATTTGGTCCATCACTAGTCATATCTGCCTAATGGTCATAGCACAGTTATGATATAAGTCATATAGTCAGATTGGTCCTCTAGACTAAAATAACTCAGCAATAAGTCCAAAAGGAAGGTTCTTTAACGTATCTGATAGTCAAATGAATTATGCGAGATAAAATATAAAATGCTCACTATCTGATAAATAACAATCAAATCATAACCAAACAGTAATCAAATCTAAGTAATAAATAATGTTTATAACATAATATGAAGAATACGGCCTAGGAAATCATAATAGAATGCTAAACATATATAAAGCAAACCGAATGAAGTCCCGGCCGAACATTCTTCAAGCTCTCGATTCCATAGGTTCCCCTTTGATTTTACAAGCTTTCTGGCAGATGCAGGAGGCAAACTACCGAGTTTGGTGGTGTAGAGGTGCAGAGATGTGATCTGGTCTGAAGGTGATGTCCAAAAGAAGAGCTGAAGGGCTTGTATTTATAGTGGGCACTGGCGTTGGGGCGGTGCGCCTAAAGGAGGGGCGCGGTGCGCCTTTGTGGATCTCAGCACGTTGGCCACTCAGCGAAGCACGTGGGTTTGCATGTGGGTTTCACTTTAATGTCGGATCTGAAGCGCGGTGCGCCCAAAAGTAGGCGGGGTGTGCCCTTGCACATGCATGGCATGTCCTTTGAATCATTGGATGAACGCACGCTTGATTATTTTACTCAAAAGTCGGACGAAAAGCGAATTCAGGAATCTTCCTGGGCGCAGTGCGCCTGGATGTGGGCAGGGTGCGCCCATGGCTTCTGGCAGTTTTGCACTTTGCTTCTTTTTAAGCTCAAATATTTGTGTAATTCGTTCCTTAGCTCCAAACGCGTCTTTTTAGCTTCAAAACAAATATTTAAGCATATTAGGTATCTTTTAGTTCATAACATATATAAAACTAAACTAAAATCACACTGATATCGTGCGGAAAATATGTATAATTTACGCGATATCAGGATGCATTGTCTTATATGCTTGTCGTAAACGAACTTCCTTTTTCATTTGTTGAGACTAAAGCTTTTAGACATTATTCAATCCTGAGTCAACCACTTTTTTAAAATCACATGTAGAACTACTACTGCTAAAGATATCCTAGAATTGTATGATGTTGAAAAAAGAAAGTTGCTGCTTTAATGAAAAAAACAAAGGTATGATATGTTTAACAACAGACTCTTGGACGGCGGTAAACAGGATCAACTATATGAGTCTAACTGCACATTTTGTTGATAATGATTGGAAGTTGACCAAAAAAGTGTTGAATTTTTGTCTTATTGATAGTCATTGTGGAGTTGAAATTGGAAAAGCAATTGAGTTGTGTTTGATAGATTCGGGGATTGATAATGTGATGACAATTTCATTTGATAATGCTAGTTCAAACGATGTGGTGATTGATTATTTGAAAAAGAAGTTTACATCTTGGCCTAAGTGTATTTTGAAAGGAAAATGGGTCCATGTTAGATGTATGACACATATTTTGAATTTAGTTGTTCAAGATGGTATCTCGTATGTCGGTGATTCCGTGAACAAAGTTAGGGCGGCGATAAAGTGGATTCGGCAATCTAATTCAGGAATAAACAATTTTAAGAAGTATGCCGAAATTGAGAAATGTGGTAGTAAAAAAAGTTTGGTGTTAGATGTTGCAACACGATGGAACTACACTTACTTAATGTTGGAAACGGTTGAAGTGTATGAAAAGGCTTTTGCTAGATATGATAATGAATACCCACATTTTGGTGATCACCTTGCAAAGTTACATTTTGAGGTACCGTCCGAGTATGATTGGAATAATGCTAGGAAATTGATGCGGTTCCTAATGCCTTTTTTGATGTGACTGTAAAGTTATCGGGGACACTTTATGTTACATCACATATGTTTCTTGATGATATGACTTCGATTTTTGTTCTTTTGCATAATGATTTGGCATGCTTGGAAGATATGGGTTTGCTAGGCATGTTAAACACGATGAAGAAAAAATTTGACAAGTACTTTAAAGATATTGAGAAAGCCAACATGCTACTTTACATTGCAACGATACTTGATCCTACAAACAAACTAGCATATTTGGATATTTTACTAGTTGACGTTTACGGAAAAGAAGATGGGACTATAATAAGGAAAGCAGTTGAGGATGCTTTGCATGAGTTGTATGATGATTATGTGAGAATTCATGGTTCTTCAACCGGTTCTTCTAATTCATCGTCTTTGGGAAAATGTCCAATAACCAATGATTCCATTTCAAATCCTACGATGAGAGATAAGTTAAGGGAGAAGATGAAGATGCAAATGAGTGGGTCGATGGACAAAAAGATCGAGTTGGACAAATATTTGAGTGAAGTTGTCAAAGATGAATCCGAAAAATTTGACATGTTTTATGGTGGAAGGTGAATGAAATGAGGTTTCCTATTTTATCTTTGATTGCTCTAGACATCTTGGAGATTCCTGTATCAATGGTTGCTTCTGAATCGGTATTTAGCACAAGCGGGAGAGTTCTTGATACATTTAGGATTTCTTTAACTTCTAAAGTTATTGAAGCCCTCATTTGTACACAAGATTGGTTCCTCCATTTAAGTTGTAACCCAGGTGTTGAAAAAGATTTCGATTGACTAACATTCCTTTAAGAAGGTACAATCTACTAATTTTAATAGTTTACTACTTTATAATTATATACTCATTTACATTTGAATTGCTTTAACTCTATTCAACTTTTTCATTGTAGAAGTGGCAAGTGGAAGTGCGTCTAACCAAATCTAGAAGTTGTGGTCATGTTTGATTATGCTTTTGTAATGTTTGAACTTTGTTTTGAACTTTATTTCCGTTTGTAATGTTTGAATTTTATTTCCGTTTTTAAACGTTTGTACTCTATTTCCATTTGTAATGTTTGAATTTGCTTATGTAATGTTTGTACGAATGGAATGAATTTGTGTTTGAATGAAATTTTGTAGGAATGAAACTGAATTTGAATGGATAAATGGCTAAAAATGGATATACGTACTTCTGTTACCCAATAACTCATACCCGAATAAGCCGTTACCCAAATAACCCGTACCCGAATAACCCGAAAACCGAATTACCCGAACCTTATACAGTTCGGTTTCGGCCGGTTAACCCACCACCCAAAAACCCGAATAACCCGAAAACCGAATTACCCGCCCGAGTAACACCCCTGCTACCAGGCATTCTTCTTGCCACAAGAGGTAAGGGCTTTATGTACTCAGTTTCGGCCTAAAGGTTATTGCCATTAACTGTTTGGATGTTTGAGGAGTAACTTTGAATAAATTTTATTTTCGAAAAGTAATCATTAATATATCCATCATGTGTTTGATGGATATAATTAATGGCAGCGATCACATGCACACATGGGATCCATAATAAATCCTATAACCTGCAAGAAGAAGCCTTGGCCTCCAAGTCCACCATATAGATATCACAACCTCTTCTAGCTTAAAAACGTATCTTTCACTATGAATAATTAACCAAAATCTACAATTATTGTAACAGTTAGTAACACCCCTTTAGATGAAGATTAAAATTGTTAAAAGAATAACTTTCGTACCTCATGTTCTTCGCAATAAGGTTCATTTTCCTTATCACTGCTGGACAAATATTGGAATTCCATTTGTTACTTTACTCATTCATGTGTGCAAACATGTCCATAATATTAATTCTTATCTCTTCAAGAATGGTTATCAAAGTTTTTTTTCTTGCCTCCAAAATTATTGATTTGAAGCACTCTGAGATTCCATTCTCAACTGCTTCACAAACATAACCTTAACCAAAGCAGGCTCTACACCATGATTTTGGTTGTTTTGACATCAAATACTCATAAGTCGAAGGACTCAATTTCTTAATGGTTTCCATGTACGTCTTAAAGTCTCCTTCAACATAAATCATTGATGCAACCCAAAACAGTTTTTTAAACTCTAACCCTGTGAAAGCTTTTCTAAATTTGGCATAAATGTGGCGAGCATACGGCCTATGCTCAACATTTGGCAATATATCTTTTATTGATTCAAGAAAACCCTACAAAAATGGGATTAGATTAGTCAATATGTATAAAATTAATTAGCATAACATTTAATGAAAATAACTAACCTTCTGTTGATCCAATATCACTACCAATCACTTGCTTCCATCAAGGTCTAGATCAACAATTAGAAGCTCTAGAAACCAAGTCTAGTTAGGATTATTTTCAACATCCACAACAACCCAAGCCATTTGGTAGACCTGATTATTGGCATATCTACCTATGACTGTCAACAACTCACCATTTACCTCCCCCTTCAAAAAACACCCATCCAAACCAATTACTCTTTGACACCCACTTTTCCAGTCTTCACTTAAAGCTTTAAAATCGATGTAAAATATATGGAAATAGTTTTTTCCATCTGGGTTGCCAATTACATAAACCTTGCATGTCGACCCTAGATTAGATCTTAACAACTCATGGGTATAATCCCATATCCTAGCATAATGATCAATCAATTTACCTTTAATCAGCTGCTTGGCCCATAATTTTTCCCTACGACACTAACCTATTGACAAAACACACATATACTTCTGTATGATATCAGCCATCGTCTCCTTGTTTTTCATATTGGGATTATTTGCAATTTCATTGATAAACTGCTTGCCTATCCATTCAAGGGTAACTAGTGATCCAAATTTAAAGTTTCTAGAACAAACATGATTACTGGTTTAGCTTTTGATTTGGAATGATCTTTCATTGAACATCCAAGTTGCATAGACTCTGAAAGGGATTTCAGTAGTCTCTTTTCTATTCCAACATCTTGCAACAATTCGCACACTTCTTAAAATATATCGCATACCTGTTTGCCACTTCATAATCTTTTACAAATTTCAACTGTCTAGGAGACTAAAAAATGTCACCACGTTTTGGTTCCATCTTGTGTTTGGATCGTGAGATTTTTACCACCTGTTGATCGTCTTCATCACTTTGCAAATCATCCGCTTTGTATATTTGTGCTCTTATTTTATCAGCCATGCTTGAGTTGCTTATGTTTTCATCAATAAGAAGCACATTAAGAATACGTCCTTACACTTATCGAGGCTGGTCACGAACTGTTACCCTGGTTCATGGTCCATGTAAATACCATGAAGCTTAAAATCCATGTCGTTTAAACCAAAGAATGGGTCGTGTAAACCAGAAAACGTGCCTTTATATCCTTCATCTAGTAAATCTATTACAAGAACCTCCCACGAATCAAACTCTATTGTTGTCGAACACCCCCTTTTGGTGATGATCACTTTCGTTTACCCAAGAATTATAGAAAGGCGATGTACGAAAAGGTGGTTCATGCAAAAGGTGATATGCAAGTGATGAGTGTAACCGGCTAGCAGGCTGTTTACCTTCCAAATGCCATAAATGCAATAATCAACCCAAACCATAGGTTTTAATGAACAAAAATTACATTAAAGGATAAATCCTAACATTTGTGACAGATATAAGGGATTTTATGACATTTTCCCAAATAAAAACCCTAACACCCCAAAAGTCCCATCTCTGTTCTCACCAGAAAAGGTCAAGATAACATCTCCGTCATAGCTTACCCTCTGAAATCCTCGCCATTGTCGGCCTTAATGGCACCGAAAAATCCACTGTGCTTGACGTTTTAGCCGCACGGACTGCGCCGACAGCCGGCACCCTCTTTCTCAATTCATCTCCATGCAAGCCTTCATCCAATATGTATAATTTGTTGCATTCATGAAATGTTTGGCAAAGGGTTTTTAAATCGGTACAATTTTTCTTATTTTTGAATGAGATTCAACTATGATCACGTACATTCATATTAGGATGGGAAATCAGACTTGTGTGGCCACTTGGGATGACTTGGGTATCCAAATTTGAGATGTTGAGATTTTTGTGATGAGATTTTAAATAGCCTCTCTTACACATGGGATTTTTACCCCCATGTGGTATATTTTTCATGGCTTTTTGGTTACTAGATTGAATATGTTTGAGCAAGAGTGTTTAGTTTGTTTTGTGTTATCTTTACACATGCCCTATTAAACATCAACTATGAGATATTTTGGACTTCATATGACTTGGTGATTTGGACTTTATAACAATATCATGCATTGCATTACTTCCACTATTTTTACGTGGTGATGTTTATTGCGTTTTATAATGTTAAAAAATGTACTTTGTGTTTGCAATGGTCTTCTCTAAAATTGAAGTTTTCGTAATCCTTTTGAGTATGTAAATGTTTTATGGGGTTTTTACATTGTACATGGATTGGGTAAACACCTATATTCATTTTAAACTGTCAAACCCTGGTAATGCACACTAGGTTCCTCAAGCCAAACATAGTAGTTTGACATATTAGTTTAGTAGATGTAGATGGAGATTGAAGGTTGAAGAGCATAAAGACATTTATAAGATATTTTTTTTATAGATGTCTGAGATAACATTACTTTCCCTTAGTCTATCACTTATGTTGTTACACCCACTATGTTCCTCAAGCCAAACATAGTAGTTTGACATATTAGTTTAGTAGATGTATTTGGAGATTGAAGGTTGAAGAGCATAAATACATTTATAAGACATTATGCATAGATGTCTGAGATAACATTATTTTCCCTTAATCTATCGCTTATGTTGTTACACCCCCGTGCACCTTAATTATTCAAAATGACCTTATCGACAAATCTTCTCTTAAATGTGTTGAGATCATTTGTTAAATGACTATTTGGAATTGTTAGTACGAGGGGCATTTCATATGGTTTACTTATATGAAGAAAATGATTTGTCTGTACGTGCAACAACACTTAAATGAAATCGCACCAAATGGGCACATTATAAATTAAAGAGGAGAGGTACATGTTTGTCAAGGTGGACATATTTTCTTATCATGGGCCACCAATTTAAACTACATGACAAACATTAAAATAGGGTTACGGATACAAATCTAAATATATGTACTAATAGAAAGGGGAAGTGTTCTAGATTACGTTGTGGTCACTTGGTAACGTCTTTGTTAAGCTTAAATTATACAAAATGTTGTAACTTTCATGGTCGTGCTTCACTACTTAAGTATATCGATCATATATGAGGAGACAATAAATCTTATTCCACATCCTTCCACATGGTAGATGTGAGAGGATGTGATGATAGTTAATCCACCATTGTTGGAAAAACATAAACTAGTTAGCGATGTAACAACGCTCATATACCATAGCAAGGAGAGGAACGAAAACAAAAAAACATGTAGATGATGCCACAAGAAAGGGCTTACTCGTTTCAGTTTCCTACGTTCATTAACAACCAATATGTTAAATTCCCAGTTTATCAAGAAGTAAACCAAGAAAGGATTTTGGTAGCCAAACATCATGTTATTTTCTTATGTTTGATTGAATAAAAGAATTTTAAAGTAGGGATAGTAGTATTTGTAGTTTGGCTTCAAGAAACATCATATGATGTTTACCATATTAAAGCGTTTAACCACAAATACACCAAATTTGTTACATCATGAAACCATGTATATTAAATATTAATGTTACAAAATTATAATATTAACAAAAGATACGAATATAGGGCATGTTGAAACTTGTCAAGGACTTGCACAGCTTTAATCATATTGATCTCATAGTAAAGATCAAGGAATTCCATGTGACTTCAAATTAAGTTTCTAACAGTATCGGAAAATGTAATTCATATATTTAGTGTTGGAGGCAATGCTTGTGCATCTTTAATTCTATTGGTTAAATTCATGACCCCCACCCCCGTGTCAGCAAACATGGTAATCAAGACCTATGACATATGCCTAATGACCGAATGTTGAAGGTCTTCGAGTTTTAAGGTCGATAATGAGATATTTAAGGTATGAAAGCGGACTCATATATGTCTAAACTGAGAAATAAAGTCCAAGGCAGTGTTGTTAAAATATTGTGTTGTCTAACCTTTGTGTGTGCTACTTTAGATTTTATCGATGGTGGCGACATAGGAGATAGAGTGCATTGTTGTGACTGTGAGAAGACCATTACGAGTTTACAACTCGTGAGTTAGATAATGATTTGAAAATGTTTGGATAAACAATGTTTACTAATTTGTTGTGATTCTATGCCATTCAATAGTATCTCTAAGATATACACGCCATCTCGCAAATTGAGAAATTAAGTTTGAGGTTATGCTATCAACAATATTATTTCGTTTGATCAATAATGATGCTACTTCTACTAAAAATATGGAGGTGACAGAGTGAATTGTAATTGTTATGAATGATAATATTTTTTACGAGCTACATGTTAAATATAACATTGTATGAATACAACCATTCTTTTTGGTAACAACATAGAAATGCAACCTTCCAGGTGATAGTTTCTTGTGTGTATGATAGTAATGTCTATGAATGTGAAAACATTTAAGTCAACGGGTTAGTACTTAGTTGTTGTGATGTCATGTCTTTCGACGATATCAAAAAGATATTGTTCACGGTAATTCCACAGTCGTGTACGCTGTCTTTCAAAGAGTGTATAATACACCAAAAAACTGAAGAAAACAATAGATGTGACCTCTCATAGACAAACTCTTTTGGCACATTGATGACCAAGCATGAACAAGGTCCTCATGCATGCCAATTATATCAGCAAAGCGATTTTAGATTCTGAAAACATGAATGCATGATTTAGCAGTTGGTTGAGCAGTCGTGGCAGACAAACACACATAACAAGCTATTACCTTCTCCATTACTGTGTTCTCATACGCATGGATAAAGCCACACTTCCCATATATCCTTGATATAAGTAATAAAGAACCATTGGGCTATGGGTTAAAGGCAATTGAATATTGAATTTATAACGGGGACATTGGAATATGAGATCCCATATTCACGGTCTAGGGCATTGAACTTCTAAAAAGTTAGATTGGAAAATCGGATCACCAAATCACGGTCAAAACTCGCGGTATAGATGGTAATCTATGTTGGCTTTTAAAGTTTTGGTTTTATGTAATGATGCGTCCTTCATATATGATCTTTTTAATTGAATAACTCTAATTTTTAATCATAAAAAACCAACAATATTAATTTAAATTAATAATAGTAGTATATAATGCAGGCATTTCTTCTGCGACTCATTCACACGAAAGATGACTATTTGATTAATCCATTGATATAATAATTCTTTGAAGTTGATTTTTTTGTTTAATAAAAAGTATATTCATATTAAGTTAAATTGAGAAAGGATGGGACATGGATTCATGTATAGAGGCCTCGTTTTTCAAACAAATAAACTAAATAAAAACTAATACTACCGGTAAAGAGGGGTTAGTTAGATTAAAGGAAATTAGTATATTAATTACTTTATCTCTCATCGTGCATCGCGTGCATTTGTAAACTATTCGTCCCCTATAAGTCTGGAGTCGTTTTCAAAATAGATTAATATAAGAATAGAATACCAAAAATAATGATTAATGTAAATACACTAAATTTGTATTATTTATGTTTTGGGAACAACTAACGATTTTTGCGAAAAGTAGACTTTAACCATTTGATTATTTGAATGACTACATTCGTACAGCTTTTTCATTCAAACATACCTTGGAATCTTCTGTACATCAACGTACCTTCAATTAACAGATCTCTAGTCTGACTCTCACGACCGGTTACTATTCAATATGAGAATGAATAAATTGACCGAGACCAATGGAGTTGGTTGAACTTTTACTATTCCAATTATATGTAAAATATTGTACCAAGAATTCATATATATGACTTATCCAATCATAGGGTTTATAAATAAAATCATAAGTCGGAACTCACAAAATATTTTGATTATAACGAGACATATAATTCCTCATTTATCGTTAATCATGAGATTTTAGACTTAATATTTTCTCTTACAAATTAAGATGGAAGGGTTTGAGCTTAAATTCACGTTGAAATAATGAAAAATATTAAAAAAAAAATATGGTTCAAAGTATTATTAAATGTTATTTATTACCCGTTGATTTAATTTTTGGTTTATAATTAATGCTGTTTTTTTATGGACTTTCTTTTGGTTTCAGATTAATGTTAATAATTATTTTTAATGCTTTTTAAGAAAAGTTATTCATTTAGTTGTTGTTTTGTTTTATGATTTCCCCTAGTATGCTTAACACGATATACACACAAAATACATCCAACATATATTACATCGAATTACTTAATAAAAGTACATACACCAAATAATTCTCAATGTATTACAGAGTTATGAAACTTCTGTAATATTATTTTTCTGATAAAAAGTAATTGCATCTTATCTTTACTACTCAGGTTTCACAAACAGTCACTCAATTTTAATTTCCATGACTTTTACATTTTCGTAAACTATATAGATGTTTTCTTATATATACAACAATCTCATTATAAGCAAATCAAGTTTCATCCAATCTTGTTCTAACATCTTTATACTTAAATATTTTCTCTCAAAAATGAATCCACAAAATGGACATTTACAATATATATCTATATCGAAGAGATATGAGAGAATTAATAGCATTTGAGAGTATTTTCCTAATCTTTCGAATCGCTGTTCACATTCTAATCGCGTATAATCTCTTATCGGTGATTAATATTGTGGCAAGAAAGTTATGTTTAGCTCATAGTCACATCATATTATCTTTCAAATATCCTTAGGTTGGTATTATTGTCTATATATATAAGGACAATGATGTAAATGACATTAAAGATGTTATCTATATATGTTACCAGAAATGGTAACACTACATGTTATTGAGGCTTTTATAAATACATCGTGTGGAAGGGATCATGTGGAAATCGATCGGGTAACAACGGTCTATTGAAAATCAATCAGACATTGAAGGGAATCATGTATGTAGTTCATTCCATGCTTTTTTTTATTTCCTGCATTGATTTTGAGTATATTCATTAGTAGAAAGATCACCATGTTCCTCATTGTTGAGGAGAAATGACTCCCACGACTCGAGCTTCGAAAGGATCAACAATAGTGGAGTTCCACGGTTGAAGGAGTACCAAAGGTTAAGTCTGTTTTGGATTAAAAGGCTTACGATTAACCTATTTACCATCAATAATCAATATCATATCCCTAATATGATGAATTACTTAAAGTCATGAATGCATAAATGCAGTCCATGAAAACAAACCAGACTCCAGTACTTAACTTATTTCTAATTAGTAGGCTGTCTTTTAAGATACAATAGATATATCAAAAAATTATATTGGTGACAAAGTAAATACCCTTGATGCTTGATCTGAAATGATCATTTACCAAAATTATAGACTTTGAAGAAACTAGTTTTCTCCCAGGTAACAAACATTGATGATATATTGAGACCTTTTGTCATAATTATATAAATTGGATTTCTCAAATATCATAAGAACACTTCAAAGCACATTTTGATTAGTCAATTCAGTGAGCATGTACATATGGTCCAAAATGTTTTTTTAAATCTAAACATCTTAATTGAGTTCACAAGCTTCAGATCAAGCAACCATCTAGAAAATAAAGTCTTTGTTTAAGATCAAAAGATTTTGTTCTTGTTCATAATAAAGATAAGTTTTATGTTTTCATTAGAGCTAGTGGCAACACTTTTATTATCTTGATCTTTTATGTAGTTGACACACCAAGCACTTGCAAGATTCTCCAACTTAACAAAATGTTACTCTTGGCTTGGAAATGCACAGTTATGATAAAATCCATGAAAAGAACCACTAATAAAGATCCATGTAGACAGATCTAAATAAAAAAAATATTTCCAATCAAAGTATAAGCATTGACAAGTCTTGAATTGGTTCAAGATGTATGACTCCAAGTTCAGACTCAGACCAATGTAACATGACACCAATATTGAGAGACAAATAAATAGACTTCTCCTGGTTTGCACCATTAAATCCATCATACATGACATGTGTATAATAAAGAGATCTAGTATGCCTTGAACATGAAAAATAGATATAAGTGGAATCCTAGTGCATGCCACTTGATTACTATATGAAATATTCCTAGTATGTAGGAAGCATTGAAGAAGTATTCTTACTTTATGGAGATATATACTTAGACGGTGAAATTAGTATAAATGGTTACACTAATGTATACTTTTAGAATAATCGAGAAGATTTCCAATTAACAGTTGAAATATGTTTTTCATCATGCATGATAGTGTGTACCGAACAAGTCTAAATACATCATAACTACATATTCAACTCCTAAAGCTGCATAAGATGAGAACTTCGCTATTGAACTAGAAGTTGTACACACACACACACTGAAATCCTAACTCTGATGTATTATGGCAATATCAGTATTTTTTTAATACATGTATAAAGGAATGACTCTTGTTAATTCACAATGTTCCACTATTATATTCTTCATGCAATCAGAATAAGTAAAGTTGCTACTTTTGAAAGTTTAAATAGATAAACAACTAAATCGTCTACAAAGCCCATGCCTTATGTATAAAATAATGATGTTTCACGCATTGGAATTAGTTATGCCAGTTGCTTATTTGTATTTGTAGATACTTTTAGTATTTGGATATTTGAACATTAATCAGTGATGTTTTAAGTTATGAATTAATGTGCTTCGTTTGCTTTTTTTCATTAATTTTACTATGTTTCTATATTATAGTGTTAATACATGATTAACTTCTACTTATTGTAAACATCCACTACAAATCATGTTATATAAGTAATCATGAGTGAAGGCTAATGTGAATGTTGTAATATTTAAAGGGATGTATATGTATATTGTAGATAGCCAAATTCACATGTATTTATTAATAGTGAAGCTTGAAAATTAAATGAGTCTATATATATCATTCCACCTGACATAGATGTTGGCTTCTAAGAAAGTGTAGCATTATGCCTTGATGTAGTTAAATGTTGTTCTAAACAAGGTAGATATAAAGGCTACTATCAAATATTTGTTCCACTACATGTCTAGAGTGTGATATCGGTCAGGCTCCTTGATGCATTGAATAGACTAAAACCTATAGACACACCTAGATTATATTGACAAGATAGCCTATTAAGTTTGATGATCTTATTCAAATTCACATATCAAGAAACCAATGTTAAACTCATATAAGAATCATATGATTTATGCCTTATGTGCAATATATTAGAACAAAAAAAAGATGGAGATGACATATCATTTACCATAAAAGAATCGCTGGAGTTTTTGTGGAGACAAACACTCATGTAATGCTACAGGTAGTAACACGTTCTTATATGATTAACATTGTTTTTATAGTTGCTTTCTTTTTTCCCATACACAAGTTGGAGTTTGTATGATCCGGTTTACAAAAAACAAGAAATTTACTATACTACTAATTATATGTGATCATATGGGGTCTTACAAAGAGAATTAAAAATGGTATGAAATAAAATTATATTTATAAGAGATAAATTTATTATTTACCAACTAAATTTGATAAGTAAATAATTGGTTATTTATTATTTATTGATTATAAGGAAGACAAAAAATAAAAGAGTTGATTTATTAAATTAAATAAAGTAGTTTATTTAATTAATCTAGTTAATTAGTTAATAAGTAATAAATTAATAGGTTTGGTTTACTAAACTGGTTCGCTTGAAAAAACTTTGAAAAGCCCACCCAACAGTTTAAGTATAATAGGAAGATACGTGGTCATTAAAGGAAATATGCTAGTAACTAAAGCCTAGAATCATGCTCCTCGCTAAACCTGCAAATCGATGTTTTAGTCTTTCCCTCTCGACCTTGGTTGATGATTAACCAAGCAAGAAGAAATGGAAGAAAAAGTTTTAATTGATAATGTTTAACAATATCCATACCAACTTGTATGGATACATATCATGGTATTACATCTTAATTATTATTTCCTACACCAAAGGACCCTTACATATTGAGGTATGAAAATTCAACACCCTAGAATTATGCATTTAGTTAATTATATTAAGCTCTAACTGGATCTAGCTTTGGGGGTTGAAATTTAAACTGTTAATTCTTCTTCCATGCTTGATTATTTAAGTGATTTAGAATCAAATAATCGCTAACAAATAACCCCAAAATGTTATGAATGTCATTTTGACTCATAGTTGAACTTATTATATCCAGTTGTATTTATTTCATCTATCAAGCACACCATTCATCTGGGAGTTCCAATTGGAGTAAATTATGAAACAATACGACAATACTTTAAATAAATATCAATCAGATGCATGTATTACCACAATTGATTAGATCAATAACTTTAATTATTTGGCATAAGTTTCTTTTGTACCTTGTTTCGAAACTACTTGAACAATTCAGAAGTTTCATGTTTGTTACTTAACTTGTCAACATACCATATATCTAATAAAATCATAAGCTAAAGTAACTAACTATCTATGCCTTCCTCGAGTTGGTGAACTAATGTATATGTATATGTATATGTATATGTATATGTATATGTATATGTGTATATATATATATATATATATATATATATATATATACATATACATATACATATACATATACATATACATACATACATACATAACTATATATATATATATATATATATATATATATATATATATATATATATATATATATATATATATATATGACATTTAAGATCACTAGCCTTACTACCTTTTGTAGAATACGCTTGCCTTTTTACTTTTCCAAATGCAAACGATTTGCATGTCTTATAGGTTCCTAATCAAATTTTTCTAAAAGCTCACCCTTATGGGGTATAGAAATGTGTTTCTTATTTGTATGACTAAGTTAAGTATGATATTCAAATAAGTTTTAAATTTTTCTAAAAGCCCACCCTTATGGGGTATAGAAATAAGTTTCTTATTTCCATGCCTTCCAAATAAGTTTTATATTTCTTAAAATGCACATATTGTTACATGAACAAGATTTCACATAAGAAATTGCATTTTGGAAACAAAATTATTTTATTATTTTTAATATATAAAGATGGTCATCCATAAGAGGTATTAAGGAGACATTGTTTCTAGTCAAACCATAACCATAAATAAAATGTTTTAAATATAAAATAACTATTAGATGGAAACAATTGTTCATACGATTTACTCCCCATAAGAACGCTTGCAATATTCCTAGCTCTAATATCCATCTATCCTCTTTCAGGTTGTACATGGTCATGAAATCGTAAACATTTATACAAAATGAATTTCATAATAGGTATCTAACTCTAATGAATTGGAAGGCATGGAATAAATTCTGATCATATAGACTTGAGACACTAATCCTAGTGGTATATCTTTTTTGGTTATTCAAAATATTCCAAGTCACTTCGCTTCCAATACATGGCCTCATCAAAATGAAAACAGACCCTTCCTTTGGAACTTAGGTATTCTACTCTACCAACCTGGAATTCTTACACATTACGTTTACCTTAAATGGATCGTTTATTACCTTTTCTCATCTTAATAATTAAGACTTCTTTTGGATTTAACTATTACATTTTAGTAGGTTTCAGCATATGATGCAACTACAATACTGTCTTATCAATGTTTCATCTTATAGTTTAGCTCAATATAATTAAAACACTTTGGAAGAGTTTTAAGGATAATGAAGTAACCAAGGGTTGACTCATGGGAAGTTCAAGCCTATCGATGTGGTTAATCTGGTCTTTCATCTTCATAACACACCCTGCCCTTCTAGTTTGCAAGAGTATATATCTTAAATAATCCTAAATATCTTGTGGCGTTCTAGATTCTAGAACTTTTTCCTTCAGACTCACAACGACGTATGCCTTCAATAGTTTAAAATCCTATTTATGCTCGTGTATCATGTTAGCAAGCATTAAACAACCAACATAGATTGAGTTCATAATGTGCTTGTCATACAAGTTTCATTTTAGATCTAGCAGCTCCTATTCAAGAGTCCTCTAAAATAGGCACATCTAAGGACATATATTTCCTACTTTTATTTGACAAGATTTTTATTAATAAGTTATCTTGATGCATGAATAACCCTTAAATGTTAATTGGTAGACTAAGATGTGTATTTCACTCTCAAATATAGCAAATTATTTGTACAAACTACATGTTTGAGTGATTTAAGTAGGTGAAAATCCTACCAATTGCATCATATAAAGTTCTTATCTATTTATAGGATAGGGATGCATGTGAAACCAGTCTCTGGCAGGTGCCATAAGCTTGGGGAACAACGCATGATAAATTCAGTATATTCAATTATCAATTAACAAAACATAAACGTAAATGGGGGATTTTATGAAAATAAACTAAACAATTATACAGAAAATAGGTCTAGGTTTCGGATTCAAACATATATTTGAAGGTGCTTTACTTAGTTTGACAACTTACTAGTTATGGTTGATTCTCAGCAGAAGTCATTCACTGATTTCTAAAGTGATTAACTTCTTGGTCTGAATACTAACTCTATGACTCTAAAGTTGTTACTCGCAATGGTCATACAAATCACCAAACTCTATTATCACCTATCTAGTTCATATCATGCATGATTTATTTTGGTTAATCTCAATGGTTATGGAAACTAACAAGTTGTAAAGAATGATCGTTTATAACAAACATCTCATACACATTAAAGTTTTAATGTTTATTAATCTAACCTGAGGAATTGGTCCTTCACCGGTCTAGATTATCTAATGGTTATAAACAATCAAGATTTAAGCTTTATAACGAGAATGGTCATCAAAGTCATAAAAACTCGGAAATAGCTTAATAAAAATTTTAACTTTAACACATATGAATCTTTACATAAACAATTATGATAAATTACATTACTTTATATAAACCACGCAAAGATTTCAAAACAAAAACTAGTCTTTTATCAAAACCAAGTAAAACATTAGGATTTTATCCCATAATCAACAACAATAATCAAAACGATTCATCAACATGATATAGACATAGCAAACTGAATCTAAAATCGAAAGATTACTTGCTTGATATTTCAATTTTGTGCTTCGAATCCTTTCTCAAGTTGTGGAATTGCTTAGAAAACCTTCAAACCTCTCATGGAAGTCAAAAACACTGAAGTATTATCGATGATGTCTGAGTTTTTTTTGTTGGAATGGCATATTGGTCTATTTATAGACTTTTCAAACCGCCTCTGGAACGTAACGTTACGACCTTCGGATCACGTCGCGATATACAGTTTCCATGTATTTCTCGCAATCATTATCTGCTGTCGTGTCGTGATTTCGTGTAATCACATTGCGATGGTTATCACCTCGCGTCACTAAGCAATATTTAAGAACCGTGTTCGTTAGTCAGCAATATTTTCTTTAAGTTTTGATTCCAGTCCCGTTTCCCCTCCTTTCTGTTACTTTTTGTTCAACATATAACGATATTAGATAGTTAATATCTTTATATGAAGCCATGTTTTATCCTATATATGTATTTGGATTATGTCATATATGGATTTCACCATATACATTACACTTTATAATATGTGTGGTTACTAGCCTAATTCGTAAAAAGGAAATCACCATAGTTTCACTTTTCTTCCATCAATATATGCCAAATATGTGGCATTGCTGGTTGTGGCTACGGCTGTAAACGAATCGAACTTTCAGCGAACTGTTCATGAACTATTCGATGAGAAGTTCATTTATGTTGATTTATTTAATACATGAACGATCATGAACTCAATTTCTCGTTCGTTTAGTTAAACAAACGAACATGAACAATAGTCTCGTTCGTTCAGTTATGTTTCTGAATGTTATGTTGTTCGTTTATATTTGTTTATTTAAGTTCCTTTTGTGTTCATACACGTTCAATTGTGTTTGATTACATTACCATAATATATGTTTGTTTATTATGGTATATGTTAAATTGTGTTTGTTTATCTTTGTTCGTTTATGTTCGTTTAGCATGTTCATGAACATAAACGAATGAACATGAACACTATAGTTTGTTAAACGAACGAACATGAACAAGAAAACTCGTTCGTTTATTCGTTCGTTCGACTAACTTAAATGAACGAACATGAACAATAATCGTTCGTGTTCGTTCGGTTCGTTTACAGCCCTAATTGTGGTCTTAGTCGTATAGAGTTAAGGACGTCACAATCTTTAACTTAATACAATAAGTTTTTTTAGTATGAATAAAAATCTTATATTAAGTGCATGTATTCTTTAGAATTTTTCTTTAAATGTTCTATTAAAAAAATTGATTTAAGAAACTCATTTTTTTGAAGTCTTGTTTTAATTCTAAACTCCAATACTTGGCATAAATTAGCACTATCACATAAAAATAAAAGCACATAGAACAACCACACAAATAATAGCATTGTCTAGGTCTAAGGGATAAGTAACTACCAGAAGCAAATTTCTTTACACCGGGTCTTTGTTTCTCCTCCAATACCATGGAACGAAATGGAATTGTCATACGGTCATGGTTTCGACATATTGCTTTCTATTATATCTTCTTTATTATAAATTTAAAATAAACATAATCATACTCTAAAATAGAATTATATTTATATAAATATAAAACTGAGGCGTGTTCCGTACCAACGATTAAAATAGGAAAAATAAATGACAAGCAGACCATACTCGAATGTCAACTAAAAATCAAACAATCTAATAACATTGGTTTGGGAAAATAATATGCATACAAACATACCATAGAAATCAAAATAAAAAATATAAAAAAACAAGTATTTTTGGGGATTTCCAGGGACACAGACGTCTCTTGAACTAGGGGCAGACATTAGTATCATTTGGAAAATGCCACATGTATGTAGGCGACATTGTGGACAACCTATTTACGATTTCCATAAGAACGAAAAAACCCCAAAAAACTAAAACCCAATGTTGTTTCTAAAAAGTTCAATAAACATATACCTTATTAGTTAGTCCAGATTGATTTTGATTCTACTGTTGGGTTTATTGGGACAAACAGATAGATATGCTCAAAGAAAAAACTTCTTGAGACAGGATCATTAGATCGATATATGTTTATTAAAAGAGTAAATTACAATAATGGTTCATGTAGTTTGCAGAAACTTTCAAAAATGGTCCAACTTTTAAATATTCACCGTAATGGTCCTCATGATTAGGATTTAATTTAAAAAATGGTCCAAAGGCCAAGTAAAAAGACCATTTTACCCTTTTTAATTTCTTTTTCATTTTCTTTTAGTGTATCATTTATTAAAGTCATTAAAAAAAAGAAAAAAAACTTACCCCACCCCCCCTCCACCCCCACCCGCGTCTCTCTCTCTCTCTCTCTCTCTCTCTCTCTCTCTCTCTCTCTCTCTCTCTCTCTCTCTCTCTCTCTCTCTCTCTCTCTCGTAAAACCCAATTACATTAACGCCTCAATGTGCTTGAAGGCGAAATTACCCTTGGATCAACTCCACCGACCAATTCATCTTCTCCGTCTACTATGCGAACATCTCTGAACAACAAACAATATGGTCGGTCAATGGTGATTCCCTAGTTAACGGGTCATCCTCCATCAACATCACCGCCTCCGATGAACTCCAAGAAAATAGAGCCATGATAATCACCTCCGACTACGACGACAATGTGGTAAGAAAATTAAAGCTCGACGACAATGGAAATCTCAGGTTTTACAACTATAACCCGAATTCGCGTCAATGTTTTCTTGTATGGCAAGCCCTCTCGAAGTTATGTAGAATCAAGGGAACTTGCGGCCCCAATTCTATATGTATGTACAGTGACAATTACGATTCTACCGTATGCGATTGCCCACCGGGATTCCAGCGAAATTCAGACACCGATAAAGAACAATGTGCGAAATTCAACAAACAATGTGATTGCTCACCGGGATTCCTCCGGTGACCTAGGTGAAAGGTTTTATGCAATCACTAAACTTAACTCCTAAGTTCACATGCAACCTAGATTGGATCTATGTTTTCTAACTTTGAACATATAATAAAATCCTAAAGGCCAAACAAAAATTGCTAAAAGAAATAGATAAGAAAATTAACCTTTAGTTTAATCTTGGAAGCCAAGCAACACAATTGTCTTGCCTCAAATGTAGTCACACCCAGTGCTAGGGTTTTGAAAATTCCAGAGAGAAAGTCAGGGAATGGCACAGACAAATGAGGTCCAGGGGTCCCTATTTATAGGCTATCAAATAACCCTCAGAGATAAACCTCATTTGACTTCAAACTGAGATAAACCCTATCTCTAAGCTATTTTCCGGCTGATTGATACGCGCGTCGCGGCCTATGTACACGCGCGCCGTGCGTGTCCAATTCAACTATTGAATATTCATAAGTTAAGCTCATGTACTCTTGATTAATCTAATTAATGCCCAAAATTAATCCAATTAATTATTAATTAATAAATACTATTTCTAATTAATATATTATCTCCGTAATATATTAATAAACTATTTATTTTATTTCTATTGATTTATTAATCATATAATAAATCAATCTTTCTCTCTCCTGGTATTTCTGCCAAACCTCTAGCTATGAGGGCAACCCAAATGGACTTTGCTACTATTAATTAGATAAATACAAATTATTAGTCATCGCTTAGACACCTAATCCAACACTAGGTTCCAAATCGAAGATACTCGTTGTCTCATCTCTTTCTGTCTCCCACCTCCGACCTCCTTCAGTCGCTATCCGGATGTGTGTAACCAGCGGTCTCTCTCTAATTTTTGGTAAACAGTGTCGACACCATCACATTTATTCGGGTGTAGGCAAGTCTAGCTTAGTCTCAAGATTCACCAGGGGCAAGTTTAGACCCGACTAAAAACCCACTAGTACGAACAACATTGTTGCTAGACATGTATATGTTGATGACAAGGTCATGAAGGCTCAAACTGTTGATATTAGTGAGAACAGTAGTTACAGTGATATTTCTACATAATTGCTAACCACAAATGGAGCACTAATTGTTTATGAATGACTCAGTTACTACTACTGTTGTGGCTGGAAAGGCATTTGCACAGAGGGAGTCACTCGGCATCATTGAAACGTCTGCCAAGGACAACAGAAATGTAGAAAAAGCTTTTGTTGAAGTAGTTACATGGATCTTTCAAAAGCTTCTCAAGAACATGCTAATCAAAGCAACTGTAATACCCAAGACTCCCAACCATCTTCTTGAAATAAGTTGAAGCAACTTGTGTTTATGCGTATGTGTTTTATTAAGTTGCAGGTTTTTGAGAGAAATGGTGGTAAGAAAGAGATTAGTCGGGAAAAGAAAAAGGAAGAGAGAGAGAGAGAGAGAGAGAGAGAGAGAGAGACAGTGGGGGTGCTGGTGTGGGGGGATGGGGTTGGGTTTGTTTTTTTTACTTTTTTTAATTCATTTAATAATAATACATTAAAAGAAAAATGAAAAATAAATTAAAAAGGGTAAAATTGTCTTTTTACTGGTCTTTGGACCATTATTGAAAGTTAAACCAAACCTTGAGGACCTTTATAGTGATTTTCCAAAAACTTGGACCATTATTGAAAGTTCCTCCAAACCACAGGGACCATTATTGTAATTTACTCTTATTAAAAACTAGAGTAAATTACAGTTTTGGTCCCTGTGGTTTGGCCTACTTTTCGCATTGGTCCCTGAACTCAAAATCCCACATTCTTGCCCTTGTGGTTTCCATTTACTAACAGGTTTAGTCCTTAGTCCATGTCAAAAGACATTTATACCCTTTTTATTTCTTTTTTCATTTTCTTTTAATACTTTATTTATTTTTAACTATTAAAAAAAAGAAAAAACCACCCCCACCCCAGTTACCCCCGCCGACAATGGATGCTTAATCCGGTGGAGCCTAACGACCTCACCACTTTCTTCTGCTTCCTTCTTTGGCTTTTTTCGTTTCCAGAACCACCCCTTCCCACCGCCTTCTTCACTTCCATTGCCCTTACTAACAAGCGATTTTACAAATGAACCATCTTTCTCCTCTGTCTTTCTTGAAGAATCATGATCCATTTTCTTGAAACTTGCCTTTTTCTCACCATCCATTTGCATCAATCTTCTCAAGAGCTTCTCTTCTGCATCTCTCAAGAACTTGAACGTGGGTGGTGGTGAAGATTTCACCTTGTTAATGGCAGCCTCATTGGATTCAAAAAGAGGGTTCAATCCATGGTGATCATAAGCTTCGAAACCGAGTTGTTGTGGGAGCTTTAATGGCGGTGAAGCAAGCGGAGACAAAAATGACGTGTCTAACGTATCAAGAATGTCACCCAAGCTTCTTGTTCTTGACCCTATTTTGCTCCTTTCGGATTCCAAATCTTCTTTGGTTTCTTCATTGATTGTGAAAAGAAACCTAGGTGACCCACCTAGGTTATGTAGCCTCGTGAGCTCAAGATCCAAACTTTCATCTCCCAATCCCTTTAACGCCAAATTTTTACCCAAACCCATGTTTGAATCTTGTTGTTTGATAGAGGAGAAAGATGGTTCATTTGTAAAATCGTTTCCAGAACCACCCCTTCTCACCGCCTTTTTTTAATAGTTAAAAATAAATTAAGTATTAAAAGAAAGTGGTGAAGTCGTTTGGCTCCACCGGACTGAGCATCCATTGCCGGCGACCACCTCCATTGCTGGCGGGGTAACTGGGGGTGGGGTGGATTTTCCTTTTTTTTAATAGTTAAAAATAAATAAAGTATTAAAAGAAAATGAAAAAAGAAATAAAAAAGGTATAAATGTATTTTGACATGGACTAAGGACCAAACATGTTAGTAAATGGAAACCACAACGGCAAGGATGTGGGATTTCAAGTTCAGGGACCAATGCGAAAAGTAGGCCAAACCATAGGTGACAATGCTTAGTGATATTACATATTTTAGTCGTTGTTGAGCCCTATTCTTAGTGAAATTATATCATATATATCGTGGTATTCTCACTTTTCGTGCCAGTACTTGTTTGGAAGGAAATAATGAAAACAGGGACCAAAAGCGTGCAAATTGGAGGAAGTTTGGAGAAGAAGACAAAATCAGGTTTGGTTGAAGCTTAGCTTAGTCTATGCTTGTTTGGGACTAGGTTTGGTTGAAGCTTAGCTTAGTCTATGCTTGTTTGGGATTGTCTTGATTTAAGTTTTCTGGAAGTAGTAGTCAAAAGCTTAGTAACTAGGTCCTCTGACTGTAGCGTGACACTGCAGTTGGTAATCTGTCACCTGTCTTGACCACGTAACTCCTGCGGATCGACCCTGACTACCACTGTGCTAGTGTGTGTGTTAGGTATTTCTCTTATTTTTGACCGCACGACGACCTAGGCATGTCAAATTTTGGCGCCGTTGCCGGGGAGTTGTGACCTTAAGATTAGGTGATTTGTAGGAACCTTAGTTTCTGAGTTTTCTTTTTTGTGAGTTTCAATTGGATTAGTATTTTGCTTTTTGATTTTTCGGGCGTGTTGCATTAGTGCATGCGTACCCGCAGGGGTTTGCAAGTATCCCCTTTGCTTTTTGACCCTGAAATTGAGCAAACTGCGCGCAAAATCCGTGCACGTAGGCGTTCCAATATCATGAGTTTTAGTAACATCAGTAGTAGTCTATAGTATGTTGCCCAGGAACCCTCGGGTGAGGCAACGAGGATGTCTTTTATTCCCCCGGTTCCGGAGTTTCATTTCGGGAGCACGAGTGCTTCTGGTGGTGCAGTTTCAGCCCCTGCACCTATACCATCATGTACTCCGCCATCGATTCCACCATTTCCACCTGTATCGCAACCACAATCCACATACCCATTTACCTCTGCCATTTCTTAGGGAGCGCCGACCTGTGATGGCACCCCGGTATCTAGACAGCAGACACCCATTTCGCAACCATTTTCACAACCACAACCAGTACTTTTTAAACCTCAAACCACCTTCCAACCGACACAACCACAACAATACCAGCAACCGCCTCAACAGCAGTACCAGTATCAAGAGGCAGAGGAGAGATATAATGAGGAAGATGAAGGATGGGTTCCACCAGCACCATAGCAGCCATGGAACCGAGGTCGATGACCTCCAAGAAGAGCACAGCAGCATCAACCACTACAAGGTCAGCAGGGATATAACGATCATCATTTTTACGGTAATCCTGCTCAACCTTTATATTTTGCACAACCGAGGAGGCAATCGGTTGCATCACATTTCCAGCCACGGGAATATGATGACTCATCGCCTATTTTCATTCCTGAAAATGTTGAATCACAAGTAGAAATTAGGCCTCAGTTGTTAGGAATATTACCGGAGTTTAGGGGATATAAACAGGATGACCTATACAATTACTTGTATGAGTTTATAGCTATTGCCAATGCTAACACCCCTAGGAACACTAATAGGAACGTTTTTAGGCTTAGGTTATTCCCATTCACTCTTAAAGACAAAGCCAAATATTGGTTTACGTCTTTACCATCAAATAGCATCACTACATGGGACCAGCTCAAAGCCAAGTTCTTACAAGAGTTCTATCTGGCAAGCAAGACCACATAAATTAGGAGGGCTATTCAAGATTTCCAGCCGAAGCCGGGAGAAGCTTTTCAGGAAGCATGGGATAGGTTAAAGGAGCTGATGAGGTCGTGCCCTCATCACGACATTCCAAAACTGGTCAAGTTGTTCTTTGAAGGCGCAAGTGAGACAAACCAAGCCATGATCAACGCGTCATCTAGTGGCACTATTATGATGCAAGACCCAGAAGAGGCTTGGCAGTTTTTGGAACAATTAAGCAATGGCTGCAAAGCAAATTTTTCCACCAGAAAGACGGTAGGCACAGCTGCAGCAGTGGGAGCTGATGCTGATTGGAAAAATGAGGTAAAGAAGGAGATAAGTGAACTCAATAAGAAGTTTGACAGGCTTATGTCTACGCTACAGAATGGACCTCAGAGTCAACCACAAGGAGGTCAAGGAGGACCAAAAACTCAGGAAGCAAATCAAGTTTATGGCCAGGGTCAAGGTCAGTATAACAATGGAGGACCCTATAGACCATATAATCAAGGGCAGCAGAACTTCAGTAACCAGACACAGAACAACTACCAAGGCCAATCATCTAATCAACCTAGGCCATACCAGCCTGCAAACAATAACGGAAATGCAAGTGGGAGTGGTAGCAACAACAACAATAGGGGGCCCAACACTGCCCCAAGAACTCAAGAAGATTTGGTCGTAAAAATGTATGAAATGTTCAGCGCTACTCAGCAGCAGTCCCAAGCCAACGCAAAAGCTATCGCGAACATGGAAAGGCAAATTGGCCAAATGGCTGATGACCAACGAAAGAGAGACAATGGAAAGCTGCCAAGTACCACAGAAGTTAATCCAACCCATGGTCAGCGGGCCGGGAAGTAACACGTCAACAATGTCGAGGCTGAGTGGAGGAAAGTCACCTTGGAGGACTTACTAGAATCAGGAGTTGAGGCTGAGCTGGAGAAAGAAGAAAAAGTCTAGGAAGATTTGGAGATTAAAGAAGAAAGTAAGAGAGAAGCAGGCGAAAAGGAAATTCCTGTTGAGGAGGGAACTCAACCAAAGGAGGACAAGGATGTCCAGGAGGAAAAGCAGTCAACAATAGCAGGAATTAAACAAAGAAAAAAGGATAAGAAAGGGAAGAAGAAGCAGGAAGCACCCAAATCGACAGGACCATCAATGAACCAACCCTTGTGGGATGAACTTAAGGACGCTCCTGAGGATACAAGAATCGTTCAGGAAATGTGCGAGGAAAACGGAAAAAGTAAGACTCCCATACCGGACACTGTGAGGTTGACAATTAAAGCTAGTGAGGCACTGTTGGGAACACTGCCCAAGAAAGAAAAGGATCCTGGGTCACCATTAATCACTGCTACTGTAGGAGATGTGGTTATTCGGAACATCTTGCTGGATTTGGGAGCAAGTGTGAACGTGCTGCCGGGATACTTGTATGATAAGTACAAGAATGAGGAATTAGAGCCAGCAAAGACTGTGTTACAGCTGGCTGACCAGTCGACAAAAGTGTCCCGCGGTAAGCTGACCAACGTCATAGTAAAAGTTGGGGACTTCTTCTACCCTGTGGACTTTTTAGTCATGGAGTATGAAAGCTTGGAAGACGCGCCTGCGCTCATATTAGGACGTCCATTTTTAGCTACGGCTGGCGCTGTTATTGACTGCAAGAAAGGAGATATGGACATCTTCTTTGGGACGTGAAAAAGAAGGCTGAATATGTTTGGAAGTCCTGTATCTCTACCTCAAGGGGGTGATGACAAGCAATTAAACAGAAGCATGCTAATGGAGCCTGGGATTAGGAACACAGGAAAAATATGGAAACGAACTAGAGAAGGAGGTAAAGAGGAGATTTTAATGGAAACTAAGGAGCACCCGTTGTCCACCATTGACAAGAAGCATCTGCTAGACATGATGGAGATGTTGGAGGCAAGACACCAGCAGTATGAGAAAGAAGCAAGAGAAAGAGAAGCAAAAGTCTTCAAGCTCCTGGAATCGCAGCAACAATGGATTAGTGGAGTGAGTGATAGGATGACTCAACTCACATCTTTGATGTCAATGATGGCCCATAATTTCATGCCAGAGGTCAAGCAGATGTCATCATGAGTTCAAGAAGAAGAATAGGAGTAGGTGTACTACGTCTGGATGAAGACGTTAAACTTAGCGCTTGTTGGGAGGCAACCCATCGTGTCATAGGTTAGGTTCTGTATTTATTAGGAGTAATTAGGAAAATTATATCATCGTCAATTGCAGGTAGTGGTCCAAGGCAAGTGTGGGGTTATTTTGAAGAAATTTGAATTTTTGGTAACCGCGTCGCGGTTTGCTCATATGCGCGCCGCGGGATCGTAAACCAACCCGATACGCAGGGGTTGATTTGGGAACACGCGCGTCGCGGGTTGTGCAATTGCGCGCCGCGGTAATTGATCAGTCGGAATTATTCGATATTAAGGTAAGTCGCGACACTATTCACACACACCACGCCTCGGAGCTCTGATCACTCAAAAAATTCTCGTGTTTTTTCTTGCTCATTTCATTCCTACTACCAAGGTACGTCATTCTAACAAGATTTTACGTGTTTAAACTAGTAATTAGATAGTTAAGTTGGTTGATTTCTCCAAAAACTTCAAAACTTAGAAATCGCCAATGCTGACTCATAGGGTGTTTATTTTGCCAAATAGAGATCCTAGATGAGTTAGTCGGCACTTAGGCTACCTTGTGGTGCATTTGGATTGAGTTTAAACAGGTTAAATCGTGAGATGGAGTTTGGATTTTGAAACAGCCGCTCGCCGTGCCGCGCCATGGTTTTTGGGCCGCACCGCGGTGCGGTGGGGAAGAAAAGGACCTAATTTGCAAAATTTTTGTGGCTATTTTTTTTCATTGTGTAGATGTCGTTAAGATTAGATCACCAGTTCCTCCAGTTTCCTGAGGGGCCAGCCAGCTCCGTGGAGTATAGATCGAGAAGGGATGCACTGACAGGCTGTCGGGTTCTCGAGGCGACGATTATAGACAGTGATATTCTCAGGGATGCGGGGCTCTAGGGAGAGATCGAGCCATTCCTCCACCGCACATGGACCCACGGAGATGCCTCATTCACATGCCGAGGCTGGGACAGGCTGATGGCCACCAAGGAGGATGTAGTCTACACAGAGCTTCTCTTGGAGTTCTTGTCCACAGTCAAGTTTGCACCTGGAGCGACAGATGCCCGTTCCAGGCTGATACGGTTCAGATTGGGGGGTGTGCAGAGGGAGTGCAACCTCCGGGAGTTTGGGAGGCGCACCGGCATTTACACTGAGGCGGACCTGCAGCACCGCCCCTTCACGCAGTTCATGGGTGCGTGTGTGCAGGGGCAGCCTGAGAGGGCTGCCAATATGGACATTTGGACACCGTTGTCTAATGTATTCTACGAGGCGGGGACATCCAGAGAGAGCCATCTTCGTGATCCACTTCACAGACTCATGCACCGCATCGTCTCCACCTCCATCATGCACAGGGAGGGGGGCGAGAAGGTGTCTGGCGATGACATGACTTATCTCTGGTTTCTCCTCGACCCCTCCAGGTTCCTTCACCTTCCATTCGCCCTAGCTGTCGCCCTATCCACCCGTGCGACGGGTGTATCTGCCAGCAGTCCTCTGGGCCGGGGGTACTTCATTACCCGATTGGCCCGTTCATACCGGATTCTTACTGCTCCGGTTGTGGCATCATTGACCGCGTTACCTCCAGTTCGCACTACATTACGAGCTGTGGAGAAGATGGGGCTCATTGAGCAGCAGCGCCCGGGCCAGTTTGTGAGGGTGGCGACTGAGGCACCCCAAGACCCCTAGCCAACTTACGCCCAGCCGGGCAGGAGACGCCGGAGAGCGGCGGCACCAGCAAAGCCAGCACCACAGCCACAGCAGGAGGAGGCCACAGAGATGAGGCGTCTGGAGGAGCGAGTCGCCAGGATGGAGGAGCAGCTGGAGTGGATCGGGGGAGTACTTTTGGAGTTAGCCACACAGCAGGGACACCGCCCCCGACCATTCCCAGCCCGAGCTCATGATCATGAGGCTGGTTCTTCCAGGCCACCAGGTGGCGATTGATGTATTTTCTTTTCATTTATTTTTTGGGATATATGTATTGTACCTATGACACACTTCTATCGTTGTTTGTTTATATTTGTTTGTTTTGTTTGCGTTTAATGTTCTGTTGAGTCATGCATGTTATACCAAAATGGGAGGAGTTGTCTCAAACAAGTGTGGGGTCACCGTGCCCCCTCCACTTGTTTTGACCACCGGCGTGTTCACTGTTGCGCTACAACTCCACAATGCGAAATCAAGGCCCTTTGTTCGACTTTGTACCTATGATACCGAGTACCAATCAAGCGATCTACCGTCCAAAGGGGTAACTCTTTCTCCCTTGTTCTAAATAATTTTTGTACAACGGGGATGTTGTACGGTTTTAAGTGTGGGGTGTGGACGGTCGAAAGATGAGTTTTTGATATTTTTGCGGGAAAAGACAAATTTTCAAATTTTTAGCAACTTTTCAAAATTTTTAATAAATTGTAATTTTGAAACGAATGGTTTATGATTGTTTATAGCATTAGTATTTTTCGAGAAATACTATGTAGTTGTTACCATACTATTAGCTTAGTCAAACAAGTTGAATTTAGACTATTAGAGTGTTTTAGGAATGGAATTTAGGAAGGAAATGTCAATCTGTGGCCTTTGTTGTTCGAGTCGGTAGGTCCGAAAAGGGTGGCCTCAAAGAGGCATTTATGCACCTTACCACCTAAGATCGTCTGGTCTGGGATGGTATTTCTGAAAGCTCGCTACACGAACAACATCAAAAGTCATGAACAACTCCTTAATGGCCTTTAGAATCTGAATGAATAAGTACACTTCATTGTGGACAGAAAATTTGTAATCAAGGGTTCTCTAGAAAGCCATGAATTCTAAAGAACATTCTGATTAGGTTTTCATGAACTATTTCACTCTAACTCATAGTGCAATAAGCTTTGAAACTGAACACAGTCAAAAATTGTTTGAGTCTTAGTTAGAATTTATTAAAAACTCTCTTGCTTGGGGACAAGCAAGGCACAAGTGTGGGGTGTTTGACAACGCCTAGTGATATTACATATTTTAGTCGTTGTTGAGCCCTATTCTTAGTGAAATTATATCATATATATCGTATATCGTGGTATTCTCACTTTTCGTGCCAGTACTTGTTTGGAAGGAAATAATGAAAACAGGGACCAAAAGCGTGCAAATTGGAGGAAGTTTGGAGAAGAAGATAAAATCAGGAAAATACATACGCGCGCCGCGGAAATCACCAATGCGCGACGCGGATATGAGACGGTGGAACAAATTTAAATGCCGAGAAAACGGGAAGAGATTATTACGCGCGCCGCGGAAACCATAAATGCGCGGTGCGGCTGCGGGAATTTTGCAACTATAAATAGAGGCTTTTTCAGCGGAAAACCCTAGCAAAGACCTGGTGAAAAATCGACTTCAAGGCTCTTTGACTCCGAGATTTAGCTTCAGCAACTACCTTTTTGGTATTTTCAGGTTTTATGTTTAATTTTCTTTAGTTTAGTAGTTAGCATTAGTGGCTAGTGTCTTTGGGAGTGACAACCATTGACATTGAGCTTGTTAGTTTCTGTTTTCCAGTAGTAGGTTACTGTTTTGAACCTGTGGAATTCGTTTTGGTTTATAATAATCATTTGGTTACAAGTAATTGTTGGTTTTTCGGTGTTTTATGCTTGTTATTGGATTGTGCATGTTTGGATTGTGTTTGGATTTGTGTATGACCTTGTTTGGACTGATTTCCCTTGCTGATTTCAGTGACCAACTAGGGTTAGTTTTAGGTTTGAACTTTAGCCATTGACTGTTCATTTGGACTTGTAGTTATTGGTTTGGTTTATGCCTTATTTGTGTTTGATAATTGAATGCCTTTGCTTGCTTCTGAATTAGAGGTGTACTTCTGATTTCAGTAAGTGACTAGGTTTGGTTGAAGCTTAGCTTAGTCTATGCTTGTTTGGGATTGTCTTGATTTAAGTTTTCTGGAAGTAGTAGTCAAAAGCTTAGTAACTAGGTCCTTTGACTGAAGCGTGACACTGCAGTTAGTAATCTGTCACCTGTCTTGACCACGTAACTCCTGCGGATCGACCCTGCCTACCACTGTGCTAGTGTGTGTGTTAGGTATTTCTCTTATTTTTGACCGCACAATGACCTAGGCGTGTCAATAAGGACCAAAACTGTGATTTACTCTAAAAACTATCATAGGATATTCAATAATTTTACCTTAAAATTTTATTTCAATTGATGTAGGGTTGACGTTCCATGATGACAAGGACCAAAGTATTCCTCTTTAAGAGTATCCACATGTGAAAACGATTTGAAACATAACTTGAATGCTATGACTTTTGTAGCAGCTCAAGAACTATAAAGAAAATTATTTTCTAAGAAATTAATGCCTAGCCAATGTTCTAAAAAATAGAATTAAATATCATCTATAATTTTTAAAAAATGGTAAATTGTACCATTTCAGCGGCACACGTCAACCCACCCTGTAATGCCCGACTAATTAACACAATATTCACCCATTTTTGTTTGACATCTCACATATACAATAAAAAAACAAAAATTATCACCCCATGATGTACTTTGACATTAACAAAAGAGCCACGAGTAGTTATCGAAATGATATTACAACCATTTAGCATATACGATCATAATTCGAACCGGGCCCACTAAATCAAATGCAAAACTATGTACTTCAACTATAAGGCCTAACTGTCTACTATCTCCTTCCCTTTTGAGGGGGAACTGGCCCTAAAACTTTTAACAACAAATAAAAGTAAGCTACAAGAGATTAGTGAGTAAGCTATAGATCATACCAAACCATATCATTACAATCAAACATAAACATTTCAATTAATATAAAATACACAACACAAAGGAATCAACATCTCGATAACATTGCATACATTTTACACATTCGAACAGGGTAATCATCATTCTCCCTTTATCCCCTTGCATTTTCCTCTTCCTCTCCTCTTTACCTCCTGTGTGGTTCTGAGCCACTAGGGCTTACCACATCTCCAAATAATTTTTGCCCACGATTCTAAGTCACTAAGGCTTATCGGGGCTATGCCTATCCAAGAGTGACTCGTATAAAGTCAACAGTGGACGCATTTCCATTAAGGTCTTTTTCTGGTCTTCCTTTCTATACGTCTGAATGAACAGATCGTACTTACTAGTCAGTTAAGCTAGTAGAGTGTTAACACTCGACTCCTGACTCATGCACTAACCAAGTTTGTACAATTCGCCTATGTACGCTTCAATCTGAAGAACATGCGAATCGATGCTACTTCCTTCTTTTAACTTACACTCTGCAAGTCTTTTGAAGATCCTAGCTCGTTCCTCTTCAACCAGTTTTTGGAACCTTTCCTCAACCGATTGCATTAACTCATATGGCCTCAAGGATTCAAAATCCTTGCGAAACTCGGGGTCAATGGTCAGTAGCATGAGGTCACGAATCTTTCTGGATTCATAAACTAAGAGGTTACGCTTATCATAAAGGCTCTTTATGATGACTTGTTCCGGTGGAACCGGGATCGGATACTCGGTGAGATGAAGCTTGCCCGCAATGACGAGAACCATTCTCCAGTTACGAAGCCATTCCTTACAGTTAAGGCCAGTCAGCCTTTCCATATTTAGCAGGTGCTTTCTGATGCTCTCAGAAATGGGTGAAGGAGGAGAAGGAGGAGAATATATACTTGATTCAGACATCTACAATAAACAGAATTTTATTAGTTTAATTAATCCTTTTAAATAATTACCCAATATATTGTTTATTAAGGCTAGGACCCAAAATACCCCAACTATGGTGTGAAGAGGGATGCCGTAATCACAACATAATGGTCATTAAGGTAGATAATACACTTATCAATTTCATCTTATGAAATTCCTAGATCTGTTGAGACACATTGAACTGTTCAATGACATGTTTAGTCTCGGATGTGCCCCACTGTTTGTGACTGGGATGCTGAGGATCACAAACCGGGTGTGAATAATTATGCAAATTAGCTTGGTACTCTCGAAGTCGATTGCCATCTCTAATTAACGTGCCAGTTAACCACACATACTCCGTTAATAATGACAAAATCGAGAAACCCATTGCAAGTCTTTGCGGACCCCAGTTGGCGTGCCGGTAAACCACACACGCTCCACCAACGTTCCACAAAGTGCAATGTGCAATTCCATGGATTAGCACAAATTCACATTTTTTAACCTAAAGTAACTAGATTGGGTTTTATTTAAGGTTCTAGTACTTTCAATTATAGCATTATACTTTTAAGAGGCTTAGCGGTTCTATCAAACCCGTTTGGCTAACGACACTCGACTGATCAGGAGAGCGGTGGGTAAGAGTGGATACCCATTAGACTGCCATTTTATAGGCAGTCGCCTTATACCCTCTTTATAGGACAGTTTTGTGAATGAGGCCTACTAGCAGTAAGACTAACCAATTTTCTTATATATAATTAATTAACTTTTAATCATAAATATATAAGATATATTTTAATCTTATTAAAATATTTTAGATTTAATTTTGTAATAATTTTCACAAATTTTAAGGAATTTTTGAAAATTTAATTTAAATCTTTAAGCTGATTTAATTGATCTTTTAATTAACAATTAATTAAACTAATTAAATAAAATATAGGCATCACAAAATTAATCAAATTAATTACCTATATTTATCCCTAGATTTCGAGATTTACAAGATATGGATAAAGGATTCTAGTTATTTAATTAATCAGCAATTACCAAAAATAACAATCCTAATCTGGGCAGCAAATCAAGCAAATCAAGGGGGGAATAAAGGGGTGGCGGCTAGGGTTAGGAAACCCTAGCCTAGTCCACGAAATTTAGGCCATCCAAGAGAGTTTTTCGCAAAAACACTCAAGGCAATAATCATTCAAGCAGTTTATATCAATTTCACAAGAAAACAGCCTATGCTCTGATACCACTGAAGGGTTTTCTAGCAAACAATGAACAAACAATTTCTTATGGTTCACATGCAACCATAGAAAGATCTATGTTTTCTTCTATAAAGATAATAAACTAAAAAACCTAAAGCCAACAATTATTTCTAAAGATTAAGACAAGAATTACAAACCTTTGAATCTTGTTCTAGAAGCTAGCAGCACAACTGTCCTGCCTCAAATGCAAGTCACACCCAAAGCAATGGAGAAGGCAGTCCAGCAGAGTAATCTGGGTTAAAAAAGGTGGCACAGGTTTTGAGCCTCCAGAGGGTTCCTTATATAGCCTCCAAGAGGCTACAGCAAAAACCCTAGAGAAGCCCCTTAATGGACAAGCCTGTTATCCATTTGGGCAAGCCTCTAAGAACCCTAACTAGGGTTTCGAAATTATGGAGATGGCCTCCATAATTTCGCCCAACTTGAGGATTCCACTGGCTAGCCTTTTATTCAACTATTGAATAATTACAAACCCAGTCCCTATAGTTTTAATTAATTAATTTAATCGCTGAATTAAATCCAATTAATTGTAGTTAAATCTTAATTAATTATTATAGTTTCTAATTAATATATTAACACTTAAATATATTAATAAACCATTTAATTAATTCTATTGATTTATTAAACAATTAATAAATCAACCTTTTACTCTACTGAACTCTATCCTAACCTTCAGCTATGAGGGCAACCCAAATGGACTTTGCTTCAATTAACAAGATAAATATAAATATAAAGTCATGGCTTAGACACCTAATCCAACATAAGGAACATGCAACATAATCATTGTACATTTATCCATGTCATACACATTCATTCATTCAACATAATACTATTATCAAAAAACTACAAGGGGGAGTATGGTTAGTCACATGTCAGTCGAACTCGACCTAATGTACAAGTATATCGGTATAGTACCCGAACAATACACACTTGACTGGAAAACAATCTACAATAAGTTTTCATATGTATAAGCACTTGTAGGTCAACCTCACTGTTTCTAGATAACCTTAGCAACACTATGAGACTTCACAAGGACCAATAAGTCACAATTTAATTCAATGTAATTACGAGGAATATCTTCTGTTAAAAAGACATGTCGCATCCCTACATATGAATGTGTTGCTTTTCAGTGTATCATATACAAACTCATCAGAGTCTCAGACGCTACACGTCGCGTCTTCTAACCTTACGTGTCACATTATGCCACCACGTCTCATTTTCTAACATAACGGGCCGCGTTCTCTGTGAACGACCAAATCCTGGTTTGTTCTGTTTCAGACCGGTCCAGATCTCATAAGGTCCTTTTTCTAGTCACTTTCGGGCATCATAATCAGGGTATTAAGGTCTAGGGGTCCCAAGGCTCAACTTGATTGTCAAAACACTACCAATTTTGAATTTTAACTACAAATCCCCATTTCTCACTTTAGGGACTCAAAACTTATGCTAGAACTTCATTAACAAGAAGCTTACCTTCAATTCAAGAATGTGATTACCAATCTTTGAAGTTCCTCCTTTAATTCTCCTTGTTGCCCCTCAACTTCATGCTCTATAACATCAAACCTTTGTTCCCTCTCTTTGTGGTGCAAATATAGGTGTTTGAGTAAATATGACCGGCTTAACCTTCTAATTGGATATTTACTGTGAACATCGACGCGTCGTGTTCCTCATGCATCGTGTTATAAAGTTTTATTCGATGTGGTCTCACTCTATTATCTTTTAGCATTGTACTTATAAACATGGACAATATTAACATCATAAAATTATTACACGTTGTGTTCCCCATCCTAACACATCATGTAATTTTGGCAACATATACATACTTGACCAATTTGCCGTTTTCACCCCCCCCCCCCTTTTCCTTCATACTTATTAATCAATCCAAAACCACATCCGAGCAAGGTTACAACACTTAGTTAACACTTCTCACAAGGCAATGCATGAGATTTTATAATATCTACAATATTGACCAAAATTCCCTTTTAGTCAATTTAATCTTCAAACACAACTAATAAAGTTTTGAAACTTCATTTAACTCAAAATAATGACATACCTTCTAATATTGCATAGGCCACAAAAACAGATGTTACAAGTCCCCCCACTCCCCAGGTCAAAAGATTATGTCCTTAGAATCCTTGTTAAAATAGGTATGCGTATTTGGACTTAAACTCCTCCTTGGGCTCCAAAGTTACATCCAAACCTTTATTATGTCACCGTTGAACTTTCCCAATTCCAATTTTTTTTCAGAATCTCGTTTCCTTACTGTCTAAAATTCTTTCCGATTGTTCCTGCTATCTAAGTTTTTCATCCATTTCAATTTCCGCCAATGGTAGTTTTTGGGATTCATCTAATAATATTTTCTACTAGCATGACACATGAAATACGTCGTGTATGCCTTGAAGTTCATTAGAAAGCTCAAGGAAATAAGCAATGGCTCACCGTTTCTAGATAACCTTAGCAACATTATGAGCCTTAACAAGGACCAATAAGTCACAATTTGACTCAGTGCAATCATGAGGGATTTTTTTTGTCAAAAAGATGTGTCACGCTCCTACATATGAACGTGTCACATTCTATGTATCATATACAAACCCATAGGTGTCTCAGATGCTACATGTTGCGTCTTCTAACTGTAACGTCCCAAATCCAGTAATAAATTTTTTTGTTTAAAAGCGGTTCAAATACATAAAATGGGTTACCAAGTAAAACCAACCAAATTAAAACTTGTTATTCAAATATTAGAAATCGTATTTATCAAAACATTTAAAACATTATCCAGCGAAAGACTTAATTATCAAAACCTCAGATGCGGTACAGTCGCGCCGTGCTCTAAGCTCAAGCACTTGTAGGTCAACCTCACTGTTTCTAGATAACCTTAGCAACACTATGAGACTTCACAAGGACCAATAAGTCACAATTTAATTCAATGTAATTACGAGGAATATCTTCTGTTAAAAAGACATGTCGCATCCCTACATATGAATGTGTTGCTTTTCAGTGTATCATATACAAACTCATCAGAGTCTCAGACGCTACACGTCGCGTCTTCTAACCTTACGTGTCACATTATGCCACCACGTCTCATTTTCTAACATAACGGGCCGCGTTCTCTGTGAACGACCAAATCCTGGTTTGTTCTGTTTCAGACCGGTCCAGATCTCATAAGGTCCTTTTTCTAGTCACTTTCGGGCATCATAATCAGGGTATTAAGGTCTAGGGGTCCCAAGGCTCAACTTGATTGTCAAAACACTACCAATTTTGAATTTTAACTACAAATCCCCATTTCTCACTTTAGGGACTCAAAACTTATGCTAGAACTTCATTAACAAGAAGCTTACCTTCAATTCAAGAATGTGATTACCAATCTTTGAAGTTCCTCCTTTAATTCTCCTTGTTGCCCCTCAACTTCATGCTCTATAACATCAAACCTTTGTTCCCTCTCTTTGTGGTGCAAATATAGGTGTTTGAGTAAATATGACCGGCTTAACCTTCTAATTGGATATTTACTGTGAACATCGACGCGTCGTGTTCCTCATGCATCGTGTTATAAAGTTTTATTCGATGTGGTCTCACTCTATTATCTTTTAGCATTGTACTTATAAACATGGACAATATTAACATCATAAAATTATTACACGTTGTGTTCCCCATCCTAACACATCATGTAATTTTGGCAACATATACATACTTGACCAATTTGCCGTTTTCACCCCCCCCCCCTTTTCCTTCATACTTATTAATCAATCCAAAACCACATCCGAGCAAGGTTACAACACTTAGTTAACACTTCTCACAAGGCAATGCATGAGATTTTATAATATCTACAATATTGACCAAAATTCCCTTTTAGTCAATTTAATCTTCAAACACAACTAATAAAGTTTTGAAACTTCATTTAACTCAAAATAATGACATACCTTCTAATATTGCATAGGCCACAAAAACAGATGTTACAAGTCCCCCCACTCCCCAGGTCAAAAGATTATGTCCTTAGAATCCTTGTTAAAATAGGTATGCGTATTTGGACTTAAACTCCTCCTTGGGCTCCAAAGTTACATCCAAACCTTTATTATGTCACCGTTGAACTTTCCCAATTCCAATTTTTTTTCAGAATCTCGTTTCCTTACTGTCTAAAATTCTTTCCGATTGTTCCTGCTATCTAAGTTTTTCATCCATTTCAATTTCCGCCAATGGTAGTTTTTGGGATTCATCTAATAATATTTTCTACTAGCATGACACATGAAATACGTCGTGTATGCCTTGAAGTTCATTAGAAAGCTCAAGGAAATAAGCAATGGCTCACCGTTTCTAGATAACCTTAGCAACATTATGAGCCTTAACAAGGACCAATAAGTCACAATTTGACTCAGTGCAATCATGAGGGATTTTTTTTGTCAAAAAGATGTGTCACGCTCCTACATATGAACGTGTCACATTCTATGTATCATATACAAACCCATAGGTGTCTCAGATGCTACATGTTGCGTCTTCTAACTGTAACGTCCCAAATCCAGTAATAAATTTTTTTGTTTAAAAGCGGTTCAAATACATAAAATGGGTTACCAAGTAAAACCAACCAAATTAAAACTTGTTATTCAAATATTAGAAATCGTATTTATCAAAACATTTAAAACATTATCCAGCGAAAGACTTAATTATCAAAACCTCAGATGCGGTACAGTCGCGCCGTGCTCTAAGCTCAAGCCAGCAAAATACCTAAAAAATAGTTACGGTGAAAGAGTAAGCACAAAGCTTAGTGAGTTCCCCAAAATACCACATGATCCATTTTGTAACACATAATCACAAAAGGTCTTCGGGCTTACCCCGAAGAACCTGACTCACGGGCTTGCCCGTATCTTGTCCTTTCCTTGACTCATGGGCTTGCCCCGATCTTGTCCATTCCTTGGCTCACGAGCTTGTCCCGATCCTACCCATTTCTCGACTCACGAGCTTGCCCCGATCTTGTCGATGAACACGTAAGGCACATACATCACATTATTACAAAAAGTAATAAAGCTACCTACGCATGCAACATCACACATAGTATAGTGAGAAGACCCACCTGATCCGTAAAGCCAAACAACACTCCTCATGCGCGTCCACGGATCCGACAACACGAACGTCCTAACAAGATAAACTCTACTCAAAACTTCCTAAATCCCAAACAGGATAATCCTATAAGACCGGTATCCAAAACCCTCAAGTTTGACCAAAAGTCAAACTGGTCAAAAGTCAACGGTCAAAGGTCAAGTCAACAAAAGCCAACAGCACAGTTAGCGCAGTTAACTCCCTAAGTTAATGTTGCTAACTATGAACATGTCTAAAGTCCATTAAGTTCTTAATCTATTCAGCCAAGGTCTTAATCCTTCCAGGGACCTTCCAGGGACCTTCCAAACAGTCAAAAATCCATAAAGATCCTAACTTTATCCTTCCAAACTTCACCATACAAGATCAAGAACAAGTTTCAAGTCCAAGGTGGTCTAAAACTAACCAAAATCCCCATAGAGAGTTCGACTTACTCTCTAAACCATCCCAAAGGTTCAATTCAGAGATTTAAGGCATAAAGTTTCCAACTTTATCCTTCCAAACCATAGATAAACACTACAAGGGACCATTACGCTCATTCAATCCATAAGAACATACTTAAATCATAAGAACAATCATAAAAATGCATAAAGGTGAGAACTTGACTCACAGTGGTCCAGAAATAAGGGCTTTAGCTGATCTTCTCTTGAACAAAACTCCCAAGCAACAATTTGTATCTTCACAGCATCATAAACTCTTCAAAAATCCATCCAAGAATGCCAAAATCATCAAAAATCACTCCATATGGTCTAGAGAGAGAAAAATCACGAGTTGGGGGCTAAAATGTTGCATTTGGTAGCTGCCCTAGGGTTCCTAACCCTCAAAATCCAACATTAGCACAGCTAACCCTAAGGTCGGCGCTAATGGTGATAGTGCACACCCATTCGAACAGTTGGCAAACTAGCGACGGAAAAAATGAGTTAACGACCCTAGCCAACATTAGCGTTGCTAGTGTGATCATTAGCGGCACTAATGGCCTCTCAACTCATTTTTCCCGCAATTTACTCCGTATTTCGTGAATCTTGACTCTTTCAAACCGAACCTTGGACTTCTCGGGATTAGGGTCTTACACTAACGTTACGCGTCGCGTTATGCCAACGCGCCTCATTTTCTAACATAATGCGTTGTGTTCTCCATAAACGAATAAACCTTAGCTTGCTCTGATTCAGACCGGTCCATATCTCATAAGGTCCTTTTCCAGTCACTTTCGAGTAGCATAATCAGGGTATTAAGGTCTAGGAACCCTAAGGCTCAACTTGTAAACCTCTTACAAGTTTGATGTTATATATTGTTATTATTGTGAGCTAAACTATGTGACATGTTTAGGTTTTGTTAAACAGGGAATGAAGAGACCTACCATTATCATGTAATGGTGATCGATCATGCATCAAATGACGAAAAACATGTAGCTGAATTGTAAAAAATGTATAAATAAGGTATTATCATAAATATATTTGTGACTATATATCATCGGTTAACCGATGCACTACTTAAAAATTTCATCACATATCATAATATAAGTGGCAATATTGACAAGCGAAGTTTTTCGTCAATATGTGTTGCGTTCAGTTATAAAATTTCATCATTAACATGGTTTTTGAGAAATATTTGGTTGATAGGGATCATATATGCATCTCTAAGCCTTTCGCTTATACTGTTAAAATTGTTTTCCTGACTGACAAATTCCATTGTTGATTCGTCGATAGGGATTTGGCGTCGGATTAATCCATCACTAATGATTGATTTTCTTCATCACATATCATAATATGAGCGGCAATATTGACAAGTAGAGTTTTTCATCAATATATGCTGCGTTCAGTTATAAAATTTCATCATAAACATTGTTTTTGCAAAATATTTGATTGATAGGGATTATATATATATATATATATATATATATATATATATATATATATATATATGTATATATATATATATATATATATATATATATATGTATATATATATATATATATATATATATATATATATATATATATGTATATATATATATATGTATATATATATATATATATATATATGTATATATATATATATATATATATATGTATATATATATATATATATATATATATATATATATATATATATATATATATATATATATATATATATATATATATATATAAGCCTTTCGGTTATATTTCTAAAATTGTTTTCGTGACTGACAAATTCCATTGTCGATTCGTCGATAGGGATTTGGCGTCGGATTAATCCATCACTAATGCTTGATTTTCTTCATTACATATCATAATATGAATAGCAATATTGACAAGTAGAGTTTTTCGTAAATATATGTTGCGTTCAGTTATAAAATTTCATCATAAACATTGTTTTGCGAAGGGCTTTTGTCATAAAAATCCTTAAGTTTGTCGTAAATGTTCAGTTTTTTCCTTCTATGGATTTTATGTCCACTAAAGCCCAAAATTTGCAAACTTTTCTCCATCTTTGTCACTGAAACCGGTGATAGCTGGAAAACCCGTGATAGCAGGTTTCCAGGTTACCTTGAAATTAGTTACACATAAAAGTCCTTATGTTTGCAAATTTTTACGTTTTTACCATGAAATTAATTTCACATAGAAGTCCTTAAGTTTTACGAAAATGTTTGATTTTGCCCTCCACCACCGCCACCACCCACCACTTCCACTACAGTGGTGGTGGTGGGTGGTGGCGGTGTTGGAGGAAAAAACCGAACATTTTCGAAAAACTCAAGGACTTCTATGCGAAAATACTTTCAAGGTAACCTGGAAACCTGTTATCACAGGTTTCAGGGACAAAAATGAAACAAAGTTTGCAAATTTTAGGTTTTCGTGCACATAAAATCCATAGAAGGACAAAATCGAACATTATCGAAAAACTTAAGGACTTTTATAACAAAAGCCCTTCTGCGAAATATTTGATTGATAGGGATCAGATATACATCTGTAAGCCTTTCGCTTATATTGCTAAAATTGTTTTCCTGACTGACAAATTTTTACGTTTTTACCATGAAATTAATTTCACATAGAAGTCTTTAAGTTTTACGAAAATGTTTGATTTTGCCCTCCACCACCGCCACCACCCACCACTTCCACTACAGTGGTGGTGGTGGGTGGTGACGGTGTTGGAGGACAAAACCGAACATTTTCGAAAAACTCAAGGACTTCTATGCGAAAATACTTTCAAGGTAACCTGGAAACCTGTTATCACAGGTTTCAGGGACAAAAATAAAACAAAGTTTGCAAATTTTAGGTTTTCGTGCACATAAAATCTATAGAAGGACAAAATCGAACATTATCGAAAAACTTAAGGACTTTTATGACAAAAGCCCTTCTGCGAAATATTTGATTGATAGGGATCAGATATACATCTCTAAGCCTTTCGCTTATATTGCTAAAATTGTTTTCCATTGTAGATTCGTCGATAGGGATTTGGCATCGGATTAATCCATCACTAATGCTTGATTTTCTTCATCAAATATCATAATATGAGCGGCAATATTGACAATTAGTTTTTTTCGTCAATATATATTGCGTTCAGTTATAAAAATTCATCATAAACATTATTTTTGCGAAATATTTGATTGATAGGGATCATATATAAGTCTTTCACTTATATCGCTAAAATTATTTTCCTGAATGACAAATTCCATTGTCGGTAGGGATTTGGCGACGGATTAATCTATCACTAATGCCTGATTTTCTAATAGTGATCGTGCTCATAGTTTTTATCTTCATTAGCAATTGTTTTTGTTTGTTTTGTCCCATTGACTTCTCAACATCAATTCATTGCGGTTTTGGTGAGCAATGATTTGTTAGCTAGGGTTAGGCTAGAAAGAAGTGCGTCTCTCTAGACAATAATAACCGAGATTACTAATTTTTATTTATTAATATTTAAGATGATTTGAGAGTATATTTAGTATATATATACAAATATATATGATCCCGACAAGTGGGTTGGTTTGGCCTTGTCCTATTTGATTTGTGTATATAATATAATTAAAAATATCATAGAGATCATTAACTTTTATTTAATAATATTTAAGATTACTAAATAATAATTTGAAGTTGGTTAAAAACTAACTACAGGCATAGAATAGTTATTTAGTCTATTATTAGCGATTACTAATTTTTATTTAAGATTACTAACTACAGGAATAGAATTGTTATTTAGTCAATTATTAGCGATTCATGGTCATATCCTTGACTCCTGGAAATTGTAAGGACCACATAAATAATGATGAGAAATATATTTATAATTAGCAGGATAAATCAAAATTACAGTATCCCGCGAATAATGGGATACTGCACATGTGGGAACCAAACAAAGATAATTCGTATCACTCCAACATACATGGGCTAAATACATTAATTAACATGATAATATACAAATTGTGTTACTTAAAAATTTAAGTGGCACATTTTGCTACTTTACAATGTTCTATAATTAAATAATAATTAATTTAACAGGATGTGAGATTAACTATCCAATTATAGGTTATTCATGTGTGCAAAGTAGCGTGCAAGTGTGCAACATAACAGAAAAGGTCAAATTTTTTGGAGGTTGATGCGGATTGAACTAATAGAAAAAAGATAGTCGTAACAAATTTACTGTAAATATATGTGGAGCCCAAGATTGTCTCTCCAAAAGAGCCATTGTGGAGAGAGGAGAGACTCCAACATATATACAAATTTTTAGAACCGTGTCGCACCAATATGGGATACACTAACACTCCCCCTCAGAGACGTAGGCTCGATGAGGTTACGGGGTGCGTGATACTGGCTCTGATACCATGTTATAATATAAAATGTTTGATATTAATATTGAGTGTTTAACCCCATATATATAGGGATACAAAATGGAGGCTCATGGTCAAACATAAACCCTAATGGGCTTACCTTAACCCTAATGGGTATTAACCCTAATCACTAACATCCCCTCGCAGTTTGATCGGGGGAAAACGATTAAACTGGAAAAATAACAAAAAATATAGAACATAAAAAAAACATAGATGAAGATAGCGGTAGCGGTGGTGGCAGAGCTTTGACGATGACGGCTAATCGTGACTGTTCGTCGGAGAAGAAGAGAGGAGCTGCGGCCAAAGACGGTTGCGATGTAGAAGAAGAGAGAGCCGGTGGCGGCGACAACGATCATGGAGTCGGCGGCAAAGTAGTCCGGAGAAAGGCAGCGAGCAAGAGAGAAATGGCTCGAGCTGCGGCGGACGGAGCCAATTCCGATGAGATCGACGACTGCAGTATAGAAAGAGAGACGACTGCATATCAGAGCCTGCCCGGCGGAGAAGGTCCGGAGAAGAAGAGACCATCCAAGGAGAGGGGTCGTAGCAAACGAGGCAGTAGAAGAAGCCGATGACAAAGCTCTGGTTTGGTACCGACGGCTGTATTATTATTTATGAAAAAAAAGTGGAAAGGGAAATTATTGAAGGCACCTCCGACGACTAGAAGGTCGCCGGAGGTGGAGGGCGGCGGTGGCGGGTTGTGGTCAGCACTAGGGTTTTAACCTAGAGCTCTGATACCATGATAGAAAATAAAATGCTTGATATTAATATTGAGTGTTTAACCCTATATATATATATATATATATATATATATATATATATATATATATATATATATATATATATATATATATATATATATATATATATATATATATATATATATATATATATATATATATATATATATAGAGATACAAAATGGAGGCTCATGGTCAAACATAAACTCTAATGGGCTTACCTAAACCCTAATAGGTATTAACCCTAATCACTAACATTTACAAGGAACAATTCACAAATAATCATTATTTTTAGAGGTGAAGTGACTAAACTCCAAATATTCAAATTGTATTAGACAATTAACTAATAATCTAATACGGGATATATGGTTTAAATTCTAACACACTTTATTATTAGTGTTTTGTGATTTATCTCACGTAATGATCTTGAAAGGGGTTTCACATGGATTGTTCAGATAATACGATTATATATATATATATATATATATATATATATATATATATATATATATATATATATATATATATATATATATATATATATATATATATATATATACTAGTTTAAAACCCGTGTGTTACACGGTTGAGGATTAAAATTGAAATAGTTTGAAATGCAATATGCAAAAAATAGCAATGTACTTTGAATTTTATATCTATAATAGCATCGTACTTCACTTAAAAAAGAATATTGAAATAGTTTGAAATACAAAAACCTGGCAAACCAAAGTGGAAGTAGTGCTGACATGGGAGTCGTTTGATGTTGTCGCCCCTAACAAAATCATCCATGCAGACTATGCAAGTTGTGGGTCTTGATCGGAGAAAGGAGCCTTCAAAATGAAGACAATGATGCAGATATAAGATAGAGAAAAAATTCAAAAAGTTTTACCTGGTTTGAAAATAATTAATAGCCCAAACTGTCAACGCTGTTTGTATATTGTGTTTGAGGGCGGGGAAGTTATTTAAAGTGGTGAATAATGGTAACTGTTAGATAGGAACTGATTTTAATTTAACCAATCAATTTGGAATACATAGCCATAAACATACGAACCCTAGAACATCAAGCCCCATCAATCTTTTCTCATTTCCTTCAAAATTAATGAATATATGAAATCAGTTCACTACAAGAAAAAAACGAAATAGCTACAAAAAAAATCTGTAACTAAACAACAAAATTTCGTAGCTAAATGTGAATAGCTACGGATTTTCCAACGGATCAATTCTGTAGCAAATTTCTTTGTAGCTAAAACATAACTACGGATTCCATAGCAATATTGCTACGGATTAGTTACGAACTAATTCCATAGAAAAGTAACTACGACTTAATTCTGTAGCAGATTCGTGGTTAATTAGCTATGAGCTAACTCTGTAGCGCATGCATCTATAGCAAGTTAGCTACAAACGTTTTCGGTAGCAAAGTCGTAGCGATTTAACTACATACTAATTTTGTAGCGAATAAACTACGGTCAAATTTTGTAGCTATTATCTCGTAGCAAGTTATCTTCCACATTATTCTGTAGCAAATATGTCATAGCAAATGGATAATAGAAAAATATCTTAGCAACCTAACTGCGGTTAAAAATGTTACAATAAATTTCGTAGCAAATTTCATAACAATATACCTATGAAAGATGTTTGTACCAAATTAAATACGAACCAATTTCATAGCAAAAAATAGTGAGATAAATTCCGTAGGAGCATACGTACAAAATTCAATACACAATCGTTTCGAAAACATTATTCTAAGAAAACCAACAATATAATAATGCAAATAATAATATAAAATACATGAATTCTTACTAGAAACCACATAGCATCCGACATTACCCTATTTTGTTCAAAGCATTAACTATATTATTTAAAAATAAAATGTAGCTAATAATCGTGAACAATCAATACAAAATATATCTCTTGTTAATCTTCCTTCTCATATAATCCATGATGGTTCTCACACAGTTCAAGTCGATCCATAGTTGTTATACAATTTCCTCTATAGACATTGAGTATTGTTGTCATTTCCTATAAAAGCACGTACAAATTACATAAGGATGCAAACTAACTCGGTAAATACAAGAAAGTATAATTAAATTAATTAAACAATAGAATTCACCTCTTTCACATTAATCCCCAAGGGGCTTGATTGGAAGCAGAGAATGATTACGCTAGAATTGAATTTTGGCCATTTGGAAATAAAACGAACCACATAATGGAATTTGGAATTCCAATTCTATCAAATTCCACGGGAATTTGCAAACCAAATTTCCTCATAATATTAGTGATAACTTTTAGTTAAAAGTACGTGATTATCTTGAAATTGATTGCAATGCCTATTGGGTTTGGGCAGATTCAAATGCATTTATTATTTTCCTTATAGAATAAGAACTTTCATGTGTTTCTCTCTTAAGGTTCGGTGATTTACAACCACCATGAAAGCATATTAGTTTTATGATGAGAAATCATAAAAAAACATAGTTTTGCTGTAAATCCTTACCACATGGTTTTTCCAATATTTGAATAGTCAATCAATCGTATGAAAAATGAAAAACCCGCTTGAATTCCATGCAACTAAATGAGTAGTTAGAACTTCTAGTATAGACAATTTCTATGGTGCACGACGGAAATAGTAACAGTAAAATACCTCAATATAAGAAACCAAAACTTAACATGGATATTTACTAACTGTAGGATGAAATTAAATTTGTCAATGATATTTTCCCAGAAAGATGAGCAGCGACCTTTATAGCACGGATTTCAAATTCCATTATCATGTACAAATGGTAAAATCAAACTCGTTTCGTAAACCCATGATTTGAAATCCTGCCAATCAGTAGACCAAAGAGATTAAAAACATAAAAGCAGAATTACTAAAATTAAAGAATGAGGCAACTACTAAGGAAAACCTTCAAACCTGGAACGATTGATTCCAACCGCCGGTGGCACCTTCATTGATTCTGCTTGAGAAAAAAGAAACAAAACAAATATCGATTTCTTCAAGACCGACTGGGACGACACATAACACCCCCATAGACACGCACGCTAATGAGATAGGAGAGAAACGAGGAAGGAGAAAATCATGGAGATAATCCGGTATTTACCTAAATTAATGGAATAATTTAAAGAGTACACCGTAAATTTGGTCATTATGGTTTTTTATTTTTGTAAATTGGATCCATGACTTTTATTTTTGTGGTCATAACTTATTTATCCTCTTTTATTGTTGATTTGTTTCCTAAAAAACATGAAAATTGTTGTTTTATCTTTTTATTATTATTTTTTTATATCAATTTTAAATTGTTTGTAGTAAGAGAGGTAGTCAGGTAGCAACTACTTTTGCAAACTTATACAAGCTTGAGCAAACCAGAGTCATTAATTAGTTGACCTATGAGATGCTTATGTGAAACTCAAAAAATATTAAATTTTATAGCAAATTAGTCATAGATATTATTTCATAACAAATTTTATAGCAAATCGGCAACGGAATTCGATTCCGTAGTCAATTTTGTAGCAAAATAGCTACAGATATTGATTCCTAACAAATTCCGAAGCAAAATAGCTATGAATATTGATTTTGTACCAAATTCCGTAGCAAAATAGCTTCGTAAATTAAAAACATCGGAAATTCCCTAGCAAAATAGCTACAATCATAGGCCCGTAGTAAATTCTGTAGAAAAATAGCTACATGTTCCGATCTCATAGCGAATTTTGTAGTAAGATAGCTACAGATTCTATTTCTGTAGCCAAATTTCGTAGCTAGGTATATCTTAGCTACGGAGTTCATTTCCGTACTAAGTTTCGTAGCAAAAATTGTTATAGATTTCCATTCCATAGCAAATTCCATAGACAAATAGCTATGGATTCTATTTCTGAAGCTAAATTCCGTAGTTGTCCAAATATTAGCTACGGAGCGTAATTCTGTAGCAAATTACGTAGCAAAATTGCTACAAAATGTCATTTCGTAATATATTTCGTAGCAGAATAGCTACGGATAGGACTTCCATAGCAAACTTCCGTAGTTATTCAGACTTTTTCTAGTAGTGGTTAAACCAAAATTGATGTGACTAACATGAACTTCTTAAACCTATTTTCTTGAATTCAAACTGATTGACAAAATACGATTTTAATGCCCTTCATCTTCGGAATATCTCCTACAAAACGAACTGATATTAGAAACCACAAAAGGGGATACACTTTAAATTTTGTTTTCTGTATTTTGGATGAAAGAAAGGATATACCAAAATCACAAACCTATAATACCATTAAACCTGAGGTTCTAGCCTGATTTGAGGAAGCAGGAGTAAACGATTTTTTCCTCCACAGTCGAAATTCGAACCACATATGCTATGACCCAAGAATTTGTTATTTATATATAATAAATTAGAAGTGAAGAATCGTAATTAAAGATAACTATTTAAATATTTCAAAAAAGAATTTTATATTATTCAAATTGGATAACTTGGTATGGTTATATTTCAAAAAAGAATTTTATATTATTCAAATTGGATAACTTGGCATTGTTTTAGATTATAGATTTATAGATTATTATTATTATTATTATAAATTGTTTTATTATTATTATTAGGGTAAATTGCATAAAAGTCACTAAGTTTTCCAATTTTCTCGATTTTGACACTGAATTTTTAGTTTTTGCAATTAAGTCATTATGTTTTCAGAAAAGTTGCAATTAAGTCATTATGTTTTCCAAAAAGTTGCAAAAATGACCATATGACCGGATTACCAGGTCATATGGTCAGATTTGCAATTTTTCAGAAAACCTAATGACTTAATAGCAAAAATAAAACATAGTGTCAAAATCAAAAAATCTGAAAAAGTTAGCGACTTTTAGGGTTTATTTCATAAAAAACCCTAAATTTTCAACTTTTTTCTGCTTAAACATAAAACTTTATTTTTTTCAAAAAAAACCTAAATTTTGGAGAAACTTTTTAATTTATCGCCCTAACCGGTTTTACAGGTTATACATACTTTTTTTTTTTCAGAAAAAACCCTAATTTCTTTTTTTTCCGAAAAAAACTCTCAATTTCAGTGATTTTTTAACAAAAAAAAAATGTTTCTTCGTTTTTGTAATTGACATAACTTTCATATACGATGTCCAAATTCTACGAACTTTATATCCCTGAAAAGGTCGTAAGTAGTACTACAACTTTGCTTTACTGACTTTTGTTTCAATATGTTCAGATATTTCGCTACACTGGCTTGTTTTTCTTATAATAGTTGTATCTTTTGCATACGAGCTTTGTTTTCGACGTTCTAAAAGTCGACGGATTCGTAAACATGAATACATCGTGTAATTAATATTATTTAAACCAAAATATTATTTGTATGATTTATCGAATTTTACGCTACTATAGTCTATTATTCGAAATTATAACGTTTGCTCGATAATTGATTCGAAATAGCGTATTGTAGTATTATAATTTCCAATAATACATTAGGAAAGTTATGAAAATTACATTTCAACGTATTATCCTAATTTGCGCTCTGGTTGACATTTGTTGACCAAATTTGACGGATGTTACAGACGGGTCGCAAGAAAGATATGCCAACTACAAAAACGAAGAAAAATAATTTTCTTTATTTCAAATTTCATCCGTTCGTGAAGGTTTAAATTGTACCGTTCAAACTCCAACCACATAAGTGCCACGTCGTCGCTTTCTTGTGACCCCGTCTGTGATGTCCGTCAAATTTGGTCAACAAAAGTCAACCAGAGTGCAAATTAGGATAATACGTTGAAATGTAATTTTCATAACTTTCCTAATGTATTATTGGAAATTATAATACTACAAATAATAGTTTGGTTTAAATAATATTCATTACACAATGTATTCGTGTTTACGAATCCGTCGACTTATAGAATGTCCAAAACAAAGCTCGTATGCAAAATATACAGCTATTATAAGAAAACAAGCCAGTGTAGCGAAATATCTGAACATATTCAAACAAAAGTCAGTAAAGCAAAGTTGTAGTATTACTTACGACCTTTCCAGGGATATAAAGTTCGTAGAATTTGGACATCGTATATGAAAGTTATGTCAATTACAAAAACGAAGAAACATTTTTTGTTGAAAAAATCACTGAAATTGAGGGTTTTTTCCCGAAAAAAAAGAAATTAGGGTCTTTTCTGAAAAAAAAGTATGTATATCCTGTAAAACCGGTTAAAGAGATAAATTAAAAAGTTTCTCCAAAATTTAGGTTTTTTTTGAAAAAAATAAAGTTTTAGGTTTAAGCAGAAAAAAGTTGAAAATTTAGGGTTTTTTATGAAATAAACCCTAAAAGTCGCTAACTTTTTCAGATTTCTTGATTTTGACACTATGTTTTATTTTTGCTATTAAGTCATTAGGTTTTCTGAAAAATTGCAAATCTGACCATATGACCTGGTAATCCGGTCATATGGTCATTTTTGCAACTTTTTGGAAAACATAATGACTTAATTGCAACTTTTCTGAAAACATAATGACTTAATTGCAAAAACTAAAAATGCAGTGTCAAAATCGAGAAAATTGGAAAACTTAGTGACTTTTATGCAATTTACCCTTATTATTATTATAGATTATAGATTTATACTTCGTGGTTAACGATTTACATAACTTAAAATTTAAAATTTTGCTCACACATGACTTATAATATTGTATAAATTGGATACTTATTTGCCAAAAGTATGAAGACACATTTTTTCACAAGCTCATTAAAAGATTACAAATTAAAGCTAAAAACCGACATTCATAATCATGGATATTAGGTTATGTTTTCCACCGTTTACATCTTTTTTAAATCACCGTAATATTATACGTCTTTACGTGATTGTAACTTCGCTAATTCTTTATAAATAAACAAAGTATTTTTTATACAGAATAAATTTTGAGGCTTTAGAATAATGACACGTTGAATAAAGGCTTCTAAAAGATGACACGTGACATTTAGAGTCCTTGTTTATATATATATATATATATATATATATATATATATATATATATATATATATATATATATATATATATATATATATATATATATAAATATATATATATATATATATATATATATATATATATTTATATTTATATATATATATATATATATATATATATATATAAATATAAATATATATATATATATATATATATATATAAATATATATATATATATATATATATATATATATATATATATATATATATATATATATAAATATATATATATATATATATATATATATATATATATATATATATATATATATATATATATATATATATATATATATATATATATATATATATATATATATATATATATATATATATATATATATATATATAGAAGTAGGTTCCATTGAGAATGAAAATAAGGTTGAGAATGCGAAAATGAATATGGGCCACATATTTTTATCTTGCGGCTCTAGTGTTTGCACATATGATTTTCACCACCACTTCCACCTGCACCACCTGCGACACCACCACCGTCGTCGCCACCACCACTACTCCTGCCGCCGCCACCTTCCCTGTCACCACCGTTGCCGCCACCGCCACCACCATTGCCACCAACCACCACCACCGCTACTGTCAACTCTACTGCCTCTATCACCATCTCGACCACTACTGCCACTACCACCTTTACCACCACCTCCACCACCGCTACCACCACCCACCGCCACCACCACCACCTCCATCACCGCCGCCGCCACCACCACCTTCGTCGCCACCCATGTCCACCAACACCACCACCCCACTAACACCGCCGCCACCATCAGCACCATCGCCGCACCCTCTATTGCCATCACCATCATCATCGCCACCATCTACCACCATTCCGACCACCACAACCATATTACAAAAATGATTATTCATATATGTTTATTCATATATGAATATGACTAATCATATATGATTATTCATATATGATATATGAATAATCATATATGAATATACACATTCATATATGAATAAATCATATACGAGAAAATTAAATCATATCGTCGTCGTAGAACGACGCATTAGCGCTGACGCATCTAGTAACCCAAATTTATTCTCGCATTCATATATGAATATACACATTCATATATGAATAAATCATATACGAAAAAATAAACCCATCTCGTCGTCTAGAGCGCGCGCGTCAGCGCTAGTGCATCTAACGACCCATATTCATTCTCGCATTCTCAACCTTTTTTCCATTCTCAATGGAACCCTCCCCTATATATATATATATATATATATATATATATATATATATATATATATATATATATATATATATATATATATATATATATATATATATATATATATATATATATATATATATATATATATATATATATATATATATATATATATATATATATATATATATAGGGTTAGGTTCTTTTAATAACTCATATATTCATGAGATCTTGAGAAGTTAATATCATCCATTAGATCATTATCCAAATCAAAAAGTGTTTGATCGTCATTTTATAAATCTAATTTAATTTTGTTTTTTTTTTATTTTTGGCAACAGAATATCAATTCCTAAAAATAAGCACAATCAAATTCAAATTTCAAATTTAAAAAACTTTATGATTTTCGTTTTTTTAATATGAGAATTTTTGAAATCTGAAAAAAACATAAAAATTTTAAATTCACTAAAAAATAGGATTTGGATTTAGAAAAACATATATGGTCACGTATTTGCTTCCGGATGCATATATGCATATTTTCAAAATTTGTAGAAGCATATTATTATGTATAAATAGTTGAATACAAATAATAAACAAACGAATTTATTAAAAACAATAATTTACAATTGTTTTGAACGATAAATATATAAAAAATACAAAAAACAACAAAAACTACTAATTTTAAACTAATATATTCATTGTTTATTTCCAAATATCTTCATTGTTTATTCTTTGACTATCTTGTTTCTTCGTTTTATCATTTTCACTTCTTCAATTTGCTCTATATATTTTTTAAACCTGTAAGAACAATAATAAAAATGCATATTAAAAATATTTAAAAAAAAGATAATTACATGCATATACGCATATGCACATGGACACATATGTGTATGCATATATGCAAATATGCACACACTTATACACATTTATATGCATATGTGCACATACGCATTTATATGCATATAAACATATATGCACAATTGCATATGTGCACATACGCATTTATATGCATATAAACATATATGCACATATGCATTTATAAAACTACATATTAAAAACCCCCCCCCCCCAACAAATACTTACATGCATATACATATGCACATAGACACATACGCACAAATGCATATACTTTTATGCACATGTATTAACATATGACGGATATATGCACAGACATGGAGATAAACATATGAATCTATGCACATATATACATGTGCATATATACACATGTACATATATTCAAATATACACATGAACATATTCAAAAACATTATAAATAATACATACATGCATATTGGATGTATGTATGCATAGTGTTTTCTTTTGGAATTTGAATTCATAGTACACTTCAATAACATTGTTTCCGGATCTCAGTATGAACAAAAAAGCAAGATCCATTAGAACTTTAAAAATAAATAAATAACTCAGAAGAATTTTTACGCTTAACTTTTACTTAATGAACCAAATTAAACCACAAAGAACTCAGAAGAATTTTTACGCTTGACTGCAGTTTTGGTTATTGACCAACATAGAAGTAACCTAATTTTGCAAATTAACAGAAGAATTTTTATGCTTAACTTTAACTTTTAAGGCTGCATCCAAAATGGTCCCACAGAGTGATTACCTTCCTAAAATGCTCACCAAAAGATGTGCATATAGGAGAGAAATCATCGGTTCAAATTATCACAATGCAAATTTGCAAATTAACATAATACACAGAGTGATTACCTTCCTAAAAAGATAAAATCGTTTTAGAGAAAGCACTGCCTGGTTCGAATCATCAGTTGTGTCGACTGCAGAACCAAACAAAGAAATTCAAACAAACGGTCTAAATTGAACAAGCAACTAATGTGAATGAGACGAATAACGAGATAAGTAATTACCTCTCAGAAATCGTAGACATCATTGCCGCTGGCAGAACCCCGATGACCATTTCTACTTTGAAATTCTATCAGAAACAATATAACATCACGAGGGGAACGTCGATATAATGATTTCGGAGGAATCAATTTCATGTTCTTCTGAAAACCAGATTGTAACATAAGCAAAATCGAAGGCGGTGGATCAGCGGCCAACTGGATCGAACCCACAAGATCGAACAGGAATACATGGCCGACATCGTACATCTCGAGTAGCACCTGAGCTTGCTTGCGAACCCAACGCGGACATCGACCATGGCAGATCGTGTTATGCATTGGCTCCTCTGCTCGCATTGTAGACTTTGCAATTGCCACTCATTAGGGCTCGGTAGGACAACCCCAAACACTGTAATCTCGAATTTCATCGGCTAGGGTTCTTTAGGCAGCCACCGATCTACAATGCTACGTGAGAGAGGGAGGAGGGCGATGTGAGAGATCGAGATAGTGAGAGAGGGCGAGGAAGAATTGATATCAGGGAAGAACCAAAAATGGGGAAGAGAGATAAAAAAAGTCTTCTATTTCCATTTAATTCATCGGATTTTTGGGGATTTGATTTAATGACTTTTTCTTTAATCCCGATAATACCCTTGATTGACTTTTTTAAATACCAAAAATACCATTAAATTTTCTATTAATTATAAGATTGCCGCCTTACATTTTAACCTTTGATTTTTTTGATCTAGTGGTCCACAATTGGTTCTCAAGATCTCATGGTTTTTTGAGATCTCACAAGAACCTAACTCTCTCTCTCTCTCTCTCTCTATATATATATATATATATATATATATATATATATATATATATATATATATATATATATATATATATATATATATATATATATATATATGTCTACTACCACTAACCTATTTACAATAATCTAAAAACCCTAAAGACTATACAAATCAATCAAAGCAAAATACATTCTAGAACAAACCCAATAAAAATAAAAAAAAATGTGAACTAAAACCTTACCCTCTATTATTTGTAACAAAATAAGATCGAAAATCAACCATAAATATAATCACAACTCCAATTTGGACCCAAAATTTAGTCTCAAAGTAAAAACTCAGTATCGTTTGATCATGTTTTGTGGTTCCTCTGCATTATCACTCCTTGCTTTGGAAAAAACCAGGGTGTAAAACTCGGGTAACTCTGTGTTGGGCGGAAGCGACCAACAAACACGACTAAACACTTCTTCAACAAACAATTTTCTATGCAACTATCTAGACAAAAGATATTACGAAGAAAAAAATTAAACTGAGAAACACAAGGATTTAAAATGGTTCACCCGATAGATCAGGTTACATCCACAGTGAGAATCGAGAGAAATATTTCATTGATAAATTTAAATGATTTACAAGTGAGAAACTAAGACTATATTCACAATGTTTACAACTCGAACATTGAATATCTATCACTCAATTCAACATATTGTCTTAGCAAAAGACGATGGGATTTATATGCAAATATGGAAGACTGAATACGTAAGGTCTTGGGCACGAATCTTTAAACATAGACATGGAACACCTAGTCAACTTTACAACATGTGAAGTGACTCTTCCATGCTCCCCATGCTGAACAGTGCCCGTTTGCGTATTCTCAAGATAAATCCGGCAGCCGATGTGATAATACTAATACTGGGTCCAACCCAGGACTCCTTCCTTGGTTAAAAGACTCCATATTGGTCTTTGGTTTGAGTGACATCCTCCGCGTGAGACTGTGTAACTGTATGACTATGCTTTTGTACTTCGGTCGATGGACAACTCTTTCTGTCTGAGAAATTCTCCTGTTCAAAGCTTCGATCTGAAGATACTACTGTCTCATCTTTTTATGTTGTTGATGAATTCATTCCTGTGACCGTAGCCCAAGCTATTGTTGTCTCGGTGAATCTGCACTCTACATAAGGTATTGATGATTGGTTTCTTCAAACACGGTTCTTCGGTAGGATGCAGTTCTCTTTGTCATCACAATCCTTTGGTTCGGTAACCTGCCTCAGTCACCACCACCTTTTGCTGTCTATCTTGGATGTTTCCTTTGCATGCCTAAGTGAAGATGTATCTTTAGATCCGGACGAGGTGCGACCTTCCTCGATCCTGCTGATCTGATACTCTTCCTTCCTAACCATTCCATTGATCTTCTTAGAAAAACATTATTTCCCTTTTGGGTGGGATACACCCGACACATGATACTGTCTCAAACTGCAGATCTTATTGCTTAGTCATACTAGACTTCCTCTACCGAGGTCTGAGGATCCGTCCGAGGTATAAACTTCAACAACAATGGCTTTGACTTTTCCTCTGTTTCTAGTTGTTTCAGTCAGCTGATCCTTTTCGGTTTCTAGACTTACTTAGGTTCTTATTAGGCTCCACACTTTACTCAACAATCTCCCACTTAGAGACTGATTTGAACTAATCTTCCTATCACCCAAGTTCTCTTATTCTTTATGGTTCTCTGCCTTAACTAGCAGTTGAGGACTCACCAGCATTCAACTGTTTACTTTGAAAGTGGTTAACTTCCAAAAGGGGAACATTGGTCTTCAACAACAATCTGATGAATTTCGCCAAGGACTTTCAGGATACTCTTCTACTGAAAAGACTTTTGGACGTCTGAAACTCATGTTCTGACTGCTTACCCCCAATAATAGCTAAACTGCTCTTAGTTCTCTTTGTTGGATCTATATGCTCAATAATCATTATGAAATGATATTGCTATTAACATATGATCTTATAAAGTCACACCTTTATTAAGTTGGCACTTATTCAATATTTATTAAGTATTTGATAATTGATAAATAAATTCAACTCTTGTATTTAATTAGAGAATAGTTATTGTTTTATGAAAATAATAATTATAAGGAGTTAAACTAATAAATATATAATATGGTATGATATATTCAGCCATGTATAAAGTTTTGGACACTTTGGGTTACATTAAGATGTAACTAGACTTAGTTTCTAAAAGAATTATGTTGGATACTCTTGTGTCCTTTTCTCCCATGTTGGCCGAATTTGTGATGGTGCGGGTGGAGGTTGCTTGTCAACCTTCACCTTATACACTCATACCCTTTTAAAGACCATGCCTTTACATTTAATGTAAGTATGGGTCATGGGACTCACTTGTGGGTATAAAAGGAAGTCTTTGGAAAATGTTGCAAGAACTTTTCTCCTCCTACCATCACAACTTTCGGCCACAATTCTTCTCTTCCTCGCTTCTCTCTTTTGCAAGCTTTGTTGCAAGTTTGAGAGTTTAGAAGCACTTCTCCTTTAGTGCTTAAGTTGTTAAGTACTTAAAGGCTTAAGAAGCTCTTTATGCAAGATGGAACTAACATTCCAAGTGCCTTTACCATGGTGGTGGATACTTGTAGAGAAATCAAGCTTCTTGATTTTTGCCATCTACTTTGACACCCCAAATCCAAGAGGGTTCAAAGGCTTCAAATGTTATCTCTTTAAAGCATCATATGTATGTATTGATTGTTGGGTACCGATGCAGCGGAAAGGGGCACACCAACGAATACGACCAAGTACTTCGACAAACTTTCATACAACTATGTAGAAAAGTGAGTAATTCTAATGTTTAGAATGAGAAAATACAAGGATATAAAGTGGTTCACCCGACTGGGCTACATCCATTGTGAGAAACGTGAGAAAACTTTCATTGATAATCTTCAATGATTTACAATAGAGAAAATAAGACTACACTCATATCTTTGATATGTTAACATGTTACAATGAGTAGCAGATGAGATGTTTTAATAACATGATATGGAAGCTTGAACACGCAAGTCTTTTTAAGGGTTAACTCTTCCTTCACGAAGGGTTAACTCTTGTGCTTCTGCAACTTCTGTAACTTTTGTCGAACTTTAGATGTCCGACTTGTGCTTTCTTTATGAAGGGTTAACTCTATTGCTGTTAGACGTGTGCTTCTGCAACTTCTATCGAACTATACATCATAAGGGTTAACTCTTCCTTCACGAAGGAACTTCTTCTTCCGGGCTTGACTTCGGATAGAGGATAAAGTGGATTCATCTTCTCCTACTGCTAATAAGTTCATTCAAGACCATAGAACGAGCTATTGCTGTCACGATGAACTATGATCTGCATGAGACACTGATCAGAGTCATCCTCGGATATCGCCTTTTGGTTCGGATAAAGTTATCTCTTAGTCATAATGCTTTTAGTCTGGTAACGATTCTGTCACCAACTGTGCTAGATTTAGCACGTGAAGGATGATAATTAGGAAAGCAATTTGAGGACTATAGTGAGGTTAGTGTTTCCTCATCATGAGATGATTGTCACAAAGGTGACATTCGATTTGAAAGCTAATTGATTCAAATGACATGGTAGTGTAATGCATGACGCATGGAGTTAGTAAAGAACTAATGGAAACTGACATTGTAATTATGTCAACAAGTTATCATGAGATCATGGAAAGTATAAATAGATGCAAGAAAATAGATTATTGGCGTGTAAATATTGGAAAGAAGTGGTCCTTAAATGAAAATGTATTTCATTTTCGTTTAAGGGGTAGATGGGTAGACCGTGAATGCTTAGCCATATAAACAATCATATGGATAGAGTAGTACAAGTTCAAGTCTAAGGACTTGATGAATTGAAAGGAATAGAAGGTCAAGAGCTGACGAAAGGCGTAATACGATACTAAGGCACGTCTGTCATCAAAGGGAGGATGATGTAAGGGATTGTATCCTTATGTTGAAGTAGATCGTCGCACGAACCACGTGAGTATTACACGTTTAGGGCTCAAGCGGAACATGATCGTAAACTAGAAACTGATTGTCGTTTGCTGCTGGCTTTAGAAGACTGAGATGTCCAAGTAAAGTTCTCGATCATCTTGGATGCATCTAGAGAAAGAAAGCTTGATCGGAGATGTCGAGAGTCAAGTAGCTACAAATCCCCGAATTAGGAAGAATGATTAAGAATTTTAAACGCAATGATTTGATGCAAAGGTCATGGATAGTGATTGATCTTCTAGTATGTGTGTAAATAATGGAAAATAGATGATTATCTAATCATCTATGGTAACACCACTGTGGTAATGCAAGAAACGTGATGACCAATAGAACTGGTTAAGGAAACTTGGAACTTAGTAAAGTTTAAGGATTAAATGGGTGATTGACGAAAGTATGTAGGTGACATGCATATCGGGATGAACTGCTATTATGTTTTAGCTAATCTGTAAGTCAAAGTCACTTAAGATAAAGGGGTTTGAAGGAAAGAAAGACTTAAGGAGATAAGGCCTTATGACTGACAACTAGGTAAGAATGACAAAGTAGAATGCTACTTTAAGTATATAGTTAGGCAGCTATTATATGGATAACGTGTTGACTTTGAAAAGTCAAACTGATTATGACATATAAAGTAAGGAATCCCCAAAGATTCTAGTAGAAATGCATTTTAGTGATAATGAGTTAACTTAATAAAGTATGAGAAGTTCTTATTCATATAAGATTATGTTATTGCAAGTTAATCCCATTTTTTAGGTGTTGAAATCGATTTAATAATCAAGTGATGACTAGTATTCTAACAGTATAACTTGTACTAAGCAATCACACAGTAATAAGAACAGTTAATGAACAGAGTGATATGGATAACTTGTGTCGAATGCTTTGATTGATTGATTTAGGGTTTTACAATTGGGAAGATGACAATCTCGTATTCAGACATGGTATGGTATCACTGATATTTATACTTGATCAGTGATACGTATAGTACAAATGTTACAAAGAATATCATATCAGTTGTACTAGCCAATAGGATAAAAGATTCATGCAACACGTAGTGTACTATTACGCGTGCACACAAAAGTTTGACAGCTAAGAAGTTTTCGGATCCTCTGGGATACTCCCTTTGGAGTCTTTAGACTTCGGGGTCTTCTATTATTGTTTTACTCTTCAGGGTCTTCAGTCAGGTCTTCGGATAGAGGAGCACTTCATCACAAATATACTCAACAATCTCCCCCTTTGTGTGAAGTGCATCCGAAGCCTACTTCTTGTAGTGATATTTGTAAACATGCTTCAAGGCTTGTCTCACTGTCAACCACCAGTTGAGATAATCTTTCACCTTCTTCTTCTCATGAGCAGTGTTTACGAAGGAATTGTTTACAAGACCTAACACTTGGGAAATGGATTCCGAAGGGTAAAGGCCTATGTAATCAATCTCGAAGAATTTTGTGACCATGGTTTCATTATCACAGGATAGACCTTTGAAAATAACACCTCAGGGCTTTTCCACAATCTGCCTAGCCTTCAAATGCCCAAAATTTTCTATTGTTGTTGGTGGGGGTGCCTTTGCCTGTCCGAAGAGTTTTGCCACAGTTATGTCGAACCTGCAACTCTCAACAGATAATTTTTGAAGAAAGAGTGGATGTGATCCTTTGCATCTTTGAAGATCGACATTGACTCGGCTTCATTCCCGGCTGAGTGCTTCAGGATGTCAAGAAGCACAATGAAGTCAGTTGGATTCATAATAGGGAAGTCTGCTATTGTGAGTTTTGAATCCTCTTCGTTGACACCACAGAGCACAAAGAAGTTAATGTTCTTGAAGCCTACAAACGACTCTCCTTCTTTGATTGATATAATTTTTATAATTTTCTTTTCACTCCATACATAGTTCAGAGCTTGAATGAACTTTGCATGGAATGCCACCTTCCTCTTCTTGAACTCGGTCAACTGTTCCTTTGGCACACTCCTTTTAAACTGTAGAAAGGCAAAGGTCTTCGGATTGTAAGGAAGATCAAGTTGACGATCGTTTTTGGTTCTGGTCTCAAAGCTTCGGAGAGGAATCCTATTATGGACTGTGAAGTCATTGAAGCCAATGGTTGTAATTAGTTCCGCAGTCCAGGTTTGATTTTCATGAGCAATGTTGTTTATCATGAGCATCTTCTTGTAGTCTTCCTCCCGTTCTTTATGGACTTGCTCCATGTGTGGAGCAATCCTCAGCACGTTGCCTTGTGATTGTGAACTGGAACCACCTGCTTCTGTTGTCGTGGTGGTTCCGAAGGCAGGACCAGCGGTGGAAATTGTTGGAATGAAAGATGGTCTTCCCAGAATTATGGGTTGGTAAGTAGTTTTTGGTGCGGTGGTTATGGTTGCAGTACCTTGAGCTTGAGTTGTTAATGCTGCTGTGACTAAGGCATGAGTAACCAAGGCTTGAGATCCTGAGGCTGCGGATTCTCCCCTTTGTGAAGGTTGAACCACATGTTCAGCCTGAGCAATTGCCTGAGGATTTGACCTTCCAGCTTGAGATTTTTCCATTTTTAGTGAAACGTTGATCATGGGCTGGAGAGCTCTCTTTAGCTTTTCGACTATGTCCGAAGTGATTGCAGCATTAGTTTTCTTTAGTTCATTTGCAAAGATTGTCACCGCGGAACATGATTGTTCAGCAGTTAGCTCTTCTATGCGCTTGTGAGCATCAGACAAGTGCTTTGCAAAACTCATCTGGTACTGCGAGTTGAAGGACTTGGTGTCTTCACTAAGGGCAGTCAGGGCCTTCACCATTTCGGAGTTGGATATCTCCATCTTGTCTACCAAGTCCTTGATACTTTTCTCCGTTTGCTCCTTAAGGAGCCTATGCCTTTCTTCAACCTGTTCAACCGCAGTGTTGAACTTCCCTTCCAAAATACGTTTGACTTTAATCTGGTGATCGAGAATCCTTTTCTCCGAAGCCTTGACCATTTCATCCATTATGTCAGTCAAGGTGTTTTGAACTTCAGCCACTTGATCCTCAACACTTGCCTCAGGCCTTCTTGTGGGATCGAAGCTAGTGTTGGATTGGAGAAGAACGTCTAGTTTGCGATTGAGAATTTTGTGTTGTTTGCCAAGGATGAAGTCAGATTCATCAAGACTATCATCCTCATCCTCTTCTATTGTAAGTGGTGCCATGTGAAAGGCAGCCACAACTTCTTCTTTTGATGGGGGTTTTAAAAATGTAGTTGCTTCAAAATCAATGTCATCTGAGAATGGTTAATCAGGAAGTGATGTATCCATACCAGATGATGAGATGTTCTGTAATGGTTCTGAAGAGGTTATGATAGGATTATCAATGAGTGAAGTGATGGGTTCGGTGGTTTGAGTAGTGGATGTGGGAGGAGTTTTTGTGGTGTAAATGGTTGAAGTTTGTGGAGCTGTTGTGGGAGGCACATCCGAAGTGGTAGTTTGTATGGTGGTGGTTTGTTCAGATGTAATGGTAGCAGTGAAAGGAGATGTAGTTGGAGGTACATCCGAAGTGGTTGTTTGGATGGTTGTTGTTTGTTCGGATGTGATAGTTGCTGTGGGAGGTGCTGTTGTTGGAGGTGGAGGAGGTGGAATAGTAGTATGTAGTGGAGTTGGTGGTCTGGTTTCGTGAATAGGAGAAGAGTGATGTTCCTCCTCTTCTTCTTCTTGAATGTTAACAGAAGGGGTTCTTTCTGAATCCGAAGACTCATCCACCACCAGTAGCTTCCTTGTTCTTTTGGGTTGTTTCCTCTTCGGAGTTGCTTGCTCCGAAGCCTTTCTTTTCTTTTCAACCTTTTTGGGACCACTGGGTCCACCTGTAGCTTTCTTCTTGCCTTTGGTCTTTGCATGGGCTTTGGCAGGTGCAGCTGGGATGTTCTCTCAAACAGGGGAACGTATTAGAAGTGTATTGCGATAAGTGTTAACCTCATCACATTCCATTGGGACTTTAGTGAGCATCACTTGAGGGATTTGTGCACAAAATTCAGCATGAACCTCATCAAATGGAGGAACTGTGATGTGTGTGTATCTCATCTCAAGAAGATTATGGTCATAAACAAACCCTATCTGTTTGTAGTGGGCATCAACGACAATTGCCTAAAATCTGGCATTAGAAATCTCAGTTCCTTTGAGTGAGTGATTGATGTGGGAGCAGAAGTCAGCCTAAAGAATTGATGCAAAATCAACCTTTACATCATAGTAGATGCCATACAGCAGACTTTGGAAGGATTGACTCGCAGAGTCTAGACCAGAGGTCCTCCCAGACAGACATCTACGGAAGATGCTGAAAAAATACCTCCAAATATTGGGAAGCTGTTTCTTCTTGAAGGTGCTGATGGTCTCCAACTGTGGCTCGTATCCTATAGCATAGAACATATCAACCAGTTGCTCAGCAGTAGGAATAACCATCTCCTTAGAGTTGTAGAGTGGAAGATGAAGGGCTTCAGCAAATTTCTCCTTCGTCAGTTGAACCTTCTTCGTCTTTCCCCTTGAATCGATGGATTCATAGAATACAAATTTGACATTGTTTTTGGAGTCGAACAGAGCATTTGATGTGTAGTGGGCTCTGTGCACCAGGGTTTCAGGAATGGTTGGAGCATGGGTCAGAGCATGACCAAGAACAGATGCCTTCAAACATTCGACAAGAGCGACGAATGGTTGTGGGTAGAGATTTGGATCAGTACGAAGAACCAGATTTGCAGACTGATTCTTGAGAACAGGGATTGAAATTGCCTCAGTAGTTTGCAAAGAACCTTCAGTTGCCGTGGATGATTTGAGGAAGAAGACGAAAAGAAATTAGGGTTCTTGAGAGAATTCTTGCAGAGGAATTTTGAGAGAGATGATCGCGTAAATAGGTGAACTGAAGCGGTGTGAGGAATATATAGTGTTCGTGGTCCCAATTCCATTTAATGCACGTTTGAATTGGTCCACTAATATTAAGACACCTCAGCACCTGCGCGTCCCACTAACCCTACAAAAGTGGAAATGTCCGGCTGTTAGTTGTGATCATTTGAAATTGAAGCGCCATAAGATCTTTTTGTTATGATTCGCCTTTATTCTCTCAATGATAGCTGTTAAACAAACGATCATTTAATTTAAAAGAATGTTTGTCTTTGTCATTAATATAAATGTGAAAATCATTTGACTCATAAATTGACTTCGGATCAACAAGGATGTTTGCAACTGATATGTGTTCCCTTCGGAGTATGAAAGTTCAGTAAATGTTAGGTGCAGCTCTGAAGGGTATTGATAACACAATACTCCGAAGTCCATGGTTTTTCTTTTAACATTTTTCCTTTTGGTTTTTCTTGAATATGTTTTATTTTAACTTTGAGAGATGCATTATGACAGTTAACCTTGACTTCCCTAAATATTATGAAATGAAGATTTAATAGGTTAATGTTCAGAATCATTCGGATCATGTTGGAAGTCCATTTTTCATTTCGAAGGTTGTTTGATTCAATATCAGTCATGAATGTATAAGTCTAATCACCCCGATGTGAACTTACTTTCGCATTTACAACCAGAGGTTTGATTGTTCTTTTGTGTTTCAAAATTTTCATACCAAGTAACGATAACATTCTTTGCATCAAAATTTAAAAGGCTTTCATTTTTGAATTGAGCATCAGAAGTGTTTTTGAATTTGGATTGATTTTGAAAATCTTTTTGAAAAACATATTCCATTTCATCAGTTGAAGTGTTCGTATACTATTCTCTGATGACATGCCTTTGAGCTTCGTGCACCACCCCAACTTTACCATTTAAGATAGATTACTTGAAATGTTCATATTCTCTACATGGTACTCGACTATGTTATAGGAGTTCCTTTTATTGTTATTTAAAACAGAAGAATAAGCCTTTGAGTACTGATTTATCTTTCTTTTGCACTCCCTTGTTTATCTTTTTACTTGTTTGTTGTCTTTGATTCTTTTGACATTTTGAATTTTTGTTTATCTTTTTGAGTTTTTCAACTTTTCATTTTGAAGGTTATCTTTCCCTGTAGTAAAAATTTCACCATTTGGTTTCTTTCTGTGGTGCTTTTGTTTTGTTTTGTACAATCCTTGAGTTTGAAAAGCTTCATTTAGTTCAATTTTGAAACATTAATGAAAAGAACTTTAAATTTTCTTATCAAACAATGTTGATACTACTTTTGATGAAAACTTCGGAACACTTGTGTTATCCTGAGTAGTTTTGAGGCTACTTGATTAGTTTGGCATTGAAGCGAGTCAAGTTCAGTAGGGAGGTTAGGGATAGACAATATGTTAAGGATATTAGAATCAAACAAGGCTTCGATCTGTAAAATGGTCTTAACCTCACTCCGAAGTCTGTTTACTTCCCAAATACCTTTTAGTGCGATAAGGTATGATTATCAGAATCTAAAATCAAAGTTTTGTCCTTTAATCAGTTAATTCATGAAAAGAAGGTTAAACTTGGTCATTTATGCATGAAAAATTGTGTTTTGAACTTTAAAGGTTTTGCAAGTGATTTGTGTTGTTGATTTTTCTTTGAAATATCCTTTTATTATGAGATTATTCATCCTTGATATGTGAAGGCAAGAGATGATTCAAAAGGTTTTAACATTTATGGAATTTTATTAACCCAAAATATCTGTTCCGAGGTGCTCCGAAGCGACAGAAGGCTTCGGAGTACTGCAGTACAGCACTAGGTTGTTTTACTAGTTTTACTCCGATGGACTCCGAAGCGATGAAGGTTTTCAGAGGATTGTGGAGTGTTATGAATTTTTGTTTTGCAATGAAAAAGATTAAGGAGAGAATGAGCAAATCTGAGATTTATTATAGAGTGGATCCATCAATCATTCCAAGTCCATGAACGATTCTTGAAAATGCCTCTTCATTCAAAGCTTTTGGGAAGATGTCTGCCAATTGTTCAGTTGTGTGAACAAAGTGCACCTCAATATTCCCCTCCTCAACATGAGTTTTGATGAAGTGATAGCGAAGAGCTATATGCTTCGTCTTGGAATGTTGAACAGGATTGTGGCATATACGTATGACACTTTGAGAATCACAGAACAATGGTATCTTCCTCATGTTGATATCATAATCCTTTAGTTGGCTTTGAATCCAGATGATTTGTGAGGAACAAGCCGCAGCAGCCACATACTCAGCTTCAGCAGTGGAGATAGAGACACAAGTTTGCTTCTTAGATTGCCAACTGATTAGCTTTCCATCTAGGAATTGACAACCTCCCGAAGTGCTCTTGCAATCAATAGATCATCCACCAAGATCTAAGTCTGAATAAGCTTGTATGTAGAAGCCTGAATTTTTTGGGTACCAACTCCTTATTGATTAATTGTAGGTAATGTCTACTGAGCGGTACAATACAAAATGGTACATGGATAGTGGCTGCTCAGGAGATATGACAGGGAAGAGGGAATATCTTAGAGATTATAGGACGTTGGATGATGCTGGAAATGTACGCTTCGGTAATAATGAAACATGTGCAATTTGGGGTTATGGCAAAATAACAAATGGCCAATTTACAATTAGCAGAGTGGCATTTGTTGAATGGTTAAAACACAATCTTGTGAGTATATCTCAATTGGTGGTTGGAACGGGTAATGCAGTTACATTCAACAACCAAGGGAGTATCATCACAAAAGAAGCAACAAAGGAAGTCTTGCTCAAATCTGAAAGGAATGGATCAATATTTCCCTTAAATCTAAAGCCCGTGACTGGTGGACAATCCTTATGTCTTCTCTCAAAAGCCAACTCCGATGTTAGCTGGATTTGGCACCGAAGACTTGCTCATTTGAACTTCAAGGACTTAAACAAGTTAGTGGCTATGGATTTGGTTCGTGGTATGCCTGCTCTCAAATTTGATAATGACTCACTTTGTTCTGCTTGTGAGCATGGCAAGCAAACAAAACAAAGGCATCCAACTGCGATCAACCCTAAAATCACCGAACCTCTTTCACTTCTCTACATGAATTTATGTGGTCCATCCGCAGTGGAGTCAATAGGAAAGAAGAAATACATTCTTGTGATAGTTGATGATTATTCAAGGTTTACTTGGGTCTTATTTTTAAGAAACAAATCAGATGCTGCTGAAGAAATCATTAACTTCATTAAGAAAATGGAAGTGATGCTTAACAAGAAGGTCCGAACTGTGCACAGTGACAACGGTTCGAAGTTCAAAAATAAACTCTTGATGGATTCTTGAAAACAAAGGGGATTAGTCACAATTTCTCAGTACCTTACACTCCTCAACAAAATGGTGTTGTAGAAAGGCGAAATCGTTCTTTGTGTGAGGCAGCTAGAACTATGCTTAATTTTGCAAATTTGCCCATGTACTTCTAGGCCGAAGCCATTTCTACTGCTTGCTTCACTCAAAATATATCCTACATTCACAAGAGATTTCATATCACACCTTATGAAGTGGTCAACCGAAGAAAACCAAATGTCAAATTTCTTCATATCTTCGGTTGTAGGTGTTTTATCTTAAACTTGAAAGATCATTTGACAAAATTCAATGACAAATCAGAAGAAGGGATTTTCCTTGGATATTCTCAAGACTCGAAGGCTTATAGAGTTATGAGCAAGAGGACTCGCAAGATTGAAGAAACCTTCAACCTCACGTTTGATGACTACTATATCAAGAAATCCTTGCATCCATTCCCCATGTCATCCATCTTTCCAAAATGCTGTTAATACTGTACCAATCACCACATTTGATACTGACTTTATACTTCTTTTTGATCCACCTGTGAGGTCTGTTGACTCAGAAGTTAGGGCACCGGACAACAACGTGTCCGAACTGTCCAAGCTCATAGATGACCCTGATGACTCTTCAACAAGTAGTGTACAAAGACCATCATTTGTTGAGGGGGAGCCATCGAACTGAAGTGAAGGGAATGCTAGTGTTGAGTGGGAGCCAAACAATAGTCCAACTTCAACCCCACAGGAAATCTCTCATATCATGTCCCTGTACCCATCAGTCCAGGGGAAGCCAGAGATTTCCACTCCGAACTCAACAACACCAATCACTTCGGATAGAGCAACCACTTCCTCAACACCAATTGCTGTCGAGGGGGAGCATACTCTAAACTCTTCTTCACAATTACAAACACCACAAACAAATGTAACAAACTCAGAAAATCATTTAATATTGGGTGATTTTCCATCCACTTCGGGATATCCTTCAGATATCGAGGATATTGATTCTGAAGGACCTCCTGATTTTGATCCAAACTATCCTCCCTTGGACAAATGGACGAAAAATCATCCCCCATCACTTGTCATCGGTAACGTTCAAGATAAAGTATTGACTCGTGCACAACTTAACCAAAGGAAACTTGATTTAAAAAAAAACTTCTGAGTTGTGTGTGTTCAATGTCTTTATATCCAAAGTTGAACCTAAGAACATTAAGGATGCTTTTGATCACTCGGACTGGATTGAAGCAATGCAGTTGGAACTAGAGGAATTTGAAAGAAACAAAGTTTGAGGCTAATTCAAAAACCTGCAAATACTTCAATTGTTGGTCTAAAATGGGTGTATAGAAATAAGCTAGACACCGAAGGCAATGTGGTTCGGAACAAAGCAAGGCTGGTTGTCAAGGGTTATTGTCAACAGGAGGGGATTGATTACGAAGAGACATTCGCTCCTGTTGCCAGACTCGAATCAATTCGGATATTTTTGGCTTATGCAGCACATAAAAACTTTGATGTCTATCAAATGGATGTCAAATGTGATTTTCTGAATGGTGATCTCGAGGAAACCGTTTTGTTGAACAACCATCTGGTTTTGAAAGTAAAGAACATCCCAACCATTGCTATGTGCTAGAAAAAGCTGTCTATGGTTTAAAACAAGCTCCAAGGGTTTGGTATGAGACCTTGACAAAATTTCTAAAAGAATCAAATTTCAAACAGGGCTCAGTGGATCCAACACTTTTTAGAAAGAAAGTTGGATCTCATTTGATGTTAGTCCAAATCTATGTGGATGACATAATCTTCGGATCCACTGACCCCAATCTTTCAAATGACTTTGAAAAACTCATGAAAAGTAAATTTCAGATGAGTATGATGGGAAAGATTAACTTCTTTCATGGATTACAAATAAAACAATCTAAGGATGGAATGTTTATTAATCAACAAAAGTACACGAAGAGTTTGCAGCTAACTTGTACTTTTCAATGTTTTCATAAGATTTGACCATCAGCATGATGGGTCTCTATTCTTTGCGAAGACTATAAAGAAATTTGATGTTGATCTCCTGTTGACTTCGGGTTTCTCCATACTTATCCAAGGTATAGATCATGTTACTAAGACGTTCATAGCATGCTTCAAGGGATTCATTCTCTTCTTGTTTGAAGTTCCCAAAGTTTGCCAGAATTTCCTAAACCTTGCTTGTGTGAAGAATCTTGTCACCTCCAAAACGAAGGGCAAGATTGTCCCACATTTCCTTAACAGACTTCGCATCAACTATGTGATGACTGACATCAGGACCTAGTCCACTTCTTAGTTCACGCATGGCCCTTTCATCATTTTCAAGTTTCTTCAAATCTGCAGCATTCAAAACTACAGCTTCTTCTCCATCCAAAACTACGAAGCGACCAGCAATGTCAGTATGAGGACCATCAGTCATAGATCTTCACAGATCTTTATCAAGCCCAATCAGATAGTCCTTCATTCTTCAAGCCCAATAGTCATAGTAAGAAGTTACTAGAACAGGAGCTTTTCTTGCAGAACCAATGAGATTTGCATAGTTGACCATGTTGGCATAAGTTGTTGTAGAATCAGCCATTTTGAATATTTTTCAATGGGATCTTTTCAGAAAAACGTGTAATAGTCTTGTAACAGTTGCAGAAGACTAGATCTGAGAAACGACTCAGATCTAGAACTGTAACAAAGGAATAAAGCTCTATGAACAGGTTTTCGAGCTGACCTGCTCTGATACCACTTGTTAGGTGTTGAAATCGATTTAATAATCAAGTGATGACTAGTATTCTAACAGTATAACTTGTACTAAGCAATCACACAGTAATAAGAACAGTTAATGAACAGAGTGATATGGATAACTTGTGCCGAATGCTTTGATTGATTGATTTAGGGTTTTACAATTGGGAAGATGACACTCTTGCATTCAGACACGGTATGGTATCACTGATATTTATACTTGATCAGTGATACGCATAGTACAAATGTTACAGAGAATATCCTATCAGTTGTACTAGCCAATAGGATAAAAGATTCATGCAACACGTAGTGTACTATTACGCGTGCACACAAAAGTTTGACAGCTAAGAAGTCTTCGGATCCTCTGGGATACTCCCTTTGGAGTCTTTAGACTTCGGGGTCTTCTATTATTGTTTTACTCTTCGGGGTCTTCAGTCAGGTCTTCGGATAGAGGAGCACTTCATCACAAATATACTCAACACCATTCTTATCTTTGTAATTCTGAGGATGGAATCCGTTTAAGGGGTTGATAATTGTGACAATCAAAATTTTTGGCATATATGAGATAAGAATTTATGCAAATATTCAATATAGAAGAGTTGATACTTGTGAAAAAGAATAAACTCGACACGTTGTGCAAGGGCGAAATGGTCCAAGAAGGTGAAATGATGGAGAATTTATTTGTTAAGACCTTTATTTAAGTCATGACATGATGATTATTCAATTATAAATTAATCTTAAGGATATAAGGGAAAATTTTGAAATAAAGGACTAAAAGTGAAAAGTTTATTGTGCAAACTTTGGAAATTATTATCTCAAAATCTAGAGAGATTTGGGCAAAAGTCATCAACATGACTTTTGTAATATTTGAGATAACAAAAATGTAGGAAAAAGGTTCGGGTCATTTGGAGTTGTAACGAAGGAGTTATGATGGAATCAAAATGGCCCAAAAGTGACAAAAACGACCAAACGGCCTTGTTCAAGGGCCTATATAGAAAATTACATAAAGAATCAGACTTAAGTGAGTATGGGAAAGTTTTTAAGCTTATTCCCACCTTTGTAAAAGTATAAAGTTTTCAAAAATAGGATGTTGTATGGAGAAGTTATGTTCATATAAAGTTTGAGAAAAAAATCAAGAAGGATTGATGAGAATTTCTCTAAGTCCAAGTGAAGGACATTTTGGACATTTTACCACATCTTTATTAAAACAAAACCAGGGTAAAACCTGGTGCCTGACTATTTCCCGTGAGCGCTGTTTATCTTGGACTACACAATTAGAAATCGGAAATAGGGAAATCAGAATCAATATGTATCCACCCAAAATTGATTCTTGCCAAATCGAAATATGAGGGAAAGAGAGAGTGCGAGTTCGAGATTCAGAGAAAGAGAGATATATATAGCAGAAATCAAAAAAGGAATAAGACACAGATCGCGATTCAGAGAGAAGGGGGTCACCGGAAATACTCTTGGAGGCGGCAGCCGGCGTTGCTGCCGGCCGGACTTCAACCCCGTCCGGTGTGTTTGTGTTCGTAACTGCACAGCATAAGAGACAGAGATGACGATGAGACAGGGGAAAAGGGTAAAGCAGTGCAGCACAAAGCTGTTGGCCGGAATGCAGATCGACAGCAACCGTCGGAGGTGTCAGCAGTCGTCGATGGTGGTCGGCGGTAGGGAGGATTGGTCCTCTGTGGTCCGATTTCTATTTCATTCAGCTTAGGTGTTCCACTTTCTTGATTTGGACAGAAATTTCAAGGGTAAATTGCATAAAAGTCACTAACTTTTCCAATTTTCTCGATTTTGGCACTGTATTTTTAGTTTTTACAATTAAGTCATTATGTTTTTAGAAAATTACAATTAAGTCATTATATTTTCCAAAAAGTTGCGAAAGTGACCATATGACAGGATGGCAACAGGTTACCAGGTCATATGGTCAAATTTGCAATTTTTTCAGAAAACATAATGACTTAATAGCAAAAATAAAACATAGTGTCAAAATCGAAAAATCTAGAAAAGTTAGCGAATTTTATGCAATTTACCCTATGCAATTTATATAACTTAATCACTTTACATGCCTCATACGTGTCCAAAAAATTAAATTTGTTGTTACCTTGTTTTTCCATTTAAAATACTCAAATTTATTGTCCTAAAAGTGGAATTTCAAAAAGATTTAGGATAAATGCATACGAAACCTTCTTTTACTTAAAAAAAATTCTAGTTTAAACTCTTAATATTTTTTGTTTCTTTGAAATTAGTTTTTTTTTATTGAAAATGAGTATACATTTTTTGTTTTATTGAAAACAAGTACTTTAATTTCGAATAAGACGACGCCTTTCTTTATTTTGTCTATTTTCACAATTTTTAGCGATTAAGTCTTTCAAAAAATCTAGTGATTAAAATTATACATTTTATGTCTTCGAGTATGCAAATGCTACTAGCTTGATAGGTTGTATTGCCAAATATTTTTTTCAATAAGAAAGTTGATGGACTCGATTGAAAAAATGGTAAAAGTATATTGAACTCTTTATCTACTTAGCTTAAACTATCTTTGTAAATGTTTAACATTTAAGTTTTATTTTTACCTAATTTTGTTTTATTAGGTAATTTATAATTGTATTCTATTTTGGAACGATAACATGGCAATTCCACGGCCAATATTGTTGCTGAAGATTTACATGAAAACATTAAAATAATTTTATTAAATAGTAACCAAGTTTTGCTTTTGTATCATTGTAAAATTCTATTTTATTTTTGTACATTTATATAAATCAATGAACGAACATCAATATAGATTTTTACAAGGTTGTAAAAATCGTTTGACGGTAGCTTGGCGGTCGGGTTGGGTTAAGGGATTAATCGGACTAATCGGGGATTAGTCGGGGATTAATCAGAGACCGTAAATTATAAAGGAATTTATTTAAAAATATATAAATATAAAAAATAGCAAAGTTTGATTCATTTTTATTTCGAGATGCACATCAAAGATTATTCATTTGTTTGTTTTTATTCTTTAATATTGATTTTTTTTTAGTATTCTTGAGTTATTAGAGAGTTTTGTGCAATCATTTAAAAATAAAAAAATAACAAATAAATTAAAAAGTTTAAAAAAATTAGAAAATGACCGCCAAGACCGATTAATCGGCCGCCAAGGCCGATTTTTGCAGCAAACCGCCAAGCTGACCGATTAGGCCTAATCGTAATCGGTTGAAGACCGCCAAGCGATTAATCGCCGATTAATCGGCCGCCAAGGCCGATTTCTGCAACACTGGATTTTTATAACTCATCATATAAAGACATTGTTTACATAACCAATTACCCAATAGGATATTCACACTAAGGGCATGTAAGTTAGTTGTTATTCGTATGCATTTATCCTAAATCTTTTTGAAATTCCATTTTTAGGACAATAAATTTGATTACTTTAAATGAAAAAACAAGGTAACAACAAATTAATTTTTTTTGGACACGTATAGGGCATGTAAAGTGATTAAGTTATATAAATTGCATAGGGTAAATTGCATAAAATTCGCTAACTTTTCTAGATTTTTCGATTTTGACACTATGTTTTATTTTTGCTATTAAGTCATTATGTTTTCTGAAAAATTGCAAATTTGACCATATGACCTGGTAACACGTTGCCATCCTGTCATATGGTCATTTTCGCAACTTTTTGGAAAACATAATGACTTAATTGCAATTTTCTGAAAACATAATGACTTAACTGCAAAAACTAAAAATACAGTGTCAAAATCGAGAAAATTGGAAAAGTTAGTGACTTTTATGCAATTTACCCTTTATAAGGTAAAAGTTTAAATTTGGAGCCCTAGCAATGTTAGTTGAATATCAAGTGAATGCATGTTGAGTTTAACACCCAATTTCTGATAAGGGTTTGCTTCATGTCCGATTTTCACAAAGAAAGATCAAGAACATCCCAGTTTCGAGTTTGGGAGCAGATTTGTGAAAAGGTAAAAGATTATTTTATAAACCCTAGCTTGGTAAACCTGAAATTTCTTGATGCATGTGAGGATTGGAGTTGGTTTTCTGATTCCTAACACTTTATGGGTTCAAAATACATAAGCATGGTAAATTTTGACATTTGACTTGAGAATTATTGAATGCATGTTGAGTTGAGTTTATAGACTCAAATAACCAAGTTATTACGTGGGAAAATTATGATGTTCAAGTTGAAATTATGAATTTAGGACTATGTTGTTAAATCTCTATTGGGAACAAACTATTGCAATATGGGAATCATGAATAAATGGTTAGGAAGATAGTAAAGGAATTGTTCTGGAATCGTTAAATGGATGTTAAAGAAATGGTTGAAAAGAACTCAAACCATATGAGTGGTTTTACATATTTGGTCAAAACACTTAAGTTGGTAAAAATGACAATCAAGTTGCCGTTTAAAACATGAAAAACGAAAAGTTGGGAAGTGATATCAAACTTGAATATTATAATAACATTATGACAAGAATATGTGTATAAGAAAAGTCAACCAAGTTTGGGTCAATAAATGAGATGTTTGGTTAAGTTTAAAAATAGACTAAAACAGTCGCGGTTGAAACTAAAAGTTTCTATTTTAGCCTAAATTAGATGTATGAACATAAAAGTTGAAATTGTGATAATACTTATGAAAGGTTGGTAACATATTAGTAATATATGGAAAGGAAGGATCAAGGTCTTGATGATTTCTATCTTTAGAAACTTTATTCGTTAAATTTTTCCGAAATGGCATAAACTAGTAAAAAGAAAGATGTTTTGACATCTAACAATTGGGATAAGCTTATAAAGATGCAAAAAGTTAAATGTGGTCAAAATAACCTTCTAGAGCTCGAAAATGCCATTTTGGTCAAATTGGGACAAAAGGGTACAATTTTCCAAAATGGTTCTTATGCTTTAGGAATCATACTTAACCATTGGAATAGAACTAGATGACGACTAGAAATAGTTCAAGAATGTTTAGACAATTACCATATGTTTGGTTGTCTAATAAATTGTAATATTCTATTAGATTAATAGAGATTGAAGGACGCTTGGAGGCAACGAATGGCTATAGAAAGTGGATTAGTGTAGCTAGACGTACCTAGATACTAAGGTGAGTACATGTGGACTTTTCCCACTATGGGGTACATGGCAAAATGTTTATATAATTTTGTGTGACTTCCAAATATGAAATGATATGCAAGTTTATCTATCTATGACATGAATATGAAAGTTTTATACTATGTTTTGAAAGTATGATTTGGAATTAAGCCACTATGTTTTGAAAGTATGATTTGGCATTAAGCCACTGTGTTTTGAAAGTATGATTTGGCATTAAGACACAATGTTTTGAAAGTTCGATTTGGCATTAAGCCTCTACGTTTTGAAAGTACGATTTGAAATTAAGCAGAATAATGTTATGAAATTATGTTTTTGGAATTAAGCCTATTATGTTTGAAAAGTATGTTTTGGCATCAAGCCATAAAGATTTGAAAGTATGTTTTTGGCGTTTAGCCTATGAAAGTTATGAAAGTTATGTTTTGGCGTCTAGCCTATGAAAGTTATGAAATAATGTTTTGGCATTGAGCCATATATTGTTATGAAAGAATGTTTCGGCATCTAGCCTTAATGTATTTGTGAATAAATGTTTTGATAACTAGCAATGTTATGTTTATGAATGACTGGTAATTGAGACAAGAAACATTCAACAATGTGAAGCAATGGAAATGCTCTTACCCGGGCCATGATGTTCCCACAAGGGAATATAGAGGAATCTACTGGGGTGGTACCTTCCCCTTCGCGAAGTAGATGTCCTAAAACACATGATGCTAGGATGGACTGATTGTGTTCTTTTCATCTTAGTATAGACTAGGGATATCACCAAGCGTGATTATCCTAGGTATAAAAATAAAGCATGTTGAGATACCAGTCAAAGCATGTGATAAGATGCTGATGTGGTTTGATTATGTTCTTACCACCTCAGTATAGACTTGGGGTATCACCAAGAGTGATTAAGGCCTTAAGTATAAAAATCCAAATGTGTTTGAATACCAGTCAAGTTTAAGAAATGAAAGTTTTATAATGTCAAACTTTTTAGGAAAGGCTTTAAAAGCGAAACGATGATATGTTTCAGTTATAATGATTTTAACAGCAAGGGTTATGATATGATATGGTTACAAATATTTTGAAAATGATATATGTTATGTTTATAAATGTTTTGTGTCCAAACCCATGTAGCTCACGAGACATTTTTGTCTTACGTATTTTATTTTATGCCATGTATCCCAGGTTCTAGACACGAGAGATAGAAGCAGGTAGATGACTCGAGGATATTGAGATTTTAGATGGAGCGAATTCTGGCTCATGTAACGGTTTGTAATCCTAACTTGCTTTCTATGGTCTTACATGATATGAAGTTGTAACCCCCAAAGTTGTATAAATATTTTTACCACTAAATGCTTTATGTTGGGACCAAATTTTTAAGACATGACACGAGATCATGAGAAAAGTTTTTAAAGCTTGACAATTTGCTCTATAAAGAAACACGGTTTTCGAAATATGAGATTTTTCAATACCAAGTTTTATAAAATACTACACCAGCTAACGTGCTTTTGGCGTTAATGCGCTTTTGCTGTTAATGCGCTTTTAAAAAGAAAAAAATGGACAAATTTTGGGGCGTTACAACAATCTCCCACTTGGAGACTGATCTGAACTGATCTTTCTGTCTACCAAGTTCTTTTGTCTTCTTTCTTTTGATCTCCGCCTTCTTCAAAGAAAAGGCCATTGAGCACACTCCTTCGTCAACGTTTGCTTTGAAAGTGATGAACCTTCAAAAGGGAAAGTGGTGGTCTTCAGCATCTATCTGATGAACTTCTCCAAGGACATTTCAGGATATGCTTCGACTGAAATTCCTTCGGACTTCTGAAGCTCATGTTCTTGACTGCTTACTCCCACACAATCAGGTAAATTGTGCCTAGTTCTCTCCTGAACGTTCTAGACCACAACGTCTAAGTTCGTTGATAATCTATATGTTGGATCCCTCCTCCAACATAGCATCAACCGTACAACTGAGGATGATGAATGAGGTATTCAGAACTTCTTAGAGCACAAATGATACACTCATTTCTGAGCTCCTATTCTTCCTTGTTATCTATACAGGCTTCCTTCGGTGTACACCTGGTTTCCCATCAGCAACTTGAAACTCTGACTGGTGTAGCAGTGGGAAGACATTCAGTCTGATTATGTACAAGGATGTGAGGCTTCGCATCTGACCATTTACATGAACTTCATCGTTTGGTCAAAATACCAAGAAATGGAAAAGTGTTGCATCCAAGTTCATATGTACTTTTTGGAGAACAACTATTTGGATACCCTCTTCAAGAATCCCTTCATAGATCGTTAATCATAAGTGAATCTTGAAAAATGGTAAATATCTTTATGTCTTTCAACCTGAGATACATATATTGCGGATTCGCGTATAGGAATTACTGTGCTTTAACATGGTTAAACGTTGTTCGTAACTGTGCAATTATAAAGGCCATCGTTGGGTATAGTATAAACTATACATGAGCACGTATGTAGTCAATATGTGATTTGTTCCTCTTATTTGTTGAGAATTAGACATCTAAGGCACCTTACTTAAAGTTGGACAACAAATGAGAATGATCTCGATCCATGTCTCATGTCCAACATGATGTCTGAAACAAAGAGAATATTGATAGACTTACGTTATACATCAATTGCAGCTTTGAGCTCTTGGAATTAGATGTTGATAAATAGCACCTCTTCATGTGTTGTTAGGGGTAGTAGTCCATTGCTAGACGTCAACTACTGTCTATATCAATCCATAAAGAATCTTGTGCAAGTGGGAGATTGTTCGATCTATATGCTCAAGAATCATTATGAAATGATATTGTTACACCTTCGAAGTCCCAACTTCTACTGTTGATAACTTGCTAGAAGACCGAGTCTAGTCTTTGTCAAGTTTAGAATCACCCATCCTCTTTAGCCAAATCCCATTGTATGAAATTTTCAGCCTTCTTGGCTTCTGGACGAGTTATATGGTACTTCCATTATGTTAACAATTGTACATGCTAACAAGCGTACCACACCGGAGAGGACCCTTGCCTGAAAAAATCACCTTCCATGGAAGTGATTGTCTATGGTCTGCTCTCACTTGCTCCGGTGTCACCAGATATTTTTGATGCTACCACTGCTTCAAACCCCTCTTGTTCTAAGCTGAACAAGTGAAGCGTAGTGTTTCATCTAAGGTGGTCTGATCTTTTTTCAGGATAACTTTTTCTTTGCTCAGAGTACCTGGGATGTCTCTTTGAATATGGGCACTCAAGGCCAATCAAGGAACCTTCTTCACCTTATTCTCGCATCTAGCTTGTCACTGTCGCCGTCCCTCAAACATCTACGACTCATCCAAAGGTCCTTAGATGTGCGAAGGGGAACGTCCCTTGCCTTTTTTGTCAGCCAAGTCGACTAAAGACTAAAGATGTTGAACACTCTGGTTCGTTGAGGAAGGAAAATAGTGTTGATGCATTCATTCTTGTGACCTCGCAACTCTTTCTGTTTGATAAATCTTCTCCTATCCAAACTAAGCTTCAGTCTGAAGACACCACTGTCTCATCTTCTTATGTTATTGATGCATTCATTCCTCTGACCATAGCTCAAGCTACTGTTGTCTCGGTGAATTTGCACTCTACATAAGGTACTGGTGATTGGTTTCTATAGACACGGTTCTTCAGTCAGGATGCAGTTTTCTTCTTCATCACAATCCTTTGGTTTGGTAACCTGCCTCAGTAACCACAAACTTCTGCTGTCTATCTTGGATGTTTCCTTTGCATGCCTAAGTGAAGACGTATCATCTGATCCAGAAGAGGTATGACCTTCCTCAGTCCTGTTGATCTCATACTCTTCCTTTCTAACTATTCTACTGATCCTCATGGAAAAAGCATTATTGCCCTTCTGGGTGGGAAACACCTGAGACATGATACTGTCTCCAACTACAGATCTTCTTGGTTAGTCATACTAGAGTTAATGACTTCCTCTACCGAGGTCTGAGGATCCGTCCAAGGTATAAACTTCAACAACATTGGCTTTGACTTCGCCTCTATTTCTAGTTGTTTTGGTCAGTTGATCCTCTTTGGTTTTTGGACTTACTTCGGTTCTGATTAGGGTGCACACTTTGCTCAACAGTATTATATTAACATGAATAAATCATATAAGACATCAAGCACCTTGTGAATTCAAGCAATCTAAAATAAATCTTTCCTTTGACTGTCAATTTGTATAACATTTCACAGGGTAAATCCCTTTGCACATATATACAATCTTAATATGGGGTACAATCTTTATGGTGAGCTGCCACCCATGATTAAAAACAACAATTTTTATATCTTTTTACCGTGCTTGAAAATTGTAGTGTGCTACCTCATACATGAATTTTCAAATTCACTTGCTTCAATAGATGTGTCTCCACTTAGCTGTTAGAAACTTAAAAACCGCTAATTAAACACCATCAAAGCATATATCAGTCCCAAGATAATCAGAACGATATTACTAATACAACCCTGATCCCAACCCGAATGTAAGAAGTGGAATCTCATGTAATTCGAGACATAGGTTTTCTCCAAATAACTTCAAAGCTTTATTAATTGCATAAAAAACAAAAGAACCTTTAGATCATTATATGTTCTTAAATTCCTTAAAAATATTTAATAATAAATCTTATCCTTGTCCTATTTTGAAGCTAATATGGGATACCTCTGATAGGCTTGGCTAAACTGACCCACATGAGGAGTCGTATCATTACTCCCCTACTAAAGGGACACCTTGTTTTCAAGGTGAAATGCTAGAAATTGCTGAGCTATATTGTCAAACGGTTCCCAGGCAACATTATAATCCAACAAGTCTTTCCACCTAACCAAGACCTCGCAACCTCCATCAATCCCTCGAATAATCGCTACCTGACATGGTTGCAAGACAACCTCAATTTCCTATGTTAGCGTTGCTGATAGCTCCGAGGTTTCCAAACAATTCCCAATGGCCCTCCGTAACTGAGGTACATGAAAGATATGGATTCAGGTCGAGTCGAGAAGCTTCAAACGATACTCCACTTTACCAATTCGCTGCAATACCTCAAACAGACCAAAATAACGTGGGGGCTAATTTCTTATTTTGGCAGTGAGCTACGTGTGTTGCTGGTACGACTTCAGCTTGAAGAGCACCATATCCCCAACCACAAACTCTACCTTCCACCTACACGTATTCGTTTGTTCATCCATCAATTACTGAGCACGAAAGAGATAACCTTGTAACTACAACAACATACGATCCCGCTCTTCCAAGTACTAATCTACATCACTGACTAAGGATCTCGAACTTCTATATCATAATGATTGTGAAAGGTTAGGACAATACATTACTTGAAAGGGCGTAGTATTAGCAGAATTATGAAACGAAGCATCGTACCGGTACTCAGCCCACGACAACCACTTATCTTACTTGGTTGATGTATCGGCTATAAAGCATCACAAATAGGTTTCAAATAATGGTTGACCACCTTTGTCTGCTCGTCCGTTTGTGGGTGCTATGTTGTACTTCGCTTCAAATTGGTACCTTGCAAACGAAAGAGTTCCTTCCAAAATACACTTACAAAAACCTTATCTCAGTCTGACATGATGGACTCGAGAATTCTGTGTAGTCGAACAAATTCTTTTATGAAAACCTATGCTATCTTAATCATTGTCTAAGGATGTTTCAATGGGACGAAATGCGCGTATTTACTGAGGCAGTCGATGATAACAAAAATAAATGTACAGCCTTCCGAATTTGGTAAGCCGTCTATGAAATACATAGTTATTGCTGACCATAGTTATTGGTAACTCCAATGGTTGCAATAAGCCTCTCGGAGCCATGTTAGAGTACTTCGAGCGCTGACACGTGTCGCATACCGCTACCATCCTTGCAACCTCTTTTTTCATACATACCAACCCAATACACCTCCCTTGCTAGTCGTTGGTATGTCTTTTGCACCCTAGAATGACCGCCTATCGCACTACCATGGAATTCTTGAAACAAATTTGGAATCTAAAGGGACCCCTAATGTAGTACCAGTTGACTGTGGAACAATAAACGATCTTTCTAGACTGAGTAACAAGACAAGGCATTTTCACCATCTTCCACTTTTTTCTTTAAAGCTTGAATTTCCTTATTTGCATCCAACTCCCTCCATAACTCACCCCCACTTAAAGCTCCATGAGGTCGTTATCATGTTAAGTTACACTCCACTGTTTTTTACGAGACATACCATTATCAACTTCGTTTTCCTTACCCGGTTGATAGTGAATCTTGAAAGTATAACCTAGTAACTTGGAAAGCCATTTTTAGGTTCATTGTTCCAATAAATCATTTGAACTTCTCTAGTCTATTTTTACCATAAACCTCCTCCCGAACAAGTAGGGTCGCCATTTTTGTACAGCCATGACGGCCATTAACTCTCTTTCATATACTGACTTGAGCCGGGATCGAGTACCCAAAGTGTGACAAAAATATCCCAGCGATCGGCCCTTGTGTTATAACAGCCCCGAGACCATACCCCGGTGCATCAGTTTTCATTACAAATTCCTTGTCAAAGTTTGGTAAGGCGGTGATGGGTACTCGATTCATTGTCGATTGCAGTCGTCGAAAAGCCTCAGTAGCCACGTCGGTCCATGTGAAATTATCCTTTTTAAGTTTCTCTATGAGAGGCCGTGCGATTTTTCCGTATTCCTCAACGAATTTGCATTAGTAACTTGTTAACTCGAGAAACACTCGTAGCTCCCTTAGCGTTTTGGGGATGGGCCATTCTCATTGCATGTATCTTCACGGGGGTCTGCCGGCACCCTTTTTCTGAAACGATATGGCCCAAGTACTCGAATTACTGTTGGCCAAAAGTACATTTATTGCGGTTAGCATACAATCGATTAACCCTAAAAATACTAGAAACCGTGGCTAAATGCTCCCGGTGGTTGGCTCCAGTTTTGTTGTACACCAATATGTTATCAAAAATTACTAGGACAAATTTTCGTAAGAATGGCTAAAAAACTTTAATCATTAGAAACTGAAATGTGGCGGGTGCATTTATCAAGCAGATCGACATGACTAAAAAATTCGTAGTGACCCTCGTGTGTTCGAAATGCAGTTTTGGGAACATCTTCGATCTTCATCCTGATTTGGTGGTATCTAGTTTTGAGATCCAATTTCAATAAAATGGCTGCCCCTTGAAGCTCATCTAACAATTCGTTAACTACCGAAATGGAAATTTTGTCTAGTACGGTGGCTTTGTTTACGACGCGGTAATCCACACAAAACCACCAGCTTTTGTCTTTTTTCTTGACTAATAATGCGGGACTTGAAAAAGGGCTTGTGCTTGGTTAGATAACTCTCGCTCCCAACATCTCGTGTATTAGTTTTTCAATCTCATCTTTTTGCGCATGAGGATATCGATATGGTCATACACTAATAGGATCGGTACTATCGCGGAGGACAATCGTGTGCCTGTGGCTGCGTTTTGGCAGCAAGCCCGAGGGCATCTCAAGCACATCCTAACAATCACTGATGAGTGATCAGACCGCTGCTGGTGGCGGTGGTGAAGGGTTGGGTACAATTTCGGTATGGTTGACATGCATAAAGTACCCTTTGGTTTCATATTATGTTTTAAGCAACGATTTGCTAGAAACTAAAGTCTTTGACAAACCCGAAATGCCTGTAATCGCAATAAGTCGGTTTCCCTCCCAAAACTGCATGCGTAATTCCTTCTGGTTAACCATCATATTACCTAGTGTTTGCAACCACTTCATTCCCAGAATAACGTCGAAGCCCCCTAATTTAAATAGGAAAAACTCCTCCACGATCCGAAGCTCCTATAAAGTCAACACCACTCCTTTGCAAGTACCCCTACTTTGCTCCCACGTCCTGTTGCTTAGTCGTACATCCCGCGAAGCCATGCTCGTTACCTTCAACCCAAAATTCTCCATTACATGTCGCGACACAACATTACGTTAGCCCTGCTATCAACCAGAACCACCACCTGCATGCCCCGAAGGTCGTCTTGTACTTTCATCGTGTGAGGTGGGGTGAGACCATTTACCAAACTGAGAGAGACTTCCACTGCATCAGGTGCACATGTTTAAGATCACTGTCTCCCTCCTCGTCTTCGTCCCCATCTTCAACAATCAAAACCTGTAACGATTTATTGGGGCAACGATGACCAGGTGAAAACTTGTCGTCACACCTAAAGCACAGGCCCTTGGAGCGTTTATCTACAAATTCTACCCTTGGAGCGTATATCTACAAATTCCGCCTCAGTCAATCTTTTAAATTGCCTTGTCGTCCTCGTGGACGTCGCTCTTGTGGATCCCACATTGCTGGCCTTGCTGCTCATGTTCGCGAATGTCGTGTTACTGGTGAAAGAGCCATATCGATTTACTCTAGGGTTGGTAAATTGAGTTGACACATTTCCTGTTTTTGGTAAATCGGTTTTCGTCTAACATGACCGCAACCACCATTGCTCTTGTTAGATTTTTAGGTTGTAACACTCTAACCACAGACCTGATTTAAGGTTTGAGACCGTTGACAAACGTCCGTTCGAGTACCTTTTCGAGCAAAGTCTCCAAGTTGAGTTGCTATACACTCAAACTTGCTTACTTAATCTCAAACATTACCTTCTTGCGGAATGGCCAGAAATTGTTCATACAAGCTTCCTTTCCCTGACGGCTAGAACCGTTATAACAATCGCTCTTTGAAACATTCCAAAAACAAAACGGGTTCCTTCCATGACACCACTTGTACCATGATACAATTGTCCCTTCAAGGCAAATTGTGCTACCTTCAATTGCTCTGAATCGCTAATATCCTAAATCTAAAAAAAAACACTCCAATCGATAAATCCAGCCAAAAGTGTCATCTACTTAAAAAAGCGTCTCCTTAAGTTTCCAGAATTCGCTCATGTGTGGACCTGCTCCTTTGCCCTTGTCGGCTTTTGGGTTTCCTTTGAACATCCTAAACTCGAGTTCTATATTTGGTTCTTCCTCATCATTGTTTGATTTATTCCTTGTACTGCTATCACAAGATTGCCTACAAGATCTCCCCAAATTGTACAACATTCTCCTTCCGAGTAATTCGACTTCTTCCCTGATCTTGGCAATATCAGTCTCTAACCCAGCAACGCTTACTTCTAAACCCATGATCCTCATTGTGTTAGTCTTTGCCATCTCGATACTAGAATCAATGCTTTGATGCTAAATAATAAGGCACTGATCCTAACCCGAATGTAAGACCCGAAATCTCCTGTAATTCGAGACAAATATGTTCTCCAAATAACCTCAAAACTTTATTAATTGCATAAAAAACAAAAGGACCTATAGATCACTATTTATAGTGTCCAGCTAACAATTCCAACAATCCTAAGTAGACTTTAAAAATCAAAACTAGATAAAAGTAAACGATAATTATACGCTTGGCCAAACCGACCAACATGAGGGGTTGTATCATATACATACAGTTTAAAATTCATAGATAAAATCACCTTACTATCTTCCAAAAGATTGATTGTATGTTGATACTCCTAAAATCAAATAAGTTGCCTTTAATTCAGAAAAAGATTTCATTCGGGCATTTGATCAAACATTTCATGTTCATGTGGAATTAGAAACATATTAAAGGGATCAATGCAATGCTAATAAACTAAAACTAAAATGGATTTGAAGTTTGCCAGAGACGATTAAAAATAAAGAAGCCGATTCGTACCTTTAACTTAATAAATCATGATAGAAAGAAGTTTTGTGTGGAATTGATAGAGATGATGAAGTTTTCTACCGATCTTGAGATGAAACATTCTTCAACTCTTCTCACATTTATGTAGCGATTCATAATTCAGAGTTTACTAATTTGAAATGGTACCAAACACACTAAACGACTAATGGAAACGTTTCAAACTACACCGTACTCATCTATTTACCACCTACGATTCAAAAAATGTATTTTCTCAGATTTTTAATAGCATCTATTTACCACCTACTCTTCTTTCTTTATTAAAGGATTTAACATATATTAACTTAAATAAGGGAAAAAGAAAAAAAAAACAAATCCAAAATAAATTGATTTGACATGACAAGTCATGAATTGGAGAAATATGAATGGATGCATATTTAACGCAGTGTTTGGTGCATGATTTATTGCAGGCCTTCTGCTTCTTGCTTCTAGATTCCGATATCAGTTACATTGGTTCTTTTGTTCTTCTCCAAAATCATGGCTGAGCATGTGGGTCGGTAGTACTCCTATTTATTCTTTCATTTATTTATTTTACGCAAATTTAGACGTAACACATTTTTTTTATTCAGAACATTTGATGTTGCCAAGAATGGTCTAAAGGGTATTCTTAGGTTTGGGCCATTTGGGATTCGATATTTGGGCCTAATGGGTGCCCACGGCCACGGGCATAAACGAGCATTGAATTCGTATTGTTTTTTGACGTGATATTATGCTTTTATAACTTTGTACTAAAATTTTATATTAATGTTTTATATTTTTGGTTTAGAATTTCTTTTGGAAATATCATATGTCATTAATAATTTCAGATGAAAAATACGTGTTCATTTCAAAACCACAGTATTCTTAAGAAGTAGGCAATGGGTTAGCTAGTCCGTAGCCCAACTCGTTTAATCTCCACGCTTGCAGGATACATTATAGGGTTGGTTTATTATTTGCTATTATTTTTTAGGTATGACCAAGCTAACAGAAATGTGAGTATACTTGTTTTTAGTTTCTAACTTAATTTTCTAAATGTTTGGCAATGCATCGTTTGGAAGGAGATTTGTAACATTATATGTCATCATAAAATCGGTTATTTGTTAATTGTGTTTTATGATTTCTTCATCATTTAAACAAAACTCATAGGAATGAGCTTAATGCACAAGTCTAATGCTCGTAAACAGTCCAGGAAGCCTAGAAAACTGTGTATGGTACAAATGAGCAGTGCTTGTTGGAAACCATCTTAGAAACAGAAATGTGTAAACTAGTGTGGATGATGATTTGGTGTTGTGAATGAAACACAAATGAGAGACATAAGCACTTAAGCACAAAGTAACACACATAATCATGAATATGAAGATAATAAATCAAGAAGCATTATATATTGTTGATAAAGAGAGGGAAAACAAAGTCTAGGATGGCATTATTGACGTGTTTAAATATGACCTGATAGTATTGAAGGCTTCACAAAACTAAGTCATGGTACACCAATCCTATATGGTTGTGCTTGCGTGTTTACAAGCGCCCTCCATAATGAACTCCCCTTCATAGAACATAGAACACGACACAACCATTCTATAAGGTAGTGTTTGCATGAGACTTCTACTGAGCGACAGGATGTACCACCCCAGTAGAGTCTATGTCACCTTCCCATTTGCAGAAAAGGTCCGGTCCAGACTACAACTTATGAATGCATTCATTACCAAAATTCAAATTCCAATTCAATAACCAACATTCAAATATCAACAATAATCTATGGTCAAAACTATAAAAGACTTAACATGAATATATCCAAATTCATATAAGAAAATCAATGACCGATATTTAAATCTCAACAATAATCAGAACATCAATAGAACTTAACAAGCGCATAATCAAGACCCAAATGAGTTAATGAGTAAAAGATCAAAACCTTAAAATCTTAATAAGAAGTTGACCCAAAACTCAAATAGATAATTTGACTGCTTTGATGAAATTCATTTGATATAACTAGCATGCCAATTAATTTAGCAAAAACTATAACTTGTGAGCATACTTTGTAACTTGTATAAATAAAGCATTTCATGACCAATATCATTTAGTAATTAAAACCTCACAGTTAAAAATCTTGTTTGCTATATACCTAGCTAAAAGTCAACATGTACTCACATCGGTAGCTAAGTATGTATAGCTATACTAATCCACATAGCTCTCGACTTTAACCACTTCCAAGCATCCTCAAATCTCTATTGATTTAATAAAAGATTAGAACTATAATACACAACAAAACATACAATATTTGTTTAATCATTATTGAATTTCTTCTAATCATTATTTAATTACATTCCAATGGTCAAGTATGATTTTTAAAACATAATAATCATTTTGGATAATTTTACCCATTTTTTTCCTACTTTGACTAATTATGGTATTTTTGGGTTTCTACAAGGTTATTTAGCAACATTCTAATTGTTACTTCTTTATAAGCTTACTTCAATGGTTAGATGTCAAAACATCTTTTATTTGACTCATTTATGTCATTTTGACAAACTTCAATTAATAAAGTTTCTAAAAGTAGAAAACGATGTAAATACATACTATTTTCCATTCACATGACTCCAATACATTCCTATGCTTCATAAGTGTCATTCTAATTAAACTTTTTTTTCTTCTGTTTTACACTATTTGTTTACATGCTAAAATTACCCCATTAAAAGGTGGAATTCACAATTCCATTCGACTTACCAAATTTTGTCCCATTAAACATGTAAGTATACAATCCCAAAATTCACGATTCACATTTTGATGTGTTTATACTTCACATATTGCAAACACATAATTACAACATCAAACCAATTGTTTTTAACTGATATTTAACATTTCTAACATAACCTTCTATAATAGTCAACATGTTATAGCTTTGTTCACCACATGTTTCCAATTTCAATCATTAATTACAACATATACATACAACACACAATTCAACTTTTTACATGATATGTTCTTTACATAAACTTTTGGTCTTTGGAGTCTACAAGTTCAACACATATAAATAATCCAACACTTTCCAATTCCAATTTCTAACACCAATATGCATCAAAATGTTTCTACATCTAACTTTTAACAAACTTAATTCCAAAACAGAATATCTTCAACAAATATCTCATCAATGAGTATCATGTATCAAGTATTCACTGTTTCAAACAATTTACCACCATGCATTGAAGAACCCATGCCAAAACATCAAAACTACATTTCATATATGTTCTTGAACCCATAATGAGACATAAGTCAGAAAATAACTCAAATTCCATCATGCATTGAGAAACTTTCAAGCTCAATCAATATAAAGTTTAAAAATACCTTTAGTTTATGACCCAATTTCAAAAAGTCAGATTGGGTTGCTCTAATATGAAGATCAAACCAATGAATTCCATTTTCGGCCACCCAACGAGCCATCGCCCCCACCACCACTAGCAACCGCCTCCGGCAACGGCGGTTTTGCTATTTATTTGTCTTTTTCGGCCAGTAAACAAAACACAAAAACAATCCTGCTAGTGCTCCGTGTTTCCACTCATCCCCTTTGTTTCTGTCACTCAAAATCTCTCTCTCTCTCTCTCTCTCTCTCTCTCTCTGTCTATTATAAACACATACACACATCGGAGATGTATGTGGGTTTCCCCCATTCCCAATTACTTTTCTTTTCTTCTTTGGAGAATACACACACCAGGAAGAATAAATGGAAACAATGGCCCAATTCTATTTTGACTAAGTCAATATTGAAGAAATACCAAAAATGCCCCTATTGTCAAATGCCTTTGAAATATTTCAGCACTTATACATTAGTTTCTTGATTTTTGCATAATCATAACTTCTACATGTGATATCCAAATTTAGCAAACTTTATATTTTTAGAAAGGTGGGAACGAGCTCTACAACTCCTTTTACTGACTTAAGTCTGAAACTTTCCAGAATCTCCATTACAGGCCCTCAAACATTATCATTTGTCCATTTTCATCACTTTTGTTTGCCATTTTTAAACCTTCATAACTTTTTCGTTATAACTCTAAATGACCTGAATAGTTTTCCTTAAATTTTAATACATCAAACGTTACAAAAGTCATGTTGATGACTTTTTCTTAATTTTTTCTAGAATTTGAGATATTAATTTTCAAAGATTCCTCAATAATTACTTCATTTTTTGTCCACAATTTCCCATTTTGCCACTGTGTCCTTAAGACCTAATTCTACTTGAAGTAATGTCTTATATTTGATTTAATAAAAGGTCTTAACACATGCATTTCCATATTTTTACCATTTTTGTCAATTTTTCCCTTTCATAATACTCTTAATATATACATATACAAGTACCAAACTTCTTTACAATAAAGTACTTATTTTTAAATCTTATCTTATAACAAATTTTAGGTCGTCACAATCCGGTTATCCGGGTTGCACTACAATATCTTTTAAGGAATATGTTTATCCAGTGCCCGAGGTTGCCACTTGTGTATTTGTTTTGCATGATATGGGTATCCGGCTACCCGAGTTCACGATATTGCACTATAATAATCTTTTAAGAATATAGGTATATGGTGTTAGGGTTTGCAACTTGTACAAAATTTTTGTTTTTTCTGCTTGATATGGGTATCCGGGTTCACCATATTGCACTATAATATCTTTTTAGCAATGTGGGTATTTGGTGTCCAAGTTTACCACTTGTGTAAAATTTTCAGTTTTTCTCTTGATATGGGTATTCGGCTGTCCGAGTTCTCCATGTTGCACTTCAATGTTCTTTTAGGAATGTGGGTATCTGACGCCTAGATTTTCCACATGTGCAAAATTTTCGTCTGATATGGGTATCCGAGTCCACCAAGTTGCATTATAGTATCTCTTTAGGAATATAGGTATCCGATATGTTGGGATTACTTAGTTTGTGCCAAAGTATTTTGGTGGTGAGTTCCGAAGTCTAGTCTCCGAAGGTGATAGTCTTGAAGATTGCAAAGCGTGTACAATTCCGTTAGGATCTTTTGTAGCATGATATGATGTCTGGTCGTACTCCGTACCTGACATCAAGTGCATTTGATTGGTTAGTATAATATAGTGGCATGGTAACGTATACGTGTCTGTCATTTTCCTTTTGTCTGTACTTTTGGTCCCCCTGATCAAGTGTAAATATCACGGGTGACATCGGGTGGAGTGATTAAGAAAGTTAGCCATTTGTGAGAGAATATCTCGTTCTTATTGCTCATCTTACAGATTAGGAGCATGATCTTTATGTATTCCTCACAACTTTGAATATAATCATTCGGCACCATGTTTACACATTTTCATCTTGCTTGCTTAATTACTTTGCTATTTGATATCGAAATCTTGTCCTAACAAGTGGTATCAAAGTGGGTTTAGCTCAAAACGATTTTGAGAACTATATTCTTTTTATTTTACAATTTCTAGATCTGGTTTGTTTGTAGATCCAGTCTTCCGCAAATCATCTGATCGTTCTCAAACGTTTTTCTATTTTAATGCGTTTATTTTGTTTCGATTTCAATGGAATATCCTTCTCTAAACTACACTAATATGCTCAGCTATGCGAACATGCTTGGTTCTGCCAACAAGGCTCCGATTTTAATGCCAGAACATTATGAGCATTGGGTTGATCGAATGGAAGATTATCTTAATGGCCTTGATAAAAACTTATGGAGATCGGTGAGAGATGGTCCTTTCGTGAATGTACAAGGAAGATTTGTTACCGAAGACGTTGGTGAAAATGAGGCTATGATTGATGCCAAGAAAAAGAAGATTGATAATAATAAAAGGGCCATGAGGGAATTACGAAGCGGTATTGCTCACATTCTATGCAGTTATCTCGGTCATAAACCTTATAGCGGTCACCTAGCGAGATTTGATTTAGCGTTTATCGCGGTGGTATAGCGGTGGTATAGCGGGGGTTTTTTTTGTTACTTTTAGACTATTAATACTACGTAGAATTAATATCACAAAAAGTTGCATAAAATGTCACATAAAACATAGATAATATTCTAATATGAAAAGTGTCAACGTGTCAAACATAAATCTAATCGCAATCCATGGGTTCAGAAAAGTAAATCTCGGCAAATCTCGGCGCTATCTCGGACAAAATCTCGGCAAATCTCGGCAAATCTCGGCGAGATTCTCGCTGGCGAGATTACTGAGCGAGATTTTGATTTTTATCTCGGCCTAAGCCCGAGAAACGCTATCTCGGCGCTATCTCGGCGCTATCTCCCGAGATTGACTGCATAGCTCACATTGTTACTCATCATATTCGTGGTTCCAATTCTACCAAAGAAATATGGGATCATTTGTCCCTCGGATATGATGGTAATGAAGTAATGCAGCAGAGCGTAATCATGAATATTCTATCCGAATTCAGCACCTACAAGCAAAATGACACAGAAAATATAGATCAAGCTTTTGAAAGGTTTAGTGGCATTGTCTAAAGTATAGAAAAATATGATGAAGGAAGAAGTGCTCATGAAGTGAACATCAAATTCATGCAAGGATTGAGAAAAGAATGGCGACCAATTGTTTTAATGGTAAAATCTCATGAAAAGATAAACACTTACAATATTGTTTTACTGTTTAATCTTCTGAAATCCCATAAGCGAGATGTGTTAGAAGGTCTTGGTGATTATTGAAGTTCAGGATCTTTAACCTTGGTTGCTAACAAGGAAGTTTCAGAGTCAAATGATAATGAAGAAGAAAGTGAACTTGCTGATTATATGGTAAATGAAGATGGTGAGACCATTGCTCTGTATGCGGGAAACAAGCGATTTGTAAGGAAACCTTCTGGCCATTACCAAGGATCGAGTAAACCATTCGCAAGAACCAACATGATGCCTTCGAAGCCAAAACCTGAAAACTTCCAAAAATCCGATGTTGTTTCAAAGGTGGAAAACACTCCGAAGGCTACGGCTGATACAATTTTGAAGGAAGAGGCAAAACTAACTGGTGACTCGGGGTATGATTGCAATTATTGCTGTAACGCCCCGATTTTCGTAATTTTTTTTAAATAATAACGCTAAAAGCACGTTAGTGCCTAAGGCACAAAAATGTTAAAAGCAAAATAGTGCTAAAAGCACATTAACGTTAAAAGCACAATAGTGCTATCGCTTATTTTAAAATATTATGTGACAAAATGTAAATCCTAAAAACCTTTACTCATGACATAAAGTCACGTCTTAAAACTGTGGTCCCAACAAAACCATTTAGTTGTAAAGATATTTGAACAACTTCGCGGGTTACAACTTCATACCAAACTAAACCATAGAAAGCAAGTTAGGATTACAAACCAGGATATCAGCCAAGGTTCGCTCCATCTAAAATCTCAATCACCTCGGGTCATCTACCTGCTTCTATCTCTCGTGTCTATAACCTGGGATACATGACATAAAATAAAATATGTAAGACGAAAACATCTCGTGAGCTACATGGGTTTTAGACTCAAAACATCATTGAAAATGTTTTATAATTAATATCATATATTTGATACATTTCTTTTCAAAATCCTTTGCAAAATAAGTCATACGACTGACGTATTCTTTTCAAAAGCGTCTTTAAAATCTGAGTCATATAAATGACATTTACTTCTTAAATTCTTTGCAATAACAACTTATAGATGTTTTGAAACTTAAACAATATAATCAATTCAACACGATTAATACAAAATAGATGCATATGCAATGCATGTTTCGCACACCAATGCAAAGCTCGCGGGTTCCGCACCCACGTCTGAGGTCTAAAAGACCATGTCACATTCATGACAAAAGCTCACGGTTATATACCGCGTCTAGAGGTCTATAAAGACCAAGGCTTACCAAAATAGGAGAACAAGTCTACCTATAATGGTATCTAAAAGGCTTATACTTCGCGACGGGAGGTACCATCCCAATAGAGTCTGTTATCCCGTTACGGGGACGTGTCCGGACCTCGCTGACTCATGCAATCACACTCTATGCATGCATAAAAGCACTACTTATCTTTTGTACTAGAAATCATGAATGCCATGAAATGCATGTGCAATAACATAGAAATTAACAAATTAACTCTTTCATAAATTCATATAAGGATCAAATCATTTAGTACATATAATCATTGTTCATTTGAAACAGATTCATAACATTAGCCATAGTAGACGGACTACCAAAATATTCTTTCACAGGCATAGTAGGCTTGAAGCCAAAACAATCTTTCAAAATCATTGTATCAAAACTTTCATTATCGTAACATACGTAGAACGATTTATATATCATTTAATATTTAAAAATTACGTAAGAGCTTTGTCAACAATTTGCCATGTACCCCATAGTGGGAAAAAGCCACATGTACTCGCCTTAGTAGCTAGGTACGTCTAGCTACACTAATCCACTTTCTTTAGCCTTTCGTTGCTTCCAATCATCCTTCTAACCTCTATTAATTTAATAGAAGATTAGAACATATTTCGCAACTAAACGTAAAAGAGTTTTCTACTCATTCTTAGACTACTTCTAGTCATTATCTAAGTTCATTCCGGTGGCTAAGTATGTGTCTTAAACCATAAAAACCAATTTGGACAATTTTACCCTTTTTGTCCCATTTTGACAGCTTAGTCCAAAATTCTTGTAAACTCTTGTTTAAGTCATTTTTATATAACCCAAAAATGTACCAATAGTCTTTAAAACATGTATAAAGATTCATGGAACCTTTTTAGCCATTTTTCATTTCAACCATTTTTTACCGTTTCCTCATTTAGGCATCCTACTTTGCCTAAATGTGTTTTCTTGGGTTTTAACGTGTAATTTTTGTAACTTTTTGATCTTAACATGTTTATTAAGCAATCTAAATGCTTAGATGTCAAAACATCTCTCGTTTCACTCTTTTATTCTATTTTTGGCAATTTTGCCGCCAAAGATTATAAAAACAAAAATTATTTTTAAACATCACACTTTTTACATATTTTGTTGCCAAAACCACCCAAAAAAACATAAATGTTGATATAAATTCATTCCATGCCCTCACGAGCTCGTATTTGCTTAAACCATAACTTTTTAGTCTAACCGTTTCCGATTAAGTCATTTTTTAGGCTTAGCAAAAAACTTAACTTTTCATGACTCAAACCTTCAACTTCCTTTTAATATAGTATAATAACATTACAATGAATCATATTGTTGAAGTCTTGGGATCAATTCTCAAGCTTTTAGTTCTTAGGCCTAAAACTACCATTTTATTAAAAATAGTCTAATTATAGTCTTTTTATGACTAAATGATATTTTACATGGTGTTTAACCAATTGCTTGGCTTTCCAATTCAATGTTACCATATTAGAGTATAAGCATGTCCCATGAATCATACTTTAACTAGTTTCTTGGTCACAAGCATCAATTTTCATTCTTGTCCCATTTAGACTTTATAAAAGTCAAATTTGTTCATCTTTTTGACATTTGATTATCACCAAGCTAACGACCTTCATTTTATTGATTCTTTGGTGTTTCTAGTTCCATACTAATAATATAACATGTATACACATTCAATTTCACATAGACTAAACGTAACCCCACAAATTTGGCTTCTAGACTTGTGGTTTGACTTTGACAAAAAAGTCAAAGCTGTCAAATTTTCTAAACACCAATTGACACAATTTTAATCATATCATGATTCCAACTTGATATTGAGATATAACTAATTGTATCAAACAACCTTTTAACATGCATTTTACAAGTTCTTAATTATATAACATACTTATATACACTTGGTTTTCTTTTAGTTTAACAACTTCATGGTAATTGCTTTAACATCCTCATTTTTGTCCCATTCCTAGAAATTTATCAAAGATGCAACAAACTAGTGTTCTTTGAGCTCATTATATGCCATATAGCAAGAAACTAGTCCCAAATCCATCATGCATGCAATAATTTTCGGATTTAATAGCTAGGGTTCCAAAATCAACTATACCTTTGAGTTCTTGCCCCAATTTCCCGAAATCAGGAACTAAATATGAACTTTCTGCACAAATCGGACCTTTAGAACCCATCCTCGCCTCCTACCATCGACCACCATCGCACTTTGCCACCTCCGCCGTCGGCAGCAGCGCTTTTAGCCGCCGGTTGCGGTTTTCTGGTGAAGCCGACCACAACAGTAGCGCCACCGCCACTTTTCCTCTAATCCCGCTGCCCCATCTGCTCACTCGACTTCTCTTGCTCGATTCTAGATGCTGGTACTTCGATTCCCTTTTCACGATTTCGGATTTTACACACACTAGTGTGTGTCGCGATCCTCTTCTCCACCTCCCGCTTTTCTTTTTCTTTCCCCCTTTTCTAATTTCTAATTTCACGTAAATGTTGGGAGAAGGGTAGCCCACAGGAAAAGAATACGTGTAGCTGGGTTTTTAATTGGCAATTGACTGAAATTGGCCCTCCTGCCAGGCCTTAGAAAAATTTCCAATCATATATCCTTAATTTTTCGCAAACTTTACTGTATCATAACTCCCACGTACCATATCGGATTTTCACAAACTTTATACCTTTAGAAAGGTGGGAATGAGGTTTATAACTTCCACCTACTGACTTATGTTTTAATCTTAATAGATTTTATGATATCAACCCTTGAAAATGACCCTTTGGTCATTTTTGTCACTTCTAGGCCATTTTAATTCCATCATATCTCCTTCGTTACAACTCCAAATGACCCGAATCTTTTTCCTATACTTTTGTTATCTCAAACATTACAAAAGTCATCTTGATGACTTTTGCCCAAATCTTTCTAGATTTTGAGATAATAATTTCCAAACTTAACACAATAAAATTTTCACTTTTAGTCCTTTATTTCAAACTTTTCCCTTATGTCCTTAAGATTAAATTCTAATTGAATAATCATCATATCATGACTTAATTAAAGGTCTTAACATATAAATTCTACATAATTTCTCATTCTTGGACCATTTTGCCCTTGCTCAACATGTTGAGCTTACTTAAGTATCGACTCTTTTATATTGAATACATGCATAAATTCTTATCTTATATATGACAAAAATTTTGATTGTCACAATTGCCTTGGGAAAAATCACTTTGCGAAGGACTACATGCTGAAGAAGCAGCATGACAAAAAGAACAAGGTAAAGGATGAACCCTATTACGTCATGAAGCTAAACGAAGTCAAGCCAAAGCCAAAGGATCTTTCTTTGGTTACAGCTGATGTAGGTTTGGGCGAGGGGACATATTAGGTTTGGTCGTCAGATTCCCATGATGAAGAGGTTAGGAAGCCTACTCACGGTGTACTGTATGTTGTTGATGCTGGTAAGAGGTTTCTAGATGATTCATGAGTTAAAGAAGTTGGTGATGAGAGGTCCTCGGAACCAAGCATGTGTCTAACGGCGAAGGAAGCAGGGCCTTCCAACAACACACACAGAACCATTCCAGAATAGGTATCTCATTTACTTACTTCCTTTAATATTCTTGAAACACATGTTGCTAATGAATAAGATGAGATAACCAATGACTCTACGCTAATGAACAAAATGCTTATTGATGCTAACACTAGGGCACATGTTGCACAATATGAGGTTCTCAAATAGCAGGGTTTAATAGAAGGATTTAGAGGATCCTTAGAAAAAGCCACTTTAATAATTTCTGTTTTAGAAGAATGTAAAGAAAAACTTTAGAATTCAAGTGATGTACTGTTAAAACAACGAAACATATTTTGTGAAACTGTGAAGCATTGATATGATGTTTCAAATGATCAACATCGTAAAATGATTCCTTTTATTGAGTTTGATTTGAAAGATGTAGATAGCATATCCTATGAATGTGAGTCAATTGTATCTAGTGCTGAGATTCCAAACACGACTTATGTTCATAGGTTAGTGACAACGCCTAGTAATATCAAGTATTATAGTCGTTGTTTAGCCGGGTTTTACTTAATTTATCCTTCTAAATTGGCTAATATCACTTACTTTTGTATCAAAATTCTTGGAAATGTTTTTAGTTAAGGTATTTATCTAGTATTTTTGACCGCATCGACGACTGCGACGATGTCAAATTTTGACGCCGTTTCCGGGGAGTTCTGCGCTTGACCCTCTGTGTCAATTTTCGATTTTTTTATTTGATGTTTGATTTTAGAGTTTCAATTTTTCGTATGTATACGTCCTCGTAATGGGTGATTACATGTACCCAGGCCAAAATACGTGTTATGGTGGCCCGATTTATTACAAAAATAGACATAGAAAATATGGTAGGAATTATGATGGTCAGATCTATAACTATTACGAGAATGGTTCCAACAGTGAATCATTCAATGACATTGGGTATGGAAATCCAATCAATACAAACAAAATCGATACACCAATAATAACACATGTGGGGAATATATAAGTCCGGCCGACAACCATTACGAGAATGATTGTAGCAATGGATCATTCAATGACAATGGATGGCGGACCGATGAGCCAACTCAATCTAAAAATCATGCGATGATGGTTCGCATCTTCGAAGTGACGGCTGAAACCGTCCAAACAAAAAAGGATCAGGCCAATGCTCTTGCAAGATTTCAAAATTCATTAAATTAGTTAAGTGAAAATATGGGATTTCCGCCACACTCGCTTGAACCCGAGGCGAGTAATTTTAATACCAATGATAGTGTGTGTGAACCTACATCACCTGAACATGTGATGCAAGGTAATACACCTTGGGAAAGTCAAGAGACCATCGAGATGGTCGAACAGGTTATTGAGGAAGAGGTTGTAGGTGACAATACTATCCCTGACTCAACAACTTTTGATGTTTTTGAGAATGTTGATAATGTTGATCTTGTGATGAATGAATCTATACCATCACCAGACAATTTGTGTGACGAGGAAGTTCAGTAGGGGCTGTAAGTGACAATACTAACCTCTACCCAAAAATTCCTGAAATTGTTGAAATTGTCGATACTTTTGAAATTCAAGATCTGGTGATGAGTGAATCCATACCATCACCAGATAAACATGATTGAAATGGTTACTGAGGGAGGGGGAGTAGATGACAATACCACCCCCGACCCAGCGAATTTTGAAAATTTTGAACATTTTGAGAATAACGATCTGGTGATGAGTGAATCTATACCATCACCAAACAATGCCAATCACTCACTCCTGGTACCGATCCACCTGTTGGACGATGACCAAGAAGATGATAACGACAATGTGGTTTTTGAAAATGATAAACATGATTTTCACGGCACTCATGACCCATTAATGAATGAAAAGTTGGTTGTGATAAATACCATTGATGAGGACATTCGGGAGCATACTGATATTATGCCCTCCGATTCCATCTGATTGGAAAATTTTTATTGGTACTGCAGGCCAAAACCGCAAGCTGCAGACAACACGGAAGATACGAGCAACAAACGATTCACAAAACAATTACTGGAAGCGGCACTGGGTGCGCTCCACGTCAAACCAGTGATGTTGAAGAGACACCGAGGAAAGGATCGAGCTTGGAGGTTTAAAGCCACCCCCAAGCACTCACACAAACTAATCGGAAGATGGCGACCGGGTAGCAGCAGAAGAACCGGCAAACCATTTGACCCAGGAAAGCTGGAAGAATATTGGGTCAACGAAGGAACGGTGGCTACTGATAATCAGCAGAGGAAAATGGCGTACAACCCACCGTAGCTGTAGAAGGAAGGTCCAGCTAAAAGACCGAGCAAAATAAGCGCTTTCGGGAGGCAACCCGACTTTCGACAAGTATTTTTATTTTAATTTTTATTTCCATTTCTATTTTGGTCAAAATATCATTGAAGATAATCATTGTTGAGTGCGATACAGTATGTGAAATGAGGATGAGTGATTAGAAAGGAAAACAAAATTCCGAATTCGCGCCGCCAACATCACCAAACCGCGACGTGGATCTAGAAGCAACCCGATGCGCATGGAACCTTTTCACACAGACTCGCGATGCAGACATCTTCATTTGGCGCCGTGGTATTTCAACGTTGGCCGATGGACACGGGATCTCATCGCGTCTACGCGTTACAGCCTTGACACTCTGGCATCGCGGAGACGGGGAATCAGCAAGGACAGCAACTCGCAATGTATAATCTTCTTTTGTGTTTTGCAACTTTTATTTTAATATGTTTGTTAGTGTGAATAGTATCCTATGCAGTTATCGCGGCCAAAACTATAATAGCGGTAACTGACCGATATTTAACTTAGCGGTTCTCGCAGTGGTATAGCGGTTTTTTTATAATATGTAGAAATTATATATTAGACTATTACTAGTAGAATTAATATCATAAAAATTATAAAAAAACATCACATGATGTTTAAGACTTGACATTCTACCGTGATAACAGACTTTTACAGCAAATGTGTATCAATCCTATAAGAACGCCACCATATATCTACATTTTATAAAAAAAATAGCAAGCTAGTAAACACATAAAATAGAAAACATCTAATTATGTTAAAAAAAATTACTTACATGGTGCAACTTTCAATCTACTGGTATCGCGGTAAATCGCGGTAAATAGCAGTATTTATCGGCGCAAATAGCGGTACCGCGAAAACCAACCGCTAAAATGAACCGCTATTTTATCAGGTAGCGCTAACGGCGATACCAGCGCGATACCGGTGCGATTAACTGCATAGATAGTATCTAGCCAAACAATGATTGTTGCACTAACTGAGGGAGTTGCATAACGCAAGTGTGGGGTCACCGTACCCCTGCACTTGTGTTATGCCGGCATGTTTACTGCTGCGCCCCGACTCCTAGATTTCATCGAGACGACACAACCAATCGACCCTGCTATAGTTGATCCCGACAGTCAAGCAATTCGCCGTTCCAAAGGGGTAACTCTTTTCTCCCTGGTTTTGAATTTTTCTATGTACAACGGGGACATTGTACGGTTTAAAGTGTGGGGTGGGGACGGTCAAAAAGATATTTTTTGAATTTTTGCAAAAATAGTGTAATTTTCAATAATTTTACCAAATTTCAAAATTTTTAAGAAATTGTAATTAGAAAACGAATAGCTTTGAGTGTTGTAGCATATGGTATTTTTCAAAAAAAAAATTGTTTAGTTGTTATCATGCTATTGTTGAGTTAAAATAAGTTGAGTTTTTAGAAGTTAGAAAAATTATGGATTTAAAACATCTTAGGATTGGAATTCAGGAGAGAAATGTCAATCAGTGGCATTTGTTGTTCGAGCTGGTAGGTCTGAAACGGGTGGCCCTGAAAGGGCATTTATGCACCTTACTACCTAATATCGTCTGGTCTGGGATAGTATTTTCGAAAACTCGTTACACGGACAACATCTAAAGTCATGGATAGTTTCTTAACGACCTTTAGAATCTGAATGAGTAAGTGCATCTGTGGACAAAAAATTTGTAATCAAGGGTTCTTTAGAAAGTCGTGAGTCCCAAAGGGTATTCTGGTCATGTTTTCTTAAAAAATCATTTTTCATCTTTTTTTTAGAACGGCGTCATTTTTCATCTAACTTCTGGATACAATAAATTTTGAGACTGAAAGCATTCAAAAATGTTTGGATTTTAGTTAGAATTTGTTAAAAACTCACTTGCTTGGGGACAAGCAAGGCACAAGTGTGGGGTGTTTGACAACGCCTAGTAATATCAAGTATTATAGTCGTTGTTTAGTCGGGTTTTAGTTAATTTATCCTTCTAAATTGGCTAATATCACTTACTTTTGTGCCAAAGTGCTTGGAAATATTTTAGTGTAAATGCAGGGGTTTTAGTGCAAATTGGGAGAAGTTACGAAGCAAAAACGACAAAGGAAGTGGATCAGGAAAAGTTTCCAGAAGCCATATTAGCGCCGCTAACATTAAAGTTAGCGACACTAATGTTCAAAAACGATAAAAGTCAAGATTTTGAATTTCAAACTCTGAGATAACAGGGTCGGGATGAGGCGAGAGTTGCAGGAAAACCTTGTCCGCGGCGCGGGAACCCTGATTTCACACCACTATAAATACCGGAGTCCCGTGCGACTTTTGAAGCATCTCGGGACGTCAAGGAGGGATCCGAAAGGCTGATTTCGTGATTTTTCTCAGTTATATTGATTGTTTGGTCAGTTATTTGGTTTTTCTATTGGTTTATCAACTCAGTATCGAGGTATTCCACAATTGGAATTTCCGACGATTACTCGATGTTTTAGTTTAGTTTCTTTGGCAGATGTGGATATTTTAGATCTGATTATTATACTATTTGGATATTTGTTTGAGTTGGTTTGGATTTATAAATAATCATTCGGTTATTGCTTCGATTATCATTGGTTTTCTCGGTTTGCAATCAGATCTGAGTTTTTTTGGTTTTGTTTTGAGTTTTTGTGTGTTTCTCACGTGTTATTGATCCACCGTCTATAGAGTGACACTATAGATCAGTTTACCGACACAGAGCGCCAACCACTGACTCGATGGTTCGACCGTTACTTCCACTAGCTAGGGAGCTGTAAGGTATTTATCTAGTATTTTTGACCGCATCGACGACCGCGACGATGTCAGCTAGTTTCTGTAGAAAAATACTTGACTTCTGATTATCAGCTCAAATTGTTATATGATGATGTACATGTTCTCAAGAAATCTGTACCATAAATTGCTGTTAAATGTCTTGTTGAAAGTATTAATGATTCTGATTCTGATATTGAGGAAGTTGATTGTGCAACTATGACTATAATGAATGCTTCCTCTTGGCCCGAATCAGGCCCCGAAGGTGTTTCACGATCGCTTTTGAAGGAAACTGAAACAACTAAAATTCATAGTTCTGATCCTAATGCATCTCAGAGAAATGATTTTTCAAATGATTTGAGTAAATCAAGTGTAACAAAAAAGCCCAAAATTCAGATCACTAATGAATGCAAAAGTTGTAAAGATTATTCTGAGAACAACTCAAAACGTCTTGTTAAAATGTTTTTGTCTATCCGAAGGTTGCTTATTTTAAAAACTCAGTTTTTGTTACACCTCGTGCTTCTTTATTGGTTAATAATGACCTAACCTCTAAGGTTAGAGAATATAATTCCACAGTTAATGAGGAATGGTTCTTCTCTTCGAATAAAATGCTTGAAAGTAATGTGCATGAATATCTGGAGGTTAAAATCAATGTGAGAAAACACGATTTGTATGGATATAATTTTTCAAAACAATATGTTTATGGAAATTCACAATTCCACAATCATTCTTGAAATCAAATAAATTTTAAACAAAGACGAATTCCTTATGAAAATCATTATAGGAAGAACTCACGATATCAAAAATCAAATGAAAATACTTTCAAAAATCGGAAAATTGAAGCTTCAACCTCAAAAAACAAAGGAAATGTTTCAAAATCTAAACAACATCAGGAACCAAAAATACCAAATTTTCCAAACCCTAAATATGTCAAACCTACAAAGTCAACTTTTACAAAAGGAAGCAATCTGATTAACACCTTCCACGTTTAGCTTGACAAAAATTTGGATTTGTTCAAAGATAAAAATCTTTCATTAAATGATTTCAAACTTGTATACGAAGAATACTTGTGTACTTCTACACTTTGTACGCCATCTTCATTTCCTAAACGTCATAAACGAGTTTGGGTTGCAAAATCTAAATGTCAGGAGTATCTAAAAGCATCTTCATGTAGTAACGATGATTATTCCTGCGGTACTTCTAAAAATTGGATTACCTTCTCTTGTGATGAAACTTTGGAAGATGCTTAGTAGATAAATGGATGGAAGAATCTTTTATTTACCCCGAGGACCCAAGATTGATTGGGTACCAACTCATTCTTGATTGATTTCACGTTATGTCTGATGAGCAGTACAATAAATAATGGTACATAGATAGTGGCCGCTCACGACATATGACGAGGAAGAGGAAATATCTGCTAGATTATCGATCGTTGGACGATGCGGGTGATGTAAGATTTGACAATAATGAAAGGTGTCTAAGTAAAGGTTATGAAAAGGTCACAAACAGTCATTTCACAATAAACAGAGTTCCTTATGTAGAAGGGTTGAAACACAACATGGTTAGTATTTCACAATTGGTAGTAGGAATCGGAAATGAGGTTACTTTTAACACTCATGAAAGTACCATCATGCATGAAGACACGAATGAAGTATTGTTGAAATAAAAAAGGAAGGGATCCATGTTTCCCCTTGATCTAAAGCCCATCATAGTGGCACCTTCGCTATGTCTTCTCTCACAAGCCACTTCTGATCTCAGTTGGCTTGCAACGAAGGCTTGCTTATTTAAACTTTAAGAACATTAACGAGCTAGTGGCTTTGAATCTTGTTTGCGGAATGCCTGCATTAAAATTTGATAATGATACTCTATGGTCAGCATGTGAACATGGCAAGCAGACTAAGCAAAGGCATCCTATAGTAATTGAGACACGTATTACCGAAACGCTTTCTCTTCTACATATGGATCTTTGTGGTCCTCCTGTAGTGGAATCATTGGGAAGGAAGAAATAAATTCTTATTATAGTTGATGATTTCTCTCGTTTCACCTGGATTTTGTTCCTTCGGAACAAATCTAAGGCTGCTAACACTATCATCGACTTTATCAAGAATATTAAAGTGTCTCTAAAAAGATCAGCAAGAACAATTCATAGTGACAACGGGACAGAGTTTAAGAATCAAACATTGGAATCATTTTTTATAACAAAAGGATATTTCCCACAATTTCTCTGCACCCTACACTTCGCAATAGTATGGTATTGTGGAATGTCTCAATCAATCAATCTACAAAGTCGGATGAACGATGCTGAACATTTCCAATTTACTTTTGTATTTATGGGCCGAAGTTATCTTAACAGCATGTTTCACTCAGAATTGGTCTTATATTCACAAACATTTTAATGTAACACCATATGATGTCATCGATAAACAAAAGCCAAATATCAAATTTCTTCACATCTTTTGATACACATGCTTCATCATGAAACTCAAGGATCCATTGACAAAGTTCACTGAGAATTCAGATGAGGGAATTTTCTTAAGTTATTCTTCTAACTCCAAAGCTTATAGGGTCCTGAACATAAGAACAATAAAGACAGAAGAAACCTTTAACCTCTTTTTTGATAATTACTATATCAAGAAGTCCGAAACAAAATTCCCCTTATCTCCAATATTTCCTGAATCAGCTTCAGATTCATTGCCATTACTGACCTTCGACACAGACATTCATCTTCTCTTTGATCCATTTGTGAGAGCTGCTGATGCTTAAATCAATGCTCCAAACAACAACATGGCAGAATCTTTAAAGTTGTCGGATGGTCCAGAAGATGCTTCAAGTACCATAACTCAAAGCCCCTCTTATGTCGAGGGGGGTCATTAAATGGTCCTTCGGAACCTCCAATTCTCGAGGGGGAACATCTTCAGCCAACAAACAACACCTCTTCGCATGTCATCGCAAATTCTATCAATGTATCCTACAATCCAGGGGGAGCAGGAGTGTTCCACATCACAAAATATCATCAACTCTCCTGTTGCTCCCATCGGGGGGGGGGGGGGGGCAGTTTTTAACTCTGACATTATATTCTCATCCTACATTCCTGATTAAAGTAATCTTGATGATTCTTCTCCCATTTTAGGTTACCCTTTAGATACTAAAGAAATCATTACCGACGGACCACCTGAGTTCGATCCAAACTATCCACCATTGGAGAAATGGACTAAGGGATCATCCATCAAGTATAATCATAGGCAACGTACATGATCAGGTTCTAACTCGTGCACAACTTCAGCAAAAACAAAACAATTTAAACAAAAATTATGAGTTGTGCATGTTCAATGTTTTCATATCAAAAATTGAACCCAAAATGTTAAGGATGTATTCAATCACCTAGATTGGATCGAAGCCATGCAATTGAAATTGGTAGAATTTGAACATAACAAATTGTAGAGATTAATATCTAAACCTGCCAAGGCCTCAATTGTTGGTCTAAAATGGGTGTAACGCAATAAGCTTGATTCCAAAGGTAACGTGGTTCAGAAAAAAGCTTGATTAGTTGTTAAAGGATACTGTCAACACGAAGGAATCGATTACGAAGAAACTTTCGAACCTCTTGCCAGAATCGAGTCTGTTCGCATTTTTTTGGATTTTGCAGCACACAAAACCTTTGATGTGTATCAAATGGATGTCAAATGTGCATTTTTAAATGTCGAACTCGAGGAAATGGTTTTTGTTGAACAACCACCTGGTTTTGTTAATAAAGAACATCTTGACCATTTTTACATTCTGGACAAAGCGGTATACGGATTGAAACAAGCACCACATGCTTGGTACAAAACGTTAACCAAATTTTTAAAAAATCTAATTTCAAGCAAGGATAAGTGGATCCCGCACTTTTCGTAAAAAGATGGGTCAACATCTTATGTTGGTCCAAGGTTATGTTGATGGCATCATCTTTGGATCCACTGACCTTTCGCCCACAAAATAATTTGAACAACTGATGAAGAGAAAATTTGAAATGAGCATGATGGGGAAGATTAATTTTTTCCTTGGATTGAAAATTAAACAAACAAAAGAAGGGATTTTCATTAATCAACAGAAGTATACTCGAAGCCTCCTTGAGCATTTCAGAATGACTAACTGTTTCGATGCCAAGGTACCTCTGGTTGCAAGCACAAGACTGAATCCTTCTCTAGAAAAAGCTCCAGTAGACCTTACAACTTATCAAAGCATGATCTACTCTCTATTGTATCTCATTGCCAGTAGACCTAACATAATGTTCTTAATGTGAAACTGTGCAAGATATCAATCCAATCCACGAGAACCTCATCTTGCTGCAATGAAGACAACTTTTTGCTACTTGCACCGAACCCCTTCATATGGTTTATGGTATCCTGGAAATTCAGGCTTCTATGTTCAAGCTTACTCAGATGCAGATATTGGGGAATATTCTATTGATCGTAAAAGTACATCAGGGGGTTGTCAATTTCTCAATGGAAAGCTGATCAGTTGGCAATCCAAGAAATAAACCTGTGTATCCATCTCCACTGTTGAAGCTGAATATATGGCTGCTGCATCATACACATCTCAGATCATTTGGAATCAAAGTCAACTTCATGACTATGTAATCAACATGTGAAGAATATCATTATTCTGTGATTCACAAAGTGCGATTCAGATTTGTCACAATCTGGTTGAACATTCCAAGACAAATCATATAGTGCTTCGCTATCACTTCATCAAAAGTCATGTTGAAGAAGGAAACATTGAAGTACACTTTGTTGGAATACGATAACATAAAACAAACGCATCGGAAACTTAAAAACAAAATCGTATTCAACCAGGATCACAGAATCATGCACACTTTTGTAACCGTAAAATCAAGAGGGTTCAAGAAATACCTTTTAAGATTCAGATCTGATCTTGTTAGGATGACGAGAGCCCAAAGTAGAACTCCTCTAACGTAATACTTAGGGTTTATGAAGAAATCGGCCATATACTGAGGGGTGGAAGGAGGGTGAGGAATTTTAGGGTTTTTGGATGATTTACAACTCAGATCTAGGGTTGTACTTATAGTGCTACTCATCCTTATACCCTCCCTTGTGGATAACGACTATTTGAAATTCAAACTGTTGATAATTTCACTATAGTCCTTTATCCTTATTAGTTTCTAATTAATAAACCTTTACTTTGGTATATTAATAAACTTAACCCCTCAAGTTTATTTTTCGATCTTTTTTAGCTAAATCATCTCTTGCGTGTAACCCAAAAGGACCCTACTATTTATAGTAATATTACCAACTTGTTATAACGATGGGCATATAACCAACAGTCTCCCACTTGCACTTCTTATAACAACTGTATGGTCTAATATTTCCTAACCTAGTAAGGTGTATGTCATCCTAGACAAGTGCCGTGTCCATCTAATGAAATAGCCCTTAGGCAAGTGATCAAATATTCCTTTGTTCTACAAGATACCCATATGAACGTCTGACATGGAATTCTGTCAGTCTCAAACATTCAAGATTATGTTTCCCGATAGAGATTTGTGATGACCACAACAAACTGCACTTATTGATTCTATATCAATTCAGTTCGAGTATGGCCATACATTTACTGTCAACACCAAATCATCGAGGGGCCCACGGATATCGCTTCTCGTGTTAGGGCAGAAAGAACAAATAAACATTGACTACACAGATCTCGCCTACTCATCATGTCATATCTGGACATTCCCTGTATGGCTGCCAGTTACGGACAACGTTGGAGAAAACTAAGGCATAACAGACTGCAGGACTAAGAATCAATGCATCTTCGCTTGAAAAATTAAGATATTACCATCTTAGAATTACTCGTGACTAATTCCATGAAGTAATCTCTAAGTACAGGTTACTCCAATACTTAATCCCTATTAAGTACACATGAGAATTAACGCATCTCTATGCTATGTCTATCTCTATGGATAATTCACTAATTCCTCATGTCAGCCTTGAATCAATACTTACTTCCAAAAGTATGACTAACTGTGGATTGTTTGAATAATAATTGGTTTATTCGGCAAGTCAATAAAACAAGAAAAATTGGAACACAATGATAAACTAATGAAATGACTGCCTTCATGCATATATTAAGTTCTCCACATAATAATCTTCAAAACAAATAGAAGTTTACATTGCTTAAGTTCTTAACACAAATCAAACAAAATTAAATACACTCAAACCAACTCATTTGAAAATCTAATACCCATCGACCTAGTATGAGAATTATGCTGGGCCTGAGATAACGGTTTAGTGAATGATCAACAAGATTATATTCTGATGTAACTCTACTAATCATGATGTCTCCATCTTCAACGAGCCTCCGGATGTAATGGTACTTCCGGTGTATATGCCTTGTGCGCTTGTGAACTCTGGGTTCTTTCACCAAAGCGACTGCACCCTCATTGTCACAGAAGATCTCAATTGGACCATCAATGTTAGGAACAACCCCGAGATCCCTGATGAAGTTCTTCATCTACATGGCTTCCTTTGCAGCTTCATTGACTGCAATATACTCAGCCTCCGTTGTCGAATCAGCTACCGTTTCTTGCTTGGTACTCTTCCAAGTTACTGCCCCACCATTCAGTAAGAACATGAATCCTAACTACGAACAGGAGTCATATCTGTCGGTTTGGAAGCTAGCATCACTATAATCACTGTTGGTTATATGCCCATCGTTATAAAAAGTTGGTAATATTATTATAAATAGTAGGGTCCTTTTGGGTTACACGCAAGAGACGATTTAGCTAAAAGAGATCGAAAATAAACTTGAGGGGTTAAGTTTATTAATATACCAAAGTAAAGGTATATTAATTAGAAATTTAATGGTTAAGTTTATTAATATACCAAAGTAAAGGTATATTAATTAGAAACTTAATAAGGATAAAGGACTAAAGTGAAATATCCACAAAGGAGGGGATAAGGATGAGGAGCACTATAAATACAACCCTAGATCTGAGTTGTAAGGGCAGCCAAAACCCTAATTTTCGTCACCCTCCTCCCACCCCTCGGTATACGGCCGATTTCTTTCAAAACCCTAGGTATTACATGCTAAAACTTCAAGCAAAGGTATATACTACATCAACGGGTGCTGGATCGTTGTCTTGGGTGCGATTACATTAGAGGAGTTCTACTTTGGGCTCTCGTCATCCTAACAAGATCAGATCTGAGATCTAAAAGGTATTTCTTGAAACCTCTTGATTTACAGTTACAAAATTGTGCATGATTCTGTGATCCTGGTTGAATACGATTTTGATTTCTATTTCCGCTGCGTTGTTTTATGTTATCGTATTCCAACAGTGGTATCAGAGCCTCTTTATCATGATTTTGTACTGTTTTGATTCGATTAAAATTGTTAAAAATCGTTTTTTCTTTGAATTATCGAATCTGTCGACGTCCGCGCCGCGGTCCTTGAATGGTCGCGTCGCGGTCTTCTCTAAAGTTACGATCATTAGGGTTTTGCCGCGTCGCGTTTCCTATTGTTCCGCGCCGCGTCGTTCTTGGCATGATCGGTTTCTTTTGATTACCGCGTCGCGGTTTCTCGTGTTTCGCGTCGCGGCGGTCGTGATGTTTTATTTTCTGAAATCATATTTCTTGTTATAAAATGGTGATTTTAATATTGTATGATTGTTTAGATTAATCATTGACGTAGAATGCTTGCTTGCTCAATAGGATTAATTGCTAAACATAAAGTTTAAAATGCTTCAAAATTTAATGGATGATTGTTTAAATTAATTATTAACACTGCATCCTTGCGTGTTTAATAGAATTAATAGTTAAACATAATTTTTTCAAGGAATACTTAAAATTTTAAATGATATATATATATATTAGAATTGTATCTATATGTATAACTTAAAATAAAAACATTGGTCAGACCGTGACTAGGCTCACCTACTCTAAATGTGTAGAAGGTTGAAGGAGGTCCCTTTGATTCCTATTGAGGTCGGTTTTTAAATAGCATTCATTGCTTACCACCCTCACCGCCTCTCACATTTTATTGAGTGGAGTTACCGAAAGGGTTTGATAGAACAATGTTTCAAGATAAAAGTATTACTGAAAATACATAAGTAAGAAAAATTGGTTAAAAGTTAATAGATTTTTCAAAAGTTAAATTGGCAATTTCAAACCGGTTTTAAATGTTTAAATTGACCCTTATGCCAATTAAAAGGTTAAAATGTTTTAACAAAAACGAAACACAACCCCATTTTATGAAAATGTAAATCTCATGCTACCCACAAAGAACCACACATTTAACCGGGCCCTTCCGGCGTGGGAAGTGCCATAGCCAACGCGTCGGATTGGACTCGGCCAAAATGATGTGATACTCGCGATAACTCATGAATCATGGGTCGGGTGTCACGTGGGTCCTTCGTGGTCGATTTACCATCCAAACTCGTGATCCGCGGCATACCCGTCACGAGAGAGAGGATGAGCATGATGGGATTAAACATGTCATTGATCAGATTCAATGAATCCCAAAAGATCTAGAAGCTTCATAGAGATTGAAGTTGGTAAAGAGTATTGCCTACCTAAATAACTTTTGGGGGTGACTACGGCATACCTCTTCACCACCAGAAGTGAAATATGGATTCTAGCCTTAAGTAAAATTATTGTTTTGGGTAATTATTTTTTTTAAGGACTAATCAAACTAATTAAATCTACTTTTCATATAGATGGCTCCAAACACAAATGGAAATTCGAATTCGGCTACAAATATCTCACTAATGCAACTCCTCTCTAAGGATAAGCTGACCGGATCAAACTACTTGGACTGGATGCGTTCCCTTCGGATCGCCCTCCGGTATGATAAGAAAGAATGGGTCCTGGACACAGCTCTTCCTGAGGCTCCAGCTGATGATGCAACTAGAGCTGTTAGGGATGCTTGGCAAAAGCATAAAGATCAGTCGGATGAGGTTGCTTGTCTCATGTTGGCGACCATGGTTCCGGAACTCCAAAAGAGTTTCGAGACCGCTGGGGCGTTCGACATGGCCGACAAGCTCAAGGAAATGTTCCAAGAGCAGGCTAGACAGGAACGATATGACACTATGATCTCCCTACTAGATTGCAAGCAGCAGGAGGGAACCGCTGTCAGTGCACACGTGCTTAAGATGAAAGCGTACGTTGACAGATTGGACCGACTTGGATTTCCGATCGCTCAGCAATTGGTTACGGATATCATCCTCCACTCGCTGAGCAGTACATTCAGTCAGTTCACACTGAATTTTAATATGAATGGATTGGAAAAGACCATAATGGAGTTACACGGAATGCTAAAAACTGCCGAGGCAAATATGTCTAAATCTAAGAACTCCAGCTCCACGGCTCCGGTATTGGCAATCAGGGAAGGGGAAATCAAGAAAAAGAAAGCCAAGAAGCCTAAAGGCAAAGGGAAGGGTCAAGTTGGTAACCCCAACTCCAACCCTAGCAACAAAGGCAAGGCTGGTTCTATGATAGTGCCATCACCAAACCCTGATGAGGCCATTTGTTTCCACTGCGGAGAAAAGGGACACTGGAAGCGAACCTGCCCTAAATACCTGGAGGAGATCAAGAAGATCAAGCCCAAAGTGTCTGGTACCTCAGGTATATACATGATAGAATTCCATAATACTTCTACTACTAATTCATGGGTCCTAGACACAGGATGTGGTACTCACATTTGCTCTGATGTGCAGGGACTAAGAAGAAGTAAGAAGTTAAGGCATGGGGAGCTTGATCTGATCATGGGCAACAGACATACGGCTGCTGTCAAGAGGATTGGGGATTAAGAGCTCGTGCTTTCTACTAGATTTTCTATTAATTTATTAGATTGTTGCTATTTGCCAGAAATGGCTAGAAACATTATTTCTTTTAGTGCTTTGTATCGAGACGGTTTTGATTTTGGTTTTGATAATGGAAATATTTTAGTTTTCAAAAATGATTGTCTTTACTTTAAAGCATGTCCTACAAATGGTATTTATGAGACTATCGTGAGCATTAGAAGAAATAATAGCTTAATCTTAAATGTTGATTCAGATACATCCAAAAGTGTATTGGATAAATCATGTCTATGGCATTGTCGACTTGGCCATATAAACAAGAAACGCATCGCCAAACTCCAAGAGGATGGATTTTGGAATCATTCGACCTCAAGTCTGATGATGTATGTGAGTCTTGTTTATTAGGCAAGATGACAAAAGCGCCATTCTCAGGGAACTTTGAAAGAGGCAAGGATCTGTTGGACCTCATACACACTGATGTTTGTGGACCGTTCAGATCAGCCACAAGACATGGAGAAAGGTACTTCGTCACATTTACCGATGACTTCAGTAGATATGGGTATGTTTATTTGATTAAACATAAGTCTGAAACCTTCGAGGTGTTCAAAAGGTTTCAGAACGAAGTAGAGAATCAACGGGGCAAAAGGATTAAGATCCTCCGATCCGACAGGGGTGGAGAATATCTTAGTCAAGAATTCTACGATCATCTGGGGAACTGTGGAATTGTTTCACAGTTGACTCCTCCTGGAACACCACAACATAATGGTGTAGCTGAGAGGAGGAACCGAACATTACTTGATATGGTTCGGTCCATGATGAGTCGTGCTACGCTTCCAATCAGTTTCTGGGGCTATGCCTTGGAGACTGCAGCAAAAGTCCTGAACCTTGTACCAACTAAGAAGGTCAGTAAGACACCCTCTGAAATATGGAATGGGACTAAACCCTCATTGGCGCATTTGAAAGTCTGGGGTTGTGAGGCTTACGTCCGTCGTGAAGCCATCGACAAACTAGAACCCAGATCAGAGAGGTGTTACTTTATTGGTTATCCTGCTAGTTCTTTTGGGTATTTGTTTTACAAACCTTCTGAAAACAAGGTGATTGTTGCACGAAGGGCAGTCTTCCGAGAGAGGGAGCTGATACACCAAGAGGCCACTGGGAGCCAAATTGATCTTGAGGAGATTCAAGAACCAACCAATAAAGGACCTGATGTTGGCACTAGGTCTCAATCAGAGGTTGAAAAACCTGTTGAGCCTCAGCCAAGTACAGCTGGGGAATCTGACATACCTCCACCTCCTGTCCGGAGATCTGATAGAGTACGTCATGCACCTGAATTTTATGGTTTACATATTACTGAAGGTGATGAGTCAATGGTAGGTGACGATGAACCTACCAGCTATCAGGAAGCAATGGCAGGCCCAGATGCTGCCAAATGGAAGGAGGCTATGGAGAGCGAGATGAAATCCATGTATGATAACCAAGTTTGGAACTTGGTTGATCAAACACCTGGCCTTAAAACAGTTGGGTGTAAATGGGTCTTCAAGAAGAAGACAGACATGGATGGAAAAGTACACACATATAAAGCCAGACTGGTGGCAAAGGGTTATACTCAAACCCAAGGGATTTATTATGAGGAAACTTTTTCACCAGTGGCAATGATTAAATCTATCAGGATATTGTTTGCCATCGCAGCCTTTTATGACTACGAAATATGGCAAATGGATGTAAAAACCGCTTTCCTTAACGGAAAACTTTCAGAAGATGTGTATATGACACAGCCAGAGGGTTTTGTACAGTCGAAATATCCCAATAGAGTGTGTAAACTTGTGAAGTCGATTTATGGACTCAAACAAGCATCTCGCAGCTGGAATCTCTGCTTCGATGAGAAAATCAAAGAGTTTGGATTTTCGAGAAGTGAAGATGAGCCATGTGTATATGTCAGAGCTAGTGGAAGTGCTGTTGTCTTCCTTGTGCTGTATGTTGATGACATACTACTCATAGGAAACAATGTCCCAATGTTGCAAAGTGTTAAAACTTGGTTTGGGGATTTTTTCGCTATGAAAGACTTGGGAGAAACGTCATACATACTTGGTATAAAGATCTATAGAGATAGATCTAGGCGACTCGTTGGTTTAAGCCAGAGTACATACATAGATAAAATCTTGAAAAGGTTCAAGATGCAGGATTCCAAGAAAGGATTCGTGCCTATGCAACGTGGTATGACATTGAGTAGAGACCAATGTCCTAGTGCTAGTGATGAACAAGAAAGAATGAGTCGAATCCCATATGCTTCAGCAATGGGATCGATCATGTATGCCATGTTATGTACAAGGCCTGATGTCTCTTATGCCTTGAGTATGACGAGTCGTTATCAGGCCAATCCTGGTGAAAATCATTGGACCGCAGTCAAGAACATTCTTAAGTATCTTCGGAGGACGAAGGAAGTGTTCTTGGTCTATGGGGGCATGGAAGAACTCACTGTAAGTGGTTATAGTGATGCTAGCTTCCAAACCGATAGAGACGACTCCTGTTCGCAGTCAGGATTCGTGTTCTTACTGAATGGTGGGGCAGTAACTTGGAAGAGTACCAAGCAAGAAATAGTAGCTGATTCGACAACGGAGGCTGAGTATATTGTAGTTAATGAACCTGCAAAGGAAGCCATGTGGATGAAGAAGTTCATCAGGGATCTCGGTGTTGTTCCTAGCATTGATGGTCCAGTTGAGATCTTCTGTGACAATAAGGGTGCAGTAGCCTTGGCGAAAGAACCCAGAGCTCACAAGCGCACAAGGCATATACACCGGAAGTACCATTATATCCGGAGGCTCGTTGAAGAAGGAGACATCACGATTAGTAGAGTTACATCAGAAGATAATCTTGCTGATCCATTCACTAAACCGTTATCTCAGGCCAAGCATGATTCTCATACTAGGTCGATGGGCATTAGATTTGCAAATGAGTTGGTTTAAGTGTAGTTAATTTAGTTTGATTTGTGTTTGGAACTCAAGCAATGTGAAAATCTATTTGTTTTGAAGATTATTATGTGGAGAACTTAATATATGCATGAAGGCAGTCATTTCATTAGTTTATCATTGTGTTCCAATTTTGCATGTTTTATTGACTTCCTGAATAATTATTTTATTATTCAAAACGTCCACAGTCGGTCATACTTTTGGGAGTAAGTAGTGATTCAAGGCTGACATGAGGAATTAGTAAATTGTCCATAGAGATGGACATAGCATAGAGATGCGCTAATTCTCATGTGTACCTAATAGGGATTAAGTATTGGAGTAACCTGTACTTAGAGATTACTTCATGGAATGTGTCACGAGTAATTCTAAGATGGTAATATCTTATATTCTTCAAGCGGAGATGCATTGATTCTTAGTCCTGCAGTCTGTTATGTCTTGGTTTTCTCCAACGTTGTCCGTAACTGGCAGCCATACAGGGAATGACCAGATATGGCATGATGAGTGGGCGAGATCCGTGTAGTCAAAGTTTATTTGTTCCTTCTGCCCTAACAGGAGAAGCGATATCCGTGGGCCCCTCGATGATTTGGTGTTGACAGCAAATGTACGGCCGTACTCGAACTGAATTGATATAGAATCAATAAGTGCAGTTTGTTGTGGTCATCACAAATCTCTATCGGGAAACATAATCTTGAATGTTTGAGACTGACAGAATTCCATGTTAGACGTTCATATGGATATCTTGTAGAACAAAGGAATATTTGATCACTTGCCTAAGGGCTGTTTCATTAGATGAACACGGCATTTGGTCTAGGATGACATACACCTTACTAGGTTAATGAATATTAGACCATACAGTTGTTATAACAAGTGCAAGTGGGAGACTGTTGGTTATATGTCCATCGTTATAACAAGTTGGTAATATTATTATAAATAGTAGGGTCCTTTTGGGTTACACGCAAGAGACGATTTAGCTAAAAGAGATCGAAATAAAAACTTGAGGGGTTAAGTTTATTAATATACCAAAGTAAAGGTATATTAATTAGAAACTTAATGGTTAAGTTTATTAATATACCAAAGTAAAGGTATATTAATTAGAAACTTAATAAGGATAAAGGACTAAAGTGAAATATCCACAAAGGAGGGGATAAGGATGAGGAGCACTATAAATACAACGCTAGATCTGAGTTGTAAGGGCAGCCAAAACCCTAATTTTCATCACCCTCCTCCCACCCCTCGGTATACCGCCGATTTCTTTCAAAACCCTAGGTATTACATGCTAAAACTTCAAGCAAAGGTATATACTACATCAACGGGTGCTGGATCGTTGTCTTGGGTGCGATTACATTAGAGGAGTTCTACTTTGGGCTCTCGTCATCCTAACAAGATCAGATCTGAGATCTAAAAGGTATTTCTTGAACCCTCTTGATTTTACAGTTACAAAAGTGTGCATGATTCTGTGATCCTGGTTGAATACGATTTTGATTTCTGTTTCCGCTGCGTTGTTTTATGTTATCGTATTCCAACAGACTTACAGTGAGTTCTTCCATGCACCCATAGACCAAGAGCACTTCCTTCGTCCTCCGAAGATACTTAAGAATGTTCTTGACTGCGGTCTAATGATTTTCACTAGGATTGTCCTGATAACGACTCGTCATACTCAAGGCACAAGAGACGTAAGGCCTTATACATAACATGTCATACATGATCGATGCCATTGCTGAAGCATATAGGATTCGACTCATTCTTTCTCGTTCATCACTAGAACTAGGACACTGGTCTCTACTCAATGACATACCACGTTGCATAGGCAAGAATCCTTTCTTGGAATCCTACATCTTGAATTTTTTCAAGATTTTGTCTATGTATGTACTTTGGCTTAAACCAATGAGTCCCCTAGATCTATCTCTATAGATCTTTATACCAAGTATGTATGCTACTTCTCCCAAGTCTTTCATATTGAAACAATCCCCAAGCCAAGTTTTAACACTTTGCAACATTGGGATATTTTTCCTATGAGTAGTATGCCAACATTCAACACAAGGAAGACAACAACACTCCCACTACCTTTGACATATACACATGACTCATCTTTACTTCTCGAAAATCCAAACTCTTTGATATTCTCAACGAAGCAGAGATTCCAGCTGCGAGATGCTTATTTGAGTCCATAAATCGACTTCAAAAGTTTACACACTCTATTAGGATATTTGGACTGTACAAAACCCTCTGGTTGTGAGATATACACATCCTCTGAAAGTTTTCCGTTAAGGAAAGCGGTTTTTACATCCATTTACCATATTTCATAGTCATAAAATGTTGCGATTGCAAACAATATACTGATAAATGTAATCATTGCCACTGGTGAAAAAGTTTCCTCATAATCAATCCCTTGGGTTTGAGTATAACCCTTTGCCACCAGTCTGGCTTTATATGTGTGTACCTTTCTATCCACGTCTGTCTTCTTCTTGAAGACCCATTTACACCCAACGATTTTAAGGCCAGGTGTTTAATCAACCAGGTTCCAAACTTGGTTATCATACATGGATTTCATCTCGCTCTCCATAGCCTCCTTCTATTTGGCAGCATCTGGGCCTGCCATTGCTTCCTGATAGCTGGTAGGTTCATTGTCATCTACCATTGACTCATCACCTTCAGTAATATGTAAACCATAAAACTCAGGTGCATGACGTACTCTATCAGATCGTCGGACAGGAGGTGGAGGTATGTAAGATTCCTCAGTTATACTTGGCTGAGGCTCAATAGGTTTTTCAACCTCTGATTGAGAGCTAGTGCCAACACCGGGTCCTTTATTGGTTGGCTCTTGAACCTCATCAAGATCAATTTGGCTCCCACTAGCCTCTTGGTGTATCAGCTCCCTCTATCGGACGACTGCCCTTCGTGCAACAATCACCTTGTTTTCGGAAGGTTTGTAAAACAAATACCCAAAAGAACTAGCAGGATAACCAATAAAGTAACACCTCTCTGATCTGGATTTTAGTTTGTCGATGGCTTCACGACGGACGTAAGCCTCACAACCCTAGACTTTCAAATGCGCTAATGAGGGTTTAGTCGCCAGTGTGTTCAGGGGTTAAAGGTATCTTCATGACCACTATCCAAAGGGGTCCCATTCCATATTTCAGTGGGTGTCTTGCTGACCTTCTTAGTTGGTACAAGGTTCAGGTCTTTTGCTGCAGTCTCCAAGGCATAGCCCCAAAAACTGATTGGAAGTGTAGCACGACTCATCATGGACCGAACCATATCAAGTAATGTCTGGTTCCTCCTCTCGACTAAACCATTATGTTGTGGTGTTCCAGGAGGAGTCAGCTGTGAAACAATTCCACAGTTCCTTAGATGATCGTAGAATTCTTGACTAAGATATTCTCCACCCCTGTCGGATCGGAGGATCTTAATCCTTTTGCCCTGTTGATTCTCTACTTCATTCTGAAACCTTTTGAACACCTCGAAGGTTTTAGACTTATGTTTACTCAAATAAACATACCCATATGTACTGAAATCATCAGTAAATGTGACGAAGTACCTTTCTCCATTTCTTGTGGCTGATCTGAATGGTCCACACACATGAGTGTGTATGAGGTCTAATAGATCCTTGCCTCTTTCACAGTTCCCTGTGAATGGCGCTTTTGTCATCTTGCCTAATAAACAAGACTCGCATACATCATCAGATTTGAGGTCGAATGATTCCAAAATATCATCCGCTTGGAGTTTGGCAATGCATTTCTTGTTTATATGTCCAAGTCGACAATGCCATAGACATGATTTATCCAATACACTTTTGGATGTATCTGAATCAACATTTAAGATTAAGCTATCATTTCTTTTAATGCTCACGATAGTTTCATAAATACTATTTGTAGGACATGCTTTAAAGTAAAGACAATCATTTTTTAAAACTAACATATTTCCATTATCAAACCCAAAATCAAAACCGTCTCGATACAAAGCACTAAAAGAAATAATGTTTCTTGCCATTTCTGGCGAATAGCAACAATCTAATAAATTAATAGAAAATCTTGTAGAAAGCATGAGCTCGTAATCCCCAATCCTCTTGATAGCAGCCGTATGTCTGTTGCCCATGATCAGGTCAAGCTCCCCATGCCTCAGCTTTCTACTTCTTCTTAGTCCCTGCATGTATATGGAGTTCTATCATGTATATACCTAAGGTGCCATGGAGTTCTATCATGTATATACCTAAGGTGTCAGACACTTTGGGCTTGATCTTCTTAATCTCCTCTAGGTAATTAGGGCAGCTTCTCTTCCAGTGTCCCTTTAGTGTTCCCGACCGCCTGCCCTTCGACCTTAGTGTCCCAAACAACCAGTAGTGTGACCGATCTGTGTTCAAAACAACCGATGACGCGAGCGACGACTCGTGGGCCCCCTAACGCCGAAAAAAAGGACTAGTGCTATAACGATGAGTGGTGTAGTCCTAACAACCTACTATGGTCCCTTTTCTCCGTAGTGGAAACAAATGTCCTCATCAGGGTTTGGTGTCGGCACTATCATAGAACCTGCCTTGCCCTTGTCACGAGGGTTGGAGTTGGGGTTACCAACTTGACCCTTCTCTTTGCCTCTAGGCTTCTTGGCTTTTCTTTTCTTGATTGCCCCCTCCCTGATTGCCAGTACCGGAGCCGTGGAGCTGGAGTTCTTAGATTTAGACATATTTGCCTCGGAGTTTTTAGCATGCCTTGTAACTCCATTATGGTCTTTTCCAATCCATTCATGTTAAAATTCAGTGTGAACTGACTGAATGTACTGCTCAGCGAGTGGAGGATGATATACATAACCAACTGCTCAGCAATTGGAAAACAAGTCGCTACAATCTATCAATGTACGCTTTCATCTTAAGCATGTGTGCACCGACAGTGGTTCCCTCCTGCTGCTTGCAGTCTAGTAGGGCGATCATGGTGTCGTATCGTTCCTGTCTAGCCTGCTCTTGCAACATCTCCTTGAGCTGGTCGGCCATGTCGAATGCCCCAGCGGTGTCGAAACTCTTTTGGAGTTCTGGAACCATCGTCGCCAACATTAGACAAGCAACCTCATCCGACTGATTTTTATGCTTTTGCCAAGCATCCCTAACAGCTCTAGTTGCATCGTCAGCGGGAGCCTCAGGAAGAGCTGAATCCCGTCAGCTTATCCTTAGAGAGGAGTTGCATTAGTGAGATATTTGTAGCCGAATTCGAATTTGCATTTGTATTTGGAGCCATCTATATGAAAAGTAGATTTTAGTTAGTTTGATTAATCCTTAAAAAATTAATTACCCAAAGCAACAATTTTACTTAAGGCTAGAATCTATATTTCACTTCTAGTGGTGAAGAGGTATGTCGTAGTCACCCTCAAAAGCTATTTAGGTAGCCAATACTCTTTGCCAACTTCAATCTCTATGAAGCTTCTAGGTCTTTCGGGATTCATTGAATCTAATCAATGGCACGTTTAATCCCATCATGCCCATCCTCACTCCCGTGACGGGTATGCCGCGGATCACATGTTTGGATGGTAAATCGACCACGAAGGACACACGTCGGCCCATTATTCATGAGTTATCGCGAGTATCACATCATTTTGGCCGAGTCCAATCCGACGCATTGGCTATAGCACTTCCCACACCGGAAGGGCCCGTTTAAATGTGTGGTTCTTTATGGGTAGCATGAGATTTACATTTTCATAAAATGGGATTTTGTTTTATTTAGTTAAAACATTTTAACCTTTTAATTGGCATAATGGCCAATTTAAACTTTTAAAACCGGTTTGAAACGCCAATTTTACTTTTGAAAAATTCTATTAACTTTTAACAATTTTTTACTTATGTAGTAATACTTTTATCTTGAAACATTGTCCTATCAAACCCTTTCGGTAACTCCACTCAATAAAATGTGGCAGGCGGTGAGGGTGGTAAGCAATGAATGCTATTTAAAAACCGACCTCATTAGAAATCAAAGAGACCTCCTTAAACCTTCTAAATACATTTAAAGTGGGTGAGCCTAGCCATATGATCTAACCAATGTTTTATTTTTAATTTAAATTATACATATAGATACAATTCTATTATATATATCATTTAAAACATTAAGCATTTTGAAATTTCTGTTTAACTATTAATTCTATTAAACATGCAAGGATGCAGTGTTAATAATTAATTTAAACAATAATCCATTAAATTTTGAAGCATTTGAAACTTTGTGTTTAGCTATTAATCCTATTGAGCATGCAAGCATTCAATGTCAATCATTAATCTAAACAATCATATAATACTAAAAAATCACCATTTTGCATATTAAGAAATACGATTTCAGAAAGACGTTACGACCGTCACGACATGGTAAGCGTACTGTAGCGTCGCGGACAATCAACAGAACACGATCATGACAGGGACGACGCGGTACACTAGGAAATGCGGCGCGACAAAACCCTAATGATCGTAACTATATAGAAGACCGTGGCGCGCCCATTCAAGGACCGCGACGCAGACGTCGAATATTCGATAATTCAAAGAAAAAATGATTTTTAACAGATCTAATCGAATCAAAACAGTACAAAATCCTAATAAAGTGGCTCTAATACCACAATTGGAATACGATAACATAAAATAAACACAGCAGAAACTTAAAAAATCGTATTCAACCAGGATCATAGAATCATGCACACTTTTGTAACCGTAACATCAAGAGGGTTCAAGAAATACCTTTTAAGATTCAGATTTGATCATGTTAGGATGACGAGAGCCCAAAGTAGAACTCCTCTAATGTAATTGCACCCAAGACAACGATCCAGCACTCGTTGATGTAGTATATGTTGGATTAAGGTGTCTAAGTAATAACTATAATTTAGATATAAGCTTAAATTCACAGCAGCACAGTCCTTTTGGGTTGCCCTCATAACTGGCAAAGGACTAGATGACATATAAGAGAGAAATAATGATTTATTAATATATTATGAGAATAATATATTAATTAGAAATCATAATATTTAATTAATAATTAATCATAAATTAATTTGAATTAATTTTGGGATTAATTGGATTAATTAAAAGTGCAGGGGCTGAATTGTAATTATTCAATAGTTGAGCAACGGACAACCTGGATGACCTAATGGGTCGAACGAAATCTAAGGCTTGGAGCCTTGTGGATTTCACAGCCCATGTGGATTGTTATGACAGTGATAAGCTGATAAAAGCATTATCATATTAGGATCTTAAATAAGGCAGTTATACTCCTTCTTGCTTATCACCTGGAGACTATAAATAGAGGCCCCTAGCACCCCATTCTTCACGCCAAAAAAAGGAGAAGCCTCTTCTCCTCTCTCTCTTGCTCATCTAGCTTGCCTAGTTCTTGGGTATGAGCCACTAGAGGCACGACAATTGTGGTGCTAGCTTTCAAAGTGAAACATCCCTCTCTTTCGGTCATTGGGAAACGCAACATTTTTAAAGAAAACATTTAATGTATTTTGAAAAAAACAAAGTTGCGTATATTCATTAGTTCGTACTGAGGAGCAATGGCAACAAAATCCAAATACAAAAATCACGATGACAAAAGCAAACATCGTGCAAGTCTAGATAGTTTTAAAACTAGGAAATAACATGAAGCAAGTCATCAAGCTTTATTCTGGTGCCCTACTTCATTATCTTGAGACACGCATCAAAATAAACATCAGAATAGGGAGTCTGGTGAGATACATAGAGTTTAGACTCATTATATAATAAGTAGAGACATCTCAACACTCAATCACATTAAAATGCATACGTCTTTATTAGCCCATTTCCCGTCCACTTAGTCCGTTTTCGAACTCACATCATTAAGGTTTGCATGGGGGAGTCACCCATGACTGGTGACGTGGCAGGGATGAACATATCAGTCCGCTAATCATCTGTTTGGGCTGCATCGTGGTGGTCCAAGTTCGTCTTAAGGCATCACCGGCGTAACTTGTCCCTTTCACAACAGGTAGCTAGCCTATGTGAAATGGCAAGATTGTCTAGAATATCAAGCCAATGCCATTAACGTCATTACTTCATAAACATCTTTCATCTTAACATCTTTCGTCATTGTGGTCCGGACCTCTCGAGTCAACACTCACCCTTTTCCCTTTTACCCATTTTGCATGCAAATGTAAGACATCATATTTAATAATCTTTTAAAAAATACATTCGAACGCATAAGTCATCATATGCACGTATAATCACATAAATTCAAGTAATACACATAAGACACATACGGCAAAACACTTTTATTTTTATAGGGGACGTGAGCTCGAAAATTCCATGTACTCACCTCTAAACAGCGAATAGCTAAATGTTATCCCAGTTCGTCTCGTAATCTCATTTAATCCACTGATAGACCTAAGCATAAATATAATTTAGGTTAAGGCTTTACACTCTTCTTTACAATTTATAATCTAAACATATGTCTTAAACAAAAAGCTATCGATCATAAATTTGATTTCGTAATTGTTTACCTTTTAAAATACTTATCTACCACCCAAACTCCTTAAATAACCCTTAATATTAAACATGACTTAGTTTGGCTTAAACCACGTAATTCATAAATAGAGTGTAATTTATATAGCAAAAGTCTTTAGTTCCAATATTATTGTTTAAGCCACTTTTCATCGTTTACTTGTATATAGACTAAATCATGTATTGGAATTTAACAGTAGAGGTCACATTTATATCACTCAAAGTTGTACATGAATGTTCATTAGTTAAGCTAAAGTGAAACCATATCTCTAGTGAATGTTTTAATCTCTTTACAGATTGCAGCTTACGTGGAGATATGTGAGCCAAGTGAATGTGTATATATATATATATATATATATATATATATATATATATATATATATATATATATATATATATATATATATATATATATGTATATATATATATATATATATATATATATATATATATATATATATATATATATATAGATGGGTTCAATGCAGAACCAAAATTAAATCACCTAACCACAGAACAAACCTTAAAACCCTTGGATCATTATATAAACGTCTTAGATTAAAAATGATACACCCTAAAATTATACACCTTGTGCAGGGGATTATTACTAGGTAAGGGTATATTGGGTTTTTAATCCAATCGATCACCATCTTCACCTCGTTCCAACTTTACACCATCGAAGGCCCCTTCGTTCCCATCCATCTCTTCTTCTTCGTTTCGACTTTACACCATCGATTTCACCCTTCGTTCCCATCCATCGCCGCTGATCTCCTTGCTCACGACGGCTCCGACGAACTCCATGGATACATTGGCGACATTGAGAAAGCAGCCGCCACTTCATTATCATTCTTTGTTAGTTTAATTTGAAAATTTCAGTCTATAAATGCTCCGATTTTCCCACAGATCCCATATCTACACTTGATTGAATGTTTAATTTGAATATCTGATCCAATTTCATGCTTCGTCTGTTTATATATCTTCATTTGTATATATGTTCATTAGTGAACATATGTTCATTGATGAACATATGTTCATTGATGAACATATGTTCATTGATGAACATATGTTCATTGATGAACATATGCTAAAGGTACACCTGTACAAAAATTGTTCATTTCAAGAAACATAAAGACATTCAAAATGATGATCACTCTAATAAGTTATTACTTACAAACAAGACTTTTTCACATTCTTGTCATCATGAATAACAAAACTGATAATTGGTAAAGGCACTTTTAAATGCTGCTTTCTAATTCTGGTTATCTCTTCACCATTTGCTCTTATAAAATAGAGGGTGTCTGTACTGTCATAAACTCCAAGAACACCATGATCCTCTGACCATGCACCAAATGTGTACGTGATAGGGTAGCTGCCTGGTTTAATAGAGAAAAATTAGCATGCCCATCAAGCTATCTCTTATGAAAGAAAAAAAATAGCCAATCATGTAAATAAGGGTATTAAAGTAAATTATAAGGTAGAATAACAAGCATTTAGACATTTAGACATGTCCAGGAATCTTACAAGTGAATATCCCACAAGGCTCTTGGTAGTTATCATCCCTCTGTAGAATGGTTATTTCGTTTCCAACTGCTATAGCCACATGCTCGCCACTTGGAGATATGAACATCGATATCTATTTGCTCAAGTTTTGTTGCTGTTTATTTGTGGTCCATTCTTCTCTAAATTCACTGAGACCTTCACGGGATAATAGAAGCAATAAAGGAATGAGAAGTGAATAGTTTTCCATATTTAACCAATGAGAAGCACAACCATATACATTGTAAATCGTATGAGGAACTCGCATCACATGTAAGAGAACATGTAGACTTAGATGTTGATAACATATGGAAAGATAACAAAAGAGAAAATATAACCATCTTATCTAATGCAAGGGACAGTGACAAGTAGATAGTACACAAGCAGCCGATTTAAATTGCTAAATGCAGTTAAGAAAAAAGGTGAAGATCGAAATGCACCTTGTGTCGAATATCTCATCCAATTTCATGCTTACGTCTATTCATATATCTTCATTAGTATATATGTTCATTAGCGAACATATGTTCATTGATGAACATATGTTCATTGATGAACATATGAATATCTTATCCAATTTCATGCTTCGTCTGTTCATATATCTTCATTAGTGAACATATGTTCATTGATGAACATATGTTCATTGATGAACATATGAGATATCAACGTATTGCAAAATCAAGATTCACGTATTTCCATATGTTCGTTGAAAATTTTTAGAACCTATAGTTTTCTTTTTAATTGATTGCGTATCACTTGTTTTTAGGTATAATATCATTTAATTTGTTATGTGCAGTTATGAGAATGTATATATGAACATTACTGGGCGCACCTTTAATTCCGTATCTTGTGGATGTGGATGTTAATTTGACCATCATACCCTTTATCATCAAAACTAGATCAACGGTGAAAAATATGGTTCTGCAGTTAGGCAATATATTTTGGTTCTGCATTGAACCCATCCCTATATATATATATATATATATATATATATATATATATATATATATATATATATATATATATATATATATATATATATATATATATATATATATATATATATATATATATAGATAAAAGTTCAATAGAGAACCAAAATAAAACAAGGAACCAAGGAACCAATCGTGAGCGTCGGAATTCAGATGATCGACGGCCGGAGATAAGGATGTAATTTTCTTAATTGAACGCACATGTAGCGGATAATTCCAAAAAACCCACTTCGTTATTTATTTATTTATTATTTTTAGAGCTTATTTTTTATCGAAATAAAAAATCGAATATATCAAAATTCATAATTTTTTATTCTCTTTCAATAGACATCCATATCAATATAGTAAAAACGAAAAAAAATATTCAAAAATCTTGTTCAGATTCACAATACTTAATCAATGTGAATCTGAACTATAACAAGTGTTATAGAAGATTATTCACATGTGAATGATCATTGAAATTATATTTTTCAACAATAATTGATCATTCAATAACAACTCATGTGAATTTAAATAAACTTTTAGATTTGCATTGTGAATTTGACTAAATTCATATTGAATTTAAGTAATTTCATTTATATTCTTTACAATTTCAACATTTTGATAATGTACAATTGAATTAACTAAGATTCACAAATTAATTTACTTAAAGTTACACATGAATGATCAAAAATTGATGAAAAAAATCAGGTTCAATGATCATTTATATGTGAATTAATATGTATTTAACTATATGCATACTATTTTGAACCTTTTGATCATACACAAATGAATTAATTCAGATCCACAAATGAATTTGCTTAAAATTCACATATGAATGATAAAAAATTGTTGAAAATCAGGGTACAATTACCATTTATATGTGAATTAACATGTCTAAAACAAAAAACAGTTAAAATTCGTAATGTGAATATAAACTGTATTAAATTTGTATGGAAGATAATTCACATGTAAATGATCAATGAATTCAATTTTTTCAATATTTGTTAATCATTCATATACAATTGAATTAACTGAGATTCATAAATGATTTACTTAAAATTCACATGTGTTGGTAAAGAATTATTGAAAAATTTGGATAGATTTGTCATTTAGATGTGAATGAATATATCTAAAACAATGCAGTTCAGTTCAGTTCAGGTTCACAAGATGAATCTGGACGAACTTGAAGTAAAAAAATAACAAAAAATTTTGTATATCAATATGGATCTCTATATATCTAAAACTAGATGCACACTATTTTTGACCTTTTGATCATACACAAATGAATTAATTTAGATTCACAAATTAATTTGCTTAAAATTTACATGTGGATGATAAAAAATTGTTGAAAAAGCCAGGTACAATTACCATTTATATGTGAATGAACATGTATAAAACAAAAAACAGTTAAAATTCACAATGTAAATATAAACTGTAGTAAATTTGTATGAAAGATAACTCACATGTAAATAGTCATTGAATTCAATTTTTTTCAATAATTGTTAATAATTCAATAACAACTCATGTAAATTTAAAAACATTCTTAGATTTAGATATGAATTCAAGAAAAATCACTTATATTTTTACTATTTCAAAAATTATTGAATAAATCGAATAGAATTGTCATTTATATGTGAAGGAATATATATCTAAAACAATACAGTTCAGTTCAGATTCGCGTGGTGAATCTTGACAAACTTGAAGTATAAAAAATATATATATTTGTATATCAATATGGATGTCTATTTAAAGATGATGAAAAATTATGAATTTTGGTTTTTTTTAGTTTTTTTTTTGAAAAAAGAATAAGCTTAAAAATTAAAAAACACAAAAAACGAAGTGGGTTTTTTGCTATAATCCTCTACATTGGCGTTTAACTAGTAAATGTACATCCTTTTTTATGGTCGTAGATCTTTTACATTCCGACCACACGATTGGTTCCTTGGTTCCTTGTTTTAAATTGGTTCTCCATTGAACCCAACCCTATATATATATATATATATATATATATATATATATATATATATATATATATATATATATATATATATATATATATATATATATATATATATATATATATATATATATATATATATATATATAGATCTTTTACATTCCGACCACACGATTGGTTCCTTGGTTCCTTGTTTTAAATTGGTTCTCCATTGAACCCAACCCTATATATATATATATATATATATATATATATATATATATATAGAGTAAAGTTCAATTGAGAACCTAAAAAAGCCTAGGAACCTAAGAACCCATTTTATGAACTTTTTTTCTACACAATATTTTTCAAAAAAAAATATACCAAAATTTTTGTTATGATGCATCTAGAAGATATCAAAAAAAATTTCAAAAAAAATCATTTTTAAAAATTTTTTTATATGGGTGTAGGGTTTAGGGTTTAGGGTTTAGGGTTTAGGTTTAGGGTTTACGTATAGGGTTTAGTGTTTAAAGTTTAGGGTTTAGGGTTTAGGGTTTAGGGTTTAGGGTTTAGGGTTTAGTTTTAGGGTTTAGGGTTTAGGTTTAGGCTTTAGAAATCTCTTAGACACTTTAAATAAAAAAATTGGATGCAAAAAAATCATTTTTTTTATTTTTTTTCATATGGGTTTAGGGTTTAGGGTTTAGGTTTAGGGTTTAGGGTTTAGGGTTTAGGGTTTAGAAATCTCTTAGACACTTTAAATAAAAAAATTGGATGCAATTTTTTTTTAAAAATATTGTGTAGAAAAAAAGTTCCTAGGTTACTAGGTTTTTTTAGGTTCTCTCATGATCTCGACCCTATATATATCTATATATATATATATATATATATATATATATATAGATATATATATATATATATGTATGTATATATATATATATATATATATATATATATATATATATATATATATATATATATATATATATAAATGTTGGATATTGATTGTAATATAATATCCTTTTATACTCCCTTCTAAACTATAAGACAATTCATGGACTAAGTTACCCTTCATTTTGTACTTACGCCTAAAATGTCTGTTTAAAGCAGCCAAAGACTAAATAACCAAACTATTTTTTTTGTTGGCATAATCCACATGCAAGTTTTCATTTAAAATAACTGTTGTGATGTAGTTTACATACCAGTGCAGTCCCACGATTCCCACGATTCCTACAATCCCTGTCGGTAAATATACCAAGTACACCGTCATCTCTTCTATCTGAAATATACCACTCTGAACAACCCATTTCACATAGCCTCTCATCCATGCTCAAGCATTCCTCGGTTCCTTTGTCAGGACAACCCTCTACGAAACAATCATATAATAAATCATTGATGAACAAGAACAACAACTTACATACTTGGTCAAATTACATGAGTCTCGATTCATCATTACATCCCGCAAAAACATCGGTGACCACTCATTGGAATGTCAATCAGCCCTTCTAGTGGCCGCAGGTAACTGGTCATCTTGATCGATACGAAATGATGAGTCAAGGGGTGTATCGTGTCTGGGTTGTTTTCTCGCTACCGTCGATGTGCATGACCTCGTCTCGACACTATCTTGATTGTTGGCAAACCTCTTTCTCCTGTTTTTCACCGGTGATCTGAGACGGGTCTCACAAACTTCACTGTCTAAGGCCGTTAGTTGGGTTCTGGTTCGCTCACGGTGCTCCTCATTCTAACCATCTAGCCCCACATTTTGTTTTGCAACGTATCATCGAGAGATTGACAGCATTCTCTCTATCCCTCGTCCTCCCTTTTATCTATTTTGTTTCTCACCTAGCAACCTCATATATGAGCAATCGTGTAGGTATTTAAGGACGGAGGTTCATAACGTCAACCGTAAGGAAGCGAAACAGTATTAAGGGAAATAGAAGTTGTGATGATTCATTGTGTTGAAACGTATTTGTATTTGACGTTACATCTTGAACGGAGGTATTTGAGTTATATTGTACGACATGAAATGATTTTAGAAATATCAATTTACAACATTAACCCCTCACCTTTATGTGTTTATTTATAAATCACCACATATTTATAAATTTGCACCCTTATCTTTCTTCTACTTAATCACCAACTACCTTTTACTTTTATTTGAATTATTTCTAACCCTAAAATATTATTAGATATATATAGTTTTCCCAAAATTAACATTTCAAACCCCTCTAACTTCCATCAACACCCCAACTATGTATTCTTTCATGAGAATTTTGACACAAAAGTCCGACTATAATTTTGTCTTTCTACATATTTCATCCTTTAATTAATAAATGATTAAATTTTCTCAAAATATTAAACCAAAACTTTAATATATTACTACCAAAAATCTGAACCCGATTTGCGGGTGTTACACAAAGGTCAAAAGGTATAAATTATTCTTTTGCAATTTTATTTTGGCCTAGTTATAGGTTCAATTTGAGAAAAACATAGACCATTATAAGGTGCATATGAACTTAGGATTTTAGCTCATTGTTTGCACTAAAACCCATCAGTATATACATTTGCTTGAAGTTTTAGCACGTAATACTTAGGGTTTATGAAGAAATCGGCCGTATACCGAGGGGTGGAAGGAGGGTGACGAATTTTAGGGTTTTTGGATGATTTACAACTCTGATCTAGGGTTGTATTTATAGTGCTACTCATCATTATCCCCTCCCTTGTGGATAACGACTATTTGAAATTCAAACAGTTGATAATTTCACTTTTGTCCGTTATCCTTATTAGTTTCTAATAAATAAACCTTTATTTTGGTATATTACTAAACTTAACCCCTCAAGTTTATTTTTTGATCTCTTTTAGCTAAATCGTCTCTTGCGTGTAACCCAAAAGGACCCTACTATTTATAGTAATATTACCAACTTGTTATAACGATGGGCATATAACCAACACACTTTTGTAAACACCACAAAGCAACTAATTGAAATATTCATAAAGGCATTGGATGAAAAGTGTTTCACACGAATCATGTATGGACTTGGCATGATTGATGGAACCCTTTGGATTTATGAAATTATCAAAATAAAACTTTCTCTTTCATCTGACACATATCATACTAGTTGAAAATAAATATCTTGACTTACAAGTGTTTCTAAGATGATCTTACAGTTCATTCGGATGCCTTTTGAATGGTTTTCTTCACTTCAAACGCTGATCATCTTGTGAGAAAACTTGTTCAATTCTCAAATGTTTACATTTGAAGGATGCTCTTTAAAATTCTAAACGATTTCCTTGTTGATTTTCAAATCATATTTGCAACAAGCCTGATAATAAAACATTTGTGTTCTGTTGGGCATGTATCAATCACATTTTGATCTTGTGCTGCTGTTCTGAATAACTATCATTTTCCTTCTTGTAAACTTTACCTAAAGGAAAAAAGTGGTTTTTAGATTCTGTTGATCATGTCCCATTACACTTAAGGGATACTTAGGAAAACTTTCAAACATTGGTAACAAAACAGACTTCAGAATATGGTCAATGTTGTTTTACAATCTGATATTACCTGTGATTTTAATTTCTTTAATAAATTCCTATCACCCTATTCCCAATGTTATCCAATTCACTTCAATAATTGACTATTCAGAAGTTCATTTACTTCTCATGACCTGTCATGTTCCGAAGTTTCCTTAATTTAATGAATCTAACAATGATTGATACAAAATATAAGGGGTATTACACCTTTGTTCAAAATTGAGCTAGATGAGATTCTCAAAGGCTAAAGCCATAACTATTGCTCAAAAATGCAATCAAAAACCAAAACTTTGGTACAAAATGTACCTTAAGTCGTCCTTCTCTTTCTTAAATGAAATAGTGAGGAGCTCCTATAACATAGTCGAGCACCTTGCTGAGAGTATGAACAACTCATCAGTCCATCTTAAGTGATGAGGGTGGAGCAGTGTATAATTCCTAAAGGCTTGTCATTAGGGAAACGTGTCCAAATACTCTATTTGATGAAACGAGATAATTTTTTTGAAAATGCTTTAAAATTCAAACCAATGTCCAAGGAATCCCTCTGATGCTCAATCATGAATGTGTAATGAAACTTAAATTTTCATGCAGAGGTTGTTTCCATCATTAAATCATGGAAATCTTGAAACATCTAACTGAAATTTCAAACTTTAAATTTCTCTGAATGCGAAATTGGATATTTCACTGGGTATATGGTACTTAGTCATTTGGTGAGATATTGAATCACAAAGTATCTTATTGAATAACGGACTTCCAACATGGTCCATTGCTTCTGAACTTAATTGGGCAAATATATGTTTTTATCAATTTCTAAGAAGTTCTTATTGGAAATCTGAATAGCACAACATCATATCAAATCTTTCTGGTGCACTTCGGAACACATGTGGGCTAATATCAGTATTTGTACGATCAATATCACAATCCTCCTTGAAATCATTCTTGCCTTTCAACAAATATACCCTTCGAAATCCAATTGTTTTTATCCTATCGTTCCGAAGGCTACCTTATTTTTGGTACTATCAGTCATCCATTATTCAATTGTTGGGTAAATCCGATGAATAAATAAGGTCATAACTTTCAAATTGGTTGTCAGATATCATTTTATTTATAATGATATGTGTCATTAAATTTTCCTTCAAAATTCCATAATAAATTTTCAATGATTACATCTCATTACATTATCATTTGGTTACCTTAAATACCTTTTCATTCTAACGACAAGTTACAACAAAAAGACGCACTTTTTGAATTTTCAAATTATCATGATTTGACGTACGGACGATTACATTTTTGACAGGGTTAGTGGAACGATCATTTCAGACGACGTGACTCTCTATGGTTGGACCTTCCCAACGTGCGCATTAAATGACCACCTTTCTCTCTCATACACATTAGGACCACCAAGCATATAAATAAAGGCACTCAACCAACTGTCATTCTTTACGCAATCATAACTCTCAAACAAACCCTAGCTTTTGCACTATAAAATTGTTCATCGTCTTCCTCTCGTTCATCCATGACTGCTGCTGCTCAAGATTCATCTTCACACAGTCCTGAAGAAGGACATTTTGTTCCAACTTTCCACTCATACACATCCAACTATATTGCGGTCTTTGAACCAACTAAATACTCTGAACCTCTGGATGCTATGTCAGAATGCTTAAAGCATTCAGTCATGGGTTTTTTTTTATTTGGTTGCCCGGCTGTTGTGGCAACAATGGTCTTCAGGGCATATCATACTGCCATTGTCAACGCTAACCCACATACCATGTAGACTGAAAACATCTCTTTTGCGGTTGTTTTCCCTGATAACTCCACTAAGCGACTGTATGTTAACCGTAGATGCTTTGCCAAGGCTCTTTATCTGCCCATCTACGACCAGCCTGCTTCAGGTTCAATGGCTGAACTGATTGAGATGTTGAATCTCATAGGGTACTCACCACTCATCGATTCAATGAGCCTGTTAAAAAAAGAATTAACTGCCAAGCTTATGGAGATTTTTCTTGGCATTCTTTTTGGATGTTTATCCGAAAGAACTTCTGACCTTCAAGCATCTTCTCTTTGGTCTCTACACTGATGATCCAGTGTATTATGCCTTAATTATGGGCTGATTTTTGTGCCAGTGTGAATCACTTAAAAAGGGGCATTTAAATTTCTTCTTCCAGATTTTGGGCTCCTATTATCGATGATGCTTATCGACATAATGAGATTCAAGTTGATCAAACCCTAATCATGATGGCTTACAACACTTTCCACATTCCTCCACCAACTGATGATTCATAAATGTAGTTCATCACTCAAATTCCACACGTCATGATATCCAAGGTACCTCTTTCGAATATCATTATTGAAAAATATAGTTCCACACTTGTGCTTCCCTATCCCATTCAGGATTTAGATGCACACTATTTCAACCTTTTGATCATGCATAAATAAATTAATTGAGATTCAGACATGAATTTTCTTACAATTCACATGTGAATGGTTAAAAATTATTGAATATTCATGTATAATTATTATTTATACGTAAAAGCAATATGAATAAAAATAGAATTAGTTCTATTTCACAATGTGAAGGGTCATATATTTCATTTTTTCTATAAGTGCTAAATATTCAATAACAACTCAGGTGAAATATTTTTAGCTTCTTATGTAAATTCAAGTATATTGATAAAAAGTTATTGAAAAAATCACATAGAATTATCATTTATATGTGAATGAATATATATCTAAAAAGTATAGTTCAGTTCAGATTCACATGTGAATCTAGATGAACTAAAACTATAAAAAAAATTGTACATCAACATTGATGTCTATTTATAAAGACGGAAAATTATGAATTTTGGTATAGTTAGTCTTTTTTCAGAAAAAGAATAACCTTATAAAAGTTTAAAAAACATAAAAAGAAGTGGGTTTTTGCTATAATCCATTACATGTGCATCCGAGTAGAAAATATACATTATTTTCTTTCATCGTCGAATATATTTGAATTCTGATTGTTTCCTTGTTTAATTTTGGTTATTTATTGAATCTATATCTCTTTCTCTCTCTCTCTCTCTCTCTCTCTCTCTTTATATATATATATATATATATATATATATATATATATATATATATATATATATATATATATATATATATATATATATATATATATATATATATATATATATATATATATATATATATGGATAAAGTGAATATACTGTTGTTATATATAAGCTTGCGTACTAAACCCTTGATACGATGTCGAGTTACATGTATATCTCTTGTCTCCTTATTCTCATATTCTTTCTTCCTTAGATTTACCTTCGACACAATGATTCCTTAATCTAAATTGTGTCTTCCTCCTTCAATTATTATTTCTTTTTTACATCAGACCTTCACAAAGTCGTATCTGGATTAGAGAATTGTTGAAGGAGGAAGACATGACCGGGATTAAAAAACCGTTGAGTCGAACACAAAATGAAGGAAGAAAGAATACGAAAATAAGGAAATAGGCAATGTACTTGCAACACGACATTGTATCGGGGGATTAATACGCAAGCTTATGTGCATAACAACAGTATATTCACTTTTTCTTATATATATATATATATATATATATATATATATATATATATATATATATATATATATATATATATATATATATATATATGAACCACAAAAAAGTTAGAAACCGTGAAAACCGATATTCAAACCTTAATAATCATGTTTTTTTTTCTTTACACTTGTTTATTGTCTTAAAATATATATCAACCTTAAATTTTTTTTTTTTAAAAATTTAACACTTTTAACAACATTCACAATTTAATAAAAAATGTTAGTTATTAAACTTGAATACTATAAAGTAATTTTTTCTTTTAAAACACATCAATATCAATGTTTAAATGGAAACAAATACAAATTATCAATATTTATATGTTTGATAATTTTGTTTTTGATCTAAACAAGTGCTATATATATATATATATATATATATATATATATATATATATATATATATATATATATATATATATATATATATATATATATATATATATATATATATATACACAAAGAGAGAGAGAGAGAGAGAGAGAGAGAGAGAAAGAAAGAAAGAGACAGAGAGAAAGAGTTAAGATTAAATATGAATTGTATCTATTGTATGATTGTATGACCAAATGTGGAGAACCTGATCGAAATAATCTATGATTTTAGTTGCAATGATCCAATTATAAATATATGACAATTAATTAATCAGATTCTACAATTAAACCCCTACAAGGGTATTTTAGTCTTTTAATCAAAACTTAAAAAAGAATCCCTTATTACCTCCTAATTTGGTGGGATATTATAAAATACTTAATTGTATTATTTAACAAAATTGAAACATTTATTTTGTGATTAATATTTACAATAATTATATTAAAAAATACAGGTTTATAATAAATACGATCAACACATATTTTCAACCTTTCATTTGTATAACATAAAACAAGAATATATACAACATTTTGAAGAATATAAACAACCTTATATACTACATTCTTTAAAAATCTGTTTGTCATATATACTACATTCTTTGTATAATATACAACATTTTTGAAGAATATACAAAAAGAATTATAATATATACTACATTTTTCAAGAATCTGTTTGTTAAAAGGCTAAATTGAAATACAAATCCGTACATTCTTCTCTATTGTTCATTGCTTTTATCACCTCTGTTTATCTTCAACCGACCATCATTACCTGCAACATTCTTAAACCATCGGTCCTCTTTTTCTTCTGGCATTTATTCTTAAAGAATACTTCGGTTTGGGTTTTTCATTCCTAAAAAAATATCCTTACCATAATTTTGTTGCGTTATTTCATTCTTAAAGAATACTCCAAATAGACTTCCTAAATGCCTTCCATGATAGGCAAATCAAGTAATTTATAACATTATCCATTCTTTCATTATGTTCTAATTTGCATAAGATCCCACCCAATTGACTTTGTCCGTCGTTCTTCTTCCAGTTTACCCCTCTTCTTCACAAATATATGTATGAACACAAAATCGTCAAATGTTCCAAAAAGCATCAAATATTTCATATTCCAACAACATTGTAGAGTTTTAGCAATAAATAGAACACCATCCAATGTTAGTTCCAACTTCATCCAACAACAATTCTTCATTACAACACTCTTATTCTTCATTCTTAGCCGACCACCATCTGATAATACAAAAAGAGTCAATGATTATAAAGGATAGTTATATAGTTTATTCCAACATTTACAAATTCTTGTAATAGCATCCTACTTTTGACAAATTTTATTCATAACATTCTACTTTTGAAAAATTATTTGAAAGGATGGATAATTGATACATCAATCATGATTACATGTAACAAACTATTTACATTTGCGTTATTAATTTCATTCAATAATTAGAACTTTTTTAGTTTTTATTTATATTTGATAGCTAATAGTTGATGCATCAATTATGATTACATTTGTCAATTTTTCATCCAGACACATTGGTAATAAATACAACATGTAAGACTTTTAGATATTTGTGAAAATTCCATAAAGCAAGCCTTTTCACTTTGCTTCAATGACGTTTTGACTGTCAGTAAAGTATTCATTTTTGAAGGATCTATTCCCACATCAAAAGATGCTCCATGACGAGCTTTAAATGTCAAAGTGCAGGCTAACTACATGTCTACACATATGACAAAAAAACACTTGAAAAACTAGAAATAGAAGTTTATTAGACTTGAGTAATAAACCTCCATTTCCAATCCATATTGTACAAAATTAGTGTTAACGTAGTTCTAAACCATGGGAACCGGCTCAACGGGCAATCGACTAGATGAAATAGAATAGGTAATTTCGTCTCCAGTCAAATAAAGTTGCAATGTGAATCAAAATTTGAATCAATAGAAAGAAAGCAATCTTGAAGATATCATGCAACAATTGAAAAATATGAATCGAAATATAAAAAAGAATCAAGAATCAATAAAAATGACAGCAGAAATTCAAAGCTAAACAAAGAATAATGAACGAGCTCAAGAAAATACCTTTTTATTCACGATTAAGGGCTGACAATTACAGATGTCTGTAACAACTAAAATTTTATATAAAGTAACAATTATGTGTAAGCATGTCCAATATAAATAAGTTTGATGCTAATATTTATTAAATGTATTATGAAAGGACAAAATGGTCAAACTAGTAAAACAATATAGAAATGTAAGTGTTTAGACCTTTTATTAAGTCACTATGAGATATCACTTTATTTAGAATTTTATTTCTAAGACATAAGTGCAAATTTAGAATTTAGGGACAAAAAGTGAAATAATTATTGAGCAATATTTAAAAGTTAATATCTTAAAATATAAAAGGAACTGGGAGAAAAAGTCATCAATGTGACTTTGGTAATATTTGATGTAACAAGAATATACAAAAAAGATTTGGGTCATTTGGAGTTATTACGAATAAGTTATGAAGGTTTCAAATTGGCCAAAAAGTGATAAAATGGCCAAGTATGAATGTTTGAGGGCCTGTATCTAAAAATCTAAACTGATTCAACCTTAAGTCAGTGAGGTAAAAGTTGTAAAGCTCATTCCCACATATCTAATGATATATAAAGTTTGTAAAAATCTAATCTCGTGTGTAGAAGTTATGCTAGTGTAAAGTTTGTGAAAAATCATATATAATTGCTGAAATTTTATCTAAGGCATGTGACTAGGGTTGTATTTGGAATTTCACCACTTGTGACTTGGTTAAAATCAGATCAAACAAGGGATGCTTGTATTTCTAGTACTGCGTGCGTGTTTCTCTTTCGAATTCGTCAAAGTGAAAAAGAAAAGAAAAAATAGGAAAGGAAAGAGAAGAATAAGATCCAGAGATAAAGGAATCGATGTGTGTGTGTGTGCATAATCGACAAAGGGAAAGAGAAATATGTGGGACAAACGGAATGTCAAAGTAGAGAGACGCGATCGAGGATGGAGACAGACTCGATAGAAGCAGCGGCAATACAATGGAATAATTAGTCAAATTACCCAAATTAGGGGATAAAATTAAAATATATTTAATTAATTATTATACTAATTTACCATGGTGCCCTTTACAAATGATTGGACCAGAATTAATCTTATATTTGCGCAATAGATGTAGTTTATGTTTGATAGTGTGTGTGTGTGTGTGTATATATATATATATATATATATATATATATATATATATATATATATATATATATATATATATATATATATATATATATATAGGGATAGAATTAAATGTGGACTACAAGTATTGTGAATATGTAGGACCAAATGTGGCGCGTCCGAAAAAAATCTTCAATGGTGTTAGATTCAAAGGCCTAATTGTAAATTTATGACGATTAATTAATCAGATTTTACAATTAAACCCTTATAAATGTTATTTTAGTATATTAATAAATATTTTAAAAATGAAATATACTATTTATCTTCTAATTTTGTGGGATTTATATTTAATATGTATTTATCTTATTATATAAAATTTATAAATGTATTAGGTGATGAATAATAACTGTACATAAAAAATGCATGTTCCTACATATTACCATGAACTCATGATACACTTGTTGGAAATATGTCCAAGGTCATCAACTGTGATGATATTTCTAATAATAGTAGGGTCCTATTTTGGTTGACCTCACGACCCAGTAAATACAAACAGTAGGAAAAATAATAGAGGAATGATTAGTTTATTAATTTCTTGATAAATAAATTATTTAGAAACTGGATCAAGAATTAATTAATAAATTAATTCTAAATTTAATTTATAGAAATTAATTAAGGGATTGGATTGTAATTAATTAAATGTATAATTAATAGAAACAAGTCTAGGAGGTGCGGCCGCCAGAAAGCTCCTTAACTTTGAAACCCTACGAGCCTTCTGTTATGAATAGAGGACTTGGGGTTCAACCCTAAGGCATCCCAAGCCTCCTTGTGAGACGCCACCTCCATACTCTCCTCCCTCCTCCATTTTTGTCGATTTCCATAACTCTCTAGAAGGGTTTTGGATCGAAACCTTCAAGCTAGAAGAGTTTCTGTCTGCCTTTTCTTCTAGTGATCTTGGGTGTGAATCATTAGAAGGATTCTACTTTGGATCCTTACATCCAAACAGAGGTATCATTCATATTCATTTTGTTGTTAATGCAATTGCTTTGAACTTATGATCCTGATTATGAACATGATATGATCTTCTTAGTTAATTTGCTCTGTTTTGGGATTTAATCTGTTTTTATCTCCCGCTGCCTGATTGAATTGTGTTAATCTGTAAAAATCCCAACAACACTATCATTCTTAAAAAATAGAACATTCTTGAAAAATACATTGTCATTCATCAAGAATACACGTTATTCTTGGCATAACACAATACCATTCTTAAATAATACACTTCATTCTTGTGGTAACACGCTACCATTCTCAAAGAATACACTTCATTCTTGACATGACACGCTACCATTCTCAAAGAATACTGATATTGCCTCATTTATACATAAATTTCGGGCAATATCGAGTGCCTAAACACGTGTTTTTGGTATGATATCAAGATAAAAGGTACTTATACGTTTAAATTACCAAAACACAGGAAAAATGGCTTTGCGGATAAAGAAGGAGCTGAATACGAGCCTTATTGTGAACAAAATGAGTGAATGGCAGGAATAGCTACGATCGCGACGCGATCCCCTATAGGGTCGCAACGCGACGAGTGATGATCGCGTGACATGTTGCTGACCAAACGATCGCGAAAAAATCTTTAAATCGTGACCCGATGCGATCGCGACCCGATCATCTCTAGGATCGCGACCCGACCCACCAACTACAGTCCACTGAGTCGGGATAGTGGCCAGCGCAAAAGAGCACTACACATGAGATCGCGACGCGACCCCCTATAGGATCGCGATGCGACGGGCCTGGACAGCAACTATAAATTGAGGCTTTCTCTTGCTGTTTTGAGACACTCACACATCAACCTTCACATCTACACCTCCAGAAACACGATACAAAACCTCAAACTTGGCAGTTTGCCAACTGGTACGGTGCGGATGGAATCGAGAGCTTGAAGAATGTTCGGTCGGGACTTCATTCGGTTTGCTTTATATATGTTTAGCATTCTACTATGATTTCCTAGGCCGTATTCTTCAGATCATGTTATATTTGTTATCTGCATTATTCATTACTTAGATTTGAATACTATCTAGTTATGATTTGATTGTTATTTTTCGGGTATTGAACATTTTATATTTTATCTTGCATAATTCATTTGACTATCATATATGTTAAGGAACCTTCCTTTTGGACTTAATGCTGAGTTATTTTAGTCTAGAGGACCAATCTGACTATATGACTTTTATCATAACTGTGCTATGACCATTAGACAGATATGACTAGTGATGAACCAAATCTTAGGGTTAAGTCACGAAGGTAGAAACTTAAATGTGTATGGCAAGTTTGTACTAGAGGACCAATCTGTACAAACCATTTTTATTTTCATGACCATTGAGATCAAAAACTCGAATGAATCTTGTATGATACGAACCAATACATGATTATTTGGAAAATGTAATTGCATGACCATTGCCATTAATGACCTTATAATCATAGGATTAGGTAGTTGGACCAAAACATCTAATCACTCTAGAAATCGATATTTAGCTTTCAATATCCATTGCACTAATAGCAAATCAAACATAACTAGATGGTTGAATCGAATCTAAGTATAAATGTTTACTTTTATGTTTTGTAATTTATTATTATATCTCCCGCTTTTAATAAATTTTTGCGTTGTCTCTTGACACGAGTCAATGCATTCTCTCAAACTTCCCCCTTTTAATTATTATTTGCTTGAATAATTGTTAATTGATAATTAATTTTCTTAACTTAAAAATATCCGTTTTCTCTTGGGTTCGACTGTCACACCCCGATCCTTGGCGGAATTGATCAAGGAGTGATATATTGTTCAAAGTCTCATGACAACTATGTTATAATATGATTAGATTCAATTAAGTACTAAGTAGGCAAACAAGATCCACAACATACAAATACAAATTCAAATACAAACAACATTTATTACATCCAATTTAAATAGTCTTGTGGGTTTCTAAGGTACACCCTACTTTTCATCAACTTCATTCTTCAAATCTGCATCATGGGTAAAAACAGGTCAACTACGAGAGTTTGTGAGTAATCTAGTTTTATTAAAGAAAATTGTGAGTTTGAATAATTTGAAATTTGTTTTCTTTTGAAGTTGGCAAGCAAGTGTCATTGAGATAACAGTTTATAAATCAAAAATTGATTAACAAATGATAACAACAACAATAAGTCCTCACCCTATATATACATATATATGTATATATATAGGATGGAGCATCTAATCATCATACACACTCAACCACGTGCAATCAATCACCTTAGCGTCCCAAGGCGGGGTGGTCAACCCAATAGCGCTATTATTGTCCATAACGTACCTCAAGAATACGGGCATAGTCATGGAGATTAGACTAAAAATGATAATGCACTACAAGTACATGTAGCGTAAACAAACAATAATTATACAAATAATGATTCAAGTATAAATGTCCCAACAATGTCTCAATTGTGATAAAATAATAAAATGAAGTTGAAAACATATTAGAACCACATGATACACCCCAAAAGTATTGAAAATTATAAAATATGGGGTAGATTACTCACATTAGTCCAAACGGAATACGCGTGTCGTACGAAAGACGGCTCGGGTCAAAATGACGTAGAACCTAATATAATTAATAGTTTTGGCTTAGGAATCGATAAACGGAAATATAGTATTAATAAAAATAATTAGACATATATTCTTATATCAGATGAATTAACAATAATCCAAATTTTGTTTTGAATATTAATGTATTCATATGTTAAATGAATTTTAAATTGAATTAATTACTTTGCTTAATTAATTTATATTTTCAATTTAGGCAAGATTTTAATAATTTCTTATTAAAATAATAAATAGTCAAATTATAAGTATTTACAGATTTTATATATTATAAACAATTATTTATATGAAATAATCATTAAAAATGCATTTTTACATGCTTAGATATTTAGGAAAATGGTTTTAAATACTAAACAGTAATGAAACATTCTAAAATTATCAGAAAATCCTTATTTCATAAAATAGTAATTACTGTAAAATTTTCATATTTTTATTAACTGCTTTAGTATTTATTTAGTATTTTAATAATTAAACCACAACAAATTTCGGGAAAAATAATAAATGATTCCCAAAACTTCTGGAAAATTAACCATAGTTTTCTAACATTATATTGAGCCTACTGTAAATATTTTGGATATTTTGGACAATGGGAAGTATTTATTATGTTTTTCATTATTAACTAATCAATAAAATCATAAATAATAGTAAACTATTAAGGAAAATTCATTAAACTTTTTATCTATGATTAATATGTCATATATGATATTGTGACAAGGGTTTATAATTTTCGGACTTGTATAGCTATTTATTAACAATTTAACCCATTAAACAATCATTAAATTTGGAAAAATAAGAAAACATTCTTACAAAAATCTGTAAATTTTTCATGGGGTCTTTATAATGTTATTAAGGTGCGAAAAATATAAAATCGTGTTTTTGACATACATAACTATATTTTTCTATTTATTTATCTTCAACAAAATAAAATACAAAATAACCATAAAACTGTAATATAAATGCATGAAACTTCATAAATTATGTTTTCTCAGTTTATGGGTCATCCCATAATTTTCTCAGAATTTATTGAATACAAAAAGTATTTTATATGAATTATTGCCCTATTTTAGTGCAATAATTATAATAATTCGATAAAAATGAGTTAACTTCTGAAAATTTCCAGAACTTCTTATTTTATTAATGGGATTCTGAGAAAAATCCGGTTTATACATAAAATGAGTTTTAGATATTTTGGTGGATTTAATTTGTTTCATGTATGAATTTGAAACTTTTAACAACATACCTTGAGGAATGCTTCAAGAGGGATGAAGATTTGAGTATGAGGGATTGTTCTTGGCTGAAAAATGAAGCTTTCTTGGAGAAATTTCGAGATTGAGAGTGAGAGAAAGAATAGAGAGGGTTTGAGTGGTGATGAGAATAATGTGGTGAGAGGAAAAGGAAAGGAAAGATGATGGGAGGTGTGAGTGGGAGACCATGGGAATATCTTTTGACTTTTGGTGGTCTTCATAATTTTCCACTAGCACAAGCATCTTAAGAGTTTTATAAAATTTAATGTAGTGTTTATAAAACTAGAGTTTTATAAAGAAATAGGTTATTATTTGATTATAACAATCTACTTTGATTTGAAGTTTAATTATAGCATTCAAGTTTGATTCTTTTAATTTAATTAGAGAATTATACTTTTATTTGATTATAATATGGTATCATAATTTAATTTGATTATAGTTATAACATTATACAATGCTATATTGCTAATAACATCAATTTATAACGTAGTGTATGAGTTTTGATCCTATTAGCGTCAAGTAATCTCGATTAGGGTTTATTAGATTTCCAATTGGGTTGGGTTGACCCGAATCCATTTTAGGCGGATGTCACAGTCTCCCCTACTTTAGGAAATTTCGTCCCGAAATTTAATAAGAAAGTATCTTAAGAGAAAAGATGCGGGTATTTGGTACGCATATGATCCTCACGCTCCCATGTATACTCGGGTCCACGTGCTGTCTGCCACCTGACCTTGACCAGGGGAATGCGACTTCTTTTGAGTTGCTTTTCCTTCCGGTCGGCAATTTCCAAGGGTTTCTCGATAAATTGCATTGTCTCGTCAATTTGGATATCCTCGAGAGGAACATGAAGGTTCTCGTCTGCTAAACACTTTTTGGGGTTAGCTATATGAAATAGTGGGTGAACTTTCTGAAGCTCTGTTGGTAGATTCAACTCATAGGCTACTGATCCGATCCTTTTCAGAATCTTAAACGGGCCTACGTAGCGTGGTGCCAATTTACCCTTGCGTCCAAATCGAACCACACCTTTCCATGGGGACACTTTTAACATGACCATGTCACCCACGATAAATTCAAGCGGTTTGCGTCGCTTGTCGGCATTACTCTTTTGTCTGCTACGAGCTGTGAGAAGGTTATTGCGAATCTGAGTGATTTTGTCGGTTGTTTCCTGGATAAGCTTAGGACCAACGATTGGAGAATCCACGGTTGCGCGAATTACGTGAGACTCCCCAATTTCATGCCAGCAAATAGGAGATCGGCATTTACGGCCATACAATGCCTCAAATGGTGGCATCCCGATGCTTGAATGATAACTGTTATTATAGGAGAATTCTACCAACGGTAATTGAGAGTCCCATTTTCCTCCGAAATCTAAGACACACGCCCTCAACATTTCTTCGAGTGTTTGAATTGTCCTCTCAGATTGACCATCGGTCTGAGGATGATAGGCGGTACTGTATGTATGTATATATGTATGTATATGTATGTATGTATGTAATGTCATCTTATAGCTGATACGCATAAGAGGAATAAAATATACAAGATACAGGTGGACCACGAGCTGTATATACGCCAGGTGAGTAGGTTCTAATTCATTATTATGATATTATTTAATTAAATGTTCTTTGAATTATTTCCACTTTCTGGAGATATAAATTTTTTTTTATAAAGAGTCTTTTCGTTTTCCCTGTCCTTATCGGAGTTAAGCAGTGAATGTTGAAAAAATAGCACTTTGGGTAGTCGAAAGGTTTTTTTTTTTTTAAAAGTCTTTTCGTTTTCCTGTCCTTATCAAGTTAAGCAGTTAATGTTGAAAAAATAGCACTTTGGGTAGTCGAAAGGTTTTTTTTTTTTTTTAAAAGTCTTTTCGTTTTCCTGTCCTTATCAAGTTAAACAGTTAATGTTGAAAAAATAGCACCTAGGGTAATCGAAAGGTTTTTAAAAGTCTTTTCGTTTTCCTGTCCTTATCATGTTAAGCAGTTAATGTTGAAAAATAGCATCTAGGGTAATCGAAAGGTTTTTAAAAGTCTTTTCGTTTTCCTCCGATGAATATAATCTCAGAAGATCTAGGGCCTTCATCTTTGGGCTTTGCTTATGAGCAATCTCAAAACTTACTTCCAGGTTGAATTCTAGTACTTTTATGTCAGTTTGGTTTTTATCATCTAACATTTGTTTTTTTTTTTTTTTTTTTTTTTTTTTTTTTTTTTAAAGATCCACTAATGGATAGTTTAACAGATTACAATCCATTCATGGACGAGCACTTAACGAACAGTGAGATTATCCCCATGAATCAAGGATTCATGGCTAGCATACAGAATGACAATCAACTACAGGTGATTCATAACGACAGTGTTGGAATGAATCCTGAGTTTGAGGGAGGTTTTCAATACCAGAATCAACTTCAGATGATTCAAAGAAATCTAGAGGGATTTCAAAACCCTGGGTTCATAGCTGAAAATCAACAGTTACTGCCGCCGTCAGATACTAATGTTATTGCACCAAAGTTTATCTTTGGTCAGGATCATGCTCAATTGATCCAGAATGACAATAGCACAACCCGATTTGATTCTTTGAGTCCAAGAACCACAGTAGTTGGCAGTGGAAGTGGTTCTAGACAGCCATTAAGTAAGGAAGCAATAACTCAGCACTTTAACAAGCCTCTTTTGGAAGCTGCAAAGGAACTCAACGTTGGATCAACCCAGTTGAAGAATCGTTGTAGGGAGTTAGGCATACCAAAATGGCCTCGAAGACAGCTTAAGAGTCTAGAAACTCTTATTAATAATACTCAGGTTAAAAATTGCATTTTTTTTTTTTTTTTTTTTTTTTTTTTTTTTCAAAATTTTAGTACCATGAGATTGTATTGACTGAAGGTATTTATGTAACAGGAATTGAATAATATTGCTAATGAAGCAGACGTAATACTTGGTATAGAAAATGAGAAAAAAGCAATATTCGAGGGTTCCAGTTCGAAGATGACTGATACCACAAAGAAATTTAGGCAAGCTGTCTTTAGAGATGTTTACAGGAAACGAAAGGCCGAGGAGATGGAGGAAACTTCATCAGGGACCCATGCACAGCAGCAATCTTTGCCATCCGGTTCTGCTATAGATGTTGATTTACTTGGGCATGTAAATGATGAAGGCTCACATCCTATAATAGAAAGTATGGTTATTCCTATTCTTCAGGAAGGTCCAAGTCAAATACCTTTTGATGAAGATTGGAGTTTCTTAGATCAGGAAGATATGAATCTTGATTTACTTGAGAATGTAAATGATGAAATTTCACATCCTAGGATAGAAGGTATGACCATTCCTATTCTTCAGGAAGGTCCAAGTCAAGTACCTTCTAATTCTGATATGAGTGGTTTTAACCCTGACTTTCTCAAGATCATAAGTGAAGAGAAAACAGAAGACTTAACAGGTGATATAGCCTGCTTTCAGCGTTCAGATTGAATTCCAACATTAGTCTAATGAAACCGTTGGTACCGTTCCTGTTTCCGTTTATGCCATTAATGCTAATGTTTGTCATGGCGGCTGTCACAACGACATGAAATATAACGGTGTCCACCAGTGGAGTCATCGGTCGATCTGTTGATGGTGTGATGGTATGTTGGTTACTTTGACAAGGTGGCATTCTTGTGCTATTGAGATTAAAGATGGAATGATTGTAGGTTTTCGATAATAGTTATTGGTCAGATATTATCGACTGTGTAAGGGTAGGGGTATAACATGTACATAAAATGTCTAGATGTATGGTTCTATAGTATTATAAAATACTCCTATAGTATTTTAGATTTGTATTCTGTTTTAGAGTTTATTTGTATATGGTTATTGATAAGTTTTTTTTTTTTAGACTTGTTGTTCACTACAATTATTCCTAAACACATGTTAGTCATACCTTGGACCAATAGAGTTGATCAGGCTCTATTTATCCTAGATATGATTACATAACTATCTAGGCCTACTCGTAGTGTTCAACTCATCTTATTACTCTTGTATTGTTTTGGTTATGACACTGTTCTAGTATGTATGTACTTGTACTTATACTTTATAAAAATATCATTGTATTGGGCACCTTCTAGGCTTTCCATGGGTATTAAATGTGAATCATGTAGCATTTGCGTGGGCCCCAATAATACTAAGTTTTCACATGTTTTCCCACTTCTAGGACCATTAGGGAACTTAATAGTCCAATGAGTTGGCCATTTTAGAGTGTATCCTTTCGGATACGTTTGATAAGGTCGGGTATTTTGATGGCTCAAAAGTAATGTGAATGACGCGCTTTGGCCTATAGGTTTGGGAACTCTCGCCTTTGGTCCCCAGGTAAGCAAACTGGTCCCTCGGTTGATTGGGATGTATACGAATGCTTACCTAGTCAGGACTTTCGGGCTACCGGCACCTCCCCCTTCCAGTTACTACTCGTCCATTACTATGATCCTACCCAACTAGAGTGGATGACTTGGAATTTCCTATGAGTTCTAAGGATTATATACGTATAAATTTTTTTTTTTTTTTTTTTTTTTTTTTTTTTGAAACCGCTTGAGTATGTGTGTGATTTTCAGAGAAAGAAGAGAAAATTTACAAGTGTATGCACACATATAAGTGTCATGAGTAATACGTAAGCACATAAGGGAGCAATTAGCACACAAAGGTATTCCTAGAATTTTCTAAGTGCGAATTGCATGCAGTTGTGTGTGCATTTTATAAACTAGCATACGAGAGGACCCTAGAGGCTATAGACTAGGTCAAGGCAATTAACCTAATTCCCTATAGTCAAGGGCTCTGATACCAATCTGTCACACCCCGATCCTTGGCGGAATTGATCAAGGAGTGATATATTGTTCAAAGTCTCATGACAACTATGTTATAATATGATTAGATTCAATTAAGTACTAAGTAGGCAAACAAGATCCACAACATACAAATACAAATTCAAATACAAACAACATTTATTACATCCAATTTAAATAGTCTTGTGGGTTTCTAAGGTACACCCTACTTTTCATCAACTTCATTCTTCAAATCTGCATCATGGGTAAAAACAGGTCAACTACGAGAGTTTGTGAGTAATCTAGTTTTATTAAAGAAAATTGTGAGTTTGAATAATTTGAAATTTGTTTTCTTTTGAAGTTGGCAAGCAAGTGTCATTGAGATAACAGTTTATAAATCAAAAATTGATTAACAAATGATAACAACAACAATAAGTCCTCACCCTATATATACATATATATGTATATATATAGGATGGAGCATCTAATCATCATACACACTCAACCACGTGCAATCAATCACCTTAGCGTCCCAAGGCGGGGTGGTCAACCCAATAGCGCTATTATTGTCCATAACGTACCTCAAGAATACGGGCATAGTCATGGAGATTAGACTAAAAATGATAATGCACTACAAGTACATGTAGCGTAAACAAACAATAATTATACAAATAATGATTCAAGTATAAATGTCCCAACAATGTCTCAATTGTGATAAAATAATAAAATGAAGTTGAAAACATATTAGAACCACATGATACACCCCAAAAGTATTGAAAATTATAAAATATGGGGTAGATTACTCACATTAGTCCAAACGGAATACGCGTGTCGTACGAAAGACGGCTCGGGTCAAAATGACGTAGAACCTAATATAATTAATAGTTTTGGCTTAGGAATCGATAAACGGAAATATAGTATTAATAAAAATAATTAGACATATATTCTTATATCAGATGAATTAACAATAATCCAAATTTTGTTTTGAATATTAATGTATTCATATGTTAAATGAATTTTAAATTGAATTAATTACTTTGCTTAATTAATTTATATTTTCAATTTAGGCAAGATTTTAATAATTTCTTATTAAAATAATAAATAGTCAAATTATAAGTATTTACAGATTTTATATATTATAAACAATTATTTATATGAAATAATCATTAAAAATGCATTTTTACATGCTTAGATATTTAGGAAAATGGTTTTAAATACTAAACAGTAATGAAACATTCTAAAATTATCAGAAAATCCTTATTTCATAAAATAGTAATTACTGTAAAATTTTCATATTTTTATTAACTGCTTTAGTATTTATTTAGTATTTTAATAATTAAACCACAACAAATTTCGGGAAAAATAATAAATGATTCCCAAAACTTCTGGAAAATTAACCATAGTTTTCTAACATTATATTGAGCCTACTGTAAATATTTTGGATATTTTGGACAATGGGAAGTATTTATTATGTTTTTCATTATTAACTAATCAATAAAATCATAAATAATAGTAAACTATTAAGGAAAATTCATTAAACTTTTTATCTATGATTAATATGTCATATATGATATTGTGACAAGGGTTTATAATTTTCGGACTTGTATAGCTATTTATTAACAATTTAACCCATTAAACAATCATTAAATTTGGAAAAATAAGAAAACATTCTTACAAAAATCTGTAAATTTTTCATGGGGTCTTTATAATGTTATTAAGGTGCGAAAAATATAAAATCGTGTTTTTGACATACATAACTATATTTTTCTATTTATTTATCTTCAACAAAATAAAATACAAAATAACCATAAAACTGTAATATAAATGCATGAAACTTCATAAATTATGTTTTCTCAGTTTATGGGTCATCCCATAATTTTCTCAGAATTTATTGAATACAAAAAGTATTTTATATGAATTATTGCCCTATTTTAGTGCAATAATTATAATAATTCGATAAAAATGAGTTAATTTCTGAAAATTTCCAGAACTTCTTATTTTATTAATGGGATTCTGAGAAAAATCCGGTTTATACATAAAATGAGTTTTAGATATTTTGGTGGATTTAATTTGTTTCATGTATGAATTTGAAACTTTTAACAACATACCTTGAGGAATGCTTCAAGAGGGATGAAGATTTGAGTATGAGGGATTGTTCTTGGCTGAAAAATGAAGCTTTCTTGGAGAAATTTCGAGATTGAGAGTGAGAGAAAGAATAGAGAGGGTTTGAGTGGTGATGAGAATAATGTGGTGAGAGGAAAAGGAAAGGAAAGATGATGGGAGGTGTGAGTGGGAGACCATGGGAATATCTTTTGACTTTTGGTGGTCTTCATAATTTTCCACTAGCACAAGCATCTTAAGAGTTTTATAAAATTTAATGTAGTGTTTATAAAACTAGAGTTTTATAAAGAAATAGGTTATTATTTGATTATAACAATCTACTTTGATTTGAAGTTTAATTATAGCATTCAAGTTTGATTCTTTTAATTTAATTAGAGAATTATACTTTTATTTGATTATAATATGGTATCATAATTTAATTTGATTATAGTTATAACATTATACAATGCTATATTGCTAATAACATCAATTTATAACGTAGTGTATGAGTTTTGATCCTATTAGCGTCAAGTAATCTCGATTAGGGTTTATTAGATTTCCAATTGGGTTGGGTTGACCCGAATCCATTTTAGGCGGATGTCACATCGACAACCCGGATTTACCATTACTATACTACAACCGATTAAGTACACTTGCCTATTTGTGTTGTTCTATTCATACATGGTACTTCCCTGTTTAGAAATGTAAAACTAATGTGAAAAATCATTTGCTACAATCATATATACGCTCGTAACACACCAAGTCTTTTAGTGCCGTTTCTGGGTATTTTATATGTATGTTTGAAAACACATCAAGTTTTTGGCGCCGTTGCCGGGGATTTCAGTTTTATTTTTTTTTTGTATAGAAAATTAAATTATTAGTATGATTGTAAATTTGTTTGTGTGTTATGTATTTTTATTGTTTTGATTGACATATCACTAATCATAAAATAGATATTTGCACACCTTAAGCATATTTTAAGTGTAGGGTGAATATCTCGGGAAAAATGAAGTGACAAAACTTTGAATTCTTTTCTGCTCACGCAATGCGACGTGTATGCCATCCGGACGCTACGCATCGACAATCCGGATTACGTTGAGAAAGAGACAACTTCAATTTACGCGACACGCATGACGCGAAAACAACCGAGGCAGATGCTGGTCGTGCATAATGATACATGGTTTTTGAGGCTAAAAATCAGTCACTACTGAGAAGGGGGACGCTTCTTTACAGTGGAGGCAGCGATACTGACGACGGTCAAAAGTCGCACAGCCAGGACAACACACCACAACCGCAAACCAGTAGCCACGGATTTGAAACTTCAGGGAGCAAAAAATGAGTGATATTTTTCTTTTGTTGTTATTACTTTTATTATTATTTTTTATTTATTTAATTTTTGTGTGTTTATTTGAGTGTGAATAATATTTTTCTGAGTGATGTGTGTGCAGATTTGCTAAGATTCAATGCTGGCAGCATATTCAACGAATTCTTTTGTGTGGAAAGAGCCTCATATATGACGTCTACCGGTACCCAAGGGGAGTCTGTTCCATTTTGCTCCCTTTACTGTTTTGAATTATATATACAATTGAATTATTGTATAATATAAGTGTAGGGTAAGAACGTCATACTGCAATAATTAACTGAGCCAATTTAAATTTTTTATCTCAAACATCTATTCCAAAATTGAACGCTAAAGAGATAATTGTTAAGAAAAATGTTTTGAAAATAGATTCGTAGGATACATTTAATTTTATGTATGTATTTTTAGTTTTTCATTGTTTTATATAAAATTTAGTTCTATAGAGGACAAGTTTTCAGCTTGGTAGTTGCAAAATGTTTTGCATAAATAATGGAATAGACCCGTTGAAAATTTATCAGTTGTTAAAACTGAGTTTTTGCCAAAACAGATTAAGTCAGTTTCCCTACTTGCAAAATGCACGAATTATATGCTGTTACTAAGTTGAGGAAAATAAGCCTCGATAAATGAACTTAAAATGAGAAAAATTCTCAAAAAATCTGATGTGCTAAAAAGCAGAAGTCAAGTAATGTTATACCATAAGATTGAGACCCAGAAAGGAAAAATTCAATCAGTGGCCTTTGACATTCGAGCAAGTAGACATAAAATGGGTGGCCTTCGAGCATTTATGCACCTTATTACCTAAAACCAACTGGTTTGGGATAATATTGTCGAAAGCTCGCTATATGGGTGTCATCGAAAGTCATGGAATTTCCTTAGTGGCCTTTGGAATTTGAATTAGTAGACTCTATACAGTCTTGAGTCGAAAATTTGTAATTAAGAGTTCCATCGAAAGTCACGAGTTTCAAAGGTGCGAAAAAAAAATAGAAATAATAACCTAACTTGATAAATTTAGTCCAGCATGATTTTTAATTTAAATATGGGAAATGCGACAAAAAGTCTTGAGGTGGAAGAATCTTTAAAGGGTTTATTCGATGTTATGTAAAAATGAGTATTTATCAATCTAAAGACTTGTCGTTGATAGAAAGATAGTTTATGTAAAGTTTTGAAAAGTTAGAAATATGTACATAGGGCTAGGTATAATCTACTATGTTTATTCTTAATTCATTATTCTTAACATCGGTAATTAACGCTAGATATTTTATAGCGTATGGAAAGTTGTTTGGACATAAAGTTTCTCGGCTTGGTTTTAAATTGTAGTTTGCTTGAGGACAAGCAAAGTCCAAGTGTAGGGTATTTTGATATTGCCTCATTTATACATAAATTTCGGGCAATATCGAGTGCCTAAACACGTGTTTTTGGTATGATATCAAGATAAAAGGTACTTATACGTTTAAATTACCAAAACACAGGAAAAATGGCTTTGCGGATAAAGAAGGAGCTGAATACGAGCCTTATTGTGAACAAAATGAGTGAATGGCAGGAACAGCTACGATCGCGACGCGATCCCCTATAGTGTCGCGACGCGACGAGTGATGATCGCGTGACATGTTGCTGACCAAACGATCGCGAAAAAATCTTTAAATCGCGACCCGATCACCTCTAGGATCGCGACCCGACCCACCAACTACAGTCCACTGAGTCGGGATAGTGGCCAGCGCAAAAGAGCACTACGCATGAGATCGCGACGCGACCCCCTATAGGATCGCGACGCGACGGGCCTGGACAGCAACTATAAATTGAGGCTTTCTCTTGCTGTTTTGAGACACTCACACATCAACCTTCACATCTACACCTCCAGAAACACGATACAAAACCTCAAACTCGGCAGTTTGCCAACTGGTACGGTGCGGATGGAATCGAGAGCTTGAAGAATGTTCGGCCGGGACTTCATTCGGTTTGCTTTATATATGTTTAGCATTCTACTATGATTTCCTAGGCCGTATTCTTCAGATCATGTTATATTTGTTATCTGCATTATTCATTACTTAGATTTGAATACTATCTAGTTATGATTTGATTGTTATTTTTCGGATATTGAACGTTTTATATTTTATCTTGCATAATTCATTTGACTATCATATATGTTAAGGAACCTTCCTTTTGGACTTATTGCTGAGTTATTTTAGTCTAGAGGACCAATCTGACTATATGACTTTTATCATAACTGTGCTATGACCATTAGACAGATATGACTAGTGATGAACCAAATCCTAGGGTTAAGTCACGAAGGTAGAAACTTAAATGTGTATGGCAAGTTTGTACTAGAGGACCAATCTGTACAAACCATTTTGATTTTCATGACCATTGAGATCAAAAACTCGAATGAATCTTGTATGATACGAACCAATACATGATTATTTGGAAAATGTAATTGCATGATCATTGCCATTAATGACCTTACAATCATAGGATTAGGTAGTTGGACCAAAACATCTAATCACTCTAGAAATCGATATTTAGCTTTCAATATCCATTGCACTAATAGCAAATCAAACATAACTAGATGGTTGAATCGAATCTAAGTATAAATGTTTACTTTTATGTTTTGTAATTTATTATTATATCTCCCGCTTTTAATAAATTTTTGCGTTGTCTCTTGACACGAGTCAATGCATTCTCTCAAACTTCCCCCCTTTTAATTATTGTTTACTTGAATAATTGTTAATTGATAATTAATTTTCTTAACTTAAAAATATCCGTTTTCCCTTGGGTTCGACAACCCGGATTTACCATTACTATACTACAACCGATTAGGTACACTTGCCTATTTGTGTTGTTCTATTCATACATGGTACTTCCCTGTTTAGAAATGTAAAACTAATGTGAAAAATCATTTGCTACAATCATATATACGCTCGTAACACACCAAGTCTTTTGGTGCCGTTTCTGGGTATTTTATATGTATGTTTGAAAACACATCAAATACACTTCATTCTTGTCATAACACACTACCATTCTTAAATAATACACTTTATTCTTGGCAAAACACACTATCATTCTCAAAGAATACACGACAACCTCTATTGTTTAAAATATTGTAAACCCTTAATTCTTCGGTTTCTTTCAAATGATTCATATCCTGAAAACAAAAATTAGTTGAAAAATAAGATTGTGTGTTGAACTTTAAAACCCTACCTAATAATTAATGATAATATATAAATAATAAAACTTTTGATTGAAACCAATATTATTAAATTCAAAGCCGCAAAGTCCAAATGAACTATCTAATAACCCAGAAAAAAACCTATCTGACGTGATGAATATTGAAATCAACGAGCATGATAAAAAATTGAAATTAATGGTGTTGATTATTTCAGCGAAGGCAGCAACAAAAAGTGGAAATTGATGAGAAAAAATCTTTCTATGTAATTTCCTGTATCAATTGATTAAACCAACAACAATAACACAAAGGACCATCATCATGTTATTTGCGCTTTAAGCCCATGTGAACTTTCCATTGATTCACAAAGCAGAAAACATGTTAATGGAGTATATCTTCATTAGTTGGTGGTTTTGGACTCTTAGTTGGTTCTCAAAATGACGACTTAGTAGCAAAAGTTGATGCAGATATTGTTATTCCATCGTTGGTTGTCAACAGAACCCTAAAACGATGAGGGTGATCGTTCCGTATAATAAGAGAAGAGAGGAGAGAGAGAAATTAAATATTAAATTCATTATAGGTAATGAGATAATAATGTAGTTACTTTAAACACTGGAAAAATTAAAAATATAATTAATTATTATGTAAATTTACCATCATACATTTTAGAAATGAGTGGACCACAATTGGTCTTACATTCACACAATAATTATGGTTTGTATTTGATCCTACATATAGGGTTAGTATTAAATAAGAATGGTAAATATTGTATGATTGTAAGACCATTCTTGAACCCTTAGATTGAAAAACTCAGTGGTTGTGATCATGATGACATTTCTGTAAATAAAGCAAAAAAATAATTTTTTTTTTAAAAACGGTTGTATAAAGGTATAAAGGTAAAATCGTGATTCCTATAACTAAGGAAACGATTATGTTAAAAACTAAAACAAGCTACAATCACGGGACACGGTTATTAACAGTTAATGAAAATTACATATTCACAACACAGTCACATATTGATTCTCGGAGAATGAACGTGTAAAATTCTTGTTGACGTAAAAATGCATTCTTGGAGAATGAACATGTAAAAACAAGAAGTAAAGATGCATTCTCGGAGAATGAATGTATAAAATTCATTCTTGAATAATGGTTTTCTGGATTAGGAGTTTGCCACGTTGTTCATGAGTGAATTTCGACAGTATTCTCGTAGAATTGTGTCTTTGTAAACATGTTTTGTAAAATACAAATAATTATCACTAAATAAGTCAATTAGCCATTGTTTTATGTATTTGATTGTATGCTAATAATGTGTTTCTGGAGAATTGCTCAACATATTACTAAATGTAGGATTCATTCTCAGAGAATGAACGTATAATCACACCAAACTTCATAGACTGTTTTTTTTAAAAGTACAAAATATACTATATTCTCGAAGAATATGCAAAAAACAAATACAATATAAACTACATTCTTCAAAAATAAGTGTGTCAAAATGTCAAAATAAAATATGTAAACTGTACATTCATGAAGAATATGAAAAAAACGACAATATATACTACATATTCTTGAAGAATATAAAAAGTTGTAGCCTCGTTTTCCATAGAATTTGTGGCAAAGCTGGGTTAAAAAGATGAATCGATAAGCTCTTGTTTGGCATGTACTCGTAAACCAGTAATCTTTGTATCCGATCGCCATCAAACTGAGCAATATCCCAAAAGTTTTACAAGATTGGGGGTGGTCGACCATGCCAAGAAATTGAACTTCTATTTTCCATGAGAGTGCTGTCAAAAAAATAAAATAAAAAAAAATTCGTAATAGTATGTTTGGTTATTGGATGATAATTAGAATTTTAGGTAAAATGATTTCAAATTTTGATTTATGGAAATCATCGGAATTGGAACATATATGGAATTGTAATTTGCTCAAACTACTCCATCCATGGAATCGTAACCCTAAATGAGCTTTTCCTCATACTATTAAATATTCAAAGATTAACCATGCTTGTTTTTATAAAAAAAAGATTAATTACCTTCTGTTTTGATTAATGTAAAATAAAGGTTGTGTGCTTACGACATTAAACAAAAACATCAACAAAATACAAGTCAGATTCGTTGGATGAAGTTAAAACTTAAAAGAAAACATATCTTAGCAGGCCAAATTACGGCGACGTGAGCAAGCGACCAACAGCGACGGCGACGGCCAACGGAGACGGACTGACGAGGATGGTCCGGATGGAGGTGCCTACTACTTTCGGGTAGAGAGGGTCCGATATTGGAGACTTTGGTAGTGATCAGCGATACAACCGTGGAAAATTTGACCTGAATGTGATTACAGAGATTGATTATCAAACTTTAAGCTTAGATTCCATAATTATAGGATCTTGATTTTGAATTCCATAGTTATCAATTTTCAATTTTGGTATTAGATAAATCATAAAATGCAAAAGTACTAATATGCCCCTATGAAATGATTGGACCAAAAGTGGTCTTACATTCACTCAATAATTGTTGTTTGGTCAATTAAAATGACTAAATTGCCATAATTGTTGTTTGGTCAATTAAAATGACTAACAATAAAAAATCACGGTTTTTGTCACAAATGTTTGTGAAACACTACAAATTGGTCCTTGGTCAATTAAAATGACTAAATTGCCATTTTTAATTTAATTTTTCTTTTTCTTTGAATTAATTAATTACTTTATTAATAAAAATACCCTCCCTTCCCTCTCTCTCTCTCTCTCTCTTTCTCTCTCTCTCTCTCTCTCTCTCTCTCTCTCTCTTAGAAGCCGATCCAATCACATCCAACATCGTGTGATTCGTTGTTTATAGTCAGTTTTCATTTCTTTCAAGTGATGATAAATCGATGTTGTTTTATCTTTCAATCTTGAAACCTACCGATTTCTTGGCGGTGTTTCAATCTGTTTCTTCCTAAACAAGCAGCTGAGAGATCACCCGCCATTTCCCAACTCAAAGGATATCACATTGCAGACCAGGTGTTCGATTTAATGTCTTGGAGATGGATAGCAAAACACAGGCAGAATCGTCGACACGAGATCATCACCTGGTAATGCGCCCTTTCCGAACTCGTTACCCAAGTCAGGTTAGACTAAAATCATACATATTCGACGGATTTGGTGAATACCGTGAGAAAGATTGGGATTTAACCGAAGGTAGTGGCAAAAAATTTTGTTGGTATCACGTCGAACTTCCAAAAGGGAACAAAAAACTCTCTCAATTAGTACAATATCTAATCGATGTCCTTTGTCCGCCATTAAAGCTCCAAGACATTCTTTCTTTAGTTAGTAACTTCTTAACAGATGGGTCTACCCTCAATTTCTTTTTCTTCATTCCGCCAAAAACTGTACCGGTCCAAAGCGTGCCTCGAAATCCCTCGCTATTATTGAAGGAGTGGGCAACCGGAATCACTTTTTTTCTCTACTTTCTTTCGCTCTCCTGTTCCAACTGTCTCTCTCCCTCTCGCCATTGTTTCTTGTTGCAAAGGACATGTAAGGTCTCTATTTGAGATCCCCTGACCAAGTTGTCGCCACCGGTGATGACTGTTCACCGAAGGCGGCAAGACAGTGGCGATCTTGGTCGGAGCTATCTATGTCGGAGGTGGCAGGTCTTGGTTGGTCTAGCGGTAGCTTCCGGTCAGTGGTCTCTAGCAAAAGAGAAGTGGGAGTGGTGAAAGGGATTTTTTTTCCAAGTCTCTTTTGCTTTGTTGAATGCTTGTATCTTTATTTTGTGAAGAACACTCGTTTTGATTTCTTGTTTGATGAAGAACACGATGTTGAAATAGAATTTGGTTTGGATTTGACCTGGGTTTTTTATCCGGTCAATACTATAAGTTGTTCATCTTCATATTTTTTGGGTTGAATGTTCTTTTAGGGGAGAGAGAGAGAGAGAGAGAGAGAGAAAGAGAGAGAGAGAGAGACGTACATGGTGGGGGGTGGGGTGGGGTGGGTGTATTTTCTTTTTTTATTAAATAAAATAAATAATAAATTCAAAAAAAAAAGAAATCAAAAAAAGTATTTTAGTCTTTTTACTTGACTCAGGGACCGATTTGTAGCATTTCACAAACATTAAGGACCACCAACGTGATTTTCCAATAGTTGGTCCTAATGTGAAAATTTTGGTAAACCACAGGGACCAAAACTATAATTTTATATTTAAATTGGTCCTAATCTGAGCCAATCATTTTATAAAGGTAAATTAGTAATTTTATATTTAAATTAAATTGTAATAATGATTAAATCATAATTTCCTAAAATCTAGCAATAAGGAATTCAGTAACATATTATAGTTATGTTTGTGTCTTTTGTTGTTAACAAAATATAAATTATTTTTTATAATTTTTTCTCTCACAATAATAAAAATCAATGTTTTTTTTTCTAATTTATCTATTAATCATAATATTTTCAATCATAGTGAATAAAACATAATTTTAATCAGAAATGAATACAGCTGTAATCATAAATAAAAAAAATTAGAGAAAAAAAATTCAATACTGCATAAATGTATGTACATCTATTTATAATTGAGTAACACAACAAAGGAAAAAAAGTACAATGTCATAATTAAATATTATTCCATAATCATAAATGAATAAGTCTTTAATAAATTTGCCGAGGGGCCTAGGTTTTGGTGCTCTCTCTTTTCCAAAAAAAAAAAAGAATAAGTCATGATCTTCTCCACTTTTGGTTGTACATTAGCATTCCAATATTTCATTCAAAAAGGATCGAGATTCTTGATTTATCTTGATATTCTTGATTTTTTTATGTACATTTTCAAATACATAATAAATATATCAATAAAATTAACTAAATCAAAAGTAAATTGAAAAGACCCAATGACATTAACTAGTACAAATCATGTAAACTTCAATGAATAAGATATTGTAATCATCAATTAACAATTCATGTAATCATCAATGAATAAGCATACTACAAATATCAATAAATAACACATATAATTATCAGGGATTAATACAAAGTAAATCAAAAATCAATAAGTATTATTTATGTTAATGATTAAAACTCAATTGCAATAAAAATCAACAGTGATTTGATTTAATGATCAATCATCAATGATTAATTAATAGATTCATTGGTGATTAACTTCATGAATTGAATCATATCTTCATTACATTCATAATTAATTAATTATTTATATTACAATTAATAATTATATTAAAACCCTAAATTCATGCCTTTATTGCATTATTCAGTGATTAACTACTTACATTTCATAATAGAATATCATCATATGTTAATTTTCATGTGTGCTTGAAATTGATGGGTATTAACTCTTATTAGGTGTAAAAATATGTAACTGAATCAAAACTTTACATGAAATACAATATTGAATTGAATCATAACTTCATTACATTTATGAGTGATTTAATCTTTATATTACAATTAGTAATTATACTAAAACCTCAAATTTATAAGTGATTAACTCTTTATATTACAATTATAAATTATACTAAAACCCTAAATTCATACATTCATTGCATTCATCACTGATTAACTTCATGAATTGAATCAGAACTTCATTATATTCTATTCGTCAGTAAATGATCAAACGATTTAACAAAAAAAACTCAAGAAACCCCTACTTATATTTTTCAAGATTTCAACATCATATCGAATCACTAAATAAAATGACTTACACTGTACTTCAAATCTGCCTTTAGTCTCGAATGTACCATGCCATTGTGGACCACTCACAACCTGATACGTCATCTAAAGCGTTAATTAATCATCGAAAGAAACAAACATACAAATAGAGAAAATGATAAAATCATCCATGGATCGGTTCCATATTATTACTAATATCATAACTAAATTACATTTGGTTGTATTATCAAATATTTCATCAATGAATACAACACAATTTATATATAAAAAATGTAGTTTAGCTACAATCATCAACGAATAACACGTATAATCATCAATGAATATAACAATCCACTTTTATAATAAAATACAATAACATATAGTCACAATAAAAATGCCAATAAAATTATTAAATCAATTCTTTATTTTGTTAACTAAACCCAAAGAAACAAAAAATTAAGAACACAAATGAACATCAAATATGTTTATAAGCTTAAATATAAACACTTTATGTGGTATTGATAACCAAGAATAAAAAGTAGGAAAATTTGATGTTCGCTACTTATAAGGCTGGAGGGAGTGGTTAGCATGTTCAGCATGTGCTAAACTATGTCACGTCAGCATTCAGCGAGTTTAGCACATGCTGACCAAAAATGGTGGTAGTGGTCAGCACATGCTGAACTTCATGCTAAACTATTTTATTAAATCTTTTTTTTAAATTATTTATTTATTATTAAAACCAAATATAAAATAAAAAAGTATCATCTCATTAAAATTAAAATGCATTACATTAAAATTAAAAACATAAATTAAAAACATAAATTAAAAACATAAATTAAAACTTAAAACAAACAAATTTAAACTACAAACTACTCATCGAAGTGATATCACAATTGCCTCGCTACATCCTTCTTCATTTCCATTGCAATTTGGTACTCAAACCCCGTCTTCCCCGATATGTCTTCTTGTAGGATTTTCCGTAGCTGCATAGTTTGTTTGAGCTTCAAGTTAGCTTGCTTGATCAATTGAGCTTCCTTGAACGTGTCAACATTGCCGGTCAAAGCCACTATATCTTCATGCACACTACTATTTGTGCTAGTGCTAGTGGCTTGACTTTTGCCTATTGTCTTTCTCTTTGCTTCATCACGTCCCATGGGACGTGGCGGATCATTATTGAGGTTGAATTCGGAGGAAGGGGATTGTGTGGATTCAGAGGCTTTGTGCCTCTTTGATAAGTGGACAACAAATTGGTCAAAGGACTCTAACTCTCTACACTTCTCGTAGTCTTTGACCGCACGCCAAAAGACCTCTTGGTTAAAGTGAGTACCATATTGGGCATGGTACAAGAGCCTCGCTTGAGCCATAACATCGTCACCATTGGCTCCACTTTGTCTTTGTCTCTCAACTTCGGCATGTGTAACACCCGGTTTCTCATACAAAGTACACCCAAAAAAATTTTCAAACAATTACACATTTAATTGGGTATATTTGCACTCAAACCAAGGATCAATATGTTATCATTACAATAATTACACAAAAAGGTCCTTACAAAATAAATGACCAAGTGTTACAATTAAATCTACTTCAGCTAAGGACAGGCTCTAAACTTGTCCGTCTTTCTTTATCACATGCCTTCCCCTATCACAGCTATAGATACATGCAAAACAGCATAACACTCAAGTGTAAGCTTATAAAAAGCTGAGTGAGTAAATCTTAATCATACTCCACAAATCTTTCTCAATAAACATCCTCTTCTTCCTCTCTTGCTATTCTCACTAGCAAGTAACCATTTCCTCTTGTTATCTGAAACCTGCAACACAATAACTTACTTTGACAATTAATAATTAACATACATCAACTCATCAATACATACCACAATCGGTACTACTCATAAACTCGATCACATTCTCGTATTTATTCATTATCACAATCAACTACACTTAATCATAGTAATTCTCATGGTTATAACAATCAATACAAGGACACTTAACCACAGACACTCTAACATCTACTCATATTTATTACTCAGTATTCATATCAAATTCATTATTTGTTATTCACAGATAACGATATTTCTCTATTATTCAATCTTCATAATAACAGCACAATACATAGATATTCTTGTAAAAACATATACACTTTGCATAAACAAGTATAACTCAACTCAAATACTAAAACGTATTCACCTGATATTGGTTTAGTAAGTGAAACTCCCAAAACGCGCATACCGGACTCCTGATCTCTAGACTTGGTTGTATCACCATAGTCTAAAAAAAATTCTCGTTTTAATCAAACTTAACGGACTATCTCAGTCCCGAGTGTGATTTACACACTATAACTCTTTATTCCATATACTCAAATTTGGTTATACTCAACCAATCAAAACATAGCATACTTCTTATCTGTATTAAACATATCAACAAGCATAATTCATCTAACAATTAACTACTCACCTGAGGTTGAATCAATATGTGGAACTCCTGAACCTCGCGTATGATCCTGTCTAGCTTTAGCTGTAACACAATAGCTAAATCTCAATACTCAAATCTCATAATAATCTCAATTACAATTTATATCAACAAAATCAGGAATTTGAATCACATGGTGAAGTTATAATCAAATAACAGTAATAATCCTCTAGCTATATCTCTTTACTTCACCACCTCGACCCATTTAAGCTTATGAACACAACAACAAGCAAAAATCTTAACTTGGGTCTAAGATTTGAACCCTTTATACACCTAATAATCCAACAATTTCACTCTAACATCAGTGGTTCACAGGTGGTTCATCAAGACCACATGAAACTACTTCAAATTAAACCATCTAACGGTTGAAACGAAACCAAAATCGAAGAGGTTTACCTTTCAAGCTCCAAGTATTGATCTCTAGCTTCAATTCGTGATCAATCGGCTTTAATCTTGACTTGGAAGGGTTAAAAATCGATTTCTAGGGTTTCAAAGGGTTTAACTCGAAATGGGTTTTACCCAAAATGAATGAATTTTCGCACATTTAAAAGCTGCACAGGACCCGTAACCCGACCCGGGTTACAAAACCCGACCCGGGTCCATTTACGAAAAATCAATCCTTTTTCTCTTTAGGTGCAGCACGGTCCGGGTTCATCTACACGATCCGGGTTCCTGTCGAACACGACCCGGGTTCATCTACACGACCCGGGTTCCTCTTTTTCCAAACCTTTGCAACCCAAACTCGACCCGTGTTATTAAACACGACCCGGGTTGACCTCGTAGGAACCAAAGCTGTTTCTTTTACTCTTTTTAACATCCTACTTCTCATAGATGGGTTTCTAAACATCTTAACTCGTGTTTTAGCTCATCTAATCTCGTTTATATCAAAAGTTAAAATAACTCTACCATAAATTAAAATTACGGTATTACAAGTTCTTACCCCCTTCAAAAGATTCCGTCCTCGGAATCTCTTAGATTAGGCATGGCTGATACAACCATCTCACCACCGTAATCATGCATCACGTATGATAATGACATTATCATCTCGTCATCTCACATGACATATATATACTGTCATACGTTACTTACTCATAATATAGCTATAAAACTCAAGCTTCCTCGATTAACATTACAGTCAGAAACTTCCCTACTCGACTTTTCTTTCTGCAAAATCTCAACACTCGTCATTTTTTTTTCATAAGATGATCTCTACAATCACATTGATTATCACCATTTCCATGTGGACAACCATTCACAACATACAAAAACTGGATAACAACAAGTTTATCCAGAAACAATCCAAGTAGCATAATTAAACAAAATATACGCGTATTAGTTCAACTTGTCTCATTACCACAATCGATTACACTTTCTCTGAAAGCTCGTTTATCTTTGTTCCCACCTTAGCGCACACATATTAGGTTTTTCACCCAGTATACAACATACAATCCTCAACCACGAATGGCTCCTCTTCATACCAGTTCAACAACATACTTCACGCTGTTTCTATCGATGTACTCACTCATTATATCTTCTCTTATGTGTAAAATCCACATCACGCTCTCACTCAATTGATAATCATTAGCTCTATATTAAACTCGATAATTTGTTCTCAATCAAATTATCAACACAACCGCTTATATTCCTCCTGACACACCATCAGTAAGGGTTTTCCTCACACTATTTCTCTATCATTATCATCTCAATTTCTAATTCATCCGATTGACACAACATGGATCATACATACGGCTCGTCGAAATTTCTACATACGATTTAAAGTAATAACATCAAACACCACAATCTCTACGGTGAGATCATATCTCATCATCCAATTTACTCATTAATCTCAAGAAATAACTCAAGATTATTATCACAAAAATTTATTACTCATCGTCTCATACGAATAAATAGTTTTGTCATCTTCACACTCACGCATTTATTTCATTGGCAGTAATTGGTTTGATTGCTAAGGAACGAATCCTATCAATCACAACCACAATTACTTTCCTCCTCTTTTAACTAGTATCTTCTCATTATGTAATTATAAAACTCTATCTCGTTTAACATGTGAGAAATCTCACACATTCTCAACACGACTACTTAATAGCATATTTATTCACAACAATGCTTCTCAACTGTATTATTCACTGTATTACCTCATAGTACTCCCGTACTGTTACTAAGCCTCTGATTCATCCCCTTCTCAACCCACAAGGTTTCAAGCCACACAATCTTACCGCTACGTTCCTATCTATCCACACGTAAATGTATTATATTTCTCATTACTTTGCATTATCATAAAGTACATCCTGTCTACACACAAACACAACTCTGCAATACTATTCCAACTTAACTTATATGGTACCCCGCACCATTTTCCTATCTCGTTACTCACACTATCTTATAGTACCCCGTACTATTCCCAAAATTACTACTCAACACAATCTCACGGTACCTCATACCGTTCGTCGACTTCATTACTCAACACTCTCTCACGATACTTCGTACCGTTCTTTGTTCTCACCACTCAACGCTGTGTCACGGTATCTCATGCCGTCCTCTAGTTAGATCGTGGTACCTCGTACTATTCTCTGACTTCATTCCATCTCCTCTTGACTCTGGTATGTCTCCTCTACAGCCTCGAGCCATATAGACTTACCGTCACTTCTCCTTTCGTTTGAGTCCCAAAGGTCCTCACTGCTCTAACCACAAGGTACTCATTATGTAGTTCCACAGAATTATGTGGTTTCAACCTTAATTACTCAATATGTAACCCCACATAACGTGTGGTCTCAATCACAATTACTCATTATGTGGCCCACAAAATATGTGGTCTCAACCACTTTACTCAATATGTGGTCCCACAGCATATGTGGTCTCAACCACATTTACTCGGTAATTAACTCAATCTCTAGGCCAATAAGGCCTATATGAACCACTCTAGGTTCTCTCAATTATACCACAAAGTACACTTTATGTGGTTACTCAAATGTCCTCTGACATCTCTGTCACAAATATCTCATTATGTGACAACTCCAATTCGTAGAATTTAACACTCAACATATCAACTCATAATCAGCTATGGTGCGCAATCAGCTACACACTTATCGTCTTTCTCAACTCATACTCTTTTGGCTATCTCAGCCATTCATTGTGATCAATCATAAGTACTAGTCATGTGGCCCCACAGAATATGTGGTCTCAACTACAAAAGTACTCGTGCATAGAAATCTCATCACATCTATGAATCAACAAGCAATACATATATATATTTTTCATCATGTATATTCTCAGTTATATATAATCACAAAACACTCGTTATGATGTAAATCATACCTCAAGTGGACACGAGATTCTCATCTCGATATCGGTTATTACAATTTATAATAGCAATTCTCTAACACATGTATTATCAACAATTTAAACACATAAACTTGTTACATCTAACATTTTAAGTAATTTACTTGCATACCTCACAACAACAAAATCTTGTCTCCTCGTTAACTGAAACTTGCGTACTCCGGCTCTCAACTCTTGAGTGTAATCAACTACATTCACATACCTTAACTCTTTGCTCATGCTCGGGTTATGCTCATACTCTTTCTCATCACCGGTTGGAATTTCACATCAATCGGAATCTCATTTCATTTTCAACTGGAATCTCACCATCAACCAGAAACTCGTTTCATCCTCAGCTGGAATCTCTCCATCAGCTGGGATCTCATCTCAATTAGTATCTCATCTCATATTCAGTTGACATCTCATTATCAACTGAAATTCTTATCTCCTCGTTAACTGATATCTTATATCAGCCAAAATCTCGTCTCATCATCCACTGTAGGTCCAACCGACTGTGACCAATTTCTCAACTCATCCTTCATCTAACTCGATACATGTATTCACACACAGAATATAACAAATAATATAATAAATATAATAAAAGAGTTATACTCAACTCATACTCTAACATCTCCAACAGTATCTTTTCCAAGCATGTAATAGGGGCTCTCTCTTCTCAGTTCAAGTCTAGGACTCTATACTCAAAGACCTAGTTCACTTAAACTATGCTCTGATACCAACTTGTAACACCCAGTTTCTCATACAAAGTACACCCAAAATTTTTTTCAAACAATTACACATTTAATTGGGTATATTTGCACTCAAACCAAGGATCAATATGTTATCATTACAATAATTACACAAAAAGGTCCTTACAAAATAAATGACCAAGTGTTACAATTAAATCTACTTCAGCTAAGGACAGGCTCTAAACTTGTCCGTCTTTCTTTATCACATGCCTTCCCCTATCACAGCTATAGATACCTGCAAAACAGCATAACACTCAAGTGTAAGCTTATAAAAAGCTGAGTGAGTAAATGTTAATCATACTCCACAAATCTTTCTCAATAAACATCCTCTTCTTCCTCTCTTGCTATTCTCACTAGCAAGTAACCATTTCCTCTTGTTATCTGAAACCTGCAACACAATAACTTACTTTGACAATTAATAATTAACATACATCAACTCATCAATACATACCACAATCGGTACTACTCATAAACTCGATCACATTCTCGTATTTATTCATTATCACAATCAACTACACTTAATCATAGTAATTCTCATGGTTATAACAATCAATACAAGGACACTTAACCACAGACACTCTAACATCTACTCATATTTATTACTCAGTATTCATATCAAATTCATTATTTGTTATTCACAGATAACGATATTTCTCTATTATTCAATCTTCATAATAACAGCACAATACATAGATATTCTTGTAAAAACATATACACTTTGCATAAACAAGTATAACTCAACTCAAATACTAAAACGTATTCACCTGATATTGGTTTAGTAAGTGAAACTCCCAAAACGCGCATACCGGACTCCTGATCTCTAGACTTGGTTGTATCACCATAGTCTAAAAAAAATTCTCGTTTTAATCAAACTTAACGGACTATCTCAGTCCCGAGTGTGATTTACACACTATAACTCTTTATTCCATATACTCAAATTTGGTTATACTCAACCAATCAAAACATAGCATACTTCTTATCTGTATTAAACATATCAACAAGCATAATTCATCTAACAATTAACTACTCACCTGAGGTTGAATCAATATGTGGAACTCCTGAACCTCACGTATGATCCTGTCTAGCTTTAGCTGTAACACAATAGCTAAATCTCAATACTCAAATCTCATAATAATCTCAATTACAATTTATATCAACAAAATCAGGAATTTGAAACACATGGTGAAGTTATAATCAAATAACAGTAATAATCCTCTAGCTATATCTCTTTACTTCACCACCTCGACCCATTTAAGCTTATGAACACAACAACAAGCAAAAATCTTAACTTGGGTCTAAGATTTGAACCCTTTATACACCTAATAATCCAACAATTTCACTCTAACATCAGTGGTTCACAGGTGGTTCATCAAGACCACATGAAACTACTTCAAATTAAACCATCTAACGGTTGAAACGAAACCAAAATCGAAGAGGTTTACCTTTCAAGCTCCAAGTATTGATCTCTAGCTTCAATTCGTGATCAATCGGCTTTAATCTTGACTTGGAAGGGTTAAAAATCGATTTCTAGGGTTTCAAAGGGTTTAACTCGAAATGGGTTTTACCCAAAATGAATGAATTTTCGCACATTTAAAAGCTGCACAGGACCCGTAACCCGACCCGGGTTACAAAACCCGACCCGGGTCCATTTACGAAAAATCAATCCTTTTTCTCTTTAGGTGCAGCACGGTCCGGGTTCATCTACACGATCCGGGTTCCTGTCGAACACGACCTGGGTTCATCTACACGACCCGGGTTCCTCTTTTTCCAAACCTTTGCAACCCAAACTCGACCCGTGTTATTAAACACGACCCGGGTTGACCTTGTAGGAACCAAAGCTGTTTCTTTTACTCTTTTTAACATCCTACTTCTCATAGATGGGTTTCTAAACATCTTAACTCGTGTTTTAGCTCATCTAATCTCGTTTATATCAAAAGTTAAAATAACTCTACCATAAATTAAAATTACGGTATTACAGCATGGCACCCTTGGAATTCCATTGCACTTTTGTTGCAAGTGCGCCACTTTGAATAAAGTGAATTGGGATTGCGGTAGCTGGAACCCATTCGTCGACACCAACTATTCTACACCTTCACTTTGAAGATGTTTGTAGTTTGGTTGGTTCCTGTCTCGGCTTCTTGCGAACAATCCACCCAAGCTTCGCCCAAAGCTCGGACCTCATCATCATGCCAGTTGATCCTAGGGGCTTTGCCTTTGTTAGTTGGCCCGGTGTCTTCTTCTTCTTCTTCTTCTTCTTGTTCTTCATCTTGTTCGTGTTCTTCTTCTTCATCGTCTGAGTTGTCTTGTTCTAGGCGGCGAGGTGCATTTCTTAAAAATTGGGAGTTGGGAGTGAATTGGGAAAGTGATTCGAGCGGTGGAGACATTTGTGTTGGAGATGGTTGTGGTGAAGAAGCTTGTTGTAACCAATTGTTGACATATTGGTGTTGCATACCCCAATATTGACCATATCCCATCGAAGGGTCAACCGGTTGAGGTACATAACATCCGGCCGGAGGGGTTGCAATTGAAGTAGAGGCGGATTTCTTTTTGCTAGCTTTTGATGTTTTGGATGGTTTGGATGATTTGGTGTTTTTGTTTTGGCTTGAAGACATGTTGATTGAAGTTTGAGAGAGATTTTGGAAGAATAGAGGGGATGATTGTGTGAATAAAAGAGTAGAAGGGTTGTGTTTATATAGGGTGTGACACCCCATTTCTACTGTTTGCAAATACTATGGTTTTTCGTATAAATACAGGAATACCAAAATACGGTTTATCAAAAACCGATAATTTAAATGCTTAAAACAGTGGGTGTACAAATCCATATCAAAACTAACCATAGTAAGCAAGAAAGGATTAAACCTTGAGTCCAAAATAGGAGCTAACTCGAGCTCCACTCCAGCTAAACTTCATCCAATTATAGCATATCATTTTAACCTGGAATACATGGCAAAACATATAATACGTAAGACAATAATGTCTCGTGAGTTACATGAGTTTTAGACTCAAATCTTTAACTTCTTTTTCCTGCTTTTTATAAAATTTATAACATAAAACTTTTGTCAAAACTTTATAGTAATAACATACTATAACTCTTTACTTCTCGAAATCATTTCATAACATACTTTACAACAAAAACATCTTTCAAAACTTTATAGTAATAACATACTATAACTTTTTACTTTTCAAAATCACTTCATAATATACTTTTCAAAATTTGCTTCTTTCTTACTTTCTTTGACTGGTTTTTATAAGCTTGCTGGATTTTTATACTTAGGGCTTTAATCACCATAGGTGATACCCCAAGTCTCTATGGCTAGAAATAACGGATCAATCCTCACCATAGAAGTGCTGAGGCGATCTACTTCGCGATGGGGCTTGTCCCCAGTAGACCCCTTACCTAACCCGGGTAGGTTGGAACATAGTTCCCTTACTAACACTGGTTGCTACAATTACCAGTCATTCAAAAACTTGCTGCTTGCTTGAACACTTCTCATAAACATATAACTTGTGGCTAGGTGCCAAACTACATCATTTTATGTCTTTATGGCTAAATGCCAAATATAGCTTTCATCACATAATTTTCATATGTTTAAAAATTATTACCTTCATCACATATGTAAAATATGTTTTTTATAACAATCTAAGCTTTATGTTAAATCATACTTTTCAACATCTTATGGCTATATGCCATTCATACTCGAAAACATATATAGTTTGTAACTAAAACATACTTCTTAAACATCTTGTGGCTATATGCCTATCCATACTTTCAAACCTGTATAACTTGTATTCAAAATATACTTTCACATGATTGGTTCATAGACCAAAACATAACTTCGAATATAGCATTATACTTTCACAAACAAGTTAGAAATAATACTCTTGCATATATTTTCACATATAGAAATTTTATAAGAAATCTTGAAAATACTTACTTGCCATGTACCCCAGAATGGGTAAACATACTGCATGTACTCACCTGATACGTAAAAGTAGGTCGCATACACAAGCACGTGATACTCAAGAACTCTTCTTCTTTCCCGAACCTACATTCCACATGGGACTGCTTAAAACGAATTAACGTTTACATTTATTACTTATAATTATATAAGTATACATGTATTTTCCCGATACTCAACACGTACCGTGTTCCACTATACCCTCCCTTTACTTTATAAATACATCATTAAGGTTATTAATTATCTTTAATAAGTTTGTAAAGGTCCCGACATTCGTTACCAATTCTAAACTCACAACCAAGGTTAAAACCACAAAAAGAAAGGTTTGACAGCAATGCTGATTTTTGTCCCATAACCGGATTTGCAACAGATGACCAAGGAAAACTCAGATATTAGACTTAATAAAAATCATGTTGGAACTAGACCCAATGATAAGGTCACAGGGCCTGACCTCAGGTCATTTTCATTTTCCATTTGCAAATGAAAAATCCACCATGTCACCACAAATTACAAAAACAGTTACATGACCTACCCTTAAAGATATTAACCAAGAATGATAATCCGAAGGCCCTGCGTTCTGAAATTCGGTGTGAACAAACTAGACACATATACTGAACTTTTCCCACTGGCCTTGCCCTTAAATGATTCCCCTACTATCAGTTATGAATTTTACAAATCAGAAGTCACTGCATAGTGCACCCCTGGACCAGTCAGTGAAGATTACAACTTTCACATAACGTAAGGTCCGCGTTAGTCCAAGAGCTTCTGGATGAAGAAACTAGACTCAGCTACCATTCTAGGGATATAGAGATCATCCAGAATGGACACTCACACGATTTTATATGAATTATCAAAAACAGAACCAAAACAGTAGAAACAAAAACATAGCTCAATGGTAAACATTACCTACAGTTCAGCGAATTAAAACCACTGCAGAATTCAGTACACTACACCAATGAAGATCTCCACCGTTCAGATTTAAGAACTATGTGTTAGGAAGCTACGATCCAAATTTCATGATGATCCAACGGTTAACGAAGGTGTACTGCATTTATTTTTATGACTGCACACATGATGACGAAAATTAAGTTCTTATTTCCTTGATTCCATTCCACCCTTCTAATTCCCACATACCAATTGGAATCATTAAGAACAATTATATGTGGTTCCTTTCATCCAAAACATCAATTATAACCCATCAATTTCATTGAATTCATAGGTTGAACAAAACCCCAATTTCTAGGGTTCATAGAATCAAACTTCAAATAATCATGTTTCCATACCATCAATAGGTTGGAAATGAACTCTATGATACATAAACACATGAATTATTAGCTTTGAATCATAGGTAAGACCTCCCCAACTTCTGAAAATCAGATTCTAACCCACCACCAACCCAAAAACGGGTTTGCAAGCAAGAATTTGAGAAGTTCTTACCTTATTTTGCTAGAATTCCTTCTTTGCTTCACAACTTCTTCAAAATCACACTTGCATCTTCATAATACTCATAAAATCGTCATCTTGTTGCCATCTTCTGCTCAAGACCGTGATATGGAGCTGAAATGTGGAGAAATTCAGCTTTAACATATCCTCTTTCAATAGTTTGTAAGATTGGTCCCTCATCTTTTGAAGTTTAATTTCTTTTATCCCAAAATCAAAACACTTCACTTATTAAGTTCTCAAAGTTGTCATAAACTACCCCAACTAATAAATTCTGAATTTATGAGGATTAATGAGATATTTTTTTATTTTTATATTTTCCATATTTACAGTTTTAGTCCCTGAACTTTCATTCCTTTGACTTTTGACACATATATTAAATTTGGCCACATGAAGCTTAAATTCTTACATTTTTGGTCCAAACTAGAATTATACTTTTATAATAATTCTAGTATATGGTCAAATGACCAAATTACCCTTCTCATGGTAAAATGACTAAACTACCCTTGCAAACATACTTTCTCACATAAATACACATAAAACTTTAAATTACACACGCTTTATTTATATTATTAGTTTGGGTCGTTACATAGGGGAAGATGTAACGGCTAGTTTTTTTTAAAAAAAAACGGCTAGTTTTTTTATAAAATTTTTTGAATTTTATAAAGGTTTTTGTAAAGGTTTTAAAAGATTTTGGTTTGGAAAATGGAAAATGAGAATGTAGCCGTTGGAATTGGATTTGGCGAGCTCGTCTAATCTTCAGCGACCCATTCTTCAGCGAGCCGGTCAGCGAGACCGGCGGTGTGGTTAGCGAGGGTCGGCGAGGGTATGGCGAAGGGTTCAGCGAGGGGTTCAGCGAACCCACTCCCCCAGCCTAATGAGTGAACAATTCACCCGTTAGCTATAGCATCTCTTTTTAAGAGTAAATTACAGTTTTGGTCCCTGTGGTTTATCAAATCTTTCATATTAGGACCAAATATTGGAATTTCACGGTTATGATCACCAATGTTTCCGAAACACTACAAATCAGTCACTCACTGGGGCATATAAAAAGACTGAAATACCCTTTTTTAATTTCTTTTTCTTTTTCTTTAAATTTATTATTTATTTTATTTAATAAAGAAAAAAAAATACATTTAACCATCCCACCCTACCCGACCCCACTACTCTCTCTCTCTGTGTACACCAAACAACTTGACGGCGCTTTTTAATTCAATTAATTGGAATCTTTATTGGCTTGTAAAATCAGAGATTCTGGAAGTTTGGAAGTTTTCAAGCAATGCTCGATTCAACAGTAGGCTGGTTGATTTCTCATCTCATTCGTAATTATTAGTTGGATTCGTTACTAATTTCATCAACTAGTTTGTATGATAATTTCAGTTTCTGCAAGCTCCGCCTAGGATCAGAGATTTTCGAAGTTTTCAAGCTCCGATTTGTTTCATAGGTTTTTTTTAACAGCAACAACAATTTATTGAAAACCAGAGGGGAGCTGGAAAAAGTACAGAAGCAGACCTATCGTGGGTCTTGATGTTGCGGTTGTGTCGTTTATGGGGTTGACGTTGTCGTAGCCATCAACGGAGAAAGGGATTGCAGCAGAAAGAGAGCACGGCATGAAGGTGTTTTCCGGCAGCGGAGTCAGTCGGCGTGGAGCTTCGACGGAAGTGTTGCTACTGAGTTTGTGACTGATCGAACAGGAGACTACTTCCCATGTGGGACTTCTTGAGCAATGGAGAGTTGTGGTTTCCTAGGTGTACCCAGTAAACCGCAAAAGTCAAACTCTCTATAAATTCGAGCAACATTTGTTGAAGGCAAGATGGAGAGGCTAACCGGAGGTGCGTGACAAGCGGACAGAAAGACGTCAAGTGGGTGGTTTTGAGTCGGTTTGTTTTGTAGGGTGACGGAAGACGGTAAAGGTGGTTGTAACCTTGTTTTCTCGATCGGTGGAAGAACACTCTCCGAAAAACGCATTGTGTGGATGGATGTTCAAATCCGGGATGTGACTTTGGACGTAGCCGGGGAAGAGGTCGTGGGTCCGGGAAAAGTCGGGATGGTAATGAACAGTTCCAACAGGATAAAACCACATAAAATGTTACGAGTGCGGTGAACGCGACAATTTTCAGATTACGGGGAGATTGTTGGAGTAATCTGAAAAATAGAGTCAAGGGTATTTCTGTCATTTCCTTTTTTGTGCTGACTGATTCAAAAGGCCATGTAGGCCATGTTGCGGTTTTGCTTAGAAACAGGATTACGGGGAGTTTGTTCCTCATTTTATGGATAGTTTTTTTGTTTGTATTTAAATAGGATGGTAGAGTAGTATTTGAAGCACGATTTCTGAGTATAAAGAAATGGAAGCAGATGTGTTTTTATTGCTCCAAGATTGATATGTTCTTTTACTACTCCTATAACCTAGAACTATAAAAAGACTATTAAAACAAGAAACTATACACTATAAAAGAACTAGTCATAAGTTAAAGAATCGATCAAAGCAACCAACCACTAGCATATGCATGAGACAAGCAACCAACTTTGAAATTAAAAGAATTTCTGCTTGACGCCTGCATTTGATGCGAAACCACTTGGCCGACAACCCCCATTTTGCACCTAAATTGGAAGGTCCATCCAATACTTCTGCACATAAAGGACTTCTCGATACAATTGAAAGGAAGGCATTGTGCAATAAAAAATGCACACACCAGGTTCATAGTCAATAGCAGGCCCATCTAAACCGCCAAATCTGAATTCGATTAACCTTTTGAAGCCAACCACAACGACCGAACTGCATCCCAATCATTACAGAAGCTAATAGAAAATTGATCTTCTAGGAAATAAAGCCGATTGTCGAAAAAATCTCCTGAGGGTATAATTGTCCAACGAACCCAACTTAGAAAAATCAGGAACACTCCTCCGATAATCTCTAACTGTTGACTTTTGGTGAATCTCCCAAAATTCTTATTCGTTGAATCAATGGGAGGGGCAATTTACCTAGTAATTGAATACAACACACCTAAATTCTTCGATGGCACAATGTGTAAGATCTGGGATAAAGTAAGACGTGCGGTGTATTTTTTTTTATTACATAAAATAAATAAAAAATCAAAGAAAAAAATAAATTAAAAAAGGTATTTTAGTCTTTTTCTTTGACCCAATGACAGATATGTAGCATTTCACAGGCCTAGGGACCCCAACATGAGTAATTTGAAAGGTTTGACAAACCACAGGGACCAAAACTGTAATTTACTCACTTTTTAACAAGCAAAAATCAAATATAGACATTAACAGGGACGGACCATTTCTGTAAATGCTTCACGTTTCTTCCAAAAACATTCCATGCCTTTAAAACTTGGTTTCCAAGTGCTGGATCAAAATAAAGCTCAATTGCATACCCTTCAAACATTGGGTTAAGTTATGAATTCCGACAAAATAAAACTTGGGTTTCGAAATTCAAAGGTTGAGAGACAAGAATTAGAACTAATTAGCAATCAACGAGATAATTGGGCCTTTTGCGGTACGGTTTTTGCGGTTTATTTTGCGGTTGCGGTTTGTAGCGGTGCGGTTTCGGTTTTAAACCGCAAATTGAGGTATTGATCCATCCTGTAAATTACAAGTACATTGGTTACAAAACTCGTTCACTCTACTGTATCACTAACTAATTGGTTTTAGTAATTAAATAAAGTAAGATTTATACAAGATTATGGGTTCACTGAAAACGCAGTTAACTTCAAATGGGAAAGAGTTATAATGTGAGCAAGAGGCGATGAGCGAAGGGGGAGACGGCCGGAGGAGATGAACGAAGGGGGAGGCAGGCCAGAGTTCTGCACGAGTGAGTTCGAGGATGAGTGCAACTAGAGAAGCTTTTGGGTTCGTGAATGAAGACAGTGAGCGAAGACGCTTTTGAATTGCTTTTGAACGGAGGAGATGAACGAACGGAGGAGATGAACGAAATTGCTCTTGAAGCTTGACTGCTTGAGGGTCTGAGCGAGAGGAGAGGTACGAGATTGATTTAGGTTTGTGTTTTCTCTAATTTCTTTTGGTACGTTTTCGTTTCCCCGAGTATTCCAAAATTTTCAATTTCCCCCTCTAATTCTTTTTTCTAAATTATAAATAAGTAAATAGACTCTACACTTTAATGTTTAATTTCATTAAATTATATATATATATATATATATATATATATATATATATATATATATATATATATATATATATATATATATATATATATATATATATATATATATATATATATAATTTAACTATATAATAAATTTTGCGGTGCGGTTTCGGTAAATTTGCACGGTTTTTCAAGCTAAAACCGCACCGCACCATGCTTTGCGGTTGCGGTTTTTGCGGTTTCGGTTTTTTGCGGTTTTTTGCGGTTTTACGGTTTTGCGGTAGCGGTAAATGCGGTTTTTGGCGTGGTTTCGGTTTTCGGTTCGGTTTTTGCTCAGCCCTACCCTCCGGCCTAAGGAAATTGGATAGTAATCGAATTATTGCCGAGCATTTATTCTTGCATTATTCAATCATATTTTCTAATCATGGGGTGCTCATTATTTATAGAACACGATTGTCTTCCTCATACCTACTTATGAATATTAGGGTTTAAATTCCTTGTTACCCGAAGTTTAAATATAAGCATAGAAATATAAAGGCCGTGTGATAAGGGAGAGAGAGAAAGAGAGACTTTACGAGATTGATAAAAACAGAAAAATTATTAGTGACAATAATACCCTCCTATACTATTAAAAAGTTACAATTTAATTACTTTTATAATTTACACAATTGGCCTATTGCTAATAGTTTTAGATCTTAATTTTTAAAGAGCCAAGATTTGTCATTGCATTCTCAGCATTTTAAGAGTCCTCAATCGAATCTATCCATATCTCTCTCTCTCTTCTCTCTCTCTCTCCTATATATATATATATATATATATATATATATATATATATATATATATATATATATATATATATATATATATATATGTGTGTGTGTGTATAACCTAGTAAACATGTCATGTCGTATCGGGTTTGTGTCGAGTCAAAACATTAAACGGGTTGAGAAAGCTTGACTCTAACCCTACCCGTTTAATAATTGTGTCATGTTGCGTTAACACGTCTATTTTCATGTTGAGTTTGTGTCGGGTTAGCAGGTTTAGGGTTAGACCTTGTAAGTGTGTCATGTCATATCATGTTGAAATATTAACAAGTGGAAAGTGTAAAAGTTGGTGAGACAGAAATGAAAAAATAAAAATATGAAAGTGTACAATTGTGAGACGGAAGGGGAAAATTCATTGCAAATTGAGAGGCCAAAGTGAAAAGAGTACGAGTTAGAGAAATCAATGAAGAAAATCATGATGAGAGAGAGACAGAGACAGAGACTGTGTGTGTGTGACTAAGTATGATTGGGGAGTATTTGAGAGAATGGAAAATGCAAAATCAAGCCTTGACTTATAGGACAAAGTCGTTTTTATATTATCAATTGACTCAACCCAAAAATTTATATTTCATATTTGGTTTTCGTTTTGTGTTTGTTGAATTTCTCAAAAGAATAAAAAAATTGCATATAGATAAACAGGTCACGTTCGAGTCATTTTCGAGTTGGAACTCTCAACCCTAACATTACCCGTTTAATAATTGTGTCTTGATGTGTCAATCCGTTTAATTAAACGGGTAGAAATCTCTTACCTAAACTCGTTTATTTCGTGTTAAGTTCATGTCGGGTTAACGTGTTTTGTCAGTTTTTGCCACCTATAATATATATATATATATATATATATATATATATATATATATATATATATATATATATATATATATATATATATATATATATATATATATATATATATATATATATATACACCAAAATGAAATTTTAAAATATCTATTCGGTGTTATTTATTTCATTCACTTTAAGTTGTAAACATAATAATTCCTCGATAGTACTAGCCAAAATTATATGGTGCCCACCATGATCTTTGTGTATCTAACATGATAACAACGTTGATCCTCTTGATATGTTCATATTTACTCGTTAATTTAACCATACATAGTTTCTAAAGTACAATCTTTATATATTTAGACACTATAACCTCTTTAATCGATTTTATAGAATCAATCAATTATTATTTGCCAGCAGCATATTACGCGGAATACCTTTGTTTTTTTCTTCGGTTTTCATGTTTTTTTTTGTAATCAATCGCCGTAAATAATTCCCCTCAAATCTGGAATTCATTACTCCACCCCACATGCACGTACCTTGTCGTTTATACACGAAGGGAACAACATGCATATATAGAGCCATATATAGAGTGTACTTGGGGTCAGAGTTAGTCACTTGCAAAAGGAATCAAATGGGTACCTTTGTTTGTTTGATCGGAGCCGCCTTAGTATGGGCCGTCGTTGTGCCGGTGAATGCATGTCCCCCGTCTGATAGGGCGGCGTTGCTGGCCTTCAAAGCTGGCTTACACGAGCCTTACTTAGGCATCTTTAAATCGTGGACCGGCAACGATTGTTGCAACAAATGGTACGGTGTTACTTGCGACCCGGCTACAAAACGGGTCGCCGACATAAACCTCCGTGGAGAGTCTGAAGAACCTCTTTTCCAGAAAGCTCGCCGGACCGGCTACATGACCGGCACCATCTCTCCGGCTATTTGCAAGCTGGGAAGGCTATCCAGTCTAATTATAGCCGACTGGAAGGGTATTTCCGGTACTATACCTCCCTGCATCTCATCTCTGCCGTTCCTTCGAATCCTCGACCTCATTGGCAACCAAATCTCCGGCGAAATTCCGTACGATATCGGAAAACTCAGCCATCTTACGGTTCTCAACATTGCCGATAACAGAATTACCGGTAGAATCCCGAGGTCAATGGCGGATCTTTCTTCTTTGAAGCATTTGGATCTTAGAAACAACTTGATTTCCGGAACTATTCCACGAAACTTCGGGAAGCTTCGGATGTTGAGCCGGGCTTTGCTAAGCGGGAACAGAATTTATGGACCTATACCGGAGACGATTTCGTACATTTACCGTCTATCAGATCTGGATCTCTCGTTAAACCGCTTCTCCGGTCCGATTCCAGAGTCGCTTGGGAAAATGGCGGTGTTAGGGACATTAAACCTTGACGGAAACATGCTTTCCGGCAAACTTCCGGCGACGTTATTGAACTCCCGCATTAGCATCTTAAACCTCAGCAGAAACGCGATCGAAGGCAGCATACCGGATGTTTTCGGTCCAAGATCGTACTTCATGATGATGGATTTATCGTATAATAAGCTGAAGGGATCGATTCCTAAGTCGATATCTTCATCGTCGTATATCGGCCATCTTGATCTGAGCCATAACCATCTATGTGGTCAGATTCCGGCGGCGACGTGGTTCGATCACCTTGAAGCATCGTCGTTTACTTACAATGATTGTCTGTGTGGGAAGCCTCTTAAAGCTTGTTCATAAGATTATTACTTTCATTATTTAACCGGTCGTCAGTCTCCGACTCGCCGGTATAAGGATAAATCTTTTCGACAGTTATTCCAGTTACTGTTGCACCTCTGTAAAGTGTTGCGACGTGGGTTTTAGTCAACATATAAATCGACGTATCTTGTATTGTGCCAACTTCTTTATATGTTAAATCACAAAAATGATTGCTTGTCAAATTTGATTCTTTTTTGGCTTGTGTGTTTTTTTTTTTCAGAATTTGATCCTAATTTTTTAAATATTTCTCTATTAAATTTGGTTATTTAAAAAAAATTATCTACTTTAGCACTTTCATTGGTTCCTTGAAAGCCATCGACATTTTGCATTCTGACGATGACGATAATTGGTTTCTTTTTTTTATTTTGGTTCTCTATTTAACTTTCGTGTATGTGTGTGTTTAATTGGTGAAACAATAGACAACAAAAAGGTGAAAAGAAAATAGATACTATCGTCTAAGAATATGACATGAAAAATATGATTGAGAAGCACCGGTGTGATATGTATGTCTTGCTGGAGAAGCATTTATCTTCTTGGGTGCACATTGATATTTGTCATTGGGTGTAACAGTTAAATCCAACATTTAGAGCTAGAAATTTTTAATGATGAAAGTTACTTGTGCTTGATTTAATAATTAAATTTAGAAGTATCAATGTAGATGTTTTTTCAAGAATAAGGATGTTGATGGCCTTCAAGCAAAGAAAATAAGGTAAGAAGGTTATATAATATAAGATGTTATTGTTCGAAGTGTAAGTTTAAGACTATTAATAAAAAGAATTGCATATCATGGGTGAGTTTAAACATAAAAAATGGTGAGGGACTGTGCATGTTTAAGAGGGATACTTGTAAGTGTTTAAGCTTCTAGGATTCAAGTAAGGTACATCTCTTCTATTTTCTAAGGTTTAAGCTTTGATAAACTTATGGCCTCATAAGGAGTAACATTTATATTTGGTTTGATTGAAGAAAGTTTTTGAGTGAAGCAAGTTGTGGCAGTAGCTTTGAACCAAAATTGTGATTGCAGGTTTGCAAATATGAGAATAGACCTAACTGTTTCATATAAACTCCAGTTGATCCTCCCAACTACACCAATTTGGTGTCGTGCTTGAGGGGAAGAAAATTATGATCAAAACCTTGTGAGAGGATAAAATCATTAAAGATATTGTTTTTGAATTCACCAATGTTATCATTATATATCCTTTAGACTATTTTTCATTCTCTCACTTTAGTGTACTTCATGATGTAAATTAATACAACCACGATCTCATATTTTAGGGGAAGAAAGTATACCCAGGTGAACCGGATATAGTTATCTACTATGACTATGATATACCTCTTGCCATTCATACTTGGAATAGAAGAATGACCTGATCAATGTGCAGAAGCTAAAGGGGTTTAGACTCATTGGACTTTGTTATAATTGTATGAGATGATTTTGCAAGCTTTCTCTATTTATAAGTTGCATACATAGTATCATTCTCTAAATTTAACAATGAAATTCCTTTTACTTAATCATACCCGATTAACTTGTTAATATATCCAACATTAAGGTTTGAGAGTCTTTTGTGCCACAACCAACTTATGTCAATTATGGTATTTGGATAATAATATTGGGGCATGTTCAGTTAGCAAAATATCAAATGGATAAATATTCTTTTATGTTTTAAGATATAATAATATTGATTTTGGTATATATGATCAAACTCCACTTCTTAATAAAGAAAACCTTGTTGGAAATCTATGTTCATGTAATTAGTTTAAAAAACATGAGTTTGCAACGGAAGCATAAAATCATGAACACAAATTCCATTTTCAAGAGGATCATGCTACATGCATGTAGAGATAAGATGAAGAACAAATATAGTTTAAGTTCAAGATCATAACCTTTGTTCTTGGGTTTGGTTTGGATGATTTTGATAGCTAGGAATCAAATTAGAATCCCTCTATAGTTGATCCACCACAAGCTTGAACACCCTTGAATGCTAGTTCCACAACTTGCAAGATATGACTCCTTTTCTTATGAAACCAAAAACCAATTTTTTCTAAGAACTTAAGGAGAGTTTTTGGCTGATTTCTTGAAGCAAGAATGATGTACTAACACCCTCAAAATCGTGGCCAACATATATCACACCAAAGAAAAAGAAAGCACATGCAACTAGCTTAAAAGAAAGTCCCATTTGATTTCTATAATCAAAAGCTAGAAGACACAAAGCATCTTCCTTTTCTTTTAAGTTCTTAATGCATTCTTTTCCTTCCAATATGGCTGATTTTATGATGACAAATGAAGTGCTAGTTGGTTGTTATTATTTATAAAACTTAGATAATAAAAGCTTATAAATAATACATCTTCTTATTTCTTAAATGGGATAACATTTAACCCATAATCATATACATAAATAAACCATCTAAATATACAATCTTAATTGTATAATTATATATATATATATATATATATATATATATATATATATATATATATATATATATATATATAACAATATATATATTTTTTATTTAATTTACCAATTAAATTAAATAAAAGGCTTACTTATAAATCAATTAAATCGTTTTAACAATTTAAACAATTTAATTGTTACACTTAATTAATTCATCACATATGAATTACTAATCAACCTTTAATTTTGTAGTTATTATTATTTACCTCAAATAATAATAACCTACAAGATTAAATTGCAAGTTTAGTATCATTTGATGTTAAATCAAATTTAACGTTCTAAATGATCAATTGGTGTCAAACTTGTTGTTGGTGTGACCCTATAGGATCATGTATTATTAGTAATATCATTTTATGATCATCCTTGGGCATATAGAACTAACAATCTCCCACTTGCACAAGGTTGCATCATAGAATGATATCGACAGTGGTAAACGTCTAGCAACATTTCACTGCCCCCAATAACACATGACATTGTGCCATTCAACAACATTCAATTCTTCAGAAAACACTAGGCTCTAATTGATGTATAAGGTTATCTATCAATTATCCCTTTGTCACAGACATCATGTTGAACATGAGACATTGATCTTAATCATTCTCATTTTATGTTCAACTTTCAAACAGGCGCCTTAGATGTCTAACTCTCAACACATAAGAGGAACAAATCTCGTCTTGACTACATACGCCCCTCATATAGTTAGTACTATGCATGAGTATGGCCTTTATGGTTGTCTGTATTTCAAGAACAACAGTAAACCATATCAAAGCATAGTACACTCTACACTTGAGTCCCAAATATGTATCTCAGGTCAAAGGATACAATGATAATACCTTTATTCAAGAATCACTTATGATGATGATCCATGGAGTGATCTTGAAACGGGTCAAGTCCAATACTTGTTCACTGACAAGTACCTATGAATTTGGTTGCAACCTTTTGCTACTTTTACCCATAAAAGTCAACCAATCCAATTCATATTAGTCTTACTTCATAATTGCTCCCACAACTATGATCGACTATGGACGTTTAGAATAACTAAATTATTCAAGGATTAAACATGCTAATAAAACACAATAATTATGAATGAAACATCACGTCACATATATTACATAATTCTTGTCGTTTACATAAGTTCATATTCATAAAACATTAAACACAAATCAAATCCATTAATTAGAAAAACGGAGTCCTATACCCTTAGCATGACTTTCATGCTTAGTTTGGGGTAAAGGTTTCGTGAATGGGTCTGCCAAATTTTGATCTGTATGAACCTTGTGAATACTTATTTCACCATTCTTAACTTCATGTCTAATGTAGTTATACCTTCGGTGAATGTGTTTGGTCTTTTGATGCAATCTAGGTTCCTTTGCTTGAGCTATAGCACCTAGATTGTCACAGAAGATTTCTATAGGGTCCCGAATGGAAGGAACAACCTCTAGATCTTCTATGAACTTTCTCATCCATACAGCTTCTTGAGCAGCTTCCGAAGCAGCAACATACTCTGATTCTGTAGTGGATTGTGCAATCACTTCTTGTTTGGAACTCTTCCAAGACACGGCTCCTCCATTTAAAATAAAGACATACCCAGATTGAGATTTCGAATCATCCCTATCTGTTTGGAAGCTTGCGTCAGTGTAACTCTTTACCTTTAAGCTTTCTTCCAAACCGCCGTAAACTAAGAACATATCTTTAGTTCTTCTCAAGTACTTAAGAATGTTCTTTACAGCAGTCCAGTGGGCTTCACCTGGGTTCTGTTGATACCTACTAGTCATACTTAAGGCACATGAGACGTCGGGCCTAGTGCATAACATGGCATACATGATGGACCCAATTGCCGAAGCATATGGGACATGTTTCATCCTTTCAAGTTCAGTCCTAGAGTTTGGGCACTAAGACTTGCTTAGGATGGTGCCATGAGGCATTGGCAAGAATCCTCTTTTGGAGTCTTGCATCTTGAACCTTTTCAAGATTTTATCAATATATACACTTTGGCTAAGACCAATAAGTCTCTTAGATCTATCTCTATAGATCTTTATGCCTAATACATAAGCAGCTTCCCCTAGATCCTTCATTGAGAAACAACTCTCAAGGAACGCTTTGACACCTTTTAAGGTTGGGATGTCATTTCCAAATAAAAGTATGTCATCTACATACAATACTAGGATTATGACAATGCTCCCACTAGCTTTCTTGTAAACACAGGAGTCATCCTCATTTTTGATGAATCCAAAACTCGTAATCTTTTCATCAAAACGGATGTTCCATGTTCGAGACGCTTGCTTTAATCCATAGATAGATCTTTTAAGCTTGCACACTTTGTTTGGATGCTTGGGATCGACAAAACCTTCAGGTTGATCCATATAGACATCTTCCAATAAGTATCCATTAAGGAAAGCGGTCTTGACATCCATTTGCCATATCTCATAATCATAGTACGCGGCTATGGCAAAAAGTATCCTAATCGACTTGATCATTGCCACTGGAGAAAAGGTTTCATCATAGTCAATACCATGAGTCTGTGAGTATCCTTTAGCGACAAGTCTAGCCTTAAAAGTGTGAACATTTCCATCCACGTCGATTTTCTTCTTGAAAACCCATTTGTTCCCAACAGTCTTACAATTGGTAGGAAGATTAACCAAGTTCCAAACTTGATTATCGTGCATGGATTGCATCTCAGTGTTCATGGCCTCAAGCCATTTATCAGATTCAGGATCTGATATTGCACTCTGATAGTTGACGGGTTCATCAGAATCTATCGTATAACATTCCTCTTCCATCAAAAGGTAACCATACCTTTCTGGTTCAATTCGAACCCTACCAGATTTGCGAACACCTTGTGTTACAATTTGTTCCTGATCAACCGTTTGTTCAGGTTCAACAATTTCTTGTTGAATGCTAGATTCAACTTCTTGTGTATCAGGTTGTGGTTCCTGAAGTTCCTCAAGTTCCACAAACCTCCCACTAGCCTCTTCCGTCAGAAACTTGTTTTCTAGGAATTCAGTTTTTCGAGAGATAAATATCTTATTCTCGATGGGATTGTAGAAATAGTATCCAAGACAATATTTCGGATACCCTACAAAGATACATTTAGTTGATCGGGGTTCTAATTTGTTTGAAGCTTCTTGTCTAACATAAGCTTCACAACCCCATACCTTGAGATAGGATAAAGATGGAACCCTTCCATGCCATATCTCATAAGGTGTTTTATCTACCTTTTTAGTAGGTGCCATATTTAGGAGACGAGCAGCTGTTTGTAAAGCATAACCCCAAAATGATAAAGGTAGAGTACTTCTACTCATCATGGATCGAACCATATCCAATAGTGTTCGGTTCCGCCTCTCAGACACACCATTATGTTGTGGTGTTCCAGGTGGAGTAAGTTGTGAAACAATTCCACAAGTCTTACAATGATCCATAAAGTTTGTACTTAAGTACTCACCTCCTCTATCAGAACGAAGAACTTTAATTGTTTAGTTGAGTTGATTTTCCACTTCACTTTGAAACGTTTTGAACATTTCAAACGCCTCATGTTTATGTTTAATCAAATAAACATATCCAAAACGACTAAAGTCGTCAGTGAAGGTGATGAAATATCTTTCACCATATCTAGTCATTGGCTTGAAAGGACCACATACATCCGTATGTATGATTCCTAACAAGTCCTTTGCTCTCTCATTGGTTCCGGAGAAAGGAGCTTTAGTCATCTTGCCATGTAAACAAGTTCACATATATCAAATGAGTCATACTCATTTGCCTTCAAAAGTCCACTCTTTTGAAGTTGGGATATGCGATTCTTGTTTATATGCCCAAGGCGACAATGCCATAGATAGGTTTGACTCAAATCAAATTTGGGTTTCTTGGTGAAAGTGTGGTATAAAGAGCCATTGTTAGTCTTTTCATCAAGGTTTACTTCATAAATTCCATTTAAAGGCCTAGCCTCAAAATAGAATACATTATTTTTGTAAACACAAATATCATCATTATTAAAGGAAAGATCAAATCCACATTGTCTTAATTTAGCAACCGAAATAATATTCCTAGTCAAGCTAGGAACATAGTAAACATTCAACAATGTCACACACAAGCCATTAGGTAGTAATAAATTAAAACTTCCAATTGAATCCACCGCAACCCTTGCATTGTTTCCAACCCGAAGTACTACCTCATTTGCCTTCAGTTGCCTACTTCTTTTGAACCACTGCAACATATTACATATGTGAGTTCCACAACCAGTATCAAATACCCATGTGTTAGGAGATAAATTATAAAGTTCTAGGTCTATCACATAGATACCTGAAGTGCCTTCACCGGCCTTCTTCTTCTTCAACTCCGCAAGATAAGTAGGGCAATTTCTCTTCCAATGCCCAGCTTTGCCACATTCAAAACATGTGTCTTCTTTGGCAACCTTTGCCTTCTTCTTGGGCGGATGGGAAGGTTGGACAACTTTCTTGCCCTTACCTTTGAAAGCTTTTGCTTTCCCTTTGCCCTTGGAGTTGGTGGGGTGTTCTGGTCCAGTTCTCTTTGTTCCACCTTCCTTGATCATGAGAACTTGAGTGGTTTTCTTAGGCAGATTCTTTTCCCCGGTAATTAGCATCCCATGTAATTCCGGGATAGTCTTGTTTAAACCATTCATGTTATAATTCATGACAAAAGGATCAAAGGAATTTGTCAAGGAGTTAAGGATCAAATCCGTTGCTAGCTCTTCGGGCATCACAACTCCAAGACGTGCCAAATGATCAATGTGACTCTTCATTTTGAGCACATAAGAGCTTACCGACTGCCCATCCTCCATCTTGCAAGCATGGAAAGCCCGAACAGTTTCGAACCTTTCCGTTCTTGCAAGTTGTTGGAACATTTCCTTTAGTTGATTAATCATGTCATAGGCTGAATGATTCTCCAAATCCTTCTGAAGGTCGGGAATCATGGTTGCCAACATGAGGCATGATTCATCGATGGAATCATCCATCTTTTTAAGCCATGCATCGTGTGCGGGCTTAGGAGTGGCAGGGGGCTCTTCTGTAAGTGGTTCATTGAGAACATATTCTTTCTTTTCTTGTTTGAGAACAATTCTCACACTACGGTACCAATCCAAGAAGTTGGTATGGTTAAGTTTTTCTCCTTCAAGGAGAGACCGTAGTGAGGTTTTGTTAGGAGCCAAGTGTGTGTTGTTTGGTGCCATCTACAAAATTTTAACAAGGTTCTATTTAGTAAATTATGATATTAAGTCCTTAATAATTAATACCCTTTCTTGTTTCATAAACTTTAATTAATTAAGGTCTAGAATCCAAGTTGCATTACGAATAAGTGGTTAGGTATCCTTTATCCCACCTATTCGAATCAACAAGGTAGGTAACAGTTTACCAATTATATCCAAATATAATTTCTAGAGTTATGGGATCCCATTATAACATTTATAAGTTTGGCATGTTTGATCCCATCTATGCCTTGGATTTCTAATGCTTAGGTGACCTTTATCACAAGAGATTTCCAAACGAATCATCCTACTTAAACGGACGTGTAGTTTTGACAACTATTAATGGTTAGGTGTCCTTTATCCCATCAATATTGCAAAACTACTTCTTGTATCACAAGAAGACTCCAAGTGGTTAGATATCCTTTATCCCACAAGGAAATACAAGTGATACATGAGTGTCTTTAAGAAGGACGACATTGATTCGTATTTCATAAGGGATTTTAATGTTTTACAATTCTAATTTTGAAAAACATATGGTATCATGTAGATTCCATGCATCCAATGAACATGGTACCATTAAATCTTATTTTGTTAATTAGTTCCTAAATCATAAAATCTCCATTTTATTGATTCTTTGTTTGTGGTCAAGATTACAATTAATATCCAATATTAAGTTTGAGTTTGATCACATATATTAGAACCAATTTATAATCCTAAATAATTATCATTATTACTTAGGGTTGGAGTTTGTAAGAGTTCATAAAATCTCCATTTTATTACTTGTTTCAATCATTTTCAAAACTTGACTTAATAGGTTTTATAACAAAACCCATTTTAATAAAACCAATTTTATCACATCTTATGTTTTAAATGTCAACTTTTGAAAATACAAACTCCTTGATGATTATGTTTAATTATCTAGGTTGTCTAGCATGCAAAATCTTATTTTCATCCACAACATAACATAATAAAACATTCAAACATCACAAGCATGCATGGGTGCATAAACACAAGCCAACTAGTTTGATATTTCATGTGAGCCACACATGAAATATCAAGTCCAAACCTAGGGACAAAAGGGTGACAAAACTCAACCAAATGATCTTCGATTTGGCTACAATTTTGCCAAGCCTTTTATAACATCAAATGATACTTGAACCACCATTTCTTGACACCATGTAATGAGTTGTGATTTTTCTTTGGCCACTTCAATACTTGCGACAGGAATGGACAGCAGGAAGGGTTTTTGTGGTTTTTTTGTTGCATTTTTCAATTCATTCTTGGCTATATTGATGCTAATACTTGTTGAAACTTAATGTATATACTAGATATTAAAGTTACCAACAAGTATATCACCAAATAACCAAGATATGAATTTTAAAAAGACTTTCAAAACAATTTTGAAATCTGGACAACAGCTCTTCAGAAAGTGCTGCTGTTGGGTGCAATCTTCTCTTGGTCTTTTACTTCCTTCTCTTGTTACATTTTGTGAAATAAATAAAATACAACTATTCTAATATTTACAAACCATTTGAATAAATGAATAGATTACAACCATATCAAACACAAACACAAAACATGCATCATATGGTCCTTGGCTTGTTTATGCACCATTTTATCACATAAAATCATAAGAAAACCAACACTTTTTTTTTCTAAGGCAACAATTTATGTAACCAAAAGCATGCTAATCATAAGATATAGTTGGTTACATAAAATCATAGATAATATACTTGCATGTTGCCAAAGAAGCCATGCATGAAACTTTCATTTAAGAAGATGAACATTCATGGCTTCCAAAAACCAAGTTTATCCAAATAAACTTATTATCTAAACATGCAATATAGCCATGGCTCTGATACCAATTGTTGGAAATCTATGTTCATGTAATTAGTTTCAAAAACATGAGTTTGCAACGGAAGCATAAAATCATGAACACAAATTCCATTTTCAAGAGGATCATGCTACATGCATGTAGAGATAAGATGAAGAACAAACATAGTTTAAGTTCAAGATCATAACCTTTGTTCTTGGGTTTGGTTTGGATGATTTTGATAGCTAGGAATCAAATTAGAATCCCTCTATAGTTGATCCACCACAAGCTTGAACACCCTTGAATGCTAGTTCCACAACTTTCAAGATATGACTCCTTTTCTTATGAAACCAAAAACCAATTTTTTCTAAGAACTTAAGGAGAGTTTTTGGCTGATTTCTTGAAGCAAGAATGATGTACTAACACCCTCAAAATCGTGGCCAACATATATCACACCAAAGAAAAAGAAAGCACATGCAACTAGCTTAAAAGAAAGTCCCATTTGATTTCTATAATCAAAAGCTAGAAGACACAAAGCATCTTCCTTTTCTTTTAAGTTCTTAATGCATTCTTTTCCTTCCAATATGGCTGATTTTATGATGACAAATGAAGTGCTAGTTGGTTGTTATTATTTATAAAACTTAGATAATAAAAGCTTATAAATAATACATCTTCTTATTTCTTAAATGGGATAACATTTAACCCATAATCATATACATAAATAAACCATCTAAATATACAATCTTAATTGTATAATTATATATATATATATATATATATATATATATATATATATATATATATATATATATATATATATATATATATATAACAATATATATATATTTTATTTAATTTACCAATTAAATTAAATAAAAGGCTTACTTATAAATCAATTAAATCGTTTTAACAATTTAAACAATTTAATTGTTACACTTAATTAATTCATCACATATGAATTACTAATCAACCTTTAATTTTGTAGTTATTATTATTTACCTCAAATAATAATAACCTACAAGATTAAATTGCAAGTTTAGTATCATTTGATGTTAAATCAAATTTAACGTTCTAAATGATCAATTGGTGTCAAACTTGTTGTTGGTGTGACCCTATAGGATCATGTATTATTAGTAATATCATTTTATGATCATCCTTGGGCATATAGAACTAACAAACCTAACAGTCATTGTCATAGAGTGAGAAACACTAATCAGGTTATGTTTAAGACAACCTAGATAGGCTAACATTTGATAGTGAAATTGCCATTCATAATAATTCTATGTCCCATCGCCTTTCCTTTCATATTGTTCTCGAATGTGACATATTCAATGATCATCGTCTCCCTAAATTCTCTCAGGTAGCCCTTATGACCGGTCATGTGTTATGAATGATATATGATACACAAGTAGGCAGGCCATCATGTAGGTATTCACTTTTGTTTGTTATTTCTTTGTCTTCTTATGAGGTTTCCTTGCAATATTTTTGGTGTAAAAATCATTTGAAGTGGTTTTGGATTCAGGGTTAATCTTTGAGCTTGAAGATTTTAATGGGAAATCATCACAACAATGGTGTATTAAAGGTTCATATGCTTTCATGGCTTTATTTGTGGCATGAATAATCTTTGGTTATTCTTTTAAGCATTCATTGGGTTTTTAAACTTATTTACTTATCATACGTATTTGATATTCTTTGTTGCTTCTAATGAATATCTAACATCATTCATTCACAGACAGCTAAAGTTCGAATAGATATTAGTGAAGCATGGTGAATCTCGGGAGATATCATCTCCCAAGTTAAGAAGCTGACTCGGTTGATGTTGAAAATTTTTTAGGTCCTTATAAGTTCTGAAGTGGTTTGTAGTAGACTTTACAACAATTGTTCACACACCTATATGCATTTGTGTCTTCCTATTTTGGCTTCTAGTCTCCGATTCCGATGGATTTATTTGAACAAGGTACCATTTGTTCGCTACTGTACTTGTTAGCAAGTTTTATGTCGACGTAGTCAGCACAATGCCACTTTGGCACATGTGGTTGGTGTCGCTGACAGGTTTTTCATACATATGCTACGATATATTTGTTATACCGTGAAAAGTACTTTTGAAGTACTTGCAGGGAACTCCAGTTTGTAGGTTGAAATCCGAAGGCATTTTGGATTATGTATGATTTTATCAATCATCATGGATCCTTGTATATCATTTGATATTTTTTAGCCAACCTTCGAGTTTTGTATTTCATTTTTATAGGGCAACCACTAGGCGGTACTCAAGGTTGCTCTCCTTGGTTGCTTGTTCGTTGTTAAAGGCGATACTTTTTGGTGTTTGTGGAGCAACAAATATTTGCTATGCTTGATGCATACTGCTTAGTGATGTTTAGGTTTTGTGTTTAATTTGGATGGTAGTGGATTACACTTGCCAAATGTGATTCATCATTGCTAGTGTTTGTCCCACAGTCTGAGAATAGAACATCATGTAAATGTGTTCTTGTTTGCTTTATAGTATAAGAGATTTTATGTTCACTGAAGAAGGTTCATATGGGGTGGTTCTGCAAATTAGTTTGTATATCATCTAGTTTCATTTAAGCATATTCATACCGAAAGGCATTTGGTCGAAAAATATTTCGGTCGAAAGGCATTTGAAGGAGAGTTGTTTTGTTATGAATTCGGGCTTGGTTTGAGATTAACCAATTTAGTTTCATAAGTATGTCTTTTATTTGGCTTCAACTATTTTGGTACATTATGCAAGCATATTCCAGGTTATGGACATGCCGAAGTTCAAGGTGACATTTGTACTATTGAGTTTTAGTCATACGCTTATTTAACTTTGGGGTACTTACTTCAGTTTTTTAGATTTGTTTGGTTGTAGGTGTGTTGGTATATTTTGTAGTTCTTTGATACACTTCGTTATTTGTACACAGTCATGTGAGTTTTGTCGTAAATTTAGGTTATTTGTGTCTCAGGGTTATGGGTGCATTAGTAAATTTAGGTAAAGTGTTCTTTGCTAGTTGATCGAGCAACAACAAAATATCATAGATGATTAAAACACTCATGTCAGTTCGATCAAGCAATTTTGATCATCAGGAGGACATGTTCTGCAACTTCAAACTAGCATGTGAAGCAGCATTACGACATTAAAATTACTTTTAAGGCATTTTGGAGTTTTTTTGATCTAGGGTTCTTGGCTTTCTTCCTTCCAACAATTTGTTTGAAAGTAAAGTGTTTTGTATCTCTGTTTCTTCACGTGAATGTACGCAGTCACCCTAATTTTTGAACCACGTTAAATGCTCATGTTTAAGAGTTTCTTTGCTTTTCATTTACATTTTCTTTATCTTGGTATGTGCTGCTATAATTACTAGAAATTTTATATTGTTTCCGCATACTATCATGTTATCTATTTCGTTGTTGGGTTTTTCATTTATTTATGAGACCGAGTGTTTTCTTCGGGTGTGCTTTACGTCAATTTAGATATATTTGAACTGCCAATGCATTTTTTGGATCCGACATAGGTCCCCAACATGTAGCATGAAAGATCAATGTTTTGAATATAAGAAATGATCAAGTCCCAAAGTAGACATGAGAATTATAGCTATCAAATATCAATAGTCGTCGTTAGATCGAATAGAGTCCAAAATATAATAAAAACCTCAAATAAACGTCAAAATTACTAGATTAATAACTTATAAAACATTAATTAAATAAAATATATTTAAGAATTCAAAGACCGTTAATATAGTCAACTTTACGTCGAATAGAGCCTTAAATGTAATAAAACCCTAAATAATAAGCGTCAAATTTATCAATGAAAATACTTTTAATAACAAAATTGCAAAAAAAAAAAAAAGCTACTATTGTAATTTATTTACTCTTCATCTATTTTCAACTTATTATTTAACTTTTTGTCGACAAAAACATGTAATCACCTTATGTTTTTTCTTTTCTCATCAAATGTTGTGACATTTTTGGATCTCAAACTATAATCGGAGCTATTTAAACTCGAAATACAATTTAAATAAAATTTAGGAATAACTTGTAACCAGTACAAGAAGTGATGCTATGGGTGGATTCGCTTCGTATATCGGCTACAAAAAATGGCAATTGTCATGATCACTTGGTGGATTCTTTGGAATTTTTAAAATTCTAACGTTCACGGCAAGAAATGGTAGATTATTCGTTTTATTGGATTGGGAATAGAAATCTTTAACTTGTGCTTAACTAATAATTCAATTGCTTGGCTTAAAAATCAAAATGGTAGATTATTCGTTTTATTGGATTGGGAATAGAAATCTTTAACTTGTGCTTAACTAATAATTCAATTGCTTGGCTTAAATATCAATTGAAGCTGTCCCCTTGTAATTGGTTTTCTTTATTAGTTACTGCGAGTTTCCTAATAATAATGGGTGCTACTAAAAAAACACCTAATATACATATATAAACAAAATTCAAACTGTTTCAACCAATCATATCTAATTTTTCCGGAAAATATTATAATTCGAAGAAATAAAAAAAAAATTGACCATATATAGAGGTGTATCTCTAGTACAAATGAGAATTATATCTAGTTATTCCCATAATAATTCGGTCATTCATAAAAAGTAAAATTCACAATTTAGAAACACTTGTTTTTCTTTTATAATTTATGTCTTAAAAGGATATACAATGGATGGAAATGAACGACAATGTTCATGGCTAAACATAAATACATGTTCTTATGTGCAAACATAGCATAGAACCATCGTTATATGAAACCACCAAGTTTGTACAATTTAATACATTAATTAAATTAGATGTAGACTTCTCACAGATTCACCAAATGCCCTAAATCCATAGAGTAATTTAAATACATAGGCATACTTTTGACACGAGCAAAGCACACCAATAACTATTCATTTAATAATATGTAAGAAATTGTAATTTTTGTGACACTTTAAAATCTTGGGTTTATTTAAATTTCTTTTTAAATGCTTTCAGATGTAATAGGGTTTGTTTGGTAGTATCTTAATTGAAAATTTAAGAGGCAGTCTTTTAATTTTTTTTTTCAGATTAAGTGTTTGGTAGCATCTGAATAAAAATCTCTTAATTTATTATAAGCCTATTAAAAATTAAGAGGTGAAACCATGTCTGAAAAAAATTAAGAGTCACCCACACCCATTGCACCGTACCCCACCTTACCCTACAACCACAACCACCCCACCCCACCCCACCCCACCTCACACTTACCCCACCCATCCTACCTAGCTCAACCCACCCCACACCAGCTTACCCACCCCTATCCATCCCACGCTATCCACCTCACCCCCACCACCCACCCCTACCTACCACTACCCACCCATGGCCACCCCCACTCACCCAACCACCCCTACCCCACCCATAACGCCTAACATCCCCACTCATCACTTTCTCACCCCTATCCACCCCATCCTACCCACCCTACCCCACCCACTTCTCCCTTACCCACTCACCCATCCCTAACCCACCCACACAAGCCATCGCGCCCAAACCAAACCACCCCAACCACCCCACCACCATGCACCCATCCACCAACCCCACCCACCTCGCTTCATACCACACACACACCCACTTATCCCCTGCGCTATTCAAATTTAATTTAGTAGGAGGTAATACAAAATGTTTAAATGATCATTTTAATCATTCACCACAACAATTCAGAGGTTCCAACCAAACAACATGTTAAAAGTTCAGATATTAAAAATTCAAACCTCTTAAAATTTCAGATATTAAAAATTCATATCCTGGCAAACAGCCCCTTAGTGTGATAAATGTTTAGTTTTGACGTTTAAAGCCTTGAAAGAACTGAGATCAGTCTCACCCATACAATGGTTGATGGGTGATCTTGTTCTTGCATATCACCATTTGGAAATAAAATGTATTTTGTGATAAAAGAATAAACAAAATTAAGAAGAACTTTCACCAGAAACTGCTAATGGCCACCTGGAATAAACTCAGAACCTTAAAAGAAATCAACTCAATCCAAATGCTGCAAACCAATTATCCAAAAATCAGGGCAATGGTACTATTAAATATTTGGAAAATAGTCAATCTTGGCTTATATGTTTTATATATATATTTTTTCGGAGGCTACTATATTATAAAAAATACAATACGAAAACTAATGTGTGTGTGTATATATATATATATATATATATATATATATATATATATATATATATATATATATATATATATATATATATATTGATAGAGAGAGAGAGAGAGAAAGTTATGACTAAATGTGAACTACAAGTATTGTGTGATCGTATGACCAAATCTGAAGCGTCCGATCGAAATGATCTACGGTTTTAAATTCAGAGGCCTAATTGAAAAATATATGAAAATTAGTTATTCAAGTTTTACAATTAAACCCCTATAAAAGGTATTTTAGTCTATCAATTATTACTTTAAAAATGAAATACCCGATTTTTCTCCTAATTTAGTGAAAATTTTCATTTAATAGTTATTTACCCTATTATATAAAATTTAAACACGCATTAACGAATTCGACTGCATTTATTTTCAATATTCTGATAATTTCAATTTCAATATCAAGATACGGATCATATGGTTATTAGGAAACTTCTTAGACATTCTTGAAGAATAATATTGACATTCTGAAAAAATAGAATATATTCTTTAAGAATAAGGCATTAATTACCAGTGTATAACATACATTTCAAAAATAAAACATGAATGTTCATAATTGACATTGTTGAATAATAAATTAACATTCTTGAAATAATAAAAGACATTCTATAAGAATAATAAGGATGGGATAGAATTTCACAATTTATATAGCATTCTCTAAGAATATAAGCATGCAGAAAAATAGTTGTTCTTCATATCACATCTTTTAGAATGAGAATACATCGAACGCATCAAATACGAACAAACCATTCTTTTAGAATCATGATAAATGTGATTAGAAGTTCCCTTTCAATTCTTATAAAAAACAGGTTTGGTAGAATTCAAAGCAATTACAAAGAACCCAGTCAACTTTTAGCAAATCACTTATCCTTCATAGCTTCAATTCCTTGATGTTCTTCCCGGTCCCTGATTATCAAATATGGAAAAAAATTGGTAAAAATCAATCTCATTACTATCAACCAATAGCCAGCAACCAAAAGATCTAAAGAAGGAAAAGTAATAATCATTTTTGGATTTTTTTAGTATTAGAAAGAACTATTTGTGTGTAGATGAAAGACTTGATTAGAAAAAGGCATGTGGTGCTTGAAGTGATTTTCGGGTAGAAATTCCTTTTTATGAGGTTGATGTTTTGATCTGCTTCAATAGAGTTTTTAAATGTAACTTTTCAAAATTCAAACCATGTTAATATTGTAGAAAACGCATATGATTAGGAAATTTTCTTAAAGCTCTGCAAGATACAACGAGATATCACATACCACAACAGCAAAAAAAATTCAACTTTGTGTTACTAGAAAAATTAGATTTATAAACACAGACAAATGATATGAGAGAGAGAGAGTGAGAGAGAGAGAGAGAGATAGAGCATGATGGCTTCCAATTTTGTCGGAGGCATATGCAGTAACATATAATAAAACTAATGGGTGCCGCTGTTCTAGATTTAGAAGAGAAGAACGAGAAGAAGGGTGAAGGGTGTACGTGCTAATTGTGGGAGGGATGGTAGTGTCTGTCTTTGGAGGTGGGTCGACATACCTGGGCGGCAGTGGGTCTTTGATATCGCCGTAAAGATAAAGAGATGGAGGAGGATGAGATTAAGGAAAAGAGAGGGAATAAGTTAAAGAAGAAGATGCCGACTTTTAAGGTTCTTTCCATTATTACAAGATTTATTTTAGGCTAATTAGTTTGTTATTTTAGAATAATAAATTAATTTAATTGAAAACTACGAAATTACACATATCAGTTGATTGGTCCAGAAATTATCATACGTTCATACAATAATTAGTGTTTATACATGAACCTATATATATATATATATATATATATATATATATATATATATATATATATATATATATATATATATATATATATATATATATATATATATATATATATATGTTGGGTGTTGAAATATGAGAATAGATGAACTAATATTGATATGCAATCAATAACACAATCAATAATATAATGATAATGCAACAGAGCTTAATTGAACAATAAGATATGAATAACATGTGCCGAATGATTCGATTAGAACGTTGGTTTTACAATTGGGTTTTCTATCTTGGAGATATACAATTCTCGTAAGTTAATCTTGTAATCTCTCTTGACACGGTATGGTATCACTGATATTTATACTGAATTAGTGATACCAATAGTACAACTTTTACAGAGAATATCCTATCAGTGTACTAGCCAATAGGATAAAAGATTCATGCAACACGTATTGTACTATACGCTTGCACACAAAAGACAAGATGACAGGCTGTGAAGTCTTCGGATCCTCTATGCATAGCACTTCGGAGTCTTTAGACTTCGGTGTCTTCTCTTGTTTATTCACTTCGGGGTTTCTTCATGGGCAGGACTTCGGATATATCAGCACTTCATCACAAATGTTCTCAACAATCTCCCCCTTTGTGTGAAGTGCATCCGAAGCCTATACTCGAAAGTTTCTCTTGTATGCTCGCTTCAGAGTCTTTCTTACTGCAAGATACCAGTTCATATGATCTATAAACTTCTTCTTTTTCTCGGTGGTATTTGCATGACAGGCATTGACATGAGAAATCATCCCTGTGATGAAGGAGGAGGGATGGAGGCCTATGTAGTCTATTTCAAAGAACTTGATTGTGACTTCGGTTTCATTTCAAAGTCCTTTGAAAACTACGCCATATGGTTCGTCTAAGATCTCTCCATTCTTAAATCTTGCTATGTTCCGAACTACAACAGGAGGAGTGTTCAAAGGTTGTCTGTACTAGGAACATAGCTCCAGGTCTTGTTTTTCAAACCGGAGAAGATAATCGTTAAGAAATCCCAATATGTGATTTTTGATAGCAAGGGCAGACATTGCAGCATGAGCAGCCTCTCCGCTTCGCAGAAGATCAAGAATCTGGATGAAGTCAATAGGATTCATGATTGGGAAGTCTGTAATTGTGAACCTGGATTCAACTTCGTTTGCCCCCCTAAGAACAAGAAATTCATAATTTCTAAAGCCCAAATAGACTTCAGCTTCTTTAATTGAAATGATTTTCTTTATCTTGTTCAGGCTCCAAACATAGCTCTGCCGTTGAATGTATTTGGCATGAAAGTTTATTTTGTTGGTCCAAAAACTTGCTTTCTGATCCTCTGGTACCGAAGAGACAAATTGAAGGAAAGCGAAAGTCTTCGGATTGAATGGAATGTCAAGCTGGATGTCTTCGGAGTCAACAATTGCAAAACTCCGAAGAGGAAGTCTGTTAAGTACATTTGGATTCTGAAATCCAAATTGCTTGATTGCCTCAATGGTCCATTCACCATTATCTCGAGCAAATTCATTTATCTTGATCATCAAATTGTAATCTGCTCGCCTGGCCTTGTATGTTTCTTCCATGTGTGGGGCAATTATGTTTTCTAGTGATCGGTCAGTTGAGCTTCCAGCTCCAGCCGATCCACTAGCACCCATGGCAGTGGTTGTAATGGTTGAGGTTGAAGGACCTGCTGTGGCTACAGGAATCTGTCTAGGCCTGCCCTGTTGCCTAGACAACCTGTCAGAAAAATTTATCAGAGGTTGAAGTGCAACTCTCAACTTTGTAATCAAATCTTGTGTGAAAGCTGCATTCGTTCGTTGCAGTTCCTCTATAAATCTAGTGACATCTGAAGCGGTTTGGGCGGCAGTGAGCTCTTCAATTTATACTCTGGTCTCATCAAGCTGTTTTTCAAGCTTGGTACTTTGCTGGGATTCACTCCGAAGTCCTTGCAAGGCTTTCATGACTTCGGAGTTTGTTTTGTCGGTCTTCTCAGTAAGAGCATCAACCTTCTTGTTGATGGAGGTGACAGCGGATTCCAACTTCTTTTCGAAGGAAGATTGGATCTTATTTTGTTCATCCAAGAGCTTTTGTTCAAGATTTTGTATGGAATCCTTGAATTCTTTGGACAAGGAGAACTCCAGAGATTCAATCTCTTCGGTGATGTCACCCAAGGTGGGTTTGGTGGGATCAAAGCCAGTTTGAGCTTGAATGAGAGTGTCAAGCTTGGAGTTGAGGACGTTGTACTGTTTCATTAGTATAAATCCTTCATCTGGCAAATCTTCGTCTGACACTCCTTCAACATTCAAAGGAGCCATATGAAAGGCTTCAAAGAAGGCAGCCGAAGTGGGGTTTTGTCTTGAGGGTGATATGGGTACTTCGGAAGTTGGAGGAGCAGTTGTTGGTGGTGGTGGTGGTATGTCAGATGTAGTAGTGTGAATGATGGTAGTTTGTTGAGCTGTTGTGGGAGGTGGTGGAGGAGGAGGTATAGTATGTGTAGGTGTGGGTTGTCTGGTTGTTTTAGGTGGAGATGGAGGAATGGTAGTTTGTAATGGAGAAGTTGGTCTGGTTGTTGATGTGGGTGAAGGAGGTTGATCAGCAAATTGTTCTTCTTCTTCTTGTTCCTCTTCATGGACTGTGGATAGAGTCCTTTCTGAGTTCGAAGACTCATCCACAACCATTGTTTTTCTTTGTCTCTTCGGCTGTTTCCTCTTCGGTGTTGTTTTCACCGAAGTCTTTCTTTTCTTCTCTTCCTTTTTAGGACCGCTGGGTCCACCAGCCATTTTCCTCTTCCCTTTTCCTTTTGGAAGCTCTTTCACAGGTGCAACCTGACTCATATCGCGAGTTGGGTAAAGAATTATTAAGGTGTTGCGATAGGAGTTTACCTCATTGCATTCCAGGGGAACTTTGGATAGCATGACATTTGTAATTTGAGCACAGAAGTCAGCGGGTTTGTCGTCTAGTATAGGAATAGCAATGGGAGTGAACTTCATCTCAGCGAGTGAAGGGTCAGGAACATATTCGGCTTTTTGATAGTGGGCATGTACAACAATCGCCCAAAATCTAGGGTTTGCGATTTCAGTTCCCTTCAAGCTGTGGTTTATATGGGAGCAAAAGTCAGACCAGAGGATAGATACATAGTCTACCTTTACATCGTAGAAGATCCCATACAGAAGACTTTGGAAGGCCACACTCGCCGAGTCTAAGCCTGAGGTTCTTCCTGAGAGGCATCTAAGGAAGATACTGAAGAAGTATCTCCAAAGATCAGGAAGTTGGTTTTTCTTGAACAGACTGATTTTCTCAAGCGGAGGGTCATATCCCATCTCATTGAACATGCCTACGAGTTGATCAGCGAAGGGTACAACCATTTCTTTGGAATTATAAACAGGAAGGCGAAGAGCTTCAGCGAATTTTTCTCTAGTTAATTGTACTTTCTTTGTTTTGCCCTTGGAGTCGACAACTTCATAGAATACAGACTTGACTTGGTTGTTGGAGTCAAACAGAGCATTAGACGTGTAGTGTGCCCTGTGAACCAGAGTCGCAGGGATGGAGGGAGTGCAGGTTAAGGCGTAACCTAGCACGGACCTCTTCATGCATTCCACCAATGCATCAATTGGTTTGGGGTAAAGAGATAGATCGTTTCGTAGAACTAGGTTTGATGATTGATTCTTGAGATTTGGAATAGACATGGCTTCAGCGGTTTGCGATGATGCTTCAGCAGCCATTGATGGTTAGATGAAGAAGATAAGGAGTTTGTAGATTTCTTTGAGAGTAAGTTTGCAGAGAGAAATGAGAGTTGTGTTCGCGTAAAGAGTGTAATGGAAGAGGTGGGAAGTTTATATAGCATTCGTGGTCCCAAGGCCATTTAATGCACGTTTGAAATGGTCCAGTAGAAAGTGGACACCTCAGCACCTGCTCGTCCCACTATCTCTGCAAAAAGATGAAATATACGGCTGTCAGTTACAATGATTCAAAATTTGAACTGTTATCTTTTGAGAAGTCATTATGGTTAATGTTTTTCATTTAATTCTCATTGACAGCTGTAAGCAAACGGTTATAACTCAAGGAATGTTTGTCTCTGTGATTTATCATAAATGTGGAAATCATTTGAACATTTAATTGACTTCGCAGTTATGAAAAATTATGACCGTTGAGGGTACGCTTCGGAGCATAAAGTTCATCACTTCGGTGCTTTTACTATTGACTCCGAAGAGTGTTCTGTCACTTCGGTGATTGACAAATGATTGCAAAGTGTTCATCACTGTACCGAAGTCCATATGTTTTTCTCTTTGTTTTTCTATAAGTTTTTGATTTTACTTTTGACTGATGCAATATGTCGTTTAACCTTAGTTTTCCTGAATAATATGAAAAGATGATTTAATCGAGTTAATGTTCAGAGTCGTTCGAATCATGTTGGAAGTCCATTTTTCCTTTGGAAGTTTGTTTGATTCAATATCGGTCATGAATTTATAAGTCTAATCACCCCATCACTGACTTGATTTCGCATTAGGAAACATGTTTTGAGTTGTGCTTATGTGCTTCAAACTTTTCAAATATAATAAAGATAACATCCTTTGCATTTGAAATTTAAAGAGGTTTTCATTCATGAATTGAACATCAGAAGTGTTTCAGAAGGTTTGATTGGATTGTTTTGAAGATTCATTTGAAAAATTTATTCCTTTTCATCAGTTGAAGTGTTTGGATACTAAGCTCAGATGACAAGCCTTTGAGCTTCGTACACCACTCCTACTTTATCGTTTAAGACAGACTACTTGAAATGTTCATATTATTCTACAAGGTACTCGACTATGTTATAGGAGCTCCTTGTACCGTTATTTAAAACAGAAGAATAAGCTTTTGAATGCTGATTTTTCTTTTGCATTCCCTTGGTTATCTTTTGATTTTTGTTTGTCTTTGTTTCTTTTGACAATTGTTTTCTATTTTTCTTTCTTGTTTTCTATTTTTATTTTTGCTTTTGTTTTCTATTATGAATTTCCTTATCCGAAGATATAGAACATCACCATATGTTTTCTTTCTTTGGTGCTTTTTGTTTTTGTTTTAAACAATCCTTGTGAGTGAAAATCTTCATACAGTTCAATTTTGTACCATTTAATGAAAAGAGATGTAAATTTACTTATCAAACGATGTTGGTTCTATTTTTGAGGAAAACTTCGGAGCACTTGAATTATCCTTTGTAGTTTTGAGGCTACATGATTAGTTTGAAGTTGAAGCGAGTCAAGTTTCAAAGGGTGGTTAGAAATAGACATTATGTTAAGGTTATTGAAATCAAACAAGGCTTCAAAGTGTAAAATAGCCTTGACCTCATTTCGAAGTCTGTTTTCTTACCAATGTTTCAAGTCGATTCCCAAATACCTTTTAGTGCAATAAGGTATGATTTTCAGAATCTAAAATCAAAGTTTTGTCCTTTACTTGGTTAATTCATGAGAGAAAAGTTAAACTTTGTCATTGTGCATCAGAATTTTCTTTTCGTTTGGTATAAATTTTTCTTGTTTTTGAATTTCCTTAGTCTTAAACAACTCTTTATTTTTATCCTTAAAGGATGAAGTTAATATTTGTTCAAGTGATTTTCAAATTTGAAGGGTTTATTTTGAAGAAAAGTTTGTTCCGCAGACCTCCGAAGTGATATTTTACTTCGGAATACTGCGGTGAAGTAGCAAGTGTTTTTGCTTGTTTTTCTCCGATGACCTCCGAAGCCAAAATTGACTTCGGGGGTCTGCTGAGTTTATTGTTTTTGTAACTTTTCAAGGTAGCAAGTTCTCTGATGAGCTCCGAAGTCAAAATTGACTTCGGGGATCTGCGGAGTTTATTCTTTTTGTAAATTTTCAGAACTGCTAATATTTCTCCGATGAGCTCCGAAGTCAAAATTGACTTCGGGGGTTTGCGGAGTTTATTCTTTTTGTAAATTTTCTGAACAGAGTAAGAGTGAACAAATATGGAATTTATTGAAGAGTTGATCCATCTATCATTCCAAGTCCCCGAACGATTCTTGTGAATGCTTCTTCATTTAGAGCCTTTGTGAAGATATCTGCCAATTGTTCTGTAGTGTGAACAAAGTGTACCTCAATATTCCCCTCCTCAACATGACTTTTGATGAAGTGGTAGCGAAGAGCTATATGCTTCGTCTTGGAATGTTGAACTGGATTGTGGCATATACGAATTGCACTTTGAGAGTCACAGAACAAAGGAATTTTTCTCATATTAATGGCATAGTCTTTCAATTGACTTTGAATCCAAATGATCTGCAAAGTGCATGCTGCAGCTGCTACATATTCAGCCTCTGCGGTGGAGATAGAGACACAAGTTTGTTTCTTGGATTGCCAACTGATAAGTTTTCCATCTAAGAATTAACAACCCCCTGAAGTGCTCTTGCGATCAATAGAGAATCCACCAAGATCAGAGTCTGAGTATGCTTGAATGTAGAAACCAGAGTTTGCTGGATACCACAGACCATAAGCAGTAGTTCCATGAAGATATCAGAATATTGTCTTAACAGCAGCCAAGTGAGGTTCCCTTGGATCAGCCTGATACCTTGCACAATTGCAAACTGCAAACATGATGTCAGGACGACTGGCTGTAAGATAGAGCAATGATCCAATCATGCTTCGGTATTGCTGTATGTCGGTCTTTGGTTTGTCCAATGATGGATTTAACCTTGTACCTGCAGGCAAAGGAACTTTTGCTTTGGAGCAGTTAGTCATTCCGAAGCGTTCAAGCAGACTCTTCGTATATTTTTGTTGATTGATGAATATCCCCTCCTTAGATTGTTTGATTTGTAAACCAAGAAAGAAGTTTATCTTTCCCATCATACTCATTTGAAATTTGCTTTTCATCAGTTTTTCAAAGTCTTTTGACAAATTGGGGTCAGTGGATCCAAAGATTATGTCATCCACATAAATTTGGACTAACATCAAGTGAGATCCAACTTTCTTTCTAAAAAGTGTTGGGTCCACTGATCCCTGTTTAAGGTTTGATTCTTTTAAAAATTTAGTCAAGGTCTCATACCAAGCTCTTGGAGCTTGTTTTAAACCATAGACTGCTTTGTCTAGCACATAGCAATAATTCGGATGAGTTTTAATTTCAAAGCCATGTGGTTATTCAACAAAAACGGTTTCCTCGAGATCACCATTCAGAAAGGCACATTTAACATCCATTTGATAGACATCAAAATTTTTGTGTGCAGCATAAGCTAAAAATATCCGAACTGATTCGAGTCTGGCAACAGGAGCAAAAGTTTCTTCATAATCGATCCCCTCCTGTTGACAGTAACCCTTGACAACCAACCTAGCTTTGTTCCGAACCACGTTGCCTTCGGTGTCTAGCTTGTTACGGTACACCCATTTGAGACCGACAATTGAGGCATTTGCAGGTTTTGGAATTAGCCTCCAGACTTTGTTTCTTTCAAATTCTTCTAATTCCAACTGCATTGCTTCAATACAGTCTGAGTGATCAAATGCATCTTTGACGTTCTTAGGTTCTACCTTAGAGATAAAGACATTGAACATGAACAACTCAGAATTTTTGTTAAGATCTAATTGCTTTTGGTGAAGTTGTGCACGAGTCAGTACTTTATCTCGAACGTCACCGATGACAAGTGATGGAGGATGATTTCTCATCCATTTGTCCAAAGGAGGATAGTTTGGATCAAAATCAGGAGGTCCTTCAGCATCGATGTCCTCAATGTCTGAGGGATATCACGATGTGGAAGGAAAATCATCCATTAGCAAGTGATTATTCGAATTTGTGTTGGTTTGTGATGTGTGTATTTGTGAAGTAGAGTTTGATATGTGTTCCCCCTGGACATTTGTTGGTGTTGAGGAGGTGGTAGCTTTATTTGAAGCGATTGTTGTGACTGAATTCGGAGTGGCAATCTCTGGCTCCCCCTGGATTGTTGGATACATGGATATGATATTTGAGATTGACTGGGGTGTAGAGATAAGAGTGTTGGTTCCTTCTGGACTGTTGTTTGATTCCCCATCAGTACTTGTACTGCCAGTACTTCGGTTTGATGGCTCCCCCTCAACACTTGCATTTTCCATACTCTGGTTAGATGGATCCTCCTCAACAGAAGATGGTCTTTGTATGCTGCTTGTAGAGGAGTCATCGGGTCCGTCTGTGAGCTTGGAGAGTTCAGACTCATGGTTATCTGGTGCTCTGACTTTGGAGTCCACAGCTCTCACAGGTTGATCAAATAAAAGTGAGAAGTCTATGTCGAATGTTGTGATTTGAGCAGCATCTACAGCAGGCTTTGGAAAGATTGAAGACATAGGAAATGGGTGCAGAGACTTCTTGATGTAGTAGTCATCAAACCTTAGATTAAAGGTTTCTTCGATTTTTGCGAGTTTTCTTGTTCATGACTCTGTAGGCTTTTGAGTCTTGAGAGTAACCAAGGAAGTTGCCTTCTTCTGATTTGTCATCGAACTTGGTCAAGTGATCCTTCATGTTTAAGATAAAAGACCTACAACCAAAGATGTGAAGGAATTTGACATTTGGCTTTCTTCGGTTGAGTACTTTGTAAGGTGTAATATGAAATCTTTTGTGAATGTAGGATCTGTTTTGAGTAAAGCATGTAGTAGAGATAGCTTCAGCCCATAAGTACATGGGCAAGTTTGCGAAGTTTAGCATTGTTCTGGCTGCTTCACATAAGGAACGATTTCTTCTTTCCACAACCCCATTTTGTTGAGGAGTATATGGTGCAGAGAAGTTATGACCAATTCCTTTTGTCTTCAAGAATCCATCCAAGGTCTGATTTTTGAACTCCGAACCGTTGTCACTGTGCACAGTTCGGACTTTCTTGTTGAGCATCAATTCCATTTTCTTTATAAAGTTGATGATTTCTTCAGCTGCATCGGATTTGTTTCGTAGGAACAACACCCAAGTAAACCTTGAATAGTCATCAACGATAACCAGAATGTACTTCTTCTTTCCTATTGATTCTATTGTAGATGGTCCACACAAATCTATGTATAGAACAGAAAGGGGTTCGGTGATTTTGGGGTTGATCACTGTAGGATGTATTTGTTTTGTCTGCTTGCCATGTTCACAAGCAGAGCAGAGGGAATCATTGTCAAATTTGAGAGCTGGCATACCTCGAACCAAATCCATGGCCACCAACTTGTTCAGATCTTTGAAGTTCAGATGGGCAAGTCTTCGGTGCCATAACCAGCTAACATCGGAGTTGGCTTTGGAGAGAAGACATAGAGATTGCCCACCGGTCACTGGCTTTAGATTTAAGGGAAACATAGATCCCTTCCTTTCTGATTTCAGTAAGACTTCGTTTGTTGCTCCTTTGGTGATTACACTCCATTGGTTGTTGAAAGTTACAGCATTTCCCGTTCCAACCACCAATTGAGATATACTCACAAGATTATGTTTTAATCCTTCAACAAATGCCACTCGGTTGATAGTGAATTGGCCATTTGTTATTTTTCCATATCCCCGAATTGGACATGTTTCATTATTACCAAAGCGTACATTTCCAGCATCATCTAAATTCCTGTAATCCCTGAGATATTCCTTCCTCCCAGTCATATGTCTTGAGCAGCCACTGTCCATGTACCATTTTGAATCATACCGCTCATCAGACATAACCTGCAATCAATCAAGAAGGAGTTGGTACCCAATCAATCTTGGGTCCTCAGGGTAAGCAAAGGATTCTTGAATCCATTTTTCTACGGCCTCTTCAGAAATTTCATTTGCATTTAAATTAATCAAATTCTCTGAAGCCTCATGTGATGAACTTGATTCCGAAGTGTTTGAGCAGGATTCAGAAGAGTTTGTAGTTAAAATTAATGAGTCCGAAGTAACTGACAAAGTGACAGACTTCGGAACCCATTTTTGAATGGAATATTTTGATTTGGAGGATTTTGAAGATTTTGAAGTTTTTGTTTTTGCAGTTAAGTTTTCTTTAAGGTCATTTCTTTTCCAATTTTGTTTTGGTTTTTCCATTTTTGACTTCGTTGAAATTGAGCTACACAACGTAGATGTACAAAGATACTCTTCGTATGCCAATTTAAAGTCATTTAATGAGAGATCCTTATCCTTGAACATTTCCAAATTGTTGTCCAGCCATTTGTGGAATGTATCTATCAGATTGTTTCCTTTTGAAAATGTTTTCTTCGTCGGTTTTTGAAATTTAGGATTTGGAAAGTTAGGTTTCGTTGGTGTAAAGGTTGTTTTTTCATTTCGATTTTTAACTTCTGAGATTTTTGAGCAAACAGGCTTTGTACCAGAAGTGGAAGCAATTGCTTCATTTTGTTTCGAATCTCTAAAAGGAGTTTTTATTTTCACAAGATTTAGGGTTTGCTTGGTTTTCGAATTCTCAACAGTGGGTTTTTGAGTTGGTTTTGAAATCACCACTGCTGATTTTGGTTTTTGTAGAACTTGTTGTGTAGTTTTGTTAGTTGAAACTTTTGATTTTGAAATTTCATTTTCAGGATTGTGTGAAAAGGGACACATTCACAAGATTCATTAATTCCAATACATCCATCTTCGGAACTGTGGGTTTTTCCACAACTTGAATTTGTTTGTAGTTTCGATTAATGTAAATGTGATCGTCGTTCTTGAGATTTAGTAAGTGTGACATGTTTTCGGGTACTTTCTCTTTTTCAAAACAAAGACGATTATACACGTTGTGGCCGTATAGTTCTTGTTTCCTTAAATTTATTTTTACTTCCATTTGTAACTGTGGAGTTATCCTTTTCAAGAAGTTTTTGCAATTCATTATCAATTAAGGATAATCCACCGGGTTTTACAAAAAATGTGTTTTTGAAGTAAGAAACCTTAGGATAGATACATGCCAAATGGACTAGCCTTTTTGAATTATCCTTGAGATATTGATCGTAAGAGACAGATTCATCTGTGATTTGAAGTTTAAAATTTGAAGTTTCTTTGGTTTCAAGAATTTTTGATTCACAATTCATTTTTGTTTTTCCTTTGTCCACCGAAAACATTTGTGAGATGTCTTCGGAGGTCGATTCGGATATGGAGGATGACTTTAACAAAATCAAAGAGGAACAATCAATATCCTCCATGTCCGAATCACTTTCAGAATCCTTTTCAGACAAGTTATTGGCAATTTCTTTTTCTTTTGTTTCAATTTGAGGTACAACCTTATTCAGGATTGGAATTTCTTGAGGCAATATTTTCAACAATTTATCAGCAGTTAGATGTTTTTCCACAGATATCAGGCCATGTTTATATGATGGATTAGTAACTTCGGAGCCTGATACTATAGATTCGCATTCATAAGATATACTATCGACTTCCTTTAATTTAAACTCAATAAAAGGCAATAGTTGTCTATGCTGGACATTACAAACATCGGCTGAATGATAAATTCTTGTAATATGCGAATATAATCGTTTGGCTGTTTAACAAAATATGTTTCTCTGTCTTAAGATTACATCATGATTGTTTAAAAATTTTTCTCTATTTTCTTCTAACAAGGAGATTCTAAGATTAGATTTCTCTAATGCTAGCTTCAGGTTCTCTACTCTCCCCCTCAAGCTTAGAAGCTCCTGCTCACTGAGTATTTCCCTATTTTTAGCATCAATGAGTAATTTATACATGACAAAACAATCACGAGTTATTTCACTTATAATGGGAGCAGATTGAGAAGTAGGAATTTTAAAGGATGAAAGAAGTTTTGATACCTGTTCTGGGATTTTCAAACGGTTGTCATTTGCCATCAAGCACACTTCCTCATCATCATCAGAAGAGTCTTCAAACCAAGTCTTCGGAGTATCAGCAGCAGTTATTTTCAGTCCCTCCGAAGTCACAAACCCAAGACCCGCAGTCGCTTCAACCTTCATCAGTTCCTCTTCATTCAACTTCTCCGAAGTGTCTTGTAGAAAGCTCTTATCGACATCATAGGCCATGAAAGCACTATGAGATGGCTTTCTCACTTCGTTATCATCTGAATCCGAAGACCAAACTTGATATGATCCTTGACGATCATCAGCAGCCATTAAGGCTAGGTCTTTGGTCCTTACTCTAACTTCCTCCATTTTTGTTGCGTAATAGGCTTCGTCCTTCACTTGTGGTTTCTTTTCGTTTTGCTTCCGAAGCATGCAGTCTTTTGCAAAATGATTCTTGCCATGCCAATAATTGCAATCATAACCAGAATCACCTGAGATCTTCTTCTCTTCGGGCTTTTCTTTGGATAACTCTGAAGCCGGTTTTTCAGATAGCTTCGGGGTTGAAAGTTTCAAGTTATCCTCCTTTGGAGTGTATATTTCATGTTTGGGCTTGGAGTTGAAGTTTGATTTGTTAAAGTTTTTCACAAATGGCTATCCATAGTTGTTTTTGAAGAAGGGTTTCTTGAACCTACGATTGTTGGCGGCATAGAGAGCAACAATATCTCCATTATCATCTACCATGTAGGCAGCAACGTCTTCATCACTTGATTCTTCCTCTTCTTTTGACACGAGAGCTAGTGGTCCAGAACTAGCCATTTCACTTCTTCGACCTACCACATCGGGTTCATGTGATTTTAATAGATTGTATAGGGCAGCCAGCTTGTATTTCTTAATATTCTCATAGGATTTGACCATGAGCATGATTGGTCTCCATTCCTTGCGAAGACTGTAGAGAAATTTGATATTTATCTCTTGTTGGCTTCTTGTTTCCCCATACTTATCGAGTGTGTAAATCATGTTGCTCAAACATTCATAACAGGCTTCTAAGGACTCATTTTCTTCATGCTTAAAGTTCCCGAAGTCGGCAAGGATTTCTTGAACTTTGCTAGTATGGAGGATTTTATCTCCTCCGAAACGGAGTTCGAGATTGTCCCACATCTCCTTTGCAGATTTTGCATCAGCAATGTAGTGGCTGACATCGAGACCCAAGCCACTTCTCAGTTCACGCATGGCCCTCTCGTCGTTTTCAATCTTCTTCATATCTGCAGCATTAAGAACAACGGCATCTTCTCCGTCAGGAACAACGAATCGACCAGCAATGTCTGTGTGTGGACCTTCAGTCACAGACCTCCATAGATCTTTGTCCAGTCCTATAAGGTAATCCTTCATTCAACCAGCCCAATAATCATAGTAAGAAGTTACTAGAACAGGGGCCTTTGTTGCAGAACCGATGAGGTTTGCATGGTTAAGCATATTGGCATAAGTTGCTGTGGAATCAGTCATCTTGATGTATTTCAACAGGATCTTTTCAGTAAAAAATGGGTGGTAGAGATTTGCAACAGTTGCGGAAGACTAAATCTGAGAATCGATTCAGATTTAGAGCTGAAGCAAACGAATTCGAACTCTATCAACAGGTTTTTGAGCTGACTCGCTCTGATACCACTTGTTGGGTTATGAAATATGAGAATAGATGAACTAATATTGATATGCAATCAATAACACAATCAATAATATAATGATAATGCAACAGAGCTTAATTGAACAATAAGATATGAATAACATGTGCCGAATGATTCGATTAGAACTTTGGTTTTACAATTGGGTTTTCTATCTTGGATATATACAATTCTCGTAAGTTAATCTTGTAATCTCTCTTGACACGGTATGGTATCACTGATATTTATACTGAATCAGTGATACCAATAGTACAACTTTTACAGAGAATATCCTATCAGTGTACTAGCCAATAGGATAGAAGATTCATGCAACACGTATTGTACTATACGCGTGCACACAAAAGACAAGATGACAGGCTGTGAAGTCTTCGGATCCTCTATGCATAGCACTTCGGAGTCTTTAGACTTCGGTGTCTTCTCTTGTTTATTCACTTCGGGGTTTCTTCATGGGCAGGACTTCGGATATATCAGCACTTCATCACAAATGTTCTCAACAATCAATATATATATATATATATATATATATATATATATATATATATATATATATATATATATATATATATATATATATATATATATATATATATATATATATATATATATATATATATATATATATATATATATATATATATATATATACAAGGTTGTAGAAGTCGCTAGGCGGTAGGCGGGCGGTCGACTGGGGCCTAGGACTAGTCGGTCTGAGAGGACTAATCGAGCGCCTAGGCGAGGAGTATTAATTGTAATAAAATTTATTTTTTAAATTTAAATATTACCTATATCTCTACAAAATTAATAAATGCGCATAACAATTGACACATCTAGGTGTTTAAATATGTAAGTCATCAAAAATCAAAATGTTTAGACTAATTAATGATATTTTTGACAATTTTAATCATTAATAATCGTAACTTAGCCACCGATTATAATAATTCGGGCCCAATATTATTTTAACCACCTATATGCTTTGGCTCTGGTGTTATCACAAGACTCCCTGATTCACCGGTTTCTGTGAGTTTCAACACTATAAATTATCGACGCTACCCCGTTGTCTAGTACCCTAGTGCCACTACTTTTCTTACTATTAATCCAATAGTTTAAGCCTAGGATAGTTACCCAACCTAATTCGCTTAAACCATGGCTCTGATACCAAATTGTAACACCCCAAACTTTCACACAATTTTTTTACCAAACTTATATTACAAATACTGCGTCATACAAACCATTTAATTTTTACAAACGGGGCATCACAAGTTCGCATCATAACCATAGTTTAAACCTATTTATTGCACGCTTTATACACTGAAAGCTACCGTCCCACACCACGCTCTTCTAAATCTTTTCTTGATTACCTGAGTACATAGCATTTTAAAAAAAATATACGTAAGACATAATGTCTCGTGAGAAATGTGGGTTTATACCCAAAACAATTTTCTTATATTTCATTCATTCTCAAATTCAACATATTTAATTTCCTAAGAGTGCATCCATAGTACTCATTTTCATTTGTGAGCACATTCCTACGAGCGCACCCATAGGTTTTATACGAGACGCACCCGTATAACTCCTCCCTCGACAGCATGAAACGAATTCATCCATCAAGGTACCAATTAGACAACTACTTCGCGACGGGAGGTACCATCCCAGTAGTGTCTTTTGACCACCCCTACCGCAGCAGGCCGTGATCTTTATCCGGATACTTCTCAACTCATCAACATGGCTCAATCACTTTATTAATTCTCTGTATTTCTCATTTATCATTTTTGTACACATTGTACTTACTATTTCATAGTATCATTTCCAGTTTCACAAAACCATTTCCAGTTCCATAGAACCATTTTCATTTTCATTAAACCATTTCAATTTCCATAAAACCATTTTGACTCCCAAAACATCGTGTATAAAATTCATTTCTTTGTATAAAATCCATTTTGCTATGTACTCAAAAATCCACACATTACTCACCTTAGACTTTGCAAAGAATGTCTAAGTGTTCAACGCCTCTTTTCCCCTCCCTTGTTTCTCTATTGTTTGATCCGCACCTACACAAATAATTTGGGTTATGATATGAACTTATATTTTCATGTTTTCATATCATATTAAACTTATAATAATGATGAGGGGATCAAACTACTCAATTAGAGTCATAACGGGAGTGAATTGCATGAATTCGGGTCACACGGGTCGTGTACGGGTCACACGGGTCGTGTATGGGTCATACGGGGTCATGTAAGGCTTGCAAGATGTCCAAACCATCTGTCCCAGGTTACACGGGTCGTGTTAAAACAACACGGTTTGTGTAACTCACTGCAGACCCCATTTTCAGCTCCAGATTTTTGTTCGTTTTTTGCAGTTTTAGTCCATTTATGGATTCAGTTTGTTTCCAAACTTAACGAAACTTTTCCAATAGGTTCTATTAACCTTCTAGCATGCTAAGAACATATTTTTAATCCCATTAAGTCTTATTTAGTTCATGACTTAATGGTTAAGACCATAGGATGTCAAAAGAGCTCTAAAGAAGCTCATGTGCCATAAATTCTAATACAAGGGTCCATTTCTTTCTATCTTTTATATATATCTTTATATGATCAAGGGGAGATAAATTAGGGGTTTTACAACCCAAAACATACTTCATTAATCACCAATTCATGACTCTCATTATCTATTTCTATGGGTTTCATTCATGGAATCACCAATTACATTCCACCCTTTCAAATTACCATTTTCCTGCACATTTTTAATCTTTGATCTACTTGGTTCCAACTCAAATCCAATTCAATTAAAGGTTAAAACATGATATTTAGAGTATTACCAAGCCTCCTAAACAACACTTATTACCCCATAAACACTAGAATCAAACCAATATTCACAAACCCAAATTCTAGGGTTCTTGAACAAAATTCTCAATTCCTTTTGCTTCTAATTGTTTCCAAAGGTGGAATTGAGTTCTAATGATGTTTAGAACATGATTCAAAGGTTAGAAACTTAAAACAAAACTCACACAACTTCTGAATTTCGTTTTCACCCATTCAAAATAACTCAAAATGGTTTAACTAGCTTACAAAGGTGAAATTCTCACCTTAGATGACTTGGGAGTCACAATCTTCAAGCTTGGTTCTTCAATTCCTGCTCCAATCACCGCTTCAATTTCTCGTGAACCTCCAGAAGTCGTGCTCTCAAGAAATCTCCAGAACTCTCCACATCTTCTGGGAACTATGGGAGATTTTTCTCCTATTTATAGTTCCAAAATTTTCAATTTCACCCCTCAAGTTCCAATTCTTGAATCTTTAACACCATAATCTAATATTTATTACATGAAGTTTCATTTCTTATATTATTGCCCCACAAACACAAAATATTTTACACCAAGGTCCAAATCATTGCAAAAGACTAATTTGCCTTTTTTCATAACTTTACCATTACACACGCTTATTTTACATTTTATTGAAAAATTTTGCGGGTTATTACTATCTCCCCCCTTAAGAGGATTCCGTCCTCGGAATCTCTTCATAGTTCATGAAATTCGGGTATCTTTTCTTCATGTCTTCCAGGGTCTCCCAAGTTAAGTCCGAACCCGATGAATGTTTCCATTTGACTAAAACTAAGTCAATTTCTTTGTTTCTCAACTTTTTGGTTTTCACTTCTAGCATTGCCTCTGGTTCTTCTATCAATTTATTCGGGGTCTCCACTTTTAAGTCTTCTAATGGAATAATGAGTTCACTCTTTCCAAAGTACCTTTTCAGGTAACATACATGGAACATATCATGCATACCACTCAATTCATGTGGTAATTCTAATTTGAAAGCTTATTCACCAACTCTTTTTAGGATCTTGAAAGGTCCAATGTACCTTGGACTTAGTTTGCCTTTCTTCCCAAATCTTACCACACCTTTCCATGGTGATACTTTGAGCATCACTAGATCACCTTCTTTTAAGTTGTAAGGTCTCTTCTTCAGATCTGCATAACTCTTCTGTCTATCTTGAGCAGCTTTCATATTGGCTTGAATTATTTTAATCTTTTCATTTGTTATCCTTACAATTTCCGGTCCCGTCATCTTGGTCTCCTCCGCCTCTAACCAACATAGAGGTCTTCTACACTTTCTACCATATAGAGCTTCAAACGGTGGCATTCCAATACTGGAATGATAACTATTGTTATAGGAAAACTCCACCAATGGCAAGTGTTCGTCCCAATTTCCACCAAAATCCATAACACACGATCGTAGCATATCTTCCACAGTCTGAATGGTACGTTCACTTTGCCCGTCTGTTTTGGGGATGATAAGCTGTACTCATTTTAATTTTTGTCCCCATTCGTTCCTGTAGTGCCTCCCACAACTTTGAGGTAAATCATGGATCTCTATCAGACACAATCGACAAAGGAGCTCCATCAAGTCTTAAAACTTCATCAATGTATATTTGTGCTAACGTTTCCAGCTGTGTGGTTTCTTTAATTGCCAGAAACATAGCAATCTTGGTCAAACGGTCAACAATGACCCATATACAATTGTGACCCCTTCTAGTTCTCGGCAATCCAACTATGAAGTCCATAGTTATATCTTCCCATTTTCCCACTAGAATTTGCAAAGGTTGAGTATTTCCATACGGGGTTTGGTGTTCCGCCTTCACCTGTGCACAAGTTGCACATTTAGAAATCTACTTAACTATTCTTTTCTTCATTCCTGGCCACCAATACTGTTCTTTGAGATCCTGATAAGTTTTCGTACTCCCTGGGTGAATGGAATACTTTGACTTATGAGACTCTTCTAAAATCAGTTTTCTCAGTCCACCAGCCTTTGGTACCCATACACGGTTCCTGACTGTCTTCAATCCCTGAGTATTTTCTCCAAACACCAAATCCTTTCCCAATTTTTCTTTCTTTAATTCACCACCTTCTAATGCTTGTTTTTGAGCGTCTTTAATTCTTTCTATTAGACTTGATTTCAACTCTGTTTGCATCAACCTTTCTTGACTCTTCTTTTCATGAATTTTCCTGCTTAAAGCGTCCGCTACCACATTTGCTTTTCCAGGGTGATAGGCAATTTCACAGTCATAATCATTTATCAATTCCAGCCACCTACTTTGCCTCATATTGAGTTCCTTCAGTGAGAATACATACTGCAAGCTTTTGTGATCCGTGTACAATGTACACTTTGTTCCGTATAAGTAATGCCTCCAGATTTTTAGTGCAAACACAATTGCTGCCAGTTCCAAATCGTGCGTTGCATATCTTGTTTCTGGTTCTTTCAATTGGCGAGAAGCATACGCTATCACTTTTCCCCGCTGCATTAATACACAACCCAATCCTCTGTTCGAGGCATCAATGTATACCACAAAATCTTCGATTCCTTCAGGTAATGTAAGATCCAGCGCATCACATAACTTCTCTTTTAGTGTCTCAAATGCTTTCTCTTGTTCCGCTCCCCATTCAAATTTCATCCCTTTTCTTGTTAGCTTCGTGAGAGGCACTGCAATTCGAGAAAAATTTTGGATGAATCGTCGGTAATACCCGGCGAGTCCAAGAAAACTTCTTACTTCTGTCGGGGTTTTTGGAGTTTCCCACTTCATCACTGCTTCCACCTTTGCGGGATCCACTTTGATTCCTTGAATAGAGACAACATGCCCGAGGAATTGCACTTCCCTTAACCAAAACTCACATTTTGAAAACTTCGCATACAACTTCTCTTTCTTCAGAACTTCCAATACCGTCCTCAAATGGATTTTATGTTCCTCCGCAGTCTTCGAGTAGATAAGAATGTCATCAATAAATACGATAACAAACTTATCGAGGAACGGCTTACACACCCGATTCATTAAATCCATAAAAATTGCCAGGGCATTCGTCAAACCAAAAGGCATGACTAAAAGTTCATAATGCCCGTAGCGAGTGCGAAAAGCGGTCTTCTCAACATCTTCATTCTTTACCCGTACTTGATGATAGCCAGATTGAAGGTCAATCTTGGAAAAATAATCAGCGCCTTGAAGTTGGTCAAATAGATCGTCTATGCGTGGTAACGGGTAACGATTTTTAATAGTGATTTTGTTGAGTTCACGGTAATCAATGCACATTCGCATCGAACCATCCTTCTTTTTGACAAACAGCACCGGTGCACCCCAAAGTGATGAACTGGGGAATATATAACCTTTATCGAGTAACTCTTGCAACTGGGACATCAACTCCCGCATCTCGGTCGGGGCTAAACGATATGGAGCACGAGCAATAGGAGAAGCTCCAGGTACAAGGTCAATTCGAAATTCGACCTGTCTCTCTGGTGGCAAGCCAGGTAAATCGTCTGGAAAAACTTCAGGGTACTCTCTCACCACCTCAATATCATCCACGGTATTCTTTACTTTATCTTCCGCTATCACATACGCTATAAAGGAAGAACATCCTTTTATCAAATACCTTCGTACTTTCGCTGCACTGATAAAACTTGACATTCTTTTAGGTTTTTCACCATAGATGTACACTTTACTACCATCTGGAATCTTTACCGACACCACTTTCTTTCCGCATGCAATTTTTGCATCATTGGCTCCGAGCCAATCCATTCCAATAACAATATCAAAAGTCTTGACCCCAATCGGCAGAAGATTTAAATAAAATTTCTTGTCATCAATGCTAAGTTCGCAGCCGCGGTACACGTGCTTTATCTCCACCTTCTTACCACTTGCCAATTCGACCTCGCAAACATAATCTAACGGTTCTAACGGTACATTAAGTTTTAAACCAAACTCATGGGACATAAATGAGCATGTAGCACCAGAATCAAATAACACGTAAGCAGGCATCTGATTAATTAGTAAGGTACCTGAGACCACGTCTTGTGTCTCCTTTGCTTCCTCCCGTGTGAGCTGGAAGGCACGAGTCTTTACTTTTTGAGGTTCCGTCTTCTTTTGGGCAGTTGACACCAATGTTTCACCACCTTTGTTCGGGCAATTGTAGCTGTAGTGCCCCTTTTCATGACAAGAAAAACACTCAACTTCGCTAAGCTTCGGGTAAGTACATTCTCTAGCTCTGTGACCGACTCTTCCGCAGTTGAAACATGCTGAGCTTCCCGTTTTGCGTTCTCCCGTATGTTCTTTTTGCACACTTTTCACAAGTCTTCCGGTTACCCTGTTTAGACGACGTAACCACTGACTTTCCCTTCTTGCTCTAACTACTACTTCCGCTACTAAATTTACGTTTGTCTCCAGGAATTTGCCTCTCCATCGTTCTACGCTTCCACACATCCTCAACATTCCTTGCTGCCGAAAATGCATCATCCATTGTTTCTGCCCGCTTCACCTCCAATTCATATTCCCATGGTAAACCTTTCACGTAGCGATTAATTCGAGCCCGTTCCGTGGGATAAATATTCCCCACAAACGGTAGCATATTGCTAAACTTCTTAGTGTATTCAGCGACAGACAAACTACCCTTCTTTAGAGTAAGAAATTCATCTTCAAGCTTCTCTATGTCCCGGAGGGGACAATGTTTGTTCTTCAAACGGGTAGTAAATTCGGTCCACGACCATTTATAAATCACGTCTTTCCCAAGCAACTCATATAAAGTATTCCACCAGACCAACGCGTCATCCTTCAATAACCGTGAAGCATAATAAACTTTATCCTTTTCGTGACACTTGCTAACCTCCAACACCTGCTCCGTCTCCCGTAACCACCGTATCGTAACCTTGGGTTCAAAACTGCCATAATATTCCGTAGGTTTACATGCAAGGAAAGATTTAAAGGTACACCTCTTTTTATCTTCCGTCCCCACACTATCTTCCTCTGTAAGAGAATCTCCGTTAGTAGGTCTCCAAGAGGAATCCTCCAGAGAAGGATTGGGATGTGGTTCTCCTAACCGAGCATTCATCATCTGACACATGTCTTCTCTCATTTCAGTCTTTAAGTTGCTGATAAGATTTTGTATAGCCTCTAAGGTTACAGGTGGAGGCTACGGCATTGGGTTTGGCATAGCACCCATATTGTCTGCATCATTGACGGGAATACTCCCATGAGATGGAGTATGACTCGCTGCCCGTCCCTCACTTGAAAGGTTATGATCACCGCTCTCCATTTACTATATAAAATAAATAAGATTCATGTTTGTTACTCCACATAAATATGTTTATCAATATATCCGAAAGCTGTAGCATGTGATCTTCCTATGGAACTTGTGTTTCCAAGTACTTCTCTCCTAATTCCCACAACCAAGTTTCCTCAGGTTTCCCTTGTGACTTCACCATTTCCAATGCATATCCTGTGATTATAATAATACGGGCCCAATATTATTTTAACCACCTATATGCTTTGGCTCTGGTGTTATCACAAGACTCCCTGATTCACCGGTTTCTGTGGGTTTCAACACTATAAATTATCGACGCTACCCCGTTGTCTAGTACCCTAGTGCCACTACTTTTCTTACTATTAATCCAATAGTTTAAGCCTAGGATGGTTACCCAACCTAATTCGCTTAAACCATGGCTCTGATACCAAATTGTAACACCCCAAACTTTCACACAATTTTTTTTACCAAACTTATATTACAAATACTGCGTCATACAAACCATTTAATTTTTACAAACGGGGCATCACAAATTCGCATCATAACCATAGTTTAAACCTGTTTATTGCACGCTTTATACACTGAAAGCTACCGTCCCACACCACGCTCTTCTAACTCTTTTCTTGATTACCTGAGTACATAGCATTTTAAAAAAATATACGTAAGACATAATGTCTCGTGAGCAATGTGGGTTTATACCCAAAACAATTTTCTTATATTTCATTCATTCTCAAATTCAACATATTTAATTTCCTATGAGCGCATCCATAGTACTCATTTTCATTTGTGAGCACATTCCTACGAGCGCACCCGTAGGTTTTATACGAGACGCACCCGTATAACTCCTCCCTCGACAGCATGAAACGAATTCATCCATCAAGGTACCAATTAGACAACTACTTCGCGACGGGAGGTACCATCCCAGTAGTGTCTTTTGACCACCCCTACCGCAGCAGGCCGTGATCTTTATCCGGATACTTCTCAACTCATCAACATGCCTCAATCACTTTATTAATTCTCTGTATTTCTCATTTATCATTTTTGTACACATTGTACTTACTATTTCATAGTATTATTTCCAGTTTCACAAAACCATTTACAGTTCCATAGAACCATTTTCATTTTCATTAAACCATTTCAATTTCCATAAAACCATTTTGACTCCCAAAACATCGTGTATAAAATTCATTTCTTTGTATAAAATCCATTTTGCTATGTACTCAAAAATCCACACATTACTCACCTTAGACTTTGCAAAGAATGTCTAAGTGTTCAACGCCTCTTTTCCCCTCCCTTGTTTCTCTATTGTTTGATCCGCACCTACACAAATCATTTGGGTTATGATATGAACTTATATTTTCATGTTTTCATATCATATTAAACTTATAATAATGATGAGGGGATCAAACTACTCAATTAGAGTCATAACGGGAGTGAATTGCATGAATTCGGGTCACACGGGTCGTGTACGGGTCACACGGGTCGTGTACGGGTCATACGGGGTCATGTAAGGCTTGCAAGATGTCCAAACCATCTGTCCCAGGTTACACGGGTCGTGTTAAAACAACACGGTTTGTGTAACTCACTGCAGACCCCATTTTCAGCTCCAGATTTTTGTTCGTTTTTTGCAGTTTTAGTCCATTTCTGGATTCAGTTTGTTTCCAAACTTAACGAAACTTTTCCAATAGGTTCTATTAACCTTCTAGCATGCTAAGAACATATTTTTAATCCCATTAAGTCTTATTTAGTTCATGACTTAATGGTTAAGACCATAGGATGTCAAAAGAGCTCTAAAGAAGCTCATGTGCCATAAATTCTAATACAAGGGTCCATTTCTTTCTATCTTTTATATATATCTTTATATGATCAAGGGGAGATAAATTAGGGGTTTTACAACCCAAAACATACTTCATTAATCACCAATTCATGACTCTCATTATCTATTTCTATGAGTTTCATTCATGGAATCACCAATTCCATTCCACCCTTTCAAATTACCATTTTCCTGCACATTTTTAATCTTTGATCTACTTGGTTCCAACTCAAATCCAATTCAATTAAAGGTTAAAACATGATATTTAGAGTATTACCAAGCCTCCTAAACAACACTTATTACCCCATAAACACTAGAATCAAACCAATATTCACAAACCCAAATTCTAGGGTTCTTGAACAAAATTCTCAATTCCTTTTGCTTCTAATTGTTTCCAAAGGTGGAATTGAGTTCTAATGATGTTTAGAACATGATTCAAAGGTTAGAAACTTAAAACAAAACTCACACAACTTCTGAATTTCGTTTTCACCCATTCAAAATAACTCAAAATGGTTTAACTAGCTTACAAAGGTGAAATTCTCACCTTAGATGACTTGGGAGTCATAATCTTCAAGCTTGGTTCTTCAATTCCTGCTCCAATCACCGCTTCAATTTCTCGTGAACCTCCAGAAGTCGTGCTCTCAAGAAATCTCCAGAACTCTCCACATCTTCTGGGAACTATGGGAGATTTTTCTCCTATTTATAGTTCCAAAATTTTCAATTTCACCCCTCAAGTTCCAATTCTTGAATCATTAACATCATAATCTAATCTTTATTACATGAAGTTTCATTTCTTATATTATTGCCCTACAAACACAAAATATTTTACACCAAGGTCCAAATCATGGCAAAAGACTAATTTGCCCTTTTTCACAACTTTACCATTACACACGCTTATTTTACATTTTATTGAAAAAATTTTTGGGTTCTTACAAGTAAGTTCCCAAGACGTTTGAGCAGACCCCAAAAAGAGCCTTGAAATTCCACCAGTTAAATTATTAATATTACATATATAATCATTCATGGTTAAATCACCATGTAAGAATTTGTGATTAACTGATAGATAATCATTTATGATCAAGTAACTTGGGTAATTGTATGTAGGAGTGTAAGGATTGATTTGACGTGAGGAAAAATAGGACCATAAGACTGAACAAGTGATCAAGGTGTCAAATGATTCATATATGTGAGTATGTGCAATATGATCCTGCTCCGAGGACATGGTGACCCGAGCAATGCGTAAAGCTCAATACACCTCACATTGTGAGTTCACTTACAAATGATCTAGCACCAAACTATATATAGGGAGTCACATTACAAGTCATATAACATAATACACAAGTACAAGTAATAAAACATAGCCTATAATCATCCAATAAATGAAGAGCTTTGCACCAACATTCTCCCCCTCAAAGGTCGGAATGGATGACGTGGCGCAACACCGAGAATGAGCAACTAGCTGAACTGATGACGATGATGATGCAATGTGTAGAAACGAATCCTCGAATCTCAATACATCGGTAAACTCCGAACGCGAGCCCTAGGATAGTGGTGAAAATATAACCATGCTATAGAGGACCTCCAAAACCTCAAGCAACCAAATGTAATCCCAAGTTAAGCATAAGTGTCAAGGAAACCCATTTCGGAATCGAAATCCAAATCACCTCATAAACGTGAAAAACTCCCCCTCTTCGTGTCATCAGACTCCAAAAAAAATATGACCGTAAAGTAATCCGTCAAAGTAATAATCGCTAAAAAAACATCATGTAAATAATCCAAAATCTCAATTCTCAACCAAACACGATCGAGAAATACCGAAGTCAAGAGTCAATATTGCTTAAGTCATCACGCCAAATAAACGTCAAAGTATATGGAGACTAAAAACAATACCCAACGTCGATAAATCTCTCACAGACTTTGCTAAAAATCGTCGACTTTGAATAACGACATTTCATCTTTCGAATGACCATTCCTTATTCTCCCCCTTTTTATGATCTAAATATAGACCATAAAAATATGAATGTACATGAGAATGTGCTCATCCAGGTAAACCAAGCTAAGACTCCCCCATGACTTGTGCAAAAATATTAACGTCTAAAAATTTTCCTTGACTTGTAAAAATTCATGAAATCCAAAAATATATATGTGTTGTTCATCCGCCATTTATTACTGTTCAACCCCTAATTTTTTTTTTCCGATCATAATATGATGTCCGAGAAAAAATTTGCAATCCGAGGCACTTCGGATCCGAATCATGCCACTCGAGTTGAAAGAATTAGCTCAATGAAAATTAGCTAAGTAAAATTCTTAGCAATCCAAAAATAGTTTGCAAATTCAGCCCCAGTTCAAACAACCCAAAAAGCTGTTCAGTTCTAGTTTTAGTTTAGCCCAATTAGGAGTAGGTATGTGTAGCCCGATAAAAGGACTCCGAAGGGTAACATGGGTTGGGTCGGAATTTGTTTTATGGTTTGGTTCAGAATCAATTTCAAATGTCGATTACGAAGTTAACGTCGTCTTCTTCAATTGTTTCGGAATTTGTTTTAACGTCGTCTTCTTCAATTGTTTCATCCCTCTTCCCATCGAAGTCGGTTCTCCACCTTCTTCTCCGATTGAATCCCAAAACCAGTGAAGCCATCACTCATCGAAGTCGGCCATCGATGATGTTGAATAATGTTTTTATGTTTTTATGTGACCATCACTGAAATAAGTCGAAATGTTTTTTAACAATTATTATCAGTATTTCAGGTTGCATGGATTCAAGATCGAACGTGAAGAAAAACAAAACACAGAAATCCAAATTGCTTCAGCAATCGCGACGCGACGGCAAGGGTGGTCGCGACCCGAAGACCCATCGCGACCCGACAGCACATTTGTCGAGACGTGAAGAGAAGCAAGACAGAAGACCAAAATCCTTCAGCGATCGCGACGCGACGAAGGACATGGTCGCGACGCGAAGACTCCAAACGCGACACCACCAACCTTCTAATCGCGAGACTACCAACCCAACGCACTAACCAGTGGCCGACCAAAAGCACTCGACAGCCGCACCTTCGCGACGCGACGCCATGTCTGGTCGCGACACGATGCCTGTAGTTCAGCAGTATAAATTGAAGCTCACCTCTTGCCATTCTAACACACAACACACAACATATACATCAACCAAGCTCCATACACTCTTACCCACGACCAGAAACCTCAAGACTCTCAAATTTCTGCATTTGGCATCAAGAACTAAACCGCACAACCGCAAGAAACAAGACATCCTCCCGACACCAAAACTTCAAACCTCTAAATAACCTCTACCCGACACCAAACTTCAAACCTCCAAACAACCTCAACCCGACACCAAAGATCACCAAAACCTCATCCTACCGAAAAGAACAAGAAATCGACACATCAAGAAAACTCCACGTTCTTCCGTCATCGATAAGTTCTTTTGAAATTATAATTCCAATAATTTATCTTTGTCGTTATTGATTTATTTAAACTGTTATAAATCAACTGTACCAAATATCCAATACATCCGAATTGAACCGTGACAACCAAACATATGTGGACTGTATTTATCCGAGACATCTAACTTTTAATTTCTAACCTTTTTATTTATTGTAAAAACACTTTATCGTTGATAATGGCGTTTATTACATCTAACATCTAACTTCTAACTTCTAATCTTTTTATTTATTGTAAAAACACGTTATCGTTGATAATGGCGTTTATTACATATAACCTCTAACTTCTAACATTTACTTTATTTACCGCTTTCTGTCTATTTAAATACTGTCTAGTTTAGATTTACCGCTTTATTTTATTCCGCAACTCTTATTTATTCCGCATATTATAGATAAAATACACATCTGTCACACAGTAATCGGCTTAAAAACCTTACTCGTGGAGATCAACAATCGTATTTTCAACAATTGGTATCAGAGCTCGTGTGATTTAATCTGAAATTTTTGTCGAAAACTTTTGTGTAGCGTTTTTATAAACCACCAATAAGTTTTCTTTAAAAATTTCATCTTTATATCACTTGTTCAAAAATATATATATATATATATATATATATATATATATATATATATATATATATATATATATATATATATATTAAAAAAAAACATTTAAAAATTACTTGTGTGATTTATTTTGAAAATTTTTGTCGAAAACTTTTGTGTAGCGTTTTCATAAACCACCAATAAGTTTTCTTTAAAAACTTTCTTTTTAACATCACATTTTCGTTAACAAAAAAAAAACAAAAATGTCTTCCGCAAACTACTCAAACATAAATTCTGTATCTATTGCTAACAGTATAGGTTCAGGAACTCGAGCACCCATTCTTATTCCCGAAGAATATAAATCATGGGTAGGTCGTATGAATCTTCATCTCAACTCTATAAGTGAAGATGTGTGGAAATGTGTAGACGGATCTCTACCAGATAACATGACCTCTCTTACGAGTAACTTGGATATACTGAATGAAACGAAGAAACTTGAACTTCAAGCCAAAAAGGAGCTTGTGTCTGGAATACCCCACAGTATTCTAAGTCAAATGAATGATATAATCCTTTTAACTGCAAACCAAATTTGGCAAACGTTGAAAAATCGTTTTGAAGGAAATGAGAGAATCATTGGAAACAAGAAAACATCTGTTTTAAACGAATTTGACAACTTCAAAATGTTTTCACATGAGACCATCCATGATGCTCATGACAGTTTCAATCTCATTACCATCAAAATGAATAATTTAGGCATTAAAAAGTCACAGCATGAGATAAACCTCAAATTTTTAAACAACCTTTATGAAAGCTGGAAAATGGTCAAACTCATCATTCAGGGAAATCCGGCAATTCATACTGAATCTTTGTACAATCTGTACGGAGAATTACAATCGTCTGAATCATCGATTGACCCACCAACGTCTACTTCTTTTGGAGGACCACTTGCTTTGTTGTCAACATCCTCTCAAAACCAAACACATTTTCATGATCAAAGTCAAATTGATTTAAATCAAAACCAAGCTTTTTCAAATAATTCTTGTGACTTGTCTGATCCAAATAATGAAGCTGATTACCAACAATTATGTGCTTTGGTAGCAAACACTAATCTCGAGAGATTTTTGCCACATCATAATCAATCAAACTTCAGACCAAATTTTCAACAAAGATCCACTTTTGGACAAAACTTTCAGAATCGCGGTTTTCAAAATAATAACAACTCTTATAATAACCAAAGTTCTGGATTTCAGCAAAATCATTCAAAACCATCTCAACAGAAACAAACATCTGAAAGACCACCCGTTAAGAGCCAAAAGGCTGACAATAACGATGATGATGATGACGTAATCATTTGTCACAAATGCAAAGGACTAAATCATTATGCCCGAGATTGTCGAGCCAAAGTCAAGGTCAAAGACTCAGCCTACTATGCTCAAAAAGCCGAAGAGCTGAAGAAACAAGAACAGAAAGCAAAGCAAAAAGCTTTGATGGCATTTCACGAACCTAGCGTGGAATACTGGCCAACTGCTGATGATGAAATAGATACTGAACCAGCTCAGTCAAACTTCTGCTTCATGGCTGACAATGAACCAACCACAAGAGCTCCATATGTCATCGATCAGGTATGGTCTATGATCTCAGATCTCGGTCTTTCAAGAACACCATTTGAGTCCCACATGACTAAGATTGAGAACAGTCTAAAAGCTGATCTCAGACTGTATCATGACACAATAGTCAAATCTGATATCTACAAATCTGAATTACAAACCTTGCAACTCAGATTTGGAGAATCCACAAGGACTAGAGACAAACTTGAAAGAGACATTGAACGAAAATCTGAAGAAAATAATCACGTCCTAGAATAATTAAATGAAGCTCTAAAACAAAAAAGGGACTTAGAAATAAAAAATCAATCTGTTATTTCACCTGAAATAAAAGATACCTTAGAAAAGGAAGTCCTTCAGTTAAAACAAAAAATTCAAGATTTAACTGACAAAAACACTAGTTTAAATCTAAAACTAGATGATTCTTCAAAGCAAATCAAATTTCTTGAATCCGAAAATCAAAGATTTCAAGGAAAACTGGATTCTATCAATATTGCCAGAAAATTGAGTGATGATGTTTTCACTAAAGCAAACAACTTAGGAACTGGCAAAATTGATACGAATTATAAACCGGGAATTGGAAGAGAATCCTTTGAAAATGAAGAGACCGAAAAGAAAAATGGGAAAATTTGTGAAAACTCTAAATCGCCTCTACCAGATTTCTTCTTATCTGCTAATGAGGACGATTCAGATGATGAAACAGTTATCAACTGCAGTCCAGATGATACTTCTTTCAACAAATCATTCAAAAAGGTTGTAAAATCCGAATCAGACTCTGCTAGTTCAGTAACTCATCAATTGAGATCTACTAAACTAACAAGGAATGATGGCACAATCAAACTTGAAAATTTCTTAAATGGAGAAAATTTTGATCATCAAAATGGTAGTACTTCTGTTCCAACAGTCTTTCCCTCTTTAAACTCAACCTTTATTGGAAAGAACAATCTGGGACAAAAGTATTCAAAGAAACAACAGACAAATAAACAACCCATTCAAGCAGTCTTTAAACCAAAAGAACAAAGCAAGCCCATTGTTTTCAAAGAAACCCAAGAGAAACCTTTGAAACCAGTCGCTGTGCCACAAAAACAAACCTTTAATCCAAAAAAAAACCATTTCAAAAACCGATTCAAAATCGCTTTCAAGAGATAAACTTCAATCTCTCAAGGAACTTTCAGAAACAATCATTTCACCAAATTCCATTCCATCATCAAAGTGTTTTCCAAAACCATTCAGATCCCAGATACAAAGAAAGGTTATCAAACAGATCTTCACATATAGGATACTTTTCACAAAACCAAAAATCATTTCAAATGACAGGTTTTCAAAAACAAATCTCACTTTGGGAAAATCTAATAAATCAACTTAAACCTAAACCATTCCGTCCAATCAACAAATATTACAATGATTCCAAATTATCAAAAACCATTAACAAATCAGGACCCACCATGGTTTGGGTACCTAAAATTTCTGTCTAATTGCAGGCACTTTGTGCTGGAGAGCCCAAGGATGGCACATGGTATATCGATAGTGGCTGCTCCAAGCATATGACAGGAAACCAGAGCTTTCTACGAGACTTCAAACCTACAGAATCCAAACAAGATGTGACTTTTGGAAATAACATGACTGCAAAAATCAAAGGTTATGGAAACATAACAAATGGTCACTTCACCATCAAGAAAGTAGCCTACGTTGACGGACTGAAACAAAACCTAATCAGCGTATCACAACTCTGTGACAACAATCATGAAGTTCTTTTCACCAAACAACGAAGCATAATCACATATGCCAAGACCAAAGCCATTATAGTTAATTCTGATCGTTTAGGCAACATGTATCCACTAGATATGGACCTTATCTATGGAAAACCAGACATCTGTCTCTTGTCCAAAGCTTCTGCTGATATTAGTTGGTTGTGGCATCGTCGTCTTTCCCATCTCAACTTCGGCTACATCAACAAGTTGATTGCAAATGATCTTGTTCGCGGACTGCCACTTCTGAAACTTGATAATGAAACTCTTTGTGCAGCGTGTGAAGGAGGAAAACTGTCCAAATCCTCTCATAAAAGCATTCCTGAATCTAGTGTATCCGAACCACTAGAATTACTGCACATTGATCTTTGCGGCCCTGCAAAAACCCAAAGCATAAAAGGGAAGAAATACATCCTTGTTATTATTGATGATTACTCACGCTTTACTTGGGTTTTCTTTTTAAGGCTAAAGTCAGAAGCACCTGAAGAAATAATCAACTTCATCAAACATATTGAACTAAAGCTCAAACGACCAGTTCGAAGAATCCGAAGTGATAATGGTTTAGAGTTCAAAAACATAACTCTAGACTCATTTCTCAAAAACAAAGGCATCGAACACAACTTCTCAGCCCCTTACACTCCTCAACAAAATGGCGTTGTTGAAAGAAAGAATCGAACTCTGTGCGAAGCTGCAAGATCAATGCTCATCTTTGCTGATCTGCCACAATACTTCTGGGCAGAAGCAATAGCCACAGCTTGCTACACTCAAAATCGTTCTTTAATCCATAAACAACTTCATAAAACACCATATGAAGTCATTAACAACCGAAAACCAAACATCAAATTCTTTCATATTTTTGGTTGTCGATGCTTCATAAAGAATAACAAATATCACCTTTCAAAATTTGAATCAAGATCAGACGAAGGAATTTTCCTTGGTTACTCTTTTACCTCAGCTGCTTATCGAGTACTGAACAAACGTACTAGAGTAATTGAAGAAAGTACCGATATTCATTTCGATGAATTTTATGTCAGGAAATTGGATCGTAAACATTTTGGTTCTAAAATGATCGATAATATTTTTCAAAATCCAATTCAACAAATGCCTTCTACGGACATAGAAATTGATCTTGATTTACTTTTTGAACAACCCAAAACCGCTTATAGTTCTGAATTTCTAACATCTTCTACAATTCCTACAGGAACCTCAGATGCAGAAACTTCACAATCAAACCAAGAAAATACAGATCAAGTCGAGGGGGAATTACCAACACTAAATCCCTCTTTGAACACTCCCAATCCACCTGTCCAAAATGATCCCAGTGCATCATCTATGGGGGAACCTTCTTTATCTCATTATCACCCTATAATCCAAAAAGACATATCTGACAACAACCAAAATCTATTCCCAACAGAATCACCTGACCAAGAAGAACAATGGGACATAGAAACACCAATCGAAATACCTGAAAAAACTCGCCTAAACAAATGGACCAGAAATCATCCTGCAGAACAAATTATAGGAGATCCCAATTCTGGTATTCAAACAAGAGCCGCTACCTCAAATGAATGTTTATACGGAGCATTCTTATCCATGACCGAACCCAAAACCATCCATTCAGCTCTCAAAGATCCAGACTGGGTCAAAGCCATGCAAGAAGAATTAGCTGAATTCGAAAGAAACCAAGTATGGGATCTTGTTCCTACTCCTCCCGATGTTACTGTAGTAGGTTCAAGATGGGTTTTCAGAAACAAAACTGATGATCAAGGCATAGTCTGTCGAAACAAAGCAAGACTTGTCGTCAAGGGCTATTCTCAACAAGAAGGAATCGATTACGATGAAACTTATGCTCCAGTTGTAAGACTTGAAGCCATTCGTATCTTTCTAGCATATGCAGCACACAAGAACTTCAAAGTTTACCAAATGGATGTAAAATGTGCATTTTTACATGGAGAGATTGATCGTGATGTGTATATTCAACAACCTCCAGGTTTTGAAGACCCACAGTTCCCAAATCACAGTTTTAAGTTACAAAAAGCAGTTTACGGCTTAAAACAAGCACCTCGTGCCTGGTATTCAACATTGTCAACATTTTTAGAAGAATCAGGATTCAAAAGAGGTTCAATTGATCAAACTCTCTTTCGTAAAATATTTAATAAACATCTGTTAATCGTTCAAATATATGTCGATGACATTATTTTTGGTTCTACTGATGAATCCTTGAGTATCAAGTTTGCAGATTTGATGAAGAGCAAATTTGAGATGAGCATGATAGGAGAAATGACTACTTTTCTTGGACTACAAGTCAAACAATCATCAGATGGAATTTTCATCAATCAAGAAAATTATGTCAAAAATCTTCTAACTCGTTTTTCTCTTGACAAATCAAATACAGCAAAAACCCCAATGGCCCTTGGTTACAAATTAGATGCAGACTTAAATGGCAAGCCTGTTGATCAAAAGAAATATCGAGGAATGATAGGATCACTCCTATACCTCACAGCCAGCAGACTCGACATCATGTTTTCTACATGTGTCTGTGCCAGATACCAAGCCAATCCTATGGATTCTCATGCTATAGCTGTAAAAAGAATTTTCAAATATCTTAAAGGAACTCCATCTCTTGGCCTTTGGTATCCAGCTAACTCTGATTTTCAGCTTAATGCCTTCACCGACTCCGACTATGGAGGATGCAGACTAGACAGAAAAAGCACATCTGGTTCTTGCCAATTTCTAGGAGGCAGACTGGTAAGTTGGACTTCAAAGAAACAATCATGCGTGTCCACTTCAACCGCAGAAGCTGAATATGTAGCTGCCGCAAGCTGTTGTTCACAAGTCATGTGGATGCAAACTCAATTACGTGACTATGGCTACAAAGTATCACAAATTCCCATATTTTGTGACTCAACCAGCGCAATTGCCATTTCTCACAATCCCGTGCACCATTCCATGACAAAGCACATCGACATTCGATATCATTTCCTCAAAGACAACATACAAAAAGGTCATATCGAATTGCACTTCATAAACACCGAAGATCAAATTGCCGATGTCTTTACTAAGGCTCTAGACGAAACCAAGTTTCAATACTTCCTAGGCCGTCTAGGAATGTTGAATCCAGATAACATCCATCCCTAATCTCTTACTTTTTGTTTGTACAAAAGAGTGTTTACTTTCATTCAAATAACAAAAAAAAAATCCAAAAACATTCAAATAACAAAAATTTTACCAAAAACATTCAAATAACCAAAATTTTCAAAAAACATCCACATAATCAAAAATCACAAAAAATTAGGATATAGTTTTATCTATTTTATTTACAAAACCATGTGATTAACATCTTCGTGACTAAATTTTCAGACACTTATGCTCGATGAATGTTCTCAGTAATATTGATTCTTAATTAAAGAGAAGGTTCAAACTTCAAACACTTTTGTTATGTACATTCTCCTATTCCCTTTGAATTTATTTCAATTATAAACGATTTTATCTATTAAGGGACATAAGATCAGGAGATTCAGATGAAAACCAAACCCATGTGAGAAATTGTGCCTCGTCTTTAAATGCTAAGTGGAATTCATTTCTGTGAGCAAAGGTGTTTTCATTATGACTTATAGGATTTATACTCTTATACCGTGATGCTAATCTCATTTTTGCTTCGATATCAAAATGACCAGGGACGATACTTTCATTTTCTTATATATTAGACAAACTGTCTATTATATCACCTATCCCTATCCTCAATCAAACCACTTCAAAGAAAAGCTTCATCATCTGGCATAACGAATCTGACAAATGAAGAAACAACAAAGTCATATCCAACAAATGCTGTCAACAAATCCCAATTGGTAACCATATCAGATATCTTTTACACAATGTGTATTCGCACAAATCAAGAAAAGATAAAAACAAAGGTGAACACTTCACCAAAGAAAAGGAAGATTTACAACAACATCCATCAAGACAGACATCTCTCAAAATTTTCCAAGCAACGGATTCTCAAAAAGCTTTATCAAATATAGCTGTCAAAACCAAAGATTTACTGGGATACTGTAGCCTTCATAATTGAATATTTATAGTTGCAAACTGCACTATGAATATTTCTAAACCCCTCTACATGTATTTCCCGACGGAGAGAGAGTGAACATCAATGGCATGAATGAAGAAACCCTGAGAGTAATGCCGAAACCAGTCTTATTTGATTGATTATCTAATATGAAGACCAAGTGACTAAAGTATATAAGTATAAATCCACATTAACCATAAGTCAACACCTTCAAACTGAGAGATATCACTCATCTTTAGTGATTATACACCAGTTCTGCACCCAGAACAAACAAACACCTCAGTCAATTGTGAGCTATACCTATGAGAATTCATCTGAATCGACCTATTAAGATCACTTGTCGTCTTTATAAATGCTATAAAATCTTAAGGAATATTATGAAAATACATATACAAAAACCTTTTAATAATCGAACTCGAGACTTTGATTCAGGAACAAATATTCTTGACAAACATTTTTCAAAACATAAGTAAAGTCTAGTCACACTCTTTCAAAACAAGTGATATGGTTCTATAAATGTCTTATCCAAATCTCAAGAATTTCAATCAAACATTTTTCTCCTCATTTCATTAATGATCACATAGGGGGAAATTGTTGAATAATGTTTTTATGTTTTTATGTGACCATCACTGAAATAAGTCGAAATGTTTTTTAACAATTATTATCAGTATTTCAGGTTGCATGGATTCAAGATCGAACGTGAAGAAAAACAAAACACAGAAATCCAGATTGCTTCAGCAATCGCGACGCGACGGCAAGGGTGGTCGCGACCCGAAGACCCATCGCGACCCGACAGCACATTTGTCGAGACGTGAAGAGAAGCAAGACAGAATACCAAAATCCTTCAGCGATCGCGACGCGACGAAGGACATGGTCGCGACGCGAAGACTCCAAACGCGACACCACCAACCTTCTAATCGCGAGACTACCAACCCAACGCACTAACCAGTGGCCGACCAAAAGCACTCGACAGCCGCACCTTCGCGACGCGACGCCATGTCTGGTCGCGACGCGATGCCTGTAGTTCAGCAGTATAAATTGAAGCTCACCTCTTGCCATTCTAACACACAACACACAACATATACATCAACCAAGCTCCATACACTCTTACCCACGACCAGAAACCTCAAGACTCTCAAATTTCTGCATTTGGCAACAAGAACTAAACCGCACAACCGCAAGAAACAAGACATCCTCCCGACACCAAAACTTCAAACCTCTAAATAACCTCTACCCGACACCAAACTTCAAACCTCCAAACAACCTCAACCCGACACCAAAGATCACCAAAACCTCATCCTACCGAAAAGAACAAGAAATCGACACATCAAGAAAACTCCACGTTCTTCCGTCATCGATAAGTTCTTTTGAAATTATAATTCCAATAATTTATCTTTGTCGTTATTGATTTATTTAAACTGTTATAAATCAACTGTACCAAATATCCAATACATCCGAATTGAACCGTGACAACCAAACATATGTGGACTGTATTTATCCGAGACATCTAACTTTTAATTTCTAACCTTTTTATTTATTGTAAAAACACTTTATCGTTGATAATGGCGTTTATTACATCTAACATCTAACTTCTAACTTCTAATCTTTTTATTTATTGTAAAAACACGTTATCGTTGATAATGGCGTTTATTACATATAACCTCTAACTTCTAACATTTACTTTATTTACCGCTTTCTGTCTATTTAAATACTGTCTAGTTTAGATTTACCGCTTTATTTTATTCCGCAACTCTTATTTATTCCGCATATTATAGATAAAATACACATCTGTTACACAGTAATCGGCTTAAAAACTTTACTCGTGGAGATCAGCAATCGTATTTTCAACAGATGACTTCGTATCGAAGCCAAACAACGCTTCGTCTTCTTACCAAGAAGAGTCTCATCGACCCACATCGGATCCGAAGAGCATGGATCTCACTTCCCATTCCCGTTATCTTCTTCATCCCCTTCGATGATTCTAAACATCGTTATTTCTTTCAACACAGTTCAAGAACAGATAATTGATAAAAAAACAAGCTGCAAAAATGTTTGAGATGGAGAACTGAACTAGGTAAGCATTACAAACCAATAAATCAAAGATGAGAATGTTGGGTACGGATCGGGACACATCCCTTCTTTGCTTCTTACTGATCGTCCCTACGACTAAGTACTTCAAACAAACGATCAATACTCACAACTGTCTAGACTAGAGAGAAATACAAAGAATAGATAGAAAATCACAAGGATATAAAGTGGTTGACTTGGAAATGAGTCAAGCTACGTCCACTTTGAGAAACCGAGAGAATTTCATTAATAAACTTCAATGTTTACAAGAGAGATACTGAGATTTTTTCACAATGCTCACAACCCGAACATTGGATTTCTACCACTCGATATATTTTGACACACATCCTAATGAAGGATAATGAGATTTATATAAGCAAATACGGAATATTGAATACGGAAGGTCTTGGGCGGGAAATGTCAACTAGGCCTGAGCACCTAGTCGCTTTTTAGTCTGAGAAACGACTATACCATGCTCCCTATGCTGCGCTAAAACTATGATATTGTGCCCTCGCTCATTCCTAATGTATTATAACAACAGATGTGATAATACCAAGGAAGGGTATGACCGAAGACTCCTTCTCCGATAGGATAACCCTCCTTGGATGGCGCTGATGTAGGGAAACTCTTCATCTTCTTCTTCGGTCGCTTCCTCAACCCCCTTAACGCCCTCAAAGCCAAATAAAAGGACAACGACAACACAATCAACTACACCTCTTACGAAATGCTCTCCGTCTATGTCTGGAGGTGCGTGTGTAAAGCTCGTAACCTCCCCGACGATCGAGACACAAAGCTATACATCGCCAACCACGACCGCGCTCGTCTCCCACATCCCTCCCGTCGGGTTGCTTCGGGAACGTCATATTCATCACGACTCCGATAGCAGTTGCGGGTGAGCTAATGTCGAATCCTACCTGGTATGCCGCCGATAAAATTCACGATGGTTTAGCGAAGACAGACAACGATTATCTAAAATCGGCACTCGATTACCTAGAATTACAGCCTGATTTGAAGGCTCTGGTTCGTGGTGCTCATTCCTTTAGATGCCCTAATATCAAAATCGGAATAACGATCTGGCTAGACTTCCGATTCACGACGTTGATTTCGGTCGGGGCCGGCCGATATTTATGGGTCCTGGCGGAATTGCCTATTAAGGGCTGAGTTTTGTGTTACCAAGTCCGATTAACGACAGGAGCTTGTCGATTGCAATTTCGCTACAAGTTGAACACAACTCTTACGAAATGCCGTTTTCCTTTTATTTGGCTTTGAGGGCGTTGAGTTGGTCTCGTGTTATTAAAAATTACAGGTTGAACCGGAAATGACGATTGAAGGTTGAATCGGAGAAGAAAAGCGTCGGCGGGGACGATGCCCCTTTGCCTAGTCTACAGTTCCTGCCATGTCACTAGTGATGTCACAAGCCATGTCATATACCACGTGGTAAGGCATCTGCCTGTATGTCATTGTAACTGGCAAAATTGGGTTAAGAGACTAAAGAAATAGGTCAATCTCATCTTGGTACCCTTGGAAAACCAAAAAAAAAAAAAAAACACTTTAGGAATGTTTTAAACTAGAAGCTGAAAATTCGATGGATTAGAATATTATTTTGAATCAAGAACCGAGACATACAACTATATCACTAAATCAGTCCTCTTTTATTGATAAGAACCAGATTTAACATACAAATACAAGTAAACCTCACTACATAACACTCACACTCACCTAGATCTAACCTATTCTAACTAAACCTAACATATTTCTGATACATCTCGAAAATAAGCAAGAGAAGAAAGAACTCAAGGTGTGAACGCATAGCAGATGAGAAGAACGAGAGAGAGAGAGAGAGAGACGAGAGGGAGAGAAATCTGATGTAAAACATGTCCAAATAACTCCATTCAGCCAATATATACAACCGGGTAAAATCGACCCGGTATGATCCGCGAAACTAGCTCCATCAACCCGGAATTGACAGCAACCCATCAGCAACTTGACCCATCAGCTTTAAGCCCACAATCAGCAACTATTCTGCCCATTTTAGCTTTAGTTTAACCCATCTCCTACACAATAAACAAAACAAGTTAATAATATAAAAAATAAATAGAATTTCCTTTCAGATTGAACAATTGCTAGAAATATTTTCATATTTCAACACCCTCCCTCAATCTGAGCCGGAAATGCATTATACAAACCGAGTTTTTCTGACAAAACATTATGCTGACTAACACCAAGAGGCTTGGTGAGAATATCAGCAATTTGTTCTAAAGAGTTAACCTTTACCGCCTTGATTACACCCTCAGAAACTTTATCTCTTACCAAGTGGATATCGATCTCTATGTGTTTTGTTCTTTCATGTAGCACTGGATTTAAAGACAAAAGAATAGCAGATTGATTATCACAATATAAACTGACTGGAACCTTGTACTTAAGACCTAAATCTTTCATCAACTTAAGTAACCACAAGACTTCACAAGTCACTATTGCAAGAGCTCTATATTCAGACTCAGTAGAAGATCTTGAAACAGTTGACTGTTTTTTACTTTTCCATGAAACCAAACTATTACCCAAAAACAAACAATACCCAGTTATAGAACGTCGTGAATTTACACATTTAGCCCAATCAGAATCTGCCCAAGCAGTTAATAACAAGTCACTACTCTTTGACACTAAAACTCCTTTTCCTGGACAAAGTTTTAAATACCTCAACACACGAATTGCAACTTTCAAATGTGACTTTCTTGGAGCATACATAAACTGACTTAAAGTCTGAATAGTAAAAGAAATATCAGGTCTAGTATTAGTCAAGTAAATCAGTTTTCCAACTAATTTTTGATATTCTGTGACATTTTCCAGCAAATCATCATCCCCACTAGAACCACTACTAGAAACAGTGACATTTACATCCAAAGGAGTTCTAATGGTTTTTGAAGCTAAGAGTCCAAACTCATACAACAATTCCAAACAATATTTACGTTGTGACCAACATAACCCATTATTAGTTTTTACAATTTCAATTCCAAGAAAATATCTTAAGACTCCTAAATCTTTAATCAAAAACTGAGATTTCAAAAAAACTTTAACAGATTCTATTTCTTGCTCATTATTTCCAGTTAGCACAATATCATCAACATATACTAAAAGTACAACAAACACATCTTTATCCTGTTTTGTATATAACGAAAAATCATTTTTACTTTGCACAAAACCAAATTTTTGTAGAGAAGATGTAAGTTTTTCATTCCACTTTCTAGGAGCCTGTTTTAAACCATATAACGATTTAACAAGTTTGCACACTTGTTTATCATTTTTTGAAAAATATCCAGGTGGTAAAGCCATATAAACTTCTTCTTCAAGTGTACCATACAAAAATACGTTATTAACATCCATTTGATAAAGATTCCAGTTAAATTGAACAGCCATTGCAATAACACACCTAACAGTGGTAAGCTTAGCAACAGGGGAGAAAGTCTCATCAAAGTCAAGACCTTCTCTTTGACTGTAACCTTTAGCAACAAGTCTAGCTTTAAAACGTTCTATTTCACCAGTGGACTTGTACTTAATTTTAAACACCCATCTACAACCAATGGGTTTGCGCCCCTTTGGTAAATCAGTTATTATCCAAGTTCCATTTCTATTTAAAGCTTCCATTTCATCGTTCATTGCTCTAACCCAATTTGGATCCTTAACAGCTTCATCAAAACTGTTAGGCTCATAAGACTTATTTAAAGTAGCAGTAAAACAAGCAGAAACAGAATCAAGATGAGCATAACCAACTGACTTTTCTATACCAAACCTATACTTCCCTTCTACAAGAAAATCATCATACTTTGAAGGAATTCTGCTATTCCTACTAGACCTCCTAAATCCTAAAGCACGAGTTCCTAAGGCATCATCAAATTGAGGTGGTTCAGAATTTTCAAGTGTTGATGTTCCCTCAGGAAAGTTAGAAACTTCAACATAATGTTCATTTCTATCCTCCGACTCGGTTGCGAGAGCTCTTTCACCATCCTGAACCAAAGGAAAGATGATAGTTTCAGTATTACCTTGAATACAAACATCATTGGGATTCTCGGGACTGGAACAATTAGGAACAGTTTGATATAAACAATAAAAAAAATTTGAATGATTTATTTCAGAATTGGACAAATCAGAAACGCCTTTTGAGGTTGTCAGTTTAAGAGGAAAAACTGACTCATAGAACCGCACATCTCTGGAAAAGAAAACAGATTTATCATCAAGACTTAACAATTTATAGCCCTTCTTTTCATTAGAAAAACCAATCAAAGCACATTTTTCAGACCTAGAAGCAAATTTATCTGAATTATTTAATTTGGTTGCAAAACACAAACATCCAAAAACTCTTAAAAAATCAAAATTTGGTTCAGCTTTATACACCATTTCAAAGGGTGACTTACCATTTAAAACTGAAGTGGGAGTTCTATTTATTAAAAACGTTGCAGTTAAAATAGTTTCCCCCCATAAATTCAAAGGTAATCAAGATTGAAAAAGTAAAGACCTTGCAACATTCATCAAGTGTCTATGTTTTCTTTCTACAATCCCATTTTGTTGAGGTGTATAAACACATGTTGTTTGATGCAAGACACCCTCTTTTTCAAAAAAAAACATTTAACCTTTGAATTTACAAATTCGGTTCCATTATCTGATCTAAAAATTTTCACAGTCTTAGAAAACTGCAGTTTTAACATGTTAAAAAAGACAACAATTTTTTCAAACACTTCGTCCTTAGTTCTCAACAGATAAACCCAAACAGCCCGAGAATAGTCATCAACAACAGTTAGAAAATACTTGAAACCATCTCTAGTTGACACACGATAGGGCCCTCATACATCAATATGAACAAGATCTCCTAGACTAGACGACTTATGAGAACTTAACGGAAATGGCTCACGTGTTTGTTTAGCCCTATGAAACACTTCACACATAGAAATATGGTCATTTCCTAGATTTAACTTGTTTTTTAGTACACTAAGAACTTTATCAGAAGGATGACCAAGTCTATGGTGCCATGTCATCTTAGAAACATAACAAACAGACAAAGAAGAACTATTATTACAACTAACATGATTATTATCTAAGAAATATAAGCCTCCAGAGACTTTACCAGTCGTCACAATGGGATCGGTTTGTAAATCCTGAGTATTACAGATATAACAATTATTTTCATCAAAATAAACTCCTACTCTACTATCACGAGCAAGTTTGTAGACCGAAAGCAAGTGAACTTTAAATTCTGGAACAAATAAAACATCTTTTAAAATAAGTGATGGGAAAACTTTCAAATCTCCGATTTTAGAAATTTTAGCTTTTGTCCCATTTGGATGGTCCACACTCATTTCTAAGTCTGAAACATCAACAAAATTTTCAAAATTTGTAAAATTTCCAGTCATATGTTGTGTTGCTCTAGAGTCTACAACCCACTCACGATAGCCCAAAGCATAACTGACAGAATTATATGCAAAAAACTTATTTGACATATTAGATATACCTGCCATATTAGCAGATACATCCTCAAAGGAAGACTTTTCTTTTATCAGTCCTAAAATTTTAGATACTTGCTCATTTGTGAATTGCAAAGACATCTTATTATCATCAACAGAAGAAACAGATTTATCAGAAGTAACAACATTAGCAGTAGATTTGTTTTGTGAATTATCATCATTTTTTGACTTAAAATCTTTTGGAAAACCAATGAGTTTATAACACCTTTCAATAGTATGCCCTTTCATATTACAATGTTTACAAACTAAGTTTACGTTTTTATTACCAAATTTCTTTTTAACATCAGGTCCTTTAGCAACAAAAACAGAACTTTGACTTTTGCTAGAATTACTAATAGAAGAACTACTCTTAAGTGATTCTTCTCTAGAAATGGTAGCAAAAGCAGATTGCACACTAGGTAATTGTTCTTGCATTAAAATATTACTTCTAATTGAATTATAACTCTCATTTAATCCCATTAAAAATTGAAACAACTTTAGTTGATTAGAAAATGACTATCGATCCTTAGAAGCATCACAAGTACACTCGCTTATTTTAGACAAAGAATCAAACTCTTTCCAAAGACCATTTAAACTGTTGAAGTAATCAGAAACATTTTCAGAACCCTGAGTATGCATATTTATTTTTTGAAAGGCATTAAAAACAACAGATCCATTAATTTTTTCATATGTTTGCCTTAACTCAATCCACAACTCACAAGCATTTTCAGACAAACTATACACAGAAGATATATTTTCAGTCATAGAAGCAAGCAACCAAGAAACTACAACAGCATTTGCATGATCCCATTTTTCAGCTTTTGTTTCATCCTCTGTGGGACGAGAACATTTGCCATTTATAAAACCTAGTTTATTTCTAATGGTAAGACCACGTACAGTAGCAGTAGCCCAATTCTTATAGTTACTAGTTCCAACCAATTTAAAGCTAATTATAGTAACAGAAAATATATCATTTGCATGTAAGCACAAAGGATCATCAAGATTAACAACAGGATCAGTATGACCAGAACTACTTGTTTCAGACTCAGTAGCAGCAGGCATTTTTGAAACAATTAAAAAAAATTATAACAAAAGAACAGAGCACCTTGCTATAGGCCAAGGATGTCACAACAAGTGCAATTGAACATGGTCCTTGCTACAACAAGGCGTAAGAGAAACTTACAGTGAGCGGAAGCAGCACAAAAATACTAGCCGGTTTATAACCTTTTAAGCAATTATCATAGAACCGTAACCCGAACAGAACACAAGATTAAAGAAAGGTTAGCAAAAAATAACAACAATTATAACAGAAAATAGACCAGATCTATATCTGTAACATAATATGAGGACCAGATCTGGATTGGACAAGATCTGTGAACAATTTTATTAACAAGAATTATAAGAGGACCAGATCTAAGGAATTGACCAGATCTGAGGAGCAGTTCAGTTTATCAATTATTATAACAGGACCAGATTTAAGGACATGACCAGATCTGAGAAATAGTTCAATTTAGTTAACAATTTATTATAATAAGTCCAGATCTTAGGAAATAAGGACCAGATCTGAAATATGTACAACAAAAGTAACCAGATCTAATGAAATGGGACCAGATCTGAAAAATGAACTACAAATGTAAAGAAAAATCCTCAACTCAGGTTTGGTGCTTATGTCAAGACATGAGTCTCGATAACAACCAAAACTATGGTATCAAAGGACAGTTAACACGGATCTAAACTCAACAGAGTCTCATTGATCCAATATACAAAAAATATCTCAACTCAAGATGAGTTTCATATACAAAAAAAAAAACTAAAGTCTCGACTCGGATCCGGAGTGTCATAGACGAAGTAAGCAAAACAATAAAATAAATAAGAGAGAATGATACCGATACCGGATCTGGTCTGATACGGAGCAAAAACACTCAGCCAAGAACTCGATGAACAAGTTGAGAGAACCAGATCGGATAAAATCAAACCTCCGGAAGTCAAGATCTGACGAAGACCAACAGATCTCGCACACCAAACGTGCCTAACACACCATATCTGACGAATACAAGGTCGAGCACACCAAATCTGATGAACACCACTCGAAAACACCAAGATCTCGCACAGAAAAAGAGTGATCTCAAACAACCAGATCTCGAAAAACCAAAAAACACACACCAGATCTCGCAAAAAAACTTAACCCTCCAGATAGGAATCTGACTAATCGAGAAGAGGAAGAAGCTTGTAGACACACCAGATCTAGAGATCGAGAACAAAGGTCACACAAGAGCTTCTAGCTCTGATACCAAATCAAGAACCGAGAAATACAACTATATCACTAAATCAGTCCTCTTTTATTGATAAGAACCAGATTTAACATACAAATACAAGTAAATCTCACTACATAACACTCACACTCACCTAGATCTAACCTATTCTAACTAAACCTAACATATTTCTGATACATCTCGAAAATAAGCAAGAAAAGAAAGAACTCAAGGTGTGAACTCGTAGCAGATGAGAAGAACGAGAGAGAGAGAGAGAGAGAGTGACGAGAGGGAGAGAAATCTGATGTAAAACATGTCCAAATAACTCCATTCAGCCAATATATACAACCGGGTAAAATCGACCCGGTATGATCCGCGAAACTAGCTCCATCAACCCGGAATTGACAGCAACCCATCAGCAACTTGACCCATCAGCTTTAAGCCCACAATCAGCAACTATTCAGCCCATTTTAGCTTTAGTTTAACCCATCTCCTACACAATAAACAAAACAAGTTAATAATATAAAAAATAAATAGAATTTCCTTTCAGATTGAACAATTGCTAGAAATATTTTCATATTTCATCATTTTGCCTTATGTATCATATTTATGGAACTTAGTGACGTGGATGCCAACAATGCACTCACAGACGCACCAACTGTTTGCTGAGCTTTGGAATATGACTTGGAGCACATGGTAGCCATGCTACTCTTAGCTTATTGATTTCTCCACCTTACCAAATATATCTAATGAATGATGTGACGTTCAAAAAAAATGTAACGAACGATGCATTAAATTAAATAGCTCATATAGTGATGCATCGGATCCTTTAAAATAATCAATACAATGTGGTAAAATTGACGTGTCGTTTCCTTTCTAATTCAATAATTTAAGTTTTACAATTAACTTGATCAAAGATAAAATGTAATATAAGTAGTGTATTTATAAATGATTTGCTTATATTTCTCACATCTAATACTTGATAACAATGGCTACTTTCTCCTAGATATAGACTATAAGTAGGGATGTCAAAACCTCCGTGGGGCCCCGTTTTCGTGGGATCCTGAACTGTACGGAAGGTATTTCTTTGAAAAAACCGTGGGCGGGAGCGGGATTAACCCTCGTTTAATTTCGGGGTCGGGGCGGGGGTGGAAAGTTCAGGGGATTCGGGGGCGGGGGCGGGTTGACCTCGTTGACATCCATACTATAAAGGATGTGAAAATAAAAACAAATTTTAGACCCTTTGATTGTCAACGGACAAGTAAAGATCGATAAATTTAGATGGAAAGTGAGTGAAAGTTTAGGGGATTTGGGGCGGGAGCGGAGGAAGCTATCCCCGTCCCATTTGACCCCGTTGACATCTCTACTATAAAGGATGTGAAAATAAAAACAAAATTTAGACCCTTTAGTTGTCAACTTACAAGTAAAGATCGATAAATTTGGATGGAAAGTGAGTTTAAGGTAGTGTTCTATATTTTAGGTATTGTCGAGATAGATGATGCATAAATTCTTTTTTAAAATCTCAGGCACATTTCGTGAAGTGAAGAAAATAATAAATGATGCTCATTAAAATGATTTTAAAATATCTACATTAAAATGGGTTTCATTTTGGGACTGCTTATTAAGAATACTATGTTATTGTGATATATAAGCCCAACTTCAACAATTTCAAATGGGCTTTTAACTAAATTCACAAAAAAGCGAAACCATATTATACTTGGGGTTTCAGTTTCACAAAATATAAAACACATGCTTTCTTTCAATGTTTGACTAATAGGGTTTTGTAAAAGTCATGAACAAAGCATTTTTTTGGTCTAAATTATAAAACTTTATCCTCCTATAGTAGTTTTTCTTTATATGCCACTATGTGTATGATACTCATAATTATATGTTGACGACGGCATCTACTAAAACTTAATGGGACCTTATTTTCATTATTTTGCAACATCACAATTCTTCTCTCTTGGAATATGATGATACGAAATCACACTATGAAAGTTTCTACATTTGTGCATCGTATTGCCGTCAATGTTAACATACGCCCGCATGGTCCATATCACTACTAAGGAACACATGGCTATTGAGACATGGTACAAATCTATTATTGATTTTACTCACCATAAGAATTTAAGGATTTATTTGTGATGAATGATGTACTTCATCATCCCTATATAACACATTAATGTACAACTTCACTAACCATCTCAAGGGTGGCGACTAAGTGATACAAAGTTTGTAATTATTAATTCACACATTATAGAAAGGTTGTCCCATATTTGATTCGCACATGTTTTAACTTTTTGGTGACCACCTGAATCCATAGGCTAGGCATTATAGAAGCATCGCAATCAGCTCGGAGCTTAGGTGTCACTACGATGAATGCGGTGAACATCGTCCCGCCCCTGGTAGCAATGCACAAAAAATTTTCCCACTCATCCGTTTCCACTACACGGGAAAACCCCCCATTTTTTTTAATAAAAATTAGTCCTTTGCCTAATACACACACACTAATTGTAAGGGTCATGCTAAACACGGGACCATGAAGGGTTTCTTGAAATTTTCTATAAATATTTTAAAACGGTTGTTATTGTTAGATACATCCATAAACATCAAGTATGAAACATATATCATACAATAGCAAAAATTTATAGTGATTTCATGCATGAACATCAAGTATGTGACACATACCAAAAATTGGTATATAAATTGAAGTTCGTAAAATAAACTTTAGTGTTACCATAATAACATTGTCAAATTATTTTTTCATAACATTTTCCTAAATTGACGTTGTGATGTCCTTTTGTACTATTAAAATGAAAATATAAAAAGATAGTTAGCTAAGTCTTTGAACACATATTGTGAGCATAGCTCATAAAATGCAACACATAGAATGGCATTAACTTACAATACATCTTGAGAATGTCTCTTCAGATAATAGAACTATCTTCAAATGTTTTACTAGAGGTGTCAACATTTATAAAAAGATCATTTGACAAAGTGACATATTCCAATCATGATAAAAACAAAATCCTACACGTTTGGATGAAAAGAAATATGATCACAGATATTAAATTTATTGTTATGATAGTAAGGTGAAAAGTTATAGACTTGTGGTGTTGAGACAATGAGATTTTGTGAAATATGGGGATGTTTTTTTGGCTAATCATTTTACTATTTTAGGTGTCAACAAAAAAATTAAAAATAAAATATAGATGAATATATATATATATATATATGTATATATATATATATATATATATATATATATATATATATATATATATATATATATATATATATATATATATATATATATATATATATATATATATATATATATATTTGTTATTTTCGTCTCTTTTTATAAAAAAAATAGTGTTTTTAAACATTACGTGTAATATTCTAATAATATATATATATATATATATATATATATATATATATATATATATATATATATATATATATATATATATATATATATATATATTTGTTATTTTCGTCTCTTTTTATAAAAAAAAATAGTGTTTTTAAACATTACGTGTAATATTCTAATATAATATTATAAATATGGGCAATATTTTAAATAGAATATTATTCATATGTGTATTTTCTATTACAATATTACACTATAACGATTTTAAAATTTTTCATAATATTCTACAAGAATATTACATGTCTAATAGTATATAAATATATATCATGAATAATATGATGGTTAGAATAATGTACTTTGACACCGATTTTATTTATTGTATACATGTATGACTAAATTCTAACAATTAGATTAACATTTTAAATGGCTAGAATTGCCAATGACATCATTGTAATTAAAAGGGAAAATTTTATTTACTCTGTAAAAGAATTTGGTCATACATTCACACATTCAAATCAGTTTTCCACTTCGTTTTCACATATTGTCTTTTCGTTCTTAAAGAATATGACTGTATTCGGTATATTTTTTTAAAGCTAATATTCTTAAAGAATGCGACTACATATATTCTCAATAATAACAATTTGCATCAGAGTAATATCATTTTTATTGCACATTACAAATGCCAGAATAACAATTTAGATAAACAAAAAAGCAACATAAATTACAAATGCAATGAATATAATTAAAAGCACAATGAATGAAAAAACACAAATAACATGTCCAAGTCCGACATTCTCATGAAAAGGAAACTAATTACAATTGAAAACCTATATTATTAATCATTCTTAGAGAATACGTAACAAATTCTAGACCAATAATTTGATAGAAGTTGTTGATGCATTCTAAATAGTGTTGCAAAACTCGGCCAACTCGGCTGAGTACTTGGACTCGGCTATATACCTTGATGATTTTTAAAAATTCGGCTACAAACTCGGACTCGGTCCTACTCGCTCTAACTCGGCTGACTCGGGTGTTATCGGGGGAACTCGTCAACCTCGGTCAAATAAGTACTCGGATTCATTTTCTTTTTTTCATAAAAATATTGTTTCAAGATGTTTATATATATATATATATATATATATATATATATATATATATATATATATATATATATATACATACATACATACATACATACATACATACATACATACATACATACATACATACATATATATATATATATACATACATACATACATACATACATACATACATACATATATATATATATATATATATATATATATATATATATACATATATATATATATATATATATATACATACATATATATATATATATATATATATATATATATATATATATATATATATATATATATATATATATATAGTCATGAAAAATACTCACGGATTACTCGCTACTAGCTAGTCTGTCGACTTGGTAGTAGTGCCTAATGACATTTGCAACACTGATTCTAAATGAATGTGCTTTCTTTGTAATGTTCATTATGAAAGAATATGTATTTTAAAATAAAGGGAAAATTGCAACCTACTTGAAGGAGATCCAACAAATATGGTGGCAGTTGATGAAGGTTATCCAAATATGGTGGCAGTTGATGAAGAAGATCTGGTGGCGATGAATGACAATTGATGAAAGCCATCTAGAGATGGTAGCGATGAATGTCGGTTGATGTAGTCATATTGAAGCAAATCTGGTGGCATTGAGTAGCGGTTGATGAAGGTTGTCTAAATAGGGTTGCAAGGGTGTCATGGTGGTCACAATGTTCTTAAGGAAGAAGAGGATCATGGCTAAGGTTTAGAAGATGATGAGATATAATTGGTAACCGATCCTTGATTTAAAGAACAGATCCATAAATATATGCTTTTATTTTTGGTTATTGAAATAACTATATATAAAATTTCGAAATTGCCCATATATGTTGATTGATCCATAATTGGTCTTGCATTCACACAATAGTTATAGTTTATACACGAACCTAATTCTATCTCTCTCTCTCTCTCTCTCTCTCTCTCTCTCTATATATATATATATATATATATATATATATATATATATATATATATATATATATATATATATATATATATATATATATATATATATATATATATATATATATATATATATATATATATATATATATATATATATATATATATATATATATATATATATATATAGAGAGAGAGAGAGAGAGAGAGAGATAGGTTCTTGTGAGAACTCAAAAAATCCTGAGATCTTGGAACCAAATCTGGACTATTAGATCAAATATTTAAATGGCTAAGATCGATAATGATAGTTTTGTAATTAATACTAAGTTTAATGATACAATTGTCTTTTTAAATTAACCTTCAGGGATAATTTTGGAATATGAAAAGAACCTGATACGGAAATTCCACATATCACGTTACATTCCAATAAAAACGGAAAAAATCTCGATTTCTCTCACTTCACCCCCTCGTTTTCTTGACCGTCTCTTTCACTCTCTCACAGACTCGACCTCACCGTCCCAACCTCGCCATCCTATTGCTCTCTCCAACTCAAAACAGTAGAATCGATGTGTGAATCTGCTTCTCGCATTGATGGAAGCGATCTAGTCTTCCCCTTTGGTACTTTCTAATTCTCGCATTGCAACTGTTCCAAGCAGAATCGATGTGGTACTTTCTGAATCTGCCTCTGCCGTCGTAGATGGACTGAGCCAGGTTTGCGATAAGGTGATTATCACCGGTGGTAGACCTCCTCCGACCATGTGATTATCAAATTAGAAGTTTCGTCTACCAATCTTTGAAGGTATTGATCTTGAACCCTAAATATGATATCCTGATTTCTCCATTCTGTACGGTTATGTACAAATAAAAGGATGGCGAATTCCGTTGCAATCAAGCCTCAGAAGACCTTGCCGATCGATTGAGGAACTGATGTTTAAGTCAGCTAACAACGACAACAATCCTACTACCTCGTCCCCTCATCTTGGATCTTCGCCGCCTCACCCACCGGCTCCTTTTTCCCTATCACTCTTTCTCGGTGAGTCAAGTAGAAATCGCATTTGCTGGTAAAATGTATATTCTCATTTACATTAGTTAGCATATGGTCTTATCATAATTTTTGTTTGATATTATTTAGTCCTATGTTTTTTGGATTACGAAATTTGGCCATCAAAGTTGATTTCACCCTTTTGATTTTTAGAACCATCATTTGTCGTAAAAGTTTTGAACAAGAAATAAATCAAGTTTTGAAGGCAACCCATTTACTTTCATTCTAGTAAACTAGCAAATCCCATTTATCTAAAAAAATTCCTTTGTTCCAATCTAGAAAGCAACCGTCGAGGTACGGGATTGATGCAGGGCCAGGATCTCCGATGAACCCATAGATCAATCAGGCTAATTTTCTGATGAAAGACTCATCAATCAAGCGGAGCATCTGATGAACTGACCTACTGAAGATTGGCCTTGAGGAGCAAAATGTCCAGGAGGTACTCGGTACTTTCTTACTCTTCAATTTTCGATTGTGTTTGTGGTGAATTAGGTTAACCATAATCGCAGTCAATTTACATCCATCTACTTTTCCTTGCTTCCGTATTGATCTTGCAACTTCTTCCATTTTAGGTCAGTAATTATTCATGTTTGGTTGTGGCATCTAATAACCATGAATACATTTATATTATAAAACAATTGGCCTGTAAGCACCTCATGTCTAGTGTTTTTTATTGTAATAAAGTTTGTCGATGAATTTTTTATTGTTTATCAAGAAGCTGCAACAATAATGCCTCTTTATTTGCATAGATCCATTATTCTCACATGTAGTTTTATAAATGCATATGTGCATATATTTTTATATGCATATAAATGCATATGTGCACGTATGCATATATGCATATATATGCAAAAATACGACGATTCAGCAAATAATGCCCCTTTATTGTTTATCAGGAAGCTCCAATATGTAGTTTTATAAATGTATATGTGCATATATGTTTATATGCATATAAATGCATATGTGTACATATGCATATATACCTATATATGTAAAAATACGACGATTCAGCAAATAATGCCTCTTTATTGTTCATCAGGAAGCTCCAATATGTAGTTTTATAAATGCATATGTAACATCCCAAAATTTTAGGGTAAAATTCAAAAAAAAAAAATTAAACGAACACTTCAATATAAGAAAAGCCACTTAATTAATTTTCATAAAATTCCATAAATTATAAGTTTAATGAAAACACCCCAGGATTAACAGAAGTTAACGAAAACACAATATAGCGGAATATTAATTCAAAAACAGTCCTCCAATGAAGCAGCACAGTGTATACACGTCACGCCTTGCCATCCATGGTACCTGATGTACCTGAAACAGTAGTTTATATAGGGAAAGGGTAAGCACGGAGCTTAGTGAGTTCCTCAAAATACCATACGATCCATCACATAACATACAACACATCATAACCATTCATATGTCTGTGAGACTCGCGGGCTATCCCTGTTCCGCTGAAGACTCACGGGCAGTTCCCGTTCTGTCTTATTGCTCGCAGGCTTTTCCCGTTCCGTCTAATGACTCGCAGGCTATTCCCGTTCCGCCTATTGGCTCGCGGGCTATCCCGTTCCGTCTAATGACTCGCAGGCTATTCCCGTTCCGCCTATTGGCTCGCGGGCTATCCCGTTCCGTCCACAAACAATCATTATCATAGCAATAATTCATACAATTATCATAACAGGTAAGATCACCTTAGTCTAACATATCTTCCTTCCTACGCATGCAATATCACCTATAGTATAGTGAGAAGACTCACCTGATTATAGTTGACTATAACGTTTAACTTTCTCTGCTTTGTATTCCCTTTCAACCTTAACCGTTAACATGATAAGAAATCTATCATTTCTTAATCCTTAACTATATTATAGTCTCATCATTAAACCCTTCAATAATTCCAACATGATACTCCATGATTTATCAAGTAAAGAACGGCCAGGAAGAAGATTAGATGGGGTGGCAGGATCCTTTCAGCATTTTAGCCTTTCGGAAAATCCAACAACCAGATCCCAAGTAATCGGCCTAGTCACTGTCCTCGTAAGTAAATCAATCGGTATTATTTTCGGAATTACGAATTGTTATAATAACGACGTTTTTAAGGTTTTTGTTTACTATTGTTGGAAATAAGTATAATGTAACATATGTTATACTTATTAAATATTCTACTTCTTAACAGACAAATTATTTTACAATACTTACTTAAGGTATAGAAAGGTTTGTAGTTACCTTATGACCGTTCCTCGAGATCTATAACTCCTTCGTTAGACTTTTGAGCTTCCTTTCGCTCACTTGCTTACACTCAAATCCTTAGCAAATTCTATGGAATGGTTTTGTGATTTCTTGGTGTGGTTTATGAGATGTTTTGGGGGGTATTTATACTTGAATTCTTGAATTAACAATTACTTGCCACTTTTGACAAAAGATTTTAATAATATAATTTTGTTGGAATTAATGACCTTCTAGAATCAGTCTGTTCAAGACTGGTTTAGCCGATCTTAAACCCATTAAATTCACGTTTTTATTTGATATTCAGAAAATTCATCTCAATACCTTTTCAGGGATGTATTTTACGTATTTATACGATTTTTCTATGATTTATTATGAATTTTTGAAAACAGACTATCTAATCTGTCAATTCCGAACTAATCAGTAAAGATTGCATTTTTTTACCATAGATAATGTCATTTTCAAGCTTACTATTATTTTTGGTAATTGTACTAGACTCAATTTTTAAACTTTGTGCACTGGTTTGAGGTCCAAATGATTTTTCTAGAATTAATTATGATTTTTCTAAAAACGACACAAAATGCTGATTTTCATATGAAATTGTAACTAAAGTTTTTCTTAGCTTTATAACTACCAATGATCATATAATTCCTAACACTCTTATTTTAAGTATATGTTATAATCAGGATACGGGTCTTACAAGTCTCCCCCACTTATTTGGATTTCGTCCCGAAATCCGCATTTTCGAACGCCTCTATGTATTTCCCATCGAGTCCTTGTGTCCTTCAAAAACCCTCCTCGTCTTATTGCCAAAACTTTACAAGATTTAATTATCTTTCCCTTTCAACAATCATATACATCTGTAATAATGCTTAAGGTCATATTATTCTCATTCACTCCATACTTCTTTTCTTCTAATTACTCTAGATGTACAAATTTTTTTTTTAACTGTTTCTCACATTCCCACACATCGACTTGACCGGCTACTATCTATAGTACACATTTAGTATTTTCTAATCCATATGTATACATAGTTAACCTAGTTAACTTGCAACACCTAATTTTTAACACTATTTCGTATTTATATGAATTCGTCATATTTCAACACACATTTGCCTCAATTCAACATTTCTTTTAAATACTTTTTGGCTAAATAAATCTATTTTGTAAAATCTCCAATTTTTTTTTTCACAGAAAAATATACAATTTATATCTTATTTCCTAAGTTTTTTTTTTTTTTTTTTTTTGAAGTACTGAACACTCTTTAAACTATTTCCATTATATGGAGACATAAAAATTTGTTTTAATTCAAAAGTCTCTTTATTATATTGTTCTCACCAGAGTCAAGCAAGGAATTTTGAAAATAATGTCACTTGGGGTAGTGAAAAGTCTCATCTACTGTAGTTAGTTTGAATTTCGGTAATTAAAACGTGAGGTGTCCTTTCAGTTCCGTGTGCCCTTTCGGTTCCAGCTGTAAGATACTATATATACAGGTATGTAGTATCATTCATTTCCACATTCATTTTCAGTCTCGTCCTCTCTTATCACTAGTTTGTTTGTAAACGAACTCATATTTAAAGTCGAGTCATGGAAAACAGATCTTCAATGGGCGATCTGTCGAACCCTGGACCTGGTTTTCCGCAAGGAGAGGGTACTTCAAACCAAGCATTCTTAATAGACTTCGGTGACTCTAACATTCTAGACATCTATCATCCATACTTCGATTACCTTTCTAATGTTTTGTTTGATTTTGAATTATGGTACAGTCTTCCAGATATACTACCAATAGAGCAACTCCACGATGAGCCGGAAATTTTTCCCGAGTTGAACATTAACTCATATGATCTGGTGCATGCATCTGACTTTGCACTTGACTTTGCACTTGATCAGACTCCATGCCTTCTACCAGGTTAAATTCTTTTGAATGATCCATTTATAAGTATTCTATTTTGTTTTATCATTTGACATGTGTTATTTGTAGACCCATTTGTGGATGGTCTAACTGAGTACAATCCATTCATCGACGTACCCTCAATGAGCAGTGAGATCATCCCCATGAATCAAGGATTCATGGCTGACATTCAAAATGACAATCAATTACAGACGATTGATAACATCAATATTGATATGAATCCCGAGTTTGGGGTTGGTTTTCAATACCAAAATCACCTTCAGGTGATTCAAAGGAACCTAGAAGGATTTCAAAATCCTGGTATTTTAGTTGAAAACCAACAATTATTACCGATAGAAACCACTGGCTTTAATGAATCAATGTCCATCTTTGGGTCAGAAAATCAGGATCATGTTCAAATGATCCAGAATGATAACAATACAATTGGATCTGAACCTTCTAGTTCAGAAAACGTAGCAGGTGGCAGTGGAAGAGGTTTCAGGCACTTATTAAGTAGGGAAATAATAGCTTAACACTTCAGCGAACCAATTGAGAAAGCTGCGAAGGAACTCAACATTGGAACGACACAATTAAAAAAACGCTGTAGAGAATTAGGTATCAATCATTGGCCCCAACGACAACTTACGAGTTTGCAAACCCTTATTGATCGTGCTGAGGTAAAGAACTACATTTTTTTTAATTCCTTTATATCATAAGGTTGAAATTACTAAAGTTATTTGTGCCATAGGAATTTGGTAATGAATTTTTTGAGGCAACAGAATTATCGGGAGATTTAATACCCAACCTAAAAAGAGAAAAAGAAGCGATAATTGAAGGGTCACAATCGGGTCTAACAAACGGCACAAAGAAGCTAATACAAGCTGCTCATAAGGTTGTATTTAGGAAAAGAAAAATTCAGGAAAAGGGGGAAACTTCATCAAGAACTCATACACAGCAGCAATCTCCGCCATCTAATTCTGGTATGAGTAGTATTAACCCTGGTTTACTCGAGTCTTCGAGTGAGGAGAATTTTTGAGGCTTTGTAGGTTAGTAGTTCTGTAAACTTTTCTTAATGTATTAATAATAAGTTGTAGTAATGAATTAAATATATAGACGTGTTACTATAATTTTAATAATTTCATCGATTCAATATAATATTCCTGTTGTTCCCTTAATTTTGTATTCCTCCCCCACTTGGACTAAAGTCCAAGTCTGTTTATTCGATTTATAATTTTTTTTTACAAGCCCTTACTCTCGAACAAAAACCAAGCCCACTCTGCTCAGCCAACAACTTGCATCAGGGGCAAACACCATCTCAATAAACATGTTTGGATAATGTAAAGACGTTTACATCAACCACCATATGTTACTCATCCGCTTGCGACCCTAGTCAACACCTCTATCGTCAGTTACCTCAATCACGAGCGAGTGATCCAGACTCTCAACCCACACGACCTGATCAATCACTCAAGCAAGATCAATACAAGGGTAGGTAGCCCCACTATTACACAGCATGACTCAAAAATACCCGCTATCATCTCAGGCGCCGCTTGCACCTCTTTGACTGTGAGTTGGAAAACTCACCCTTGCATCCTCTAGTCCCTGTCTGAACTTGTGTGCCCATTAGTTGCATGAAAAATAGCTACCACAATAGCACTTTAACACTCTCCCTTTCAACAGTCTTTAAGCTCAGTAATCAACTTAAGCATGATCGGTCCAACCAAACTGGTATGATTACATCTTAATTGTTCCTACTGAACCTCACAATCAACATTCAACAATCGAATGGATAAAGGTTTACCACGTTACACTAGCATTTAAGTCAACTATGCTAGACACTCACATACTCAGCTCCTTGGATCCTTCGTGACGAACTCCCGACTCGAACGCGGATCCTGTGCTTTCGATAGTAGGAGCTCTACTACTACCTTCCACACCTATCCATGTCCGTTCCAAGACCCGTCTCGAAATATCCAATTCGCTTCTCACCGATAATTTTAACACATATGCCCTTATAAGGCATATGTCAACCCTTCTAGGAATACTTGGAATCCCACCCCCACCCTGCTATTCTAACTAAGACGGAACTTCCTCCGGTGATAACAGATTGTTTCGCGAACGTAGTTGTATACAATATCGAACCAAATAGTCTTTCAAATAAGAGAATCTACCCTAAGGCAACAACCAAACAAGGAACATGCAATAAGGCCAACTCACACATTCTATGACTATTCAGTCCCTATTGTATACAAGTTAGTGGAAATCCCTAAGCAACCTATCGGCACTAGCATACAGTTCGATTAGCAAATAGCAGATAATAATACAACAATTTGTGATCTCTACCAAGCATTTCAGCAAACATATACTATATGTTTTTTTTAACATCCACAATATTAAATACTTAACCCTTTTCCCATGCTGGCTTCGGCTGGCGGTACACACTGTGTCTTTAGTTCATACTTCATAAAACATATTTCTTTCGTAAAAATGTTCTAAGAAAACTCTTAAGCCTCAACTTGAGTCCAGAACTCACTAAGTGAGCCTGATTCTCTCAAGCTGTGCTCTGATACCAACTTGTAACATCCCAAAATTTTAGGGTAAAATTCAAAAAAAAAAATTTAAACGAACACTTCAATATAAGAAAAGCCACTTAATTAATTTTCATAAAATTCCATAAATTATAAGTTTAATGAAAACACCCCAGGATTAACAGAAGTTAACGAAAACACAATAGAGCGGAATATTAATTCAAAAACAGTCCTCCAATGAAGCAGCACAGTGTATACACGTCACGCCTTGCCATCCATGGTACCTGATGTACCTGAAACAGTAGTTTATATAGGGAAAGGGTAAGCACGGAGCTTAGTGAGTTCTTCAAAATACCATACGATCCATCACATAACATACAACACATCATAACCATTCATATGTCTGTGAGACTCGCGGGCTATCCCTGTTCCGCTGAAGACTCACGGGCAGTTCCCGTTCTGTCTTATTGCTCGCAGGCTTTTCCCGTTCCGTCTAATGACTCGCAGGCTATTCCCGTTCCGCCTATTGGCTCGCGGGCTATCCCGTTCCGTCTAATGACTCGCAGGCTATTCCCGTTCCGCCTATTGGCTCGCGGGCTATCCCGTTCCGTCCACAAACAATCATTATCATAGCAATAATTCATACAATTATCATAACAGGTAAGATCACCTTAGTCTAACATATCTTCCTTCCTATGCATGCAATATCACCTATAGTATAGTGAGAAGACTCACCTGATTATAGTTGACTATAGCGTTTAACTTTCTCTGCTTTGTATTCCCTTTCAACCATAACTGTTAACATGATAAGAAATCTATCATTTCTTAATCCTTAACTATATTATAGTCTCATCATTAAACCCTTCAATAATTCCAACACGATACTCCATGATTTATCAAGTAAAGAACGGCCAGGAAGAAGATTAGATGGGGTGGCAGGATCCTTTCAGCATTTTAGCCTTTCGGAAAATCCAACAACCAGATCCCAAGTAATCGGCCTAGTCACCGTCCTCGTAAGTAAATCAATCGGTATTATTTTCGGAATTACGAATTGTTATAATAACGACGTTTTTAAGGTTTTTGTTTACTATTGTTGGAAATAAGTATAATGTAACATATGTTATACTTATTAAATATTCTACTTCTTAACAGACAAATTATTTTACAATACTTACTTAAGGTATAGAAAGGTTTGTAGTTACCTTATGACCGTTCGTCGAGATCTATAACTCCTTCGTTAGACTTTTGAGCTTCCTTTCGCTCACTTGCTTACACTCAAATCCTTAGCAAATTCTATGGAATGGTTTTGTGATTTCTTGGTGTGGTTTATGAGATGTTGTGGGGGGTATTTATACTTGAATTCTTGAATTAACAATTACTTGCCACTTTTGACAAAAGATTTTAATAATATAATTTTGTTGGAATTAATGACCTTCTAGAATCAGTCTGTTCAAGACTGGTTTAGCCGATCTTAAACCCATTAAATTCACGTTTTTATTTGATATTCAGAAAATTCATCTCAATACCTTTTCAGGGATGTATTTTACGTATTTATACGATTTTTCTATGATTTATTATGAATTTTTGAAAACAGACTATCTAATCTGTCAATTCCGAACTAATCAGTAAAGATTGCATTTTTTACCATAGATAATGTCATTTTCAAGCTTACTATTATTTTTGGTAATTGTACTAGACTCAATTTTTAAACTTTGTGCACTGGTTTGAGGTCCAAATGATTTTTCTAGAATTAATTATGATTTTTCTAAAAACGACACAAAATGCTGATTTTCATATGAAATTGTAACTAAAGTTTTTCTTAGCTTTATAACTACCAATGATCATATAATTCCTAACACTCTTATTTTAAGTATATGTTATAATCAGGATACGGGTCTTACAGCATATGTGTAAATATGTTTATATGCATATAAATGCGTATGTGCACATACGCATATATGCCTATATATGCAGAAATACGACGATTCAGCAAATAATGCCTCTTTATTGTTCATCAGGAAGCTGCAATATGTAGGTTTATAAATGCATATGTGCATATATGTTTATATACATATAAATGCGTATGTGCACATATGCATATAGGCCTATATATGCAAAAATAGATGTGCATGTGTTCATATCCGTATATGCATGCATGTATTTATTTTAATCTTTTTTATTATAAATGTATATTAATTTTTATTAATGTTATTGCATATTTTTAAGAATTTATCGAGCAAATTAAAGAAGTGAAAATTGAAAATTTGAGAAATGAAGTCGACATCAATTTTCGTTGTATTTTTTTTTATATTTTTTGTATGTAACGTTCAAAACAATTCTATATTATTGGTTATATTAAATTGGTAATATGAAGTCCAAATATTATGGAATACAAACATTTTTGTGTCTTTTTTAGGAAATGTTAGCAAATGTGTATGTATGCATCCCTGGAAATATGATGTAAAAAGTTAAAGATGCATTCTCTTAAAAAAATGCACATATCAGAAATCTGATTATGCATATATGCACCTGCAGGCAAGTATGTTATTATTTTTTTAATTTTGAAATCTGTTATATTTCGTTTAAATATAAAATTTTTAACTTTTTTAAAATTTGAAAATTTTGACATTATATAAAAAACGAAAATTTCATTAATTATGAAATGTGAATTTTGAATTTTGAAATTGATTAGACTTATTTTTAGGAATTGACAATATTATTTCCAAAAATAAAAAAAATCAAAATTAAATTGGATTATGGAAATGACCATCAAGCCTTTTTTTTATTTGGATAATGATCTAATGGATGACATTGAGTTCTCAAGATCTTATGAATATTTCAGTTCTTAAAAGAACCTAACCATATATATATATATATATATATCTATATATATATATATATATATATATATATATATATATATATATGTATATATATATATATATATATATATATATATATATATATATATATATATATATATATATATATATATATATATATATATATATATATATATATATACGGAGAGGTTCAAATGAGGAAAATTAAAATGACAATTAAAAGGTTGACAACGCGAGGACAATTCTGGACCAATCATTTCACAAATGTATAATAGTAATCTTAGTATATCTATATTAATGAATAAAATCAAGATAATTATAAGTTACCTAAAATAATGAGATTTGTTATAATTATTTCCTTAAATATAGCTTTTTTGAATTGTCGTGGGTTTTTTTTTTCAAATTTCCGTCACTGAATTTGGTGTATAACTAGTCGACATTGGAAGTGAAGCAAAATTCATCAATGAATATTCGTACAGGGATATGTAACATGACAAATTCGATGTAATTCATTAATGAATATACGTAAATACCATTGGCATTACAGTAAAATTGGCATTACAGTGAATATTCGTCACTGAAATTGGTGAATAAGCATTTGACATGGGCATTACGGTAAAATTCATCAATGAACATTCTTATAGGGGATATGTAACATAACAATTCAATGAAATTCATACAGGAATATATATGAAATTGGTTACAAGTTTGCTCTCAATTTTGGTATTCACCAATGAATACAATGATTTACTATACTAATGAATGCAAAATCAACAAGTAATTTGATTATTCATCAATGAATACAATGCTTGGATATACTAAACCCCTAAATTCATCAATGAATGATGCAAAATCAACAAGAAATATGATTATTTATCAACAAATTTAACAGAACTAAACAACTAATGAATGTAAAATCAATAAGTAACATGATCAACCTATGGTCTCAAAAAGTATAAAGCATTTGCATCAACATTGTTCATGATCAACCTCCCCACCACGTATGCGACTTGAAAACCCATATAACAGATTAGATTCAAAGCAGTCGCGTCACTTTCAAACAACAATACCCAAAAAATGTGTCGTCTTCATGCCTAGAAAATTGTTCAAAGTATAAATTGCATCAGACATGTTATAAAAATAGGACTGGAAACAACCCAATTATAGAAATCGTTGATGTTTGAAAACAACCCATTTAAAAGTAGGATGTTATAACTCAATAATGTGTAAACTCCCATTATTGATTACACTTCAAAGATCAATCATTGATGATTCATTACAGTTCATTAGCCTCACCATTACATCGATGATTACAGTTCATTATCCCCATTGTATTCATCGATGAATACAGTAAGGTCTACTATACAAATCTGCAGCCACTGCATTCATCAACGAATAAGCACATTCATCAATGAATAACACATTCATCAGTGAATTTATTTGCACAATTGATTTTATTTTGTACAATTGAAAGTTTAACAATGTAGATACAATTTTAGGAACCTTACCCGACAGTGAATTCACAAGTACTTCAGTTTGGTCAACTTTTTTAACCCAAAAATTTCATCTAGGATTGGACCGGTTAATAAATTCTCTTGGAATCTGGACAACTATGGTGGAAACAAACTGTTCCTATCTCGCTAAACTAACTTCGTTAGTATTTCTGTAGCATATTCTAACAACTCTTTGAAATTCAACCAACTAAAATCAAGAATCAAAGTTAAAAAACACAAATTAATTTATAAAATGGTTTAGCTTTCGATCGATGCTTATAAGAGAAACCTACCGACCATTTTGTTGTGGCTAAATAAATTTGAAACTCCCTACAGAGTTCGTCTAAAGCAACGAGATGAACATGCCAGTTGGAATGTTGGTAAGTCAGCATGGATTCACCAGATAGTACAAGCATCTTGATGTTCAATGAAACTCTCAACTCTAGTGAATAAATATATAATCGTTGTTAGCATATACGTGTTCATGTGTGTATGTATTATGTATATTAGCCCACTATGGTTAGCCCATGTATGTATCGGCCCAAAGGGTATTGCATGTATCTATCCCAAAGGGTATTGTATGTATATATTGCTCACGTTCAATGTTATTTTGTTGGATGGGAAATTACGTATTTTAGCATGGTATCAAGCCTCAAACCCTAAGCGCCGATTCCCTCTCGACCTCTCTCATCCGTAACCTCACTACTGTGTTCGGTTCTCTGCTTATCTTCTCCTCTCTTTTTTCTTCTACCTTGCTCTCTTCTTCCCTACCCTCTCTTCAATGTCAGGAGAAAACTCCACCAACCGACCCACCCATAAAGCTTACGGGATTACTAATATCAAGACATATGTCCCTCTCATCCTAGATCTAAACACTCGGAATTACGAACCATGGAGCGATCTTTTCCGGGCTCATTGTATTGCATATGATCTTGTGGATCACATTGACGAAACTTATGATGCACCGAACACGCCTCCAACCGATCCGGAGTGGGATAAGCTCGATAAAATGGTGAAACTTTGGCTCTTCAGAACGATCTCTCAAAAGCTTATTACATCCGCCTACTCCACCAACGCAAACGCCCGCAAGGTTTGGACCAATCTTCATTCTATTTTTTACGAGAACAAGGAATATACTGCTATGCAATTGGAAACCGAGCTCCGAAATATTTCGATGGGGGATCTCTCGATCCATGACTATTGTGAGAAAGTCAAAAAGCTTGGCGATTTACTTGTCGGGCTTGGAGAACCTATGAAAGAACGTAATCTCGTAACTTATGCGATCAACGGTCTTTCTAATAAATATGAAGGCGTTGCCCGTATCATCCTCTTCACCAAACCGTTCCCCACATTTTCCGAGATGCGATCTATGTTAGCTATGGAAGAACCCCGCCTTCAAGCTACTATCTCCACACCATCGCATGATAATCACTGATCCAATAATTCTTTGATTCACGTATATTCTACTAGAGGGGGTGGAAATGGTTTAAAAAAGGCACTCAAAATAATAGACGTGGTAAAGGGGGAAACCAAAATGGTGGTGGACCCCCTCACCACTCATCCTTTAATTCCTCTTCTTCTGGACACCAACCGAGAAGTACAAATGCCGGCTATTTTTTTTCTCCCACATCGCAGCCTAACTTCAATCCGTGGCACTCTCCTTATGCGGCCCAGCAGCAGCCTTGGGCTGTTGCTAATACACCTTTATTGTAGCCGGCCCACTGGGGCAGAACCGAACCCAACAGCACCAACGCTGGGCTTCTTGGCAGCAGGCCCATGTCACCCTCACAGCCCACCTACAACCAACCTCAGGCCATTTTCAGTCTTCTAGCCCAAATCAGCCCCCGTGGGCGTGGCTCGGTTCCGATCAACCTACCGCTCTCCCGCAACTGTTCAACACGATGACACTCAACGACGTGACCAATGGTGGTTGGGTTATGGACACCGGAGCGACAGATCATGTGCACGCCGACTCATGTATACTTAATTCCTTTCGTAATACGAATTACCTTCGCTCTATTTATATTGGTAACGGTTCTGCAATACCTGTAGTGACTTCGGGCATGCCACCTTTCCCGTTCCCAATATTTATCGTCCCCTTCACCTACAAAATGTCCTCATTACACCTCACATTATCAAAAACCTTATATATGTCAGAAAATTCACAACTACTAATAATTGCTCTATCGATTTTGATCCTTACGGTTTCACCATTCTTGATTATCAGACTCGCCGCCCTCTGATCTGCTGTGATAGTTCCGGGCCGCTCTACCCTGTGTCAAGCTCCACAAGTCATTCTTTTGTCTCCATTTCTCCATCGATTTGGCATCAACGACTCGGTCACCCAGGCGATGAAGTCTTGAAGCATTTATCTTCTAGTAGTTATATTGCTTGTCGTTTACCGAAAAATAATGTAACTTGCCATGCGTGTCAACTTGGCAAACAAACTAGATTATCTTTTTCATTGTTTGATTCTTATGTTTCTACACCTTTTGAAAATTTTCATTCCGACTTGTGGACTTCTCCTATTTCTAGCAATGGTGGTTTGAAATATTATATTTTGTTTCTTGACCATTTCACTCATTATTTGTGGGTATATCCTTTGAGACAAAAATCTGACGCTTTCGCAAAATTCTTACATTTTTCAAATCTTATTCACACTCAATTTGGTGGGACAATCAACAGTTTCGGTGTGATAATGGGGGGGGGGGAATACAACAACCAACAATTTCATAATCATTTCTCAACTAACGAGATCACCTTTTGTTTTTCTTGCCCTCATACATCTCAACAAAACAGACGTTCCGAACGAATGATTCGCACTATCAATAATATGATGCGAACCCTTCTTTTTCACTCTCACCTCCCCCCCCCCCCCCACTTTCTGGCCCGAAGTACTCTATATGGCTGCTCATCTTCTCAATCTATTGCCATCCGTCTCCATTTCCAACGACACTCCTCATTATCGCCTCTTTCACCGCCACCCTACATATGATCATCTTCGTGTATTCGGTTGCCTATGTTTTCCATGCATTCACACCACTCATAAGCTTCAGCCCTGCTCCACCCCTTGCATCTTCCTAGGTTATCCCGCTTACCACCGCGGTTTCCGCTGCTACGATTTTTCACTCGGAAGATCATCATCTCCCGTCACGTCACTTTTGACGAGACGATTTTCCCATACGGCTCAGTCACTCCTACTAAACCTCCTTCCTATGATTTCCTCTCTGACTCTGACCACTCCCCTACCCTCCGCCATATACTTCAGCCACCCCCACCACCATCCACTAGTACGGATACTATACACCCACCACCACCACCATCCCCTGGTGGAGGCCCGCCTTCGTCTCCACTTCCCTCTCCTCCAGCACCCCCTCCTCCTCCTCCCCACCCACCATATGCACACCCGTTCTCGCAGTGGCATTGTAAAACCCATAAACCACCTAAACCTTCACACCTCCTCTATTTCCCCTGTCCCGAAGTCACACGTATAGGCTTTGAAAAATCCAAATTGGCATAAAGCCATGAATGAGGAATATAATGCACTCATTACGAATGGTACCTGGGTTCTCGTGCCACGCCCTCTGGGCGCGAACGTTGTCCGATCTATGTGGCTATTTAAACAGAAGTTCAATATCGATGGTTCTCTTTACCGCTACAAAGCTAGACTTGTGGCAAATGGACGCAGCCAATAGCAGGGGGTCGACTGTGACGAGACTTTTAGTCCGGTTGTCAAACCGGCCACCATAAGTACTGTGCTCAGCCTAGCCATATCTCGTCACTGGCCCATTCATCAACTTGACGTGAAGAATGTGTTTCTTCATGGTCACCTTTAGGAGACTGTGTACATGCATCAGCCCCCAGGTTTTCGTGACCCTCAGCATCCTGATCATGTCTGCCTTCTTCAGCGGTCGCTATATGGTCTCAAACAGGCCCCTAGGGCCTGGTATCAACGATTGGCTCAGCATGCTCTTCACATGGGGTTTCATCACAGTCTCACGGACTCTTCCCTGTTTATTTATCATCACGGATCGGACACTGCCTATTTGCTTCTTTATGTTGATGACAGTGTGTTGACTGCCTCTTCTACCGCCCTTCTGTAGTCACTCATTGCTCAGCTCAGTCAGGAGTTTGCGATGATAGATCTTGGAGCTTTAAACTATTTTCTTGGGATCTCTGCTACGCGCAGTGCTCAAGGATTGTTCCTCTCACAGCGCAAGTATGCCTCCGAGATCCTTGAGTGCGCACATATATCTCAGTGCAACCTGGCTCGCACGCCTGCCGAGACTACCCATAGGCTAGATGCCAATGGACCCTCTGTTGCTGACCCTTCCATGTATCGCAGCTTTGCCAATGGAGCACTCCAGTACCTTACCTTCACCTGACTGGACATTGCATTTGCGGTCCAGCAAATTTGTTTGTTCATGCACGATCCTCGGGAGCCTCATCTACATGCTCTTAAGCGCATTTTGTGCTATCTTAGAGGTACATTGGATCATGGCTTGCAGCTCTACGCTTCCCCCACTTATGATCTTCGTGCTTACTCGGATGCCGACTGGGGTGGCTGCCCAGTCTCTCGCCGCTCGACCTCGGGCTACTGTGTTTTCCTCGGTGATAATCTCATATCTTGGTCGTCTAAACGGCAGGGCGTCATCTCACGGTCCAGTACAGAGGCGGAGTACCGAGGCGTGGCCAACGCCGTTGCCGAGACATGCTGGGTTTGTAACTTTCTTCACGAACTTCGATGTCCACCTACCAAAGCCACTATTGTCTACTGTGACAACATCAGTTCCGTTTATATGACATCGAACCAAGTTCAGCACCAACGCACGAAACATATAGAGATTGACATTCATTTTGTTCGTTCCTTGGTTGCTCGTGGCACTGTTCGAGTGTTTCATGTCCCCTCATCTGCTCAGTATGCCGACATTTTCACAAAAGGTCTTCCGACGACGCTTTTCAACGACTTTAAATCCAGTTTGAACGCTTGGAATTCCCCTCCCGATCAAACTGCGCGAGGATGTTAGCAGATACGTGTTCATGCGTGTATGTATTATGTATATTAGCCCACTTTAGTTAGCCCATGTATGTATCGGCCCAAAGGGTATTGTATGTATATATCCCAAAGGGTATTGTATGTATATATTGCTCACGTTCAATGTTATTTCTTTGGATGAGAAATTACGTATTTTAGCAATCGTAATATATAAAAACGAGTAATTCAATTAAAGGTATGTACCAATATCCTTACATGCTTGACAGAATAAAATAATATAAACCTTCAAAGATAAATATTTATCAATATTCAACTATGGATTAAAGATATGGAAGAATAAAAAGCTTCCTCAGGTAGTGCTAACAACAATCAAAAAATAAAATATATCAACAGAACTTGGATTTTTCAGATTATGACATCTTTAATCTTTTTCGGATTAAAAAACAACCTCCTCAACAAATTGGATTTTACAGAATATCGGTACTTGGTACTAGAACCGTAGAGCAATAAAAGACTAGAATTGGGATAATATCATTTCAAATCAACAATTAAAACATTTCAAATTTGCAATGTTTGTAGAACCTTAGAAAAATAGAGCACTACAGTAAACTGAATACCTTCAAGGCTTCAATTAGACACCGGTGGGTCGGCGGCTAGAACCGATTAACGAGAGAAAGACTAGAACCATAGGACGCATGGACGAGAGTATAGCGGTTGGAGGTGGAGCACCTGCGTCGGCATGGCCGGAGGCAGAGTCGCCGACATCGGATTGGCTGGAGATGGCTTAATCGATGGTCTGGGCGGAGAAATCAGCCGCTGGAGCGTGATTTCGAGAAGGTCGGGAGAAAGTTGGTTATTGTACGTGGGAAGAAGAAAGAGAGAGGAAACCTAATTTAAGAGTGATTAATATCCATATTAAAATGCTGATTTTTAGGAACCCAATTAATTGAAGTTCCCATAATATCCTTGAAACACATTTTAAATTTATAAATTCATCACATTAGTTTTAGATTTTACATAATTGGCACATCGATCTTAGCCACAAATCTGAAAATTTAGATGGTTGAGATCTGTGCTCGCGTTCTCAACATTTTAATTGTCCTCGTTTGAACATATATATATATATATATATATATATATATATATATATATATATATATATATATATATATATATATATATATATATATATATATATATATATATATATATATATATATATATATATATATATATATATATATATATATATAGGGATGTGTTCAATGCAGAACCAAATTATATTACCTAACTGTAGAACCACGATCTTAATCGTTAGACTAGATTCTTTCATTAAGGGTATGATGGTAAAATGGAAATACTAGAAATAAAACCTCTAATAAATACGTCCAGTAAATGAACAAATGTTCATCAATGAACAAACAAACGTTAATTACATTCTCTGTATATTCATTCTTTGTAAATGGACATATGTTCATAAATGAACATATGTTCATCAATGAACATGCATTCATCTCTTTATCTGTATATATTAATTCCCTGTAAATGAATAAATGTTCATAAATAAACATGTGTTCATCAATGAACAAATGTTCATCAATGAACATAATGTTCATCAATGAACATATGTTCATAGATGAACATATGTTCATAGATGAACATATGTTTCAAAAAATCACGTAACATTTGACGCTCATATATTTTAGGGATTGATAAAAAAACTCAATATGCCCTTGTCTGAGTATGATTCCCTACATTAAGTGCATAATTTTATAATATGTTCATTTTAATCTAATCCATTAATATAATTAGGGATGAGCTTTTGACCCGGAGAACCGGACCGGACCGGGAACCGAATAGGAACCGGAACCGAATAGGAACCGGAACCGTGTATTCGGTTCGGTTCTCGGTTCTCCATTTCCCACAAAATCAGTTCTCGGTTCTTCGGTTCTCGGTCCGGTTCCGGCCGGGTCCGGAACCGAACACACCACACTACTTGTATAACCGAAACGGGACCGGAACCGAACCGGTAGGAACCGGAACCGGGGTATTCGGTTCGGTTCCCGGTTCTTCGTTTCCTATAAAATCGGTTCTCGGTTCTTCGGTTCTCGGTCCGGTTCGGTCCGGGTCCGGACCGATTCTCATCCCTTAATATAATGATCCAAGGGTTATAAGGATGGTTCTATGGTTAGGTGATTTAATTTAGTTCTATATTGAACCTTCATCTCTCTCTCTCTATATATATATATATATATATATATATATATATATATATATATATATATATATATATATATATATATATATATATATATATATATATATATATATATATATATATATATATCTATACTATACTATAAACCATATATAAATTACAACCCCTCTAAGCACAAAAGTCTTAAAATTAAGATAGTACAACCATTTGATGCAGAGAAATACAACTAACCGGATTGCCAGCGTGTAAATATTCCCAAAGCTGGATTGCCACCGTGTCAAACTCTTGACCTAATGTGACCTTATAAAAGCATAAAAAAAAAACCCTAGACATTAAGAGCCGTCATCCCCAAATTGCTCCCTCTCCCCCGATACTCATCACCGGTGCTACCTCTCTTCTGCCAGAATCTGTTCACGCCATCTTCACCACTCCTCTGCCAGAAACTGTTCACGCCATCTTCACCACTCCTCCGGTCCATGCCACACTAACAAATGGTTTTCACAGATCGGGTCTTTGTTTTCGTCTTCGTTACTCACCACTATCGCCATCGTCATCCGCTTCTGTCACCACAATCCACCACCCCACCGCCACTCCCTCTTTTACGAGTGAAGATCAGTTACCCCAAAGACATTCAAAGAGTACATTTTCCTCCTTCACCAACAGCATCAGGAGCCTTCGCCAACAGCATCAGGAACTAAGTTTGTGAAATTTTTTGTTTAAAATTGAGTGTATGGCATCGGTTTGGTAATTGTTTGTATATTGTAACCCTAGATTTATTGATGTAGGTTCGTTTATAATCGAGTGTATGGCATCTGTGTGTGACAATTTTAGTTTAAAATCGAGTGTATGGCATCTGTGTGTGACATTTTTTGTTTTTATTATTTTGGTGCTCAGTTTTGTTTTCTGTTTATAGGTTTCGGATTTCTTAATTTCAGGTTTTGGAGCTTATTTATTTGATTTGAGTGTATGGGGTCTTTTTGATATAATCATGATCGCTCTTTGCTTCTTAAATCATCTATGTTGTTATTTTTCTAAGAAATCATGTATGTAATCTACTAATTGATATCTTTTTACCATATGCTCTCCTTTTCTTTTTGTTTATCTGGGTGATAAGATGAGTGTGGATGTTCATTTTTTTTTATTTGTAATTGATTTATTCTATCTTCTGCAGTCTTGTCAATTCTTTCCGTTCAATAGTTTAGAGTTTCCTAATTTCTTGAAGAAATTAATGAATCTCCTTTATTCATGTGTATCTTAATTTCTGCCAACTGTAGCTGTTGCTAAGTTATTTCAATCTTTTGAATGATGGCCATCAAAGTTTTCAAGTAATAGACACTATTTCCCCATAAACCTTTAAGCTTCATCAGTAGCAACCGCCCCAAAGGTAATGCCTTTTTTATAAAGTTTTATATTCTTCATTTTTAAACTTCTAACTTCTTTCATACTGCCATCTAGGCACTTCAGACGAGTGTCTCCCCTGCACCAACAACCACTCAGGCCTAGCCACCCGTCACACTGTAATATGACAATTTTGCCCTTGGTTGTAGGTTGAAGCTGTTGCTTATGATAATCCTATACCTGGTTATGGAACAAGAAACACAATTAATCTCCGTTTATGGCCTGCTAAACCAAGTGAAGGACATGATATAGTGAGTTTGATTATTTTTAAATTTATTTATTGAATATTTGTATTTATTTAGTTTTGGTTTTAATCTTATTGCAGGAGTCTTATAATACTGGAGATTATATCAATGCAATTGTAAATAGACAAAAGGAGATTATAATAAGCAATGTCTTATATCCTGATGAACGATCTTATCAGGTAAAAATTTATAGCAACATACTTTTGTTTACACATTCATAACTTTACTTGTCAAGTCTTTTTTGCTTCATTAATTAGTATTTCTTGTTTTTTTTCCCATAAAGTGCTATCTGGAAAATTGATGTCTGCCAAATCTTCAAAAAAAAGATGGAAAAAATTGGGGAAATAAAAAGAAAATAAACTAGGGTTAAAGCAAAAATATTTCTTTGTGTCAGCATCTCTACAAGTGAGTCATCTTGTTCATAATACAATTCAATTTTTTTCTTCTTATTTGTAGTTTAACACCTCTATTTACTAGATATGGTTTATTTCTTCTATTTGTAACTTGCATGAATGTTAATCTTTCCTTTTTAACTTTATAATTCTTGAAATGGTGGCAGATTATATATGATATAAACTTTGCATTCATAGAGGAGTTGAAAAAGAAGATAGGGCAGGATTATGTTCGTATGTCCCGCATGTCAATCGTTGAGGAAGGTGCTGTTAAGGTATCCAGTCGGCAAATAGTTTCAAGTTTGTGACAATTAACAATGGTGTTTGAGTATAGTAGATGATTAAGCATACACCTACCAGCACCACTGTTACGTCTACCTCTGCCTCACTGCTACCTTCGGCTACTACTGCTATTACGACCCACCACAGGTGCATCCAATACCATGCTACTTTTGTTTTTAAACAAAAAAACCATCAATACTTTTTTTATATATTATTTTCTCCATAAGTTTACTTGACTTTTGGAATTAAAAAGTAGTAAAAAACTGGAAGGTTCTCCAATGCAGATTGTGATGTTAAACTTAAAGACACTGTTCTTAATTGGGAGGTATCATATACTGCTCTATCCAACCAAAAATTGACATAAACATTAATTTTTTTTTATCATCACCTATCATTCTTGCAGGATGCGTTGCCACCTGAAGAGATGAATCCAGCAGAGGTACACTGTGAAAAAGCTGATGTTGTCTTATGTTTGGGAACAAGGTAATCAGTCATCGAGTCACATGTATTGTTTTCTGCTTTTTGCTATTTGAAAAACATGCGTATATTCGTAATTTCTACTGTATGCAAATTACAGATCACTCCCGCATGCAATTTGCCTCTCAAGTGCCTTCGTGGTGGCGAAAAGATTGTTATAGTCAAACTCTAGGTATTCCTTCATCCTGTTATCGTATTCCTTTATTTCCATATTTCTTTATTTTCTCAAATTGTGCAGAAAACTCCAAAAGACAAGAAAGCAAGTCTGGTCATCAAGTTAGTTTGGTAATGACGTGGCTCTGTGTCAAATAATAAGCATCATGAATAGCATTTGTTTGGTTCTGATCTAGCACCTGAACCTGATGTATTTTCACAAGTAATTTACATACATGGTTCATTTTGCCTTAATCTTTTTCAGTTTTGGTCCCATCCAGTTTTGCTATTATAAAATCATACTTTTCGTCTTCTATTACTTTTGAGTTATTTTTTTCCAATTTTGGTCCTATCCGGTTTTGCTATTATAGCATCATACTTATGATATTTCTTTCCAAAAAAAATAAGTTAAGTAAAAATTTTGAATAATTTGAGAAGTTTTGCTATTATGAAAGTTTGAAAATTTTGCTATTATGAAAGTTTGAAAATTGTGAATAATTTGAAAATTTTGAAAATTTGAAAAATTTAAAAAGTTTGAAAAGTCTGAAAATTTGAATGATTTTTAAAAGTTTGAAAATTTTGAATCATTTGAAAATTTTCGAAATTTGAATAATTTGAAAACTTTGAAAAATTTGCAAATTTCGGAAATTTTAATAATTTGAAAAGTTTCAAAAACTTTGAAAAATTTGCAAATTTGAATATTTTAAAAAGTCCGAAAAGTTTGAAAAGTCTGAAAATTTGAATGATTTTGAAAAGTTTGGAAAGTTTGAATAATATAAAATTTTCGAAATTTAAAAATTTGAAAAGTTTGAAAATTTCGGAAATTTTCAATCATTTAAAAATTTTCGAAATTTGAAAAGTTTTAAAAGTTTTAAAATTGAATAATCATAAAAGTTTGAAAATTTTGTAAAGTCTGAAAAGTTTGAAAAGTCTGAGAATTTGAATGATTTTGAAAAGTTTGGAAAGTTTGAATAACTTAAAATTTTCAAAATTTGAAAATTTTCAAATTTTCAAATTTTGAAAAATTTTGGAAATTTTGGAAATTTGAAAAGTTTTAAATTTGAATAATATTAAAAGTTTGAAAATTTTAAATAATTTGAATTTTTTTAAAAAAAATTCCAAAATACTATATCACACACATAAACTTTAGTTGCTGAAACAAAACAATATGAATCGGTAATCGGTCATCGGTCTCTGGAAAGCAGGTCATGAGTCGGTCTTTGTTTCAGTCAAGTTTTAATGTTGGTCCAAAACAATTTGATGTTGTAATGTCATCCCAACCTATCATTGTCATTACATAGGAACAGTTGTCTTTTTAAGTTTTTAGAATAAGATGGTAAAATATTTGGCCATTAATATATAAGATTATATTGTGCATGTGATCTTTAAGTTGTTTACAAATTGGTTCTCGAATTTTTACAGAGCAAATGAAAATGTAATCAGTTTCTTGCATAAGCTACATGAGTAGCAAAAGGTCAGCTCTTTAAACTGCCAAATCAAATCTACTTGACCAAGAAAAAATCTACACGGTCTACTTACTTTGACCTTCAGGCCTTATTTTATTGCAATTTATTGAACAAAACTTGTCTTGTACTCTGTTTGGTATTTCAAAAACAGTACTTGTTTGTGGTGTTTTATTGGATTTAATTATTAATATACTCACCATAATACCATATGGATACGTTTGTTTGATCTTGAATGTAGGTGTTGCATTTGAATCACCTAATTCACGTACAAAAGGAGCCTAATTTTTGAATTCCATGATTTAGAGTCAGATGACTCTTCAAAGTTTGCTATTCAGAAATTTAATCGTATTAACTGTATAGTTTGTGCTATTACTCCTGCTATAGACTTAGAAAAGATACAACTGATATTAAATATTATTAACTCCTATTGCTTTTGGCTTAAAACAACAACATATTGCTATCTCTGTTATTAATGTTTCCTAAAAAAAATTCAATATTTTGAAATATTTGTCAATCATTATTCCCTGTAAAGCCCAAAGTTTATTGTATATATGGCTGGACATGTGGTTGCTTTTTTATGGTTAAAGCCCAAAGTTTATTGTTATTATGCAGTTTCCGTTACGTTTATGCTTATTAGCAATTTACTCATATCAGACACAATATGCGAAACAGTATGATCATTGTTATGTTGTTTGCTTATTAGCAATGTACTTTATACAAGACATAAATATGGTGAACAGAGAAGTATATTTTACTTTTTACCTTTATTAGCATTATGCTTGTATTCTTTTACATGTAATAACAACACACTTACATTTATTTACATTTAATAGCCTGGTACTTTACATTATATCTACATATCTCAAACCAGGGAGATGGCATGCAATACCATAATTTGTGGAGTTTTAATTAATTCTTGCAGGTTCGAAATGATTACACAGAATTATAAAGGCATGAAACTCAAAAGATAAGATGTTGTTAAACAGGTTAGGGTATTTTGATTTCTGAAGATGTTGTAGTTGATGACTCCACTTGATGCTTGAAGAAATAAAATCGTTGACGGTGTCTTTGTGTTCTTAATTACTAATATGGCAATGTTGTGAGCATCCATAATTTTTCTGTTGTATATAAAAGTCCAAAGAATTTTTAAACTACTTATTGACATGATGTTCTGTCTTTTTATAAAATTGAAGTTCAACAATATTAATTACGTATGCTTATATCCCTTTAAAGTTGAAAAGACGCCTAGGAAACCTCAAATATGCATGGTACTTTGGAGTGTAATGTCCTTTGGTTGTTGCTATGAATTTGACCATTTTGTCCCTTTAAAAGGCATGGTATAATGTATATTCAATTATTTACGAGCAAACATTATTTGTGTACCAGAACGGAGAACCAAACCCCATTCGTAGTATGTAAAGCAATTTTAAAATGAGGCTGTTTTTACTTTTTATAAACCTTCTATGTAGAAAATGGTGTCAGAGTCAGGGGCATGACTGGATTTATTTGCATTTATGTGAGTCAGGGGCATGACTTGATTCTTGCATTTTAGTATACTAATAAAAAGAAAACTGTATGCATCGATCTAATAAGAAATAATAAAGATCGTTTATATGATCATCATCATAATTGATCACAAATTATAGTAATTAAAATAAATCAATTAGAGGACTACGCACATGATAATCAAAGTGGAAAAGTGCTAATGACCACAAATTGTATCCAGCGTCAAAAGAAAACAAACGTCTATTAAATTTGAATTAATTATATAATATGATTTCTAATTGGTTTGGATGGATTTTGGAATCGCATTTTTATCATTCACGAATATAATGAATTATCAAAAGGAAAGAAAAAGAAAATTTTGATTTCGACATTTCTATGCTGGATTTATGTTGGGCAGAGTTAGGGTTCTTGATCACAAAATTGATGGAATCAAATGAGAAATCATATTGGCTCTCACATCACATGATAATTATTTTATGCCAATTTGATATTTTCTCAATCACAATAACATCAGTTTCATATAAACATAAGAAGTTACTTGCGAATCCAATTTTGATTGTAGTAGGAAATGATAAATCGTGCAAAAGAAGATGGATGTCATATTTCAAAGACTAGAAAAGGAACGTACTAAGAGAAATCAAGTCCAACACAATCACACCAATACATCTATGTCATATCTCATGGGTTAGTTTTGCGATATTTCTGATGCATTCAATAATCAACTATTCAACTCTTCATTCAGGTTGTTATTGTCTTTAAAGGGGGTTGAGAATAACTTCTTAAATTATCTCATATGTCCCTCTTGAATTCCAATGTTTCTATTATTCATGTTGATTGACCGTGGACTTTCTGCGTCGCCTTCAAACAGTTTGAACTTTCATACAACACCTCATGCTCTCATACAAACAACTTCATAAACCCTACCCCCACCCCCATGAGCCAAATCTGAAACCCAAAACCTAACTCGTAATTGCCAAAACGAAACAATATGCTACCGCCGCATTGCGCGGGTACGCACCTAGTATATATATATATATATATATATATATATATATATATATATATATATATATATAGAGAGAGAGAGAGAGAGAGAGAGAAAGAGAGAGAGAGAGAGAGAGAAATATTCATTCGAGACCAAAGGGATTTTGTGAGACATGGAAGCATCGTCGCTACTCAAATAAACAAATATTTTACATTTTTACCACCATAAATAATATTTTTTTACTCTCAACACATCAAACAATCTTTTTTATTCACATTTTTACACCAAATGACTTCAAACAATTCACCATACATATCAAGGTCCAATCAAATTGAAGGTGAAGAAAAACATTTTCGCATCAAACGAATTGTCACAATTAACTCGCAAACGAAGCATCCTCTTTTTTCACCATGGCAGTTTCATTATCCTGAGATGCAACCTACGTTTTATCATCCATTCAACCCATTTTATTGTCCCCCAAACAACTTCTCGTCGCGAACCAGATCCGTCCTCGAAACCCAACCCGACCATGTTACCAAATTCGAACCGGATTCTATACAAAATTCGAACCGGACCTGCTAAAAAGGAAGAACTCCTAAAATCCCGTCGAACGTACCAGTCCTGCTACTCCTCAAGTATGGATCCCCATTGAGGAAACCACTTTGCATGTGTATGGGTCGATGTATCTGACGACACGGCCGCCAGTAATGCGCAAGATAAACATTATTTTTGGGCATGTTTTATAGAGGTATTTCATAACGTAGTTGATCGTGGAGGTTATCGTAAAAAAAGATCAACTTTATACGAAATATCGGGACGTCAAAAACCTTATGAAATTCACGGGGAAAAGGTAAGAGGCATGAAATAACAATACCGTCTAACCTTGAGGATATTCGGTCCAATCCTTATGGTTTGTGAGGCATAGTGTAGACCCATGGTTTCCCGATCATATCAACAAAATAGGTGGTATTTCTCAAGAGAAAAAATGTGTAATGGATCCAAAAATTCCAACTTTCAAAAATACCGTCATAACAATTTTGCATCTACTAATATATTTTCTTTTTACACAACAAAATAATCAATATTTTCTTTCTTATAATTAGGTGCTCTATAGTACAATTACATAACTAATATTAGATTTTATAAGAAAGAAGATGATATTTGCACTGTTTCACACATTTGTCTCATCTAATCTTCACCGCTAGAATCCAACACAAATACGTCGTTTTAGATGGACAGTAGTAGTAGCCACCCTCCAGCATTGCATGTGCACCAATTGCTTTCAGTAAACGCATTTCACGGATCACCACCGATCAAATTTTCAGTTACCGATCTCCCAAGTCTGCATGATGTCTAATCGGGTCAAAACCCGTGCAACGTCTCCGTCCCTGATTATGAAGCGTCGTGTCTAGAGATTTGCTTGACGTTAAAAGGCAAAGTGTTTGTAATTATGTAATCGGAGTGTAGGTTTGGAAGAATGGGAGGAAAAGAACAGTTGATTACGATGGCGCATGCAAAAGCTTGAAGGAAGAATCCAAAAAGGTGGTGTGGGGTTGTGGGTTTGAACAAGTGGCCAGATATGGTTCGATAACGACTTGTTGTTGGCTTCTAGTACTCGTATGGACCATTTACTTGTCACGAGATTAAAGCTGCCCCAGTTCATGCACATGCATGAAATGGCTCATTTGGGTACGCTCAAGAACTCAAGTGGTTCTGAATTTGTTGCAAACCAGAGGTGTTAGCTTCGGCCATTTTATAAAAAGTGAGTAGCTTATTGTGGCACCTACCTCACAGGACTCAAGTGAAATGTAAATCTTACAACACCAAATATCAAAAAATAATTGAACCCAATCTATTATAAAGTTTTAGTCCTCAATTAATCAATCTGCCATATGGGAGCATATATATATATATTTTTTAATTCTAATTAATTTAAAGGTAAAGCTCACAACTTAGCTAGTATGGAGCACGTCGAGTGAATTCAAAGTCATCTAAAAAATCGTAAAACGTATATAACCACTTACTTAAAAAAAGTTATGTTATGATTGAGACGACAAATTTTCAATGAAATAGACGCACTTTGGGTAAAGGTGATTAAATCTATTTATATCCCTCTTGGTATTTTTATTTTTATTTTTATTTTTTTTCAAATAATCATCATGGCAAGCCTTCTAGTCCGTGGGTGAACATGGTTAAAGCAATTTTAATAATTCGGGTGAGCATGATCTTAATAAGGATGAGATGATGGTCAAGAAGATTGGGAGATCAGGTGATTAAACTGAATTCCAGGACTAGATGATTGTCAAGAAAATGATGCATGTGTGTATAGATTTGATCCCTTTAAATCTTTGGAAACTATAAGATATATCATATATATTGCAATGTACAATGGATCTTTTGCAAGAAAGATTTAAGATGGAGTTGGTATATAAGATCACAATATGATGATAAATGGCACCGAGAGCTTTACACGTTCTCTGTTTCATCAGTTCAACAATTCCATGACTGTAATATGTTTACTGAGATTGGTTATATTAGATACAATTAATGTGGTCATACTAAAGTGAATAGTGATTCTTACCACTACGTGGATGTTTTGGAGCAACATCGTTATCAAGGAGACCAGATGATGAAGGATTCGATTTAGTACTCGATTGTTGGTATTGCTTATTGGTGGATAGAGAATTGGTGTAAAGAATTTAAGGATCGGGTTGGTTAAAAAATGCTCATTGAATTGATATTATTTTACTTTGTTTTGCGGGCCAGCTCATTGCTACGTTGGTTAATAAAATTCAGTATATTGTTCCAAAAAAATTGAGATATATAACGTTTTTTCCCGAATCACGTTTAATATGTTAATTATTGATAAAATTCAAAATAAAAACAATATAAACGTTAAACTTTCACATGTTATTAAATTCGTCGACCCACCCGTCTTGTTACCTCTATTGAGAACTCGGGTCTACATGATATATGTGGTTTAACTAATAGTTGAAAAGAATGAATAATGAAAAAGACGCAGGCAAGTTATCCAGACATGGACAAAGAAATCATTTCGAGTCGGACTTTTAGTGGAAACAACTATCAATTCGTATAAGTATTAATACAATAGTACTGCTTAGATAGTGACAGTGAAAACGAACAGTTTTTCATATAACTCTCTTGGAATAAGGCTTACAATATCATTACTATATCGCAATAAAGCCAAGAAACAATAAGCAAGTGCGGTCACGCATTGTTCAATTTTTGTATAGTTAGTATTTGTTTGAATAATTTATCTTGAAAGCGAGCGGTTAGTTATTCAACTATCGTATTTAATTGCTTATCTTTTTTGTAAATATGGTACGTTATCTTAGAAGCTGAAAAAAGAAAACATCAACTTTTACATAAACAAGCACTTTGAGATAGACTAATATATAGATATAAGAAACTTTTTGTATTTTAACATCTTTTTGAATTTTAACAAGATGCTTTCATTAAATAAGATGGCACGTACACTTAGCATTATCATTAATTTGAAGGATAACTTCATATATGTTTGAAAAAATAATTTAAAATACGATATATTGTTAATTCTTAACCTCTTATATTCGGTAGTCTATACAAAAAACTTGTCATGTGCCATTCCTATGGATGTTGACAAAAAAATTTGCAGTGAGAAAATAAAGCCCCTCAAGTTTATGATTTTATACCATCTCACTTCTTTATGATCGCTTCACCATCCCGATATTCGTTGGTACGTCATGGATCATGTTTAATGTACAAGCCATTAATGCATCTCCAACCATTATCGACTAGAATTTTACCGTGTACCGATATTGCAACGCCACCTGAAGTATAATCATGAAGGTAAAAGTACACTTGATTAGTAATATTGGATTGGCTTAAAAGGTACGATGACATCTTAACCCATTACTAGTATTGTATTTCGCCAACTTCCAAACGTGGGGATGAGTCCCTCGGAAGTATATGTATTATTGATTTTGAACCCCACCACATTTGAAGTGAAAACAAAGTCTAAATGGAGGACCTTCAAATATACTATATCACTACTCGTTTCTTCAAAGGGTCTCATTACAACGTTCTAAAGACTAAGAATTCTGTCGGCAAGCATATATGAGATTAAAGTTTTTATAAGATTCTTATTAATTCATCTTCAGAAAATGGTAATTATAAAACAGATAATCCATACGTTATTAAAAGAAAATCTTGCCAATTTTCATATTACGTTTGAGAAATATTCAATAAAATCTCAATATTTTGGCCAGTTTACGAAAAAATCTCAAGTTAATTTTTTTTTTACATAAAAGACAGAATACCGGCTAATGTATTTAAATCAACTTTCTTTAACCTTTTCAACCGTTAACATTGTCACATGGCGTGCCAAGCTGCATAAATTGTTGACTTGGCACTGACACATCAACGCGTTCCTTTACTTGGAAAAAATTGCATGTTTTTATCTCCAATAAAGTCTCAATATTTTGGCCCAGTTTATAAAAAGTTTTAACATTTTGATTTACTTTATTTGAAAGAAAATACGTATTTTTACATATATTTATGTCTTTAATAACGTATTTATATGTTTGAAAATGTATTTTTACGTATTTATAAAAAATTCATAAAAATAACGTATTTAATAACATAAAAATACTTAAAAATACATTTTTAAACATATAAATACGAAAAAAAATATATTTATACATATATTTATTCCAAATGACAGATATATATTTCGGTCGGTTTTCTTAGTGGGATTAGACAAAACGGAGCTGGAATTGACCGGACAAAATTAAATTACATAGAATTAGATGATTATTAACATAATGTTTTGTAAAAACATCTGAAAATACGAAAATACATGTGAAAATACATAAATATATTTAAAAATTAATATTAAATTATGTTTAAACAAATAATTTAAATAATTTTGTTTAATTTAGGTTTCGACAACAACGATTTTGTAGTTTCAAGAACGATAGTCAATATTAGCTACTATAAATTTTGTTTAGAATTCATATTGTTAGGTAATTATGAAGTTATTATGTTTTTTATTTTGTATGAAAGGCAATATAGTAATTTTAACGTGTTGTGTTATATTGTTCTAGCCTTACCAAATTTTATATTAATAATCATCTAGTTCCATGCAATTCAATTTTGTTCGATCAATTACAGTTTCGTTTGTCTAATCTCACTAAGAAAACCTATCGAAATCCATATCCATCATTGGAATAAATACATGTATAAATTCGTATTTATACGTTTAAATCCGTATTTATACATGTATTTTTACGTATTTTTATGTATTTTAAATAAATACATGTATAAAATACGGAAAAATACATTCTTAAATGTATAAATACGATATTAAAAACGTAAATGCATGTAAAATATGTAATTTTTTCCAAGTAAACTAAGCCAAAATGTTGAGACATTTTCGTAAACTAAGTCAAAATATTGAGACTTTATTAGAGATAAAACAGACAACTTTTCCAAGTAAAGCAACGCGCTGACGTAGCGTGTCACGCCAGTGCCAACTCAGCAATTTGTCCAGCTTGGCATGCCACGTGGCAATATTATTGAATACATTAGCCAATATTCTGTCTTTTTTATAAAAAATAAATTAATTTAGGATTTTTTTGTAAATTGTGTTAATTTTATTGGAGATTTATCTAGATTGTTTTTACCTTAAAATTTCCAAAAGTATATCATACTTTTAGCTTGCTTAATTAATTAATAGTTAGACACTGGACTACATCCATAACTAAAACTTGTGTTGGATTATGTGTCTAAGCCATGACTTATAATTGTATTTATCTTATTAATTAAAGCAAAGTCCATTTGGGTTGCCCTCATAGCTGGAGGATTAGTGTAGAGTTCAGTAGAGAGAAATGTTGATTTATTAATTGTTTAATAAATAAATAGAATAAATAAATAGTTTATTAATATATTTATATGTTAATATATTAATTAGAAACTATAATAAATTAATTAAGATTTAATCTAGAATTAATTGGATTTAATTTAGTGATTAAATAAATTAATTAAAAGTGCAGGGGCTGGTTTGTATTTATTCAATAGTTGAATAACTGATAAACCAGAAGCCAGGGGTCGAAATTGGCACCACCTTGGAGGCTTCCTCTAGGGTTGGCGAAAACCCTAATTAGGGTTTAAGAAGTGGTCAACCGGCTTGCCCACTAAGGAGGCTCCTTGGGGTTTCAGTTGTAACCCTTGGAGGCTATAAAACGAGACTCCTAGCTCCTCCTTTTCTGCGCCATTTTTGAACCAAAGAAACTCTGTTGGACTCTCTCCTCCTTAAGCTTGGGTGTGACTACATTTGAGGCAGGATCTTTTTGCTGCTAGCTTCAAGAACAAATCAAAAGGTTGGTAATCTTAATTTGATATTTAGAAATAAATGTTGGCCTTAGCTTTTGTTATTATATCTTCATAGAAGAAAACATAGATCTCTTTTAGGGTTGCATGTGAACTTAGGAATTTTGCAGTTTATTGATTGTATAAAACCCTTCAGTGGTATCAGAGTTATGGCTTGTTTTCTTGTGAATTTGATATAAACTGTTTATATGTTCATAAGGGTTATCGAAGTTAACCCTTTGTGAGGCCATGATCGATTTCAAGGCTAGGGTTTCCTAACCCTAGCCGCCACCCCCTATGGTCTCCTCCTTTTGCTTGCCTTGGTTAGTATGTTGTTATTTTTGGTAATTGGATTTACAAAATAACTGGAACCCTTAAACCCTTGCTTGCAATTTTCGATCCATTAGGGGGTTTAAGATAGGTAAATTAATTTGATTAATTTTTCTTATCTATCTTAGATTTAATTAATTTAATTAATTGTTAATTAAAAGATAAATTAAATCACCTTAAGATTTAATACTAAATTTTCGAGATGAATATTATAATTTGCGAAAATTAGTAATAAATTAAATTTAAAATATTTTAATAAGATTAAAGTATATCGTATATATTTATGATTAAAAGTTAATATTTATATATAAGATTAAAATGGTTAGTTTTACCGTTAGTAGGCCTCATTCACAAAATTGTCCTATAAAGAGGGTATAAGGCGACTGCCTACAAAAGGGTAGTCTAATGGGTATCCACTCTTACCCACCGCACTCCTGGTCAGTCGAGTGTCGTTAGACGAATGGGTTTGATAGAACCGCTAAGCCTCTTAAAAGCATAATGCTATAATTGAAAGTACTAGAACTTTGAACAAAAACCCAATCTAGTTACTTTAGGTTCAAAAATGTGAATTGGTGCTAATCCATGGAATTACACATTGTACTTTGTGGAACATTGGTGGAGCGTGTGTGGTTTACCAGCATGCCAACTGGGGTCCGCAAAGAGTCGTAATGGGTTTCTCGATTTTGCCATTATTGACGGAGCGTGTGTGGTTAACCGGCACATCAATTAGAGATGGTAATTGATTTCGAGAGTACCGAGCTAATTCGTATGGTTATTCAGACCCGGTTTGTGATCCTCGGTATCCCAATCGCAAAAAGTGGGGCATTCCCGAGATTGAAACATGCTATTAAACAGTTCAATAAATCTCAAAAGAAACTAGGAATTCCATTATTATTAGATTATGTTTCCGCGGTGGAATTGGCTGAATCGTCATTCGCCTACCTTATAAAATTTACAATAAAGATTACGGCATCCCTCTTCGATATTGTAGATTGTTATTGTAGGATCCTAGCTTTATATTTATTCTTGTGTGAATATAAGGATTATTTAATAATGTCTAATTAAAATTACCTTCTTCTTATTCAGATGTCTTCTGACCAATCCGTCCCCCAATTAAACTCCGGTAATGTCACTTCGATCCTGTCGTTGTGCTCAAAAGTGACGTAGGACGGCACTAATTACAATGACCGGATTCGTAACATCAAAATGGCTTTAAGGTTTGAACATAAAGAGTATGTTCTGGAAACCGAGCTGGTTGAGGTTGACCCAGATACCGCTGCTCCCGAGGAACTCGCCTCGTACACAAAACATTCTGATGATGCAACCAAAGTGGCTTGCATCATGATCGCCACCATAAACCCTGAACTGCAAAGGATTTATGAGGACTACTGGCCTTACGAAATGCACAAAGATCTCGCGGAAAAGTTCCGCAAGCAAGAGCGCATCGAAAGGTGTGAGGTTGTAAAAGCATTCACTAACGGCAAGCCTAAGGATGGAGAGTCCATCTGCACTCACGTGCAAAAGATGCAAGGTTATGTGGAAACGCTTAGAAAGCTAGAGATGCTTGTTCATGAGGATTTGGCAGTTGACATTATGCTGAATTCTCTACCCAGTTCTTATGACTAGTTCACACTGCGTATCATTTGAACAACAGTCAGGCAACTTTGGCTGAGTTACACCGCTTGCTTCGTACTGCTGAAGACGGGATAAAAGGGAAAAGTGTGCTCCCGATTAACCCGCCTGTCTTGTCTATCGGCCCTGGCAAAGGAAAGAAAAGGAAGGGCCCTCCGAAGCAGAACTAGAGGGAAAAGGTTCATGTCGGGTCATCCAACAATGCCCCGAGAGCCAAGTCTTCCGGCATTCCGCATGTCACGAATCCAAAGCAAGTCGACTGCTCTAGGTACCTGCAAGACATCAAGGATGGCAAAGTAAAGCCATCACAAGCAGTTACATATTCTATATCTAATAACTCATCTTCTTCCTGTTCTTGGGTCCTTAACACAGGATGTGGTTTTCATATCTGTTCTGATTTGCAGGGCCTAAAGGAAAGTAGGAAGCTGGAGTGCGGTAGATTGAACCTGGCATGGGCAATAGGCGAACGTCACCTGTTACCAAGATCGGTGTCTATAGACTAGTGCTTAGCAATGGAGTTAATTTAGATCTGAATAATTGTTGCTATTCGCCTGACATGGCTAAAAACATAATTTCCTTTCATGCATTGTTTAAACAGGGCTTTCATTATAGTTTTAATAAATTGAATGGTTCAATTTCGGTATTTAAAAATGATGTTTTTGTTTTTGATGCTTTGCCTTGTGATGGAGTGTATGAATCGATTATGTGTGTTGATTATTGTGGCAATGATGTTTTAGCTATTGATTCTTCAACCGACATAGAAAAGGCGTGCTTGTGGCACTGTCGCCTTCGCCATATCAACAAGAAACGCATCGCCCAACTCTAAAGGGATGGAGTGTTGGAATCATTCGACCTTGGGTCGAACGATGTATGCGAATCTTGCTTGCTTGGAAAGATGACAAAATCACCATTCAAAGGTTCCTTTAAAAGAGGTGAAGGTTTGTTGGATATCATACACACAGATGTGTGTGGTCCCTTCAAAACAACCACAAAATATGGCACGCGGTTCTATGTGACCTTTACTGACGATTTTAGTAGATATGGGTATATCTACTTAATCAAGAATAAGTCAGATACCTTTGAAAAGTTCAAAGAGTTCAAAAATGAAGCAGAAAATCAATTGGGCAGAAAGATAAAGATGCTTAGATCCGACAGAGGCGGTGAGTATCTTAGCATCGAGTTTCTCGATTATCTTAAGGAATGTGGAATAGTTTCACAGTTTTCGCCTCCGAGGACACCGCAGTTAAACGGTGTTGCTGAGAGACGAAACTGAACCTTGTTGGACATGGTTCGTTCCATGATGAGTCGAGCTTCGCTTCTAATCCATTTATGGGGGTATGCCTTAGAGACTGCCGCCCATATTATCAACCTTGTCCCAACCAAGAAGGTTGCAAAAACACCGCACGAGACGTGGACGGGGAAAGTTCCGTCGGGCATACATCAAAGTCTGGGGCTGTGAGGCTTTTGTAAGAAGAGAGACTCAAGACAAGCTCGCGGAAAGAAGCGAGAGGTGTTTCTTCATCGGATACCCGAAACAGTCATTTGGATACTTGTTCTACAGACCGAGCGAGGACGTGGTCTTTGTAGCAAGACGAGGATTCTTTCGAGAGAGAGAACTCATTTCCAAAGAGGACAGTGGGAGTACAATCGATCTCGAAGAAATTCAGGAGACGCCCGATGAACCAACCTTAGGAGAAACTAGCAACCAACATGAGGAAGAAGTTCCTGTTGGACCAACCGACATCTCATTACCTCTTAGACGTTCGGGTAGAGTTAGCATGCCACCCGAGTTTTATGGTTTCCATATTAGTTCGGATGGTAAGACGTTAGTCAGTGATCGTACGTTGACTAATTTGGATGAGCCAGCTAACTACCATGAAGTAGTGGCGGGCCCCGAGTCTGCCAAGTGGAAAGAGGCAATGGACAGCGAGATTAAGTCCATGTATGACAATCAAGTTTGGAACTTGGTTGACAATGTGCCGGGTGGTAAGACAGTCGGGTGCAAGTGGATCTTCAAGAAGAAGACCGACATGGATGGTAAAGTACACACTTACAAAGCTCGGCTGGTTGCGAAGGGATTCACTCAAACCCCGGGGGTTGACTATGATGAAACCTTCTCACCAGTAGCCAAGATTAAGTCAATTAGGATAATGCTTGCCATGGCTGCATTTCATGATTATGAAATTTGGCAGATGGATGTTAAAACCGCTTTCCTTAACGGGAAACTGACTGAGGATGTTTACATGAATCAGCCAGAAGGTTTTGTAGACACCAAGCATCCTGATAAAGTGTGTAAGCTTGAGAGATCAATCTACGGATTGAAACAAGCATCTCGCAGCTGGAATCTTTGCTTCCATGAGAAAGTCAAAGAGTTTGGTTTCTCTAGGAGTGAAATGAGTCCTGTGTATATGTCAAGGCTAGTGGGAGTATAGTCACTTTTCTGGTGCTGTATGTTGATGACATACTACTCATGGGAAACGACATTCCAACCTTGCAAGATGTCAAGTCTTGGCTCGGGAAGTAATTCGCCATGAAAAACCTTAGAGAAGCTGCTTATATTCTCGAGATAAGACTACTGAGAGATAGAAAGAGAAAATTAATAGGTCTGAGCCAGTGTACATATTTGGAAAAGGTGTTAAAAAGCTTTAACTTGGAAAATTCCAAAAAGGGAGAGCTACCAATCCAAAGTAATGCCAACTTGAGTAAGACTCAAAGTACGAGTACCGATGAGGAAATAACAGAGATTAGTCGGGTACCTTATGCTTCGGCAGTAGGGTCGATCATGTATGCTATGACATGTACTCTCCCCGACGTATCCTTTGCATTGAGCATGGTTAGTCGGTACCAGGGTAATCCTGGAAAGGCACACTAGATAGCGGTTAAGAATATACTCAAGTATCTGCAAAGGGAAAAGAATATGGTATTAGTCCTTGGTGGCAGTGACGACTTGAAAGTGAGTGGATATACAGATACCAGCTTCCAGACAGATAGGGACAATGGTCGGTCCCAATCGGGCTGGTATTTCTTTTAAACGGTGGAGCGGTCACTTGGAAAAGTTCCAAGCAAGAAACGGTGGCTGATTCAACGTGCGAATCAGAGTACATTGCAGCGAGTGAAGCGTCTAAGGAAGCGGCTTGGCTGAAGAACTTTATCGGTGACCTTGGAGTTGTTCCGAGCATTCAGGAGCCGATGGAACTGTTCTGTGATAATGAAGGAGCGATCGCTTTGACAAAGGAACCGCGAGATCATGGAAAGTCCAGACATATCGACAGAAAGTACCATTACATTCGACATCGCGTAGAAGAAGGTCACTTACTGGTTAAGAGAGTATCATCGGAAGACAATCCTGCAGATCCTTTGACTAAGGCACTGAGCAGGATCAAGCACAATCACCATGCTCGGAGCATTGGACTGAAGGATGATATTAGTTTTAGTAATTAGATAGATTTGAAACTTGTAACAGTATAAATGTAATTGACTTGGTGATTTTATAATGGAGATTTATAAATGAGTATTGTTACCACCACTGTCAATTGTTTATTATTGTGTTTCAATATTTGCATGTTTAACTTCCTGAATAATTAGATTATTTAAAATTCCACAGTCGATCATACTGTTAGGGAGTAAGTATGAACGAATACTGTCATGAATCGGTTGTAGATTGTCTAAGGAGTTAGACATTGCAGTAAGACTGCTACAACGTTCATGAGTACTTAGAAAATAGAGATTTGAGTATTGGATAAACCCACACTTAACGGATTGCTTCATGGATCACATCACGAGCAATGTAAAGACGATAATATCCTTTGATCTTTAAGTGGAGAGATATGATCTGTAATTTGCAAGGCAGTTGCTCATTGATAATGTGAAAACACGCCGATAACTCAGTGTTATAAAACGCATTGTTGTGAGTATTCTGACTGGTAAAAGATACAGACATATAAGTCGAAACTTATCCGTCCCCTGACCCGATGGGAAACAGATATCTGTAGGCCTCTCGATGATTTTGAAGTTGACTGAAAGTGTTGGCCAACCGGGACTAAATTGATGTGTTCAATTAGTAGTCTCAAAAGTCATATGTAAATCGGAAATCGAGAAACAGAGTACCAGACCGAGATTGATATTAATCCATGTCTTGAGTATGAAAATATCTTGTTGGACGGAGGATCATCTGATCACTTATCTTTGGACAGAACTGACTGGGTCAGAGTTCAGGAACAGTTTCTAGGAAACCGAGATTAATCAGAAGGTAAATGGACAATTAAAGTCATAGATTTATCCAAGTGGGAGACTGTTGGATTATGTGTCTAAGCCATGACTTATAATTGTATTTATCTTATTAATTGAAGCAAAGTCCATTTGGGTTGCCCTCATAGCTGGAGGATTAGTATAGAGTTCAGTAGAGAGAAATGTTGATTTATTAATTGTTTAATAAATCAATAGAATAAATAAATAGTTTATTAATATATTTAAGTGTTAATATATTAATTAGAAACTATAATAAATTAATTAAGATTTAATCTAGAATTAATCGGATTTAATTTAGTGATTAAATAAATTAATTAAAAGTGTAGGGACTGGTTTGTATTTATTCAATAGTTGAATAACTAATAAACCAGAAGCCAGGGGGCCAAATTGGCGCCACCTTGGAGGCTTCCTCTAGGGTTGGCGAAAACCCTAATTAGGGTTTAAGAAGTCTGGTCCAAGTGGTCAACCGGCTTGCCCACTAAGGAGGCTCCTTAGGGTTTCAGTTGTAACCCTTGGAGGCTATAAAACGAGACTCCTAGCTCCTCCTTTTCTGTGCCATTTTTGAACCAAAGAAACTCTGTTGGACTCTCTCCTCCTTAAGCTTGGGTGTGACTACATTTGAGGCAGGATCTGTTTGCTGCTAGCTTCAAGAACAATATCAAAAGGTTGGTAACTCTTAATTTGATCTTTAGAAATAAATGTTGGCCTTAGGTTTTGTTATTATATCTTCATAGAAGAAAACATAGATCTCTTTTAGGGTTGCATGTGAACTTAGGAATTTTGTAGTTCATTGATTGTATAAAACCCTTCAACTTGTACTACATCCATAACTAAAACTTGTACGAATAGTTTCATGCTAGCTAAGCAATGTTTTGAAAATCAGAGCATTATCGGTTTAATGTACAACCGATTAGATCGGTCGAACCGGTACAAAAATCTGGATAACGACATTATTTCATCATAATTAATTTTAACATTATAAAAAATACAAAAAAATCTCCAAAATTAAAATATTGAACATTGAAAGTTTAATTTTCAACAATTAACATCAAAATCCTATGAAAATAGTGTATAAAAAACCGAAAAGTTCACAACATCTTAGTCTTCTTTAAAGGAATCCAAATTGATACTTCAAACTCAACCAAATCATCATCAACTTCTTCATTTCCTTCGATGTCATATAGAAATTTAATCTTAACAAAAGTTAAATAAAAATGGAAGGATAATAATAATATTGATAGAATATGTAAAACACTAACATTGAGAATCTTGTTATTGAAAAGTTGTCGATTCATTGTTGTTTGGTGGCTCTTCGTCAAGCATATTTTCTAACTCGTCATAATTTAACTCTCCTTCTAGTACTTTATCGACCCATGAAAACACCTCCCGTTTCTAACAAAAACTTTCTTGATCATTGAAGGATTGGATTTAGCAAGTAAGTTGCAACATGAAGACTCTTATGCAACATCCTATAACTTTCTTGATCATTGAAGGATTGGATTGAGCAAGTAAGTTGCAACATGAAGACTCTTATGCAACATCCTATCATATCGATCATCAATGATATTGGTATAAAACTTGTATAAAACTTTTTCTTTGTGAAATAGTGTCTTAATCCCCCTTTTTTTCCCCGTAAATTCCTTAGTAGACATAACCTAAAAAAAAGTAAATATCATTAAAAAAATGTAAAACAAAGTTAGAAAGAAAGAATTTATACCTAAAGCATGTTTCTCATCTAAATCACAAAGACATAAAAGTCTCAATAGTTGAGTCATCATCTTTACTATGGCCAAACAGTTAATTAAAAAAATATTTCATCCAATATTATCAACTTTAACTTCTTTCGCTTTTGCCAGTTTGAAGACTTTTTTATAATATGTGGAGGTGATGAAGAACGAGCGGAGAGTGGAGATGGCAATGAGTTCTCACTTATCTCAACTTAGGTTAAATTTTAAAATACAAAGTTTTTATTAAAAATAAATATTAGTAGTATAAATCGGTTATTGAGTGGTTAGACCGATAGTTTTCTATGTGGTTGGACCGAGGCTTTTTCATGAACCAGACGGTTTTCACAGGTTCATAAACAAGTCATTTTAAGGCGCTAAAAATAGATAACCAGACTTCTTAGTTCAACCGATCACCCAGTTGGTTCGGCCTGGTTTTCAAAAGCATGACCATGAGCTATTACAATTTATGCTATGATATCCAAAAAGATTCAAATCGAATTCATTTAAAAACAAAATAAAACCACTGTATATTATCTGAAGTATGACTAAACGATGAAACAACATTGAAATTAATGCTTTATACTTGGAGCATTTCCAAGAAATGAAAATGAATATGGCAAAGAAATAGTTGCATGTCACAATGAAATAGTTTTAAAATGGTTGTTCATTATTTAAATGGTTAATGTCAAAATTTGACCTAACCAACTATTCAGTTTGAACTCGTGTAGTCCTTATCGTTTTATTATTCATTATAAGTTTTTTTGGTTAACCTATTAATTATACTATTTAGCAAGGTTTGTATGTTACTAAGCTGACTTATCATCCTACATGGCGCTGTTGTGGTGTCTAGTGTCTATATAAATCATTATATATATATATATATATATATATATATATATATATATATATATATATATATATATATATATATATATATATATATATATATATATATATATATATATATATGGGTTCAATGCAGAACCAAATTAAATCACCTAACTGCAGAACTAGGGGTATGATCGTCCAATTGAAATCCCAACATCGACACCACTGATCATCATCTAACACCACGCCATCTACATATGCGACTCCATCATAACCAATTTTCATAATAGAGAAAGAAACACAGAAACGAAAAAAGTAAGGGATTTCTTTGGAGATAAATTTTAATCCGATTCGAAGAAATAATAGATTCTCGTTGATGCAAACAATGTTCATCAATGAACATATGTTCATCAATGAACATATGTTCATCAATGAACATAACTTCATATTTGTAGAGTCGAACATAAGAAACAGATACAGGAAAACATAGTTGATCAACATTACCATGAACATAAGTTCATATTTACAGAGCCAAATATAAGAACCGACAAGATGAAAAGATAACAGAGCCAAAGATAATAACGAAATACAAAAAGACAAAGCAGATTCATAATTATGTTTATATATGAACATATGTTCATAAATGAACATATGTTCATATATGAACATATGTTCATAAATGAACATAAATTCTTATTTACAGAGTTTTCTTCTCCACGTCTCATTGCTTTCTCAATCCATCTCTGGATGCAGATTTTTGGTTTTGGTTCATTGTTTTAGGATTGTGATTCTTGGTTTTGATTACAAAAATAAAACAATTAGAACCTTTTAGTGAAAACCTTAATCGTGAAATTATATTTGTGTTTGTGGGTTTCTTACAGGTATACAAGTGAAGAAGATGATTTCCTTTGATTGCTCGATGAGTATAATCAGGATGGATTGAACGCTGAAAATAGAATTTGATTTCAAGGATTTTTTCAATGATGAGGTTGAGCCTGGAAAACGAACGTGATTTGAAATCGGTTTTGATGGAGATTAGAAAGAACACGGATTGGTGGTTATAAGATTGGTTCCGATGTTGTCAAATTTTCTTGTTCCGACTATGCCCTTGACTGTACGCGACTCCTTTTAATTTGCTTGTTTAATTTTATCCGTTTATTTATTGATCTGATGGTTATAAAATTGGTTCTGCAGTTAGGTGATTTAATTTGGTTCTTTATTGAATATATATATATATATATATATATATATATATATATATATATATATATATATATATATATATATATATATATATATATATATAAGATCTAATATTAAAAATATCCAAAGCATCTTAAAACGTGTTAACCAAAGCCCCCCCCCCCCACCTATATATATATATATATATATATATATATATATATATATATATATATATATATATATATATATATATATATATATATATATATATATATATATATATATATATATATATATATATATATATATATATATATATATATATAAGATCTAATATTAAAAATATCCAAAGCATCTTAAAACGTGTTAACCAAAGCCCCCCCCCCCCCCCCCCCCACCCACACACACACATTGTCAATATATGTATGTGTTTTGTGTTAGTCATGAAACAAAATGAAAGGAATCCAGGGGTAGATAATTCACTTCTATATGAAGTTTGATTCTAGAGACAAAGAAGAACAAGACATCATCAATAATATTTACAAATTTTATGTGGTTCATCGCCAGTCTTGTTTCTTTATCCCTCACTAACAGACTGTTAGGAATATACCAACTAACATAACAAGTTATTAACATAGTTAATAATGCATATGCTTATTGTGCTACACACAAAGTACAATCCAAGTTCTAAAAGGAAAAAATAAATATATAAGGGGCTATTTTATTAATTCATATTTAATTAGGTGGCTTAATCAGAAACTCGAAAAGTTAAGAGACATAATACGTAGGTAATATATGGTTAAGTAGTCACTATATATTAATCAATATCAATTTATATTTATCATGTTCTTTGAATTTTAAATAATTTATTGATCGAAAAGTAAGGGGATAATATAAATACCTCTCCCTTTTGGCTCCTTCCTTCACACACCACCAACAGAGATAAATAGAGAACAACTTCTATTCCCAATTTTGAAAACCTACCTATAATGTTTGTTCTATTTCTGGAGATTCAACAGTTAGGTCGCCTTGATTTTTGGATGGTGACTTCACAACATAGCAACATTTTGTATGGTTGGATTCAGTAGATCAGATTCGGAGGCTTAAGAATTGATTCTCTAGTTTGTTACTGGACAACACCCAAGAGAGGTAAACACATAAAATACTACTTTTAGATTAGTTGTTGATTGTATTCGATGAACATAGATCATCTTTGTACTATGATGGTTGAATTATTATATGCTTCCGTTGCTAAACTTTGAGTTTTGACAGTCATCATAATCCACCAATGATATTAGATCCTTTTGTTCATGATTACTTGCACATCAAGAAATTGATTTTTTTCTTGAAATTGATTATGTATGACCTTTTACAAACAAAAGGAAAATTATGTGTGTATATCGATCGCAATCGTTGATGCAACCAAAAATAAACCTTATTACCACCAATAGATAGGGCAAATAAGGTAATATCCCGGAAGTTCGGGATCAAACTATTGTGTCAAACGGTTGTGACAGAAATACAAGCTAGCAATAATGTCACGATTAAAGCTAGACACTGTAAACTCTATACTAAAACTATTTAAACAGAAAATATCAATAACCCAAATAGGATACTTACGCATCAATATCAAATAGTCAAAACACGCGTGTTTTTCTTCCTTTAAGTGTCGATTATGAAAACCTTAATTTGTCATCAATACACGTGGGCACAAAGTATGTTAGTCCACTAACTGTCTTACTCTTGGTTGTAGGACTCGACACAACTAGTGATTTAGCAATATCGTGTCTTACACTTATCAAATACAAATCCATATGTTTAAATTCACAAGTTCGGCATAATGTATGTCCACTCAACCAATCGTCTTAATCCATATAGTTAATGAACTCGGCACGGCTGGTGAATGCCAATACAATATCTTCGTTATAAAATGAAACACATTAAAGAAACCAACTTTAATTACCATGATAGAAATCAGATTTATAAACCAACTGATAACTAAAATTGAATGGCACAGAAGTAATAATTAGAGCCTGCTTATCATGTTATCTTGAACATCCCCTTAAGCAACCCCAAAAGGTTTTAGCCTTCCATTGTAGGGAAAACACAGGAACAAATTATTGAACAATAAAAACATATAAATAAAACCAAATGATAACTTAGATTCATAATCAATAACTGTTTAACCAAATATTCAAAACAAGAACGTCACAGTAACTTGATTCCCCTAGATCTAAGAAACAAATCTGGTCAGCAGTCAAATGATTCTTTGCCAGATGTAACTAAAAGAGACACAGTGCTTAGAGCAATCTAAAAGGTTAGGAATTCCATAAACACTTAAACAAAGCTTAAAACCCGAATTAGGGTTGTATATGGACAAACTAGGGTATGGAATCCCTTTGGAATGTGTGAATAGTCGTGGAAAGTTGTGCCAACCATTGTGTATGATGCACTAGCCGTCTGGAACCCGACTATTTATAGAGTTGAAATGAGGGAAGATAGCATCGGTAACTATAGTAGATAGTGCCGCTATCTAACTAAATTCCCGATAAATTGCATTACCAGGTCAAATCATAGTGTCACTAAATATCTCCCTTAGTGTCATTAAGTTGTCACAGAACCACTACTTATCTCCTGATAGCGTCGCTATCTGTCTTCGAATAGCATCACTATCTTCTGATAGCATCACTTTCCTCTGATAGCATCACTATTTTCATTCTTCATTTGTTTTCTTCGATTTTGCTCTATTATGTGTCTTTTTCTGGCGATTTAGCATGATTCTTGTCACAAGCAACTTCCAAGGAAAGTAAGTGTATTCAACCCATTTTTGTGATAGTTATTGATCTAAAAACCAACTATCACACAATTTATATAAAATAAAAGCATGATATCAAACACCCCACACTTGGACACTGCTTGTCCCTAAGCAAACCAGAGTTTTTCAACCATTAAAATCGTTCTTTTAACAAGCTTCCACACAGATCACCGATAATCAAGATAATCAACACAAACAAAATCCAAATGTATACCGGTGTCATACAGATATATGTGTGTGGGTCCATTTTAACTGTTCATACCCTAATTGCTACCCATTCCCGTAAGCAACAAGTCTCTAGTGTGCTAATCACTCATTTTTGCATCCTATAGAACCATACCCTTCAAAAAGAATTCCTTAACCTCAAGTATTATTGTTACATTCCCAAAATTACCTTTGCACTCGCATATTTATAAAAAAATTGCATACTTTCCTTATGATATTTATTTTACTTGTATAGCTTATGCAAAATTTTAAATATTTGTGTGTAAGTTACCTATGCCACACTAAGTATTACCTTTGGCTTTAACTTTCTCTCACCTTTGGGACTCGTGACTTTCAATGGAACTCTTGATTAGAAATTTTCAACTCAATATTGTACAAAGTCTACTCATTTAAATTATAAAGGCCACTAAGGAAGATTCATGACTTTCTATGGTACCAATGTAACGAGCTTTCAACGACATTATCCCAGACCATACGATATTAGGTAATGAGGTGCATTAATGCCTGTAGGCCACCCTTTTCGAGTCTACCGGCTCGAATACCATAGGCCACTGATTGAACTTTTCTCTAGAGCCCCAATCTTCTGGTATTTCTGCACTTTGGCATTTAACATTTAAGCACTTTAACTTTCTTCGATATTTTCTTGTTTATGCATAATTATTTATTTTATTGAGGCTTTTCCTTAGTTCAGTGACAACATAAGCTCCGTACTGTAAGCAATTAAAAACAAGAAAAAAGAAAGTGAAGAAAAAGGAACAGACTCCCCTAGGATAGAGCGGTGGGATGTGTTTGCCGACAACTGACCCATGGTTTTTGGATTTCATGGTGAAACATGAATGAGCACTCATTTTCTCGACCTTGTGTTGAACCCGACCAAAGACTAATTCTATTAAGCTCCCCAATGGATCAGAGCTCAGGATCATGCAACAGTTGAAGCATTGCACACAAAACATGGTGTAGGGGCACAATGGCCCCATACTTGTTTTGGTTTCAATCTCTAACGAATGGTCGATGCTTCCCCATTAGTCGACCAAACAATATCAATCATGTTGGAATCGTCCATACTGAGTAACCTAACATCTCGGAACATTCACAAACATAACAGCATCACAATCATATACACATGTTACGGTTATACAAAAAGTAATAAAGTTAAATACAGAAATAAAAAAGAAAAACATCAAACTAAAAAGTACAAAAGATCACTGCTCGTCCTCATGTATGTCATGGCTCCAGACGGGCCAATCCCTCCCTGATCTGTAGCGAGAAATGGGCATAGAAGTGCGAGACCACTAACCGATAAGATCTTAATCATAATAGCTGGCACCCAATGAAGCTGGTCCACAATCACCGTCGGGTGGCTTCTATCCATGCATGTGCTACTGTAAGTTCACGCAACATGGTCTAAACATCTATAGGCTTTGGCGGCTACCGTTGGGTCTCAGGCTCTACTCACCTGTGCCTTTGGGACCTCGCTTCCTCTACATTTGGCTCAATATCCTCGTCTGAACCTAATTGCAGCTTGATTCGCAACTGAAGTTAGCGTTGCTATAAGCTCCACTTATCATCGCTAAGTGTCACGAGGCCCACTGGTACATCGGGCTTGACCTTTAGATAGCGTCGCTATGTAGAATCCTTAGTGGCGCTAGCTTACCTGTTTACCTTTTTGACCTTGATTCTACCACCCCACACTTGGGCTGTACCACATCTTATGATAGATGACAAGCAATGACAATTCAAACAATAAGTAAAAAAAAGTTCTCAACCAAGTAAATACATGAAAAATAATATGTCTTTAAAATTTAAAACATCGGGCTGCCTCCCAGAAGCGCTTCTTTCTTTTGGTATTTTAGCTGGACCTTTCCACCTGAAGTGGTGACTACGGCGGGTCATATGTCCTCTAGCTTCCTTGAAATCTAGCCATAATCCCTTCTAACCATGTGTTTTTAATTCTACCACAAAAATGCTTAAACCTTGTTTGGAACAACCACCTACGATTCTTCCCTCAAATACTTTTCTTTAGCGGCCGCTTGATACCATAGAGTACGCTTATTTCTGGCTCCCAAGCACATCTTGTATTGTGCCTACCATGTTGTACGTGTCTCCTAAGGTGGGTACCACCTACATCCAATGTTTTTGACCTATAGCAAAGAAATTTTTTCTCCAATCGGTTGTAGTTTCGGTGAGCATATTTGCGGTATGCTCGTATATATCATCATTAATTATGTTAATTACACCCAATTTACCACTTATTGGAGGATCGTTAGTGGGTCCCAGTCTTTGCTCACATTCTTCAACTATCACATCAGCCACATCTTTTTGACCACTATCAAAGGTCTAGATGGGTGCCAAAGATGGACAACCGATGATGTCCTGCAATTGTTTAAAATCGCTCACTTCCAGAGCTTGTGTTTCAACCTTTTCAGAAATTGTGGGGTCCTCCCCAACCGTAACTAGTTTCGACACATGTAAAATTTCATTTAATTCATCAATCTCCATCACCACTTCCATTTTTTCGACCATCCTCTCAGTCTCATGATCGTTTAACGATGCATAATCCTCCACCACAACCTCATATTCGGGTGGTGTAGGTTTATGCACAATGGTATTAATGTAGAGAACACTTACCTCATCTGCTGACATACTGTTCGTAGGGTTGCTTGATGCTTGTTGATTCAACTGCCTTGCTATTTGCTCCAAATGACCTTCAATCACCGAAATTGAGTTGGAGTTGTTTTCTGCCTTGCTGAAGGTTTCATTCAACATGTCCAACATTTGATCTGACTACATGCTGAATGAATGATCATCCGGTTCTTGGTCGTCTAGGAAATATGCCACGTCGTGGTGTTCGTTTTGAGTCAAATTCTTGGTCCACCACCAATTATCATCAGATGACTCATTGTATGAATCATTATCGTATTGGCTGTAAACCAAATTTTCATTCTTCAACCACATGTCTTGATTAATGTATATGTATTCCTAGATTTTCAGAATGTGCATACACCGGTGTGCTACACAACAAACATGTAAACTAAAAATAAAATAAACCTAAAAGAAAACCAAAAGAACAAAACCCCTCAAACACAATAGTTAGACATACTACCCGACAATGGCGCCAAATTTGATCGCAGTTGTTGATGCAAAAAAAATAAACCTTATTACCACCAATAGATAGGGAAAGTAATGATCGAATCCATGGAGTTCGGGGTCAAACTATTGTGTTAAGCAGTTTGTAAGATAAATACAAGCTAGCAATAATGTCACTGTTAAAGCTAGACACTGTAAACTCTATATTAAAACTATTTAAAACAAAAAATATCAATAACCCAAATAGAATACTTCCGGATCAGTATCAGATATTCAAAACTAGCGTGTTTTTCTTCCCTTAAGTGTCAAGTATGACAACCTTAATTTGTCATCAATAACCTTGGGCACAAAGTATGTTAGTCTGTTAACTGTATTACCCCTCTGATTGTAGGACTCGACACAACTAGTGTTTTAGCAACACCGTGTCTTACACTTATCAAATACAAATTCATATGTTTAAATTCACAAGTTCGACATAATGTATATCCACTCAACCAATCGTCTTAATCCATATAGTTAATGAACTCGACACAACTGGTGAATGTCAATACACTATCTTAGTTATAAAATCAAACACTTTAAAGAAACCAACTTTAATTACCAATGTAGAAATCATATCTATAGACCAATCGATAAATAAAATTGAATGACACAAAAGTAATAATCAAACCCACTCATCATCTTATCCTGAACATCTACGGAAGTAACCCTAAAAAGGTTTTATCCTTCCATTGTATGGAAAACACTGGAACAAATTATTGAACAATCAGAACATATAAATAAAACCAAATGATAATATAGATTCATATTCAATAACTATTTAACCAAATATTCAAAACAAGCAACGTAACGGTAACTTGATTCCACTAGATTTAGGAAACAAATACGGTCAAGAGTCGAATGATTCATTGCCAGATGTAAATAAAAGAAACACAGTGCTTAGAGCAATCCCAAAGGTTAGGAATTCCATAAACACTTAAACGAAGCTTAATAACCCAATTAGGTTGTATATGGACTAATAAGGTATGGAATCCCTCTTAATGTGTGAATGGTCATGGGAGGCTGTGCCCATCGTTGTGTGAGATGCCCTAGCTGTCTAAAACCCGACTATTTATAGAGTTGAAATCAAGGGAGATAGCTTCGCTAACTTCAATAGATGGCACTGTCTATCTAAGTAACTTTATGATAAATCGCATTGACTGGTTAAAGCATAGCACCGCTAAATGTCTCGCTTAGCATCTCTAAGTTGTTATAGCACCGTTAGTTATCTTCTGATAGTGTCACTATCTGTCTTCCAATAGCATCGCTATCTTCTGATGGCATCACTATCCTCTGATAGCATCGCTATGCTTGTTTTTCATTTGTTTCACTTCGATTCCGCTCCATTTTGTGTCTTTTCCCCGCGAATTAACATGATTCCTATCACAAGCAACTTCCAAGGAAAGTAAGTGTATTCAACCCAATTTGTGATAGTTATTGATCTAAAACATACCATACATCGTACAATTTATCTTAAATAAAAGCGCGATATCATATATATTGAATATTGATGGTTTTAAATAATAATTAAAATGATTTTTTAATAACATTGGATTTTTTTATGTTTCATGGATGTTTTGATTCTTTCGTATGAGTTCTTTTGGATGATTTTGGCATAAAATCATATGATTAATCATATGGAATGTGTTTGTATGTTTAATTAAATCTCCATGACATAGTAACATATAAGCAAATATTAATTACATTAATTGTCAAATTGCATTAAAATTGATCTTTATCAAAATATTGCTTAAAAGCATGTTTTTGACACATCATGCTAATGCATCTGGTTTGGTCTTTTTGCGATAGTTGTTGTTGTTGGGGAAATTGATGTTAATGATTCTAATGTTGATGTTGATGAAATAAATCTGATTTTTGCGACATATTTACCGTCGAAAAAATTATGTTGCTGGTATTGATGTCGATGCTATTGCGACACTTCTGATTTTGTGTTGAATAAGTGATGTTGTGACACTTTTAATTAATTGTCGTAGCATCTGATACAAAGAAAACATCAGAAGTTTGATTTTTATGGATATGTTAACATATTGGCTCTATTGGACCTATGTTTATGATATTTTGGTTGTTTAGATTTGGTAACTATTTTGCACGACCCGTATGTCCTTATTTTTCTATGTAATGTAATTTTTTCGTTTGTATTTATACATTAGACTAGAAATTGAAAAAAAATGTATTGCCGAAAATAATTTATAAATATTGAAATTGAAGAAAACCAAACAGGAGTCATTGGCGATCGATGTCTTGGTGGGTGTCCATCTAAGTGTCAAGACCGTGGTGGCGTTTCATGGAGTCGACATGCCACTTTATTGTTGTTTTGGTCTTAGAATGACCATGTTTTTCGGGTATTGGCTCACCAGAAAACACATATGAATAAAGCAATCGTTACTATTATTTACACTTGTGGTTGTTTATTATTTTATGATTTGTCTATATGATTGCATGATAGAAATTCTTTAAGTTAAAACTAAAACATAACTATTGTTAATGAATAATGATATTTGTAAATTTAAATTGGAAAATTATAAAAATGTTTTTATAAAAGTTTTAAAATTGTTTTAAAATAATCTTTTACCAAAGATCAAAATTTTAAATGTTTTAACTAATAACAACGAACCCCGGTTTCAAAATGTAAATCTCATGAATTCCATATTGAAAGATACAATTGAAATAATAATTATTTGGCGTGGAAAAATGCAAAAGTCAAACGCATCAATTAGGATTTATGGATGGTGATGTGATGTTCATGATAACCGGGAGTCTTGGGCTAGATATCATGTGTTTCGTTATGGTCGATTTATTATCTAGACTTGTAATCCACACCAAACTTGTCACAAGAAAGGATAAATATGGAAGTGATGAAACGTGCCAAATGACATAATGGATGTAAAACGTGGATCTTAGCCTTGCTTTAAAAAATTAGATAATTATTTTTTAAGGATAATAACCAAATCACTAATATAAAATCTAATTTTATAGATGTCGTTGAACCAAAGTTTGTCTTTGACAAAAAAAAATCACTATGAAATCTCCTAGAAAAAGATAAGCTTGATGGTATGAACTATGTTCACTAATTTCAAAACTTAAGAATAGTGTCAAGTTTTTGAAAAAGCTCCATGCCAGCCATTCAGGAACTTGTTCTTATGATCCTCCATATGGATCCACTAGGGTAGGAAAGACAAGTATGAAAGATGTTTCAACAACTGAAATGAGGTGTCATGCCTCATGTTAGCCACCATGATTCTAGAGTTCCAAACGATCTTAGAACATATTGGTGTGTATGGCATGATCAACCAGCTTAAGGACATTTTCTACGGTCGGGTTAGATTGAGTGATTTGAGATCATGAAAGCCTTAATAGGATAAAAACTACGGGAGGGAGTTAGTGTTAGTATCTACGTCTTGAAAATAAATGTGTATATTGAGTAGTTGTAGAGGCTAGGCTTTCATATAAGTCAGTAGTTTGTCATATATTTAGTCTTGAACTCATTGATTGGTTTATATGGTGAGTTCGTATTGACCTATAACATGAACAACACGGAGATGCCTTTCTTTGCATCTCATGGCATGTTGAAGACAGAAGAGTCTAACATGGCTAAATCCAAATCATCCAATATTGCTACTCCCAAAGGAGGCATCAAGAAGTAAAAGTGAAACTCGTTGAAGGGAAAGCCTAATTTTGAGATACATCAACCTAGGAACCATAAGGAAGTATTTTGTTTCAATTACATGGAAACAACACATTGAGGGTGTAGGTGTACAACAAATCTAAAGAAGCTATAAAAGCTTAAATCCAAGGGGCTTACGCTTCAAGTATATTTAACTTCTTAGAACTTCTACTTCTAACTCTTGAGGACATAGGGTGTTGTAGACATTTTTACAAATGTGCAAGGACTAAAGGGAAGTAAAAAAGTTGAGACATTAAGAGCCAAACCTGATCATGGATAACGAGCAAATTGTTGTTGTCGATAGGGTTATGAACTATATATATATATATATATATATATATATATATATATATATATATATATATATATATATATATATATATATATATATATATATATATATATATATGTGTGTGTGTGTGTGTGTGTGTGTGTGTGTGGAGTTCACACATAAATTACTTAGAATTTGTATCAAGGATGAAGTTCCAATACTTCACACTCATATACATATGTGTGGAGTTTGGTTCCTGAAGTATTTTGTTTTTATTGGTTTAGTCCAAGGACAAAATAGTTGTATTTTAACAAAGTACAAAAGAATTGTCAATGCAACAATGAGTGACCAAAGTTGCAAGAAAATGAAACCATAATGAATATATGTGCAAGAAAAACAAATTTGGAGACTGATATATGAAATTAACCTTATCACAAGGACCATTTCTGTAATATACTATCTATTCTGGACGGCTTCTTTATATAGAAGTCAAGACGGTGGGGAAGGATAACACACAAGCACATCAAATTCAGTCCCGCAATTTCAGAACATTTTGTCTACTTTTAATCATATTAATCTTGTTTTTTCTTTATTTTTTAACATAAAATAATAAATTCGGGAATAAAGTTTTGAGTTGTAAGACCGCTAAGGCTTTAACAAGACTAGTTAAATCATTTGCGTAACTAGAGTTTCGTTGGATTGATTGCTACTTTATAAAAAGCGAACGATTGAAAATGCGACTTACTTTTATGGTTTAAAAAAATGAACCATAAAGGATGAAATAACTTGACCATTGTCTTGGGAGCGTTAAACACAAATTCCTTGTTAGGTGGTGGCCAATGGCCAACGGATGGCCAAAGGGTTTTTGTGGACCAGACTATGGTTGGCAGGCGTTGGCCATTTTGTAGGGAGTGGTGGTCAATGGCCAAGGAAATAATAAGACAAAGGAAAAATGGTGGTTTTTTGGCTGTTGGCATCTCGCCAACACCTTGGCGATTTGTCTTGGCGAGTATGATGGCGAAGATAGGCGGAGTGGGGATGGCGAGTGGAGTTGGCTCGGCAAGAGGGTTGACGACCTCTTTGGCGAGCATTACTCCTCCTAGTCTTAACATTTTCCTTAATAGGGGTTATCATTAGAAACTATAAAGCTGATTGATGGTTATTATTATTTAACTATACGATATGCTCTTTAACATTCCACGCCACCTTTCATACTTCATATATCAAAATGAGAATATATGTTTGCAGATTGCAGTCATGCGACAAATATTTAGTTACAAGTTGGGGCTAGCCCACTTGGCTAACAAGGTGATTACTAACAAGAAGGTCATGGGTTCAAACCCTGGCACTAACATAACAAGGAGTAGTTTAGGAGTAGGAGTAGGATAGATTTGCCGTTCAAAAAAAAAAAAAAAAAAAGACAAATATTTAGTTTATAATTTAAGATGGAAATCCGTTCTAACGTTTAGTTTCCGAGTCCCACCTAAGGAGAGAAAAGAAGAAGAAATTGTGATCCTGTAAATTCTTTTTTGGAATGATTTGGTTAGAAGATAAGGAACGTAAATGATTGATTTTCATTTATAATCTTCCTACCAAATTGAAGGGATTTGGAGAGAAGGGAATCGTCTCCTAATGTAAGTCATGCCATGTTTGCAAAATTACCTTTCAAATCATATTATAAATCGATATCGTAACCAATAGATAAACAATGCATTCGCATAATCATCTAAGTCAATTGATGCACCATCTCGTCCCTGCCATAATCACATGTACCCTAGGCATTTATCGTGGTAAAAAATCAAATATCGGTGAGGGATCGAGATTTGAGATATCGGTTCTTGCGGTGAAATATCAGTGATATATCATTATAAAAAAACACACACACACACACTGTAATAACCAACTATTTTGCTATTGTGTGTTATCTTTGAGTTTTTATAGTAAGATATTTTAAAAGGGTAATTTGGTCTTTTGACCATATGAAGGACCTATTGTGTAATAATATTTTTGTGTTTGTGGAAAAAGTGTAAGAAAAGAAAATGTTAAATGATATGTTAAGAGTTTGGACCAAAAGTGAACAAAACTAGATTAGAAGGGCCAAATTGTCATTTGAGTAAAGTATAGAGGTATAAATTGAGAGAGACTTCTAGTCCTCTCTATTTGGAGTCGTGAACTATCTTCAACAGAGAGAGAGAGAGAGAGATCGAGAATTAAAGAACTTGGAAGGATTGAAGCAGAAATCGCAGAAATCAAGTTAGAGATTGTGATTTCCAAGTCATCAAAGGTAAGAATTCCATCTTTACAAGCTATTTAATCCATTTTGGGTTAGTTTGAATGGATGAAAACGAAATTCTGAAGTTGGGGAGGGTTGTTTCCAAGTTTCTAACCTCTAAATCATGTTCTAATCATCATTGGAACTCGATTTCCACCTTTGGAAACTATTAGAAGCAAAGGAATTTAAAAATGTGTGCATGAACCCTAGAATTTGGGATTTTGAAGATTTGTTTAATTCAAATGTTTATGGAGTAATAAGTGTTATATAAGAGGTTTAGTAGTACTCTAAATATCATGTTTTAACCCTCAATTGAATCGAAAAGGGATTGGAATCAAACATACAAAAGATTGAAAGTTGTGTAGAAAATGGGGTGGGTCTGCAGCGTCACACGCCCTGTGTGATTCTGGCACGCCCCGTGTGGATTTGATCAGACAAGTAGGAAATTAGTACATAAATTCCACACGACCCCGTGTGATTTTCACACGCCCCGTGTGAAATTCGACAGTAAGGTCTAGAAATTCCACACGACCCGTGTGATTTCCACACGACCCGTGTGACCTGGAATTGTATAATTCACTTACAATATGACCTTAATTGAGTAGCCAAACCCCCTAACCTTTAGTATGTGTTTAATGTGGCATGAGAACATGAAAATATAAGTTCATATCATGACCCAAACAATGTGTAAAAGTGCAGATCAAGCAATAGATAAACAAGGAAAAACGAAAGGGGAATCGAACACTTAGATATTTCTTGCATAATCTAAAATACATAAATGTTAATTAGTGTTATTGAGTATGAATTGCATATATGTTTAATAGGAGGTGATCAAGTCATTGGGGAGCAAGGTAAGGGCAAGGAGGCATTTGGAACTTAGCTAGTCACTTCTTCTACAAGGTGAGTAACATGTGGATTTTATGAGTACATAGAAAATAGTATTATTTTATAAACTTTGTTTTGATTAAAAGATTTTAAGAGGAAAGTTTCTCTCAAGTTGTTTTGTGCTAAAAGCTTATGATTTCTATATGATGAAAGACTTTGATGTTATGACTAACTCGTAATGAAATGATGCTAATGAATCAAATTGGTACTAAATATAAGAAAAGTAATATATGTCCGGACATGGATCTCACCCTAATGAGGGGAGGTCAAAAGACACTACTGGGATGGTACCTCCCTTCGCGAAGTAGTTGTCTTAGCACGCCCTTATGGATAGATTTGTTCTATTCCATGAAGGGAAGAAAAATTAGCACGCCCTTATGGATAGATTTGTTCTATTCCATATTTCCATGAAGGGAAGAAAAATTAGCACGCGCTCACGGATAGACTAATTCTATTCCGGGGAGGGAAGATACGGGGAAACCCGTATGAAACCAAATATTAACAAATGAATCATGAATTACAATTAGTCTATGTTTTATTAAGAAAACTTTTGTATTATGTTTGACCATGATGAAAATGTTTGATAGTTTGTTTTGAATTAAAATTATTTTGGGTCTAAACCCCATGTTGCTCACGAGACTTTATGTCTCACGTATATTTGTTTTTGTTTAAATGCTATGTACTCAGATGAAGGAGATTAAGTACTAGAAGACTTTAAAAGACTTGAAGCTTTTCTTTTGGAACTTTATTTAATAGTAGCTTTACCATGGTAATGTATTAGACTTGTAATACCCCAACATAACAATATTTTGTAATTATGTACAAAGTTTTTGTTAACCCGTATTTTGTAACTCTAATTTGGGTTAAAAATGTAAATGTTTGTAATGGGGTGTTACAAATTTGGTATCAGAGCCATGGTTTAAGCGAATTAGGTTGGAAATCCGTCCTAGGCTTAAACTATTAAGATAGGAATTTAGTGTACCTTAGGAACTTGTAGGTATGCTTAAGTTATAGGATCATAGTTGTAAGTTAGGAATTGTAAGTTTAGATGAGCCTTGTACTAGGAAGATTACTTAAGGAGATAACATGCTACCGCTTTCGTTACATAGTGAAAATATTGCGTATTAAACAAAAAATTTCCATTTATCTTATATAGTAAATGGAAGGAGGTGGTCAAAATCCTCCAGTTGACGGGCAAGAAGCTAGCCACACTTCCTCCCATGGAAGTGTACCCGCCAATAATGCGATTAATGCGGGTGTTGAGCCGAACCCCCAACCGCCACAGCAACCCGTAACAATCGAAGCAATTCAAAACCTCATCAATAATTTGAGGGATGAAATGAAAGAGGACGTTAATAAAATAATAGATAACCGACTCGGAGAGCCATACACTAATTCCTCACAAGATGTTTCGTGGAAGCCGACGAGTGGAGATTCTTCAAAGGATGACGGAAGCGTGGGATCGGAACCTAAAAAGAGGTGTTCTTTTAAGTCTTTCATTGGGTGCAAACCTACTGAATATCTCAGTAGTTTCGGACCGAATATCACAATGAGATGGATTCGAGAAACCGAGCAAGACTTGGAGGTTAGCAAATGTCATGAAAACGATAAGGTGTATTACGCTTCTCGCCTTCTAAAAGATGACGCGTTGGTTTGGTGGAACACATTGTATGAAACTCTAGGAAAGAATGTGGTATACAAGTGGTCTTGGGACGAGTTTATTTCACGTCTCAAGAATAAGTTCTGTCATGTGAGGAATATAGAGAAGCTTCAAGAAGACTTTATAAGCTTAAAGAAGGACAACTCATCTATTGATGAGTATACAAAGAAATTATGTGATATGTTACCATTCGTGGGGGAATCTTACCCTACTGCCCACTCGCGAATTAATCGATACGCTAGGGGCTTGCCAGCAGAATATGAACTTGAAGTTAAGAGAGCTGAAACACTTGATGATGCACTTATTGCGGCTCGAAATGTGGAAGACGTGGGAAAGAGACGGGCATTAGAAAGACAAGCTTTTGGTGACAAACGCAAGTTTAGCAGTGGTGGAGGTGGCTCAAACAAAAAGGGGAAGTCTAGTTACAATCAATCAAAGCAAGGGGGTTCAAAGAAGTGTGATAAGTGTGGGAAATATCATATGGGAGATTCCCGTAGCGGATCTGGAGCATGTTATAATTGTGGTCGATTCGGTCACAAATCAAAAGAGTGTAAATCGAAGCCTGCAAGTGAAGTTGAATGCTATTCATGTCATGAGAAGGGACATTATAGTTTTAATTGTCCAAAGAAGGGTGGAGAAACACTCATGTCCACAGCTCAAAAGAAGACGGAGCCACAAAAAGTGAAGTCTGGCGCGTTTCAACTTACCCGAAAGGAAGCGAAAGAAACGCATGATGTGGTCTCAGGTACATTATTTATCAACTCGTTACCTGCATATGTTTTATTCGATTCTGATGCTTCGTATTCGTTTGTGTCTCATGAGTTTGGACTCAAACTCAATGTACCCCTAGAATCGTTAGACACATTATATGAAGTGGAGATAGCAAGTGGTAAATTTGTGGAAGTAGGGCATATGTACCAAAATTGCGAACTCAGCATAGATGATAGGAAATTTTCATTGAATCTTCTTCCAATTGGAGTAAAATCTTTCGATATTGTGATTGGCATGGATTGGCTTGGGGCGAATGATGCAAAAATTTCTTGTGGGAAGAAGATCGTGTCGATTAAGATTTCCGGTGGGAGTAAGGTGTATGTTTATGGTGATAAGCGCAACCATGTACCTAGTCTCATTAGTGCAATTAAGACTCGAAAATGTCTATTGAAAGGGTGTTGTTCCTTTCTTGCTTACGTCATGACTAATGAAAAAGAAAAGAAATCTATTCACGACATTGAAGTGGTGCGTGATTACCTGGAAGTATTTCCCGACGACCTACCCGGTTTGCCACCCGAAAGGCAAGTTGAATTTCGTATCGATCTTATTCCGGGAGCAACTCCTATTGCTTGTGCTCCATATCGTCTAGCCCCGACCGAAATACGCGAATTAATGTCTCAGTTACAAGAATTGCTTGATAAGGGTTTTATTAGGCCAAGTTCTTCCCCGTGGGGTGCACCGGCGTTATTCGTCAAGAAGAAGGATGGTTCGATGCGCATGTGTATCGACTATCGAGAGCTTAATAAAATTACCATTAAAAATCGTTATCCGTTGCCCAGAATAGATGATCTTTTTGATCAGCTGCAAGGTGCTGATTAATTCTCAAAAATCGATTTGCTGTCCGGGTATCACCAAGTTCGAGTGAAAGATTGTGATGTTGAGAAGACAGCCTTTCGCACCCGATATGGTCATTACGAATTTCTTGTAATGCCATTCGGTCTTACTAATGCCCCTGCTGTCTTTATGGATCTAATGAATCGAGTTTGCAAACCATTTCTTGATGATTTCGTCAATGTTTTTATTGATGATATTCTCATTTATTCGAAAAGTGAGGAAGACCATAAGCGTTATCTCCAAATGATTCTAGAAGTGTTGAAGAAAGAACAATTATACGCGAAGTTTTCTAAGTGCGAATTTTGGTTAAGGGAAGTGCAATTTCTTGGTCATGTGGTCTCTACGCAAGGTATTAAAGTAGACCCGGCAAAAGTGGAAGCGGTAATGAAATGGGAAGCTCCAACGACTCCTACGGAAGTAAGAAGTTTTCTTGGACTCGCCGGGTATTATCGAAGGTTCATTCAATACTTTTCTCGTATTGCGGTGCCACTCACTAAGCTAACTAGAAAAGGAGTGAAGTTTGAATGGGGAATAGATCAAGAGAAGGCGTTTATGACATTGAAGGAAAAACTGTGTAATGCCCCGATCCTTGCTTTACCCAAGGGAACTGAAGATTTTGTTGTCTACAGCGATGCTTCGGGTAAAGGACTAGGATGTGTATTGATGCAAAGAGGAAAAGTGATCGCATATGCTTCTCGTCAATTGAAGGATCCCGAGACGAGGTATACTACTCATGATTTGGAACTTGCCGCCATAGTTTTTGCATTGAATATTTTGAGACACTACTTGTATGGAACTAAGTGTAAGCTATATACCGATCACAAAAGTCTCCAATACGTATTCACGCAAAAAGAACTCAACTTGAGGCAAAGTAGATGGCTCGAGCTTATTATTGATTATGATTGTGAAATCATATATCACCCGGGGAAGGCCAATGTTGTAGCGGATGCCCTAAGTAGGAAGATTCACGAGAAGAAGATTAAAGGAAGATCGATGAGGATAGATTTAGTGTCTAGTATAATTGGAAGAATCAAAGAAGCCCAACGAGAAGCTTTGTCAAGTGATAACTTAAAGAATGAAAGATTGGGTAAAAAGCAAGAGTTTGAAGAAAATAGTCAAGGTTTGAAGACTTTTAAAAATCGAATTTGGGTGCCAAAGTTTGGTGGGCATAGAAAGATGATACTGGATGATTCTCATAAATCTAAGTACTCTATTCATCCGGGTAGCTCAAAAACTTATCAAGACTTAAAATGACACTATTGGTGGCCGGGAATGAAGAAGAGAATAGCAAAGTACATTTCAAGGTGTGCTACGTGTGCTCAAGTCAAGGCAGAACATCAAGTACCTTATGGTAGTGCTCAATCATTACAGATACCGGCAGGGAAGTGGGAAGATGTGACTATGGACTTTGTCGTTGGCCTACCAAAGACCCGAAAGGGGCATGATAGTATTTGGGTCATAGTTGATCGACTGACCAAGAGTGCTCTATTTCTTGCTATCAAAGAGACTACACCACTTGAAAAGCTAGCTCAACTCTACATTGATGAAGTAATAAGACTCCATGGAGCACCGTTGTCCACAGTATCGGATAGAGACGCAAGATTTACTTCAAATTTTTGGGAAGCTCTACAAGAAAAATTGGGATCAAGAATCAAAATGAGTACAGCTTATCATCCTCAAACGGATGGACAGAGTGAACATACTATTCAAACCGTTGAGGATATGTTGAGGTATTGCGCTATTGACTTTGGTGGTAGTTGGGACGAACATCTACCATTAGTAGAATTTGCTTACAATAACAACTACCATTCAAGCATTGGAATGCCACCCTTTGAGGCATTATATGGTAGGAAGTGTAGAACGCCCTTATGTTGGTTGGAAGCGGGTAAGACTAGACTAACTGGTCCAGAAATCGTGAGAATGACAAATGAGAAAATTAGTATAATTTAAGCAAATATGAAAGTAGCACAGGATCGACAAAGAAGTTATGCAAGTTTGAAAAAGAGACCGTATGATTTAAAGGAAGGCGATTTGGTGATGCTTAAGGTGTCACCATGGAAAGGTATTGTGAGATTTGGCAAGAGAGGAAAATTAAGTCCAAGGTATATTGGTCCGTTTAAAATTTTGAAGAAAATTGGAGTCCAAGCATTCAAATTAGAATTGCCTCAAGAATTGAGCGGGATACATGATACCTTTCATGTATGCTATCTAAAGAAGTATTTTGGAAAAGAGGAATTGACTATTCCCTTAGAAGACTTAAGGGTGGAGACTCCAAGCAAGCTAATTGAAGAACCAGAAGCAATGTTAGAGATAAAGACTAAAAAGCTAAGGAACAAATAGATTGACCTTGTATTGGTCAAATGGAAGCACTCTTTGGGATCGAATTTCACTTAGGAAACTTTGGAGGAAATGAAGAAGAGGTACCCCAACTTTACTAATTATG